>OY776673.1:65190485-66390485 GCA_963675555.1 Leptura quadrifasciata | reverse complement strand
TTTCCAATTTCTTCTTTCCGACCAGATTTGAAAATAGGGAAAATAAAGCTGTACTTCCAATAAGCAGGAAAAATACCCAAGCGAAGAGCTTGTTAAATACGGTAGGTAGAGGCTTTGCAAGAGTATAAAAACAATTTTATAAGAAATAAGCAGACACCCCGTCTGGCTGGCCCATATGAGAGCCTTACTAATTAATTATTGGCTTCAACTAAGCTTATATTAATACAAATTATATTGAAATGGGAACTTGTCATGTGACACCTTGTGAAAGCACACATCTATTGTTTGAATATTAACTTGAACTGATAATTTTTCTTTTTTTTGTCAGTATATTACAGTGTAAACCTCTGCTGAGAATGTGGATGATCTGTTCATATTCCGTCAGATATGGACTTGGCTTTAAATTTTTATTTTTGGGGCATTTTGCTTCACTATCGCCTCATGCGATTTTATAAATTTATATTTCTAGTCACTTAAATTTTTCCTTTACTTACCTGACTCTCAAGTATTAGATGGCTGTCCCATACAGACTGGAGGGGGGGGGATTGGCAACTAGGAGGCAGTTCCTCATATTTGGGTAGATTACAATCACACTGGCAGGATCAACAAACATTAAGGTTCCTTAAAGTATAAACCGAAATAATTAGACGACGGTACTTGTTATAAAATTTGCATATTTAGTTCTCTTCAAAAATGTAATGTATAGAAATATCTTTGTTCATACAATTTAATACAAAATTCTTGCTCACATATCATGCAGGGTGTGTATGGGGAACATGTGAAATGCTGTTTTCATATAACATCTGATGAGGAATAGCTGATCTTGAGCAATCAACGGCACAGAAAGATTCAGCATGAAAATTTAAATTTATTCCTGTTTGGCAAATTAATTCTTAATACAGTTTAGATTATAAACATCCGAGGACCATTTCTTACGTATCATGATAAGATTTTATAATGCAATTAAGTTTTTTGTACACTTCTGATTTCCAAAGACGTTGGATGCGACCACGAATTTTTTAACAAGTCAAATTTCGTGCTAGTTCCAGAAAGAGTTACTTTAGGCGTTTTTCTTGGTCCTTTGCCTCTGACTGTTTTAAAAGCCAAATATACAAATATAGGTTCAATAACAGGAACATCAATGTACAATCTTAAAACAAAATTCTGTTATAAATCAATAATATGTTTACATTTGCCTATTTCTGTCTTACAAAAACTAGGAACTCGTTCAGATATATTCCATAAAACTATTACCGATCAAATGGAAAAATTTAACACACCTTAAATTTCAACAAAAAATTAAGACTTTCCTAAGACAAAATATGTTTTATGAGGTCCAAGAATTTATTGATCATTTTAGCCTTTCGTTTTGTCGTTTGTACTTCAATGTGAATTAATTAATATTTTAATGTAGCTCAAGTCATTTAGCAGTGGCAGTGAGTAAACAATTTGTCCTAAGAGTCTTACGTAAAGAATGCTTCTACCCATATCAGCTCACTCCTGTACAAAAACTTACTTCGAAGGGATCTTCCACAAAGGCTACAATTTTGTCAATTTCTTCTAAATAAACACAACAGGAATCGAAATTTTGTTAAGAACACTTTATTTACCGATGAAGCAATTTTTATTCACCGATGCGTTCTTAGCTGAAGAAATACCCATTACTGGGAAGTAGAAAATCCTCATGCCATCAAAGAAAGACACTTTCAGCAAGAATTTAAGATTAACGTTTGGTGTGCTATCATCAGCAACCAATTATTTGGACCATTTATCCTTCCTCCAAATTTAAATAGACAGTCTTATCTGGATTTTCTTCAAATAATCTTGCTGATATATTACATGCTTTCATGCTAGACATATGGAACAGAATGTGGTTCATGCAAGATGGAGCTCCCCTCATTTCTCCATTGAAGTCAGGAATTATCTTGATAAGACTTTCCCACGCAGATGGATCGGTCGATGAAGTGAGTTTGCTTGGCCACCAAAGAGTCCTGATTATAATCCTTTGCATTTTTATGTGTAGGGACATATAGTCATTATCTATGCAAATAATATCAACTCAAAAAAAGAACTGTGGGACAAAATACAAAACGCAGCAAATTTTACTAGAAGCAGAGGACAGGAAAATGCATTTTTCAATGTAAGAAAATCTTTTATGAATAGAATTAGAAAAGGCATAGAAGCAGGTGGCGACCATATCGAACATTTACTCTAAAGCTGCAGCAATGGAGTTTTTAATAATAATAATAATACCATATTTCCATAGACTTTTACAAGCATTAGAATATAGTCAAGTTGGTCAAGTTACACAAGACATATACATATTGTTACGTGTTTACAGTCTTCAGTAAACACTCTGTGGGTTCAAATAACTTGCAACAAGAATTTTCACTAACCACTATTTTATTAATCACTAAAATTACACTAGTAAATACTTAAAAATCACACAACTAATAATAACTTAATCTATTATAAATTCACTACTTTTAAAACACCATGTACTTTACTTTTCTTCTTAAACTTGTCAACTCTTGTTTAACCTAAAAACTGTCTCTGTATACTAGAACTGTACTGTATACTTTACTGAACTGTTCTGTCCTGAACTCCCCCATCTGCTGGATTCACCTCTTTATATACACACTTGGAATGTACCAGAATCCTATTTCATAACATTCTAGAATCCTCCATAGTTTTCTACTATGTGCTAGGTGACTGTTCATCAATTGGCTCATAGATGGCGCCACCCTACTAGCCAGGGAGTAACAATAACAGGTTTCGCTTTACTTTGACCAGGGACTTAATCACATCTCTCCCCGTTAGAGGGCAGCACGTAACAATATATAAATTTGTCAATAAAAAATATATTAGATACAGAATAATGTAAAAGAACAAACAAATGCATGACTAACAAACAAGAAGTTTCAAGATATTAACTTTCCATAGGGAAAACGAAAACAAACTCGAGGAAATATTTCCTCTGTTGTCAGCTGGTATTGGTAAAATTAGTCCCTAAATACTCATCAACTGAGTAAAACGAGTGTTTGAGTAAAAGTGATTTTACTTCTCTTTTAAAAAGATGAATGACATTTATTTTCTTGATATGCACAGGTAATTTATTGAGTAATTTTACAGACATTAATTTGGGACCTTTTGCAACGATGGATAGGGTGTGAACTGGTATGTTGAGATTATAATTCTGTCGCAGATTTTTATTTATGTCATTTCTGCTATTAAATTGCTCCTAGTTTTCTTTTATATACAATATACAATTGAGGTTGAGAATATATAGAGATGGAGCAGTTAGAATTCCCAATTCTCGGAAAAGAAGTCTGCAAGAATGACGAGGAGATTTAAAGGATATAGTACATACAATTTTCTTTTGAAGCGAGAACACTTCGTTTAATCGAGAGCAGTTACCCCAGCAGATTATACAATAATTTAGACAAGACTGTATATGAGCAAAATACGAGGCAAAATAGTACATTTTTAAAATATGGATATTAACAAAAGAACGAAGCTGCCATACGACAAAGCAGTGGGTAGATAACTTATTATTAATAGTCTACGTGCGTTCCCCAATTGAATTACATGGGGGGAAATTTTATAATGTCATTAAGTCAACTTTTAACTATCACACTATCTGCCGGCATTTCATAAACTGCCTAGGTTTTTCCCGAAAAGCCGTATTTCACCATGTGACTAGGACATATACAATTTAACATTGTCTGACACAAATAAACTCTCTCTTTCTCTCTCTCATACCTTCAGTGAGCGTGTTCATAAAATCGATAAAAATACACACAGATAATTAAATTCCGTTTTATTAAATAAAGCTGGCATGCTGATATACTGAATACATAAATCTTTGTTAAATTCAATTCAAATAGTAAATAAGTATAAATATGTTAATAAACATTTTAAATTCTTGTAAAACTTAAAACTATTAAGGCGAATTTTTCAGTATTAATTATCTATTATAACTGTTCCCCTTAACTTTTTATATCCCCACTTAAAAGAATATTTACAGTCTATATACATAATTATATTAGCTCTTCAGACAATCATATAATAATTTTTTCTTTTCAAATGAAGATTTATATTGTAGATAAGATTTTAGTATGTCATCATATTGCTTACAAGAAACCTGACTGTATTTCTCTTTTAGTTCAATCAAGTCTTCTATTTCTTTACGGCAATCCTGTTGTTGCTCTTTGAGATCCTTAATCAGTTGCTTATATGCCCTCAGCGAGTTGCTTGTTTCTGTAAACACATCAATTCGTACTTTTTCTTGAGCGAGAAGAGACTTCAAATTATTCATTTTTTCTTCCACCTCACATTCTTTAATTTTTTGCTCAGCTGTTTGCGGTAACTTTTTTAATCTCAAATTAGATATTTCTTTTAAAACCTCGTGTAAAGTTAGTAAATTTTTAACATATAACTCTTGTTCACATATTAGTTTAGTTTTATAGTCTATTAGAACTTTGTCTTCAGGTGAAATTTGTAGAGGAACCACATCTTGAGCAGCTCCTAATACTTTATTAATATCTTTACCAGTTAGTTTAGAAAATTCACTCCCAATATCTTTATATTTCTGATCTAATTTCGATTTTAAAATGTCATAGAGTTGATTTCTTTCAGAGTAATTTAATTCATGATGATTTATATCACAGGAACCAAGAACTGATGCACTATTTTCATCCAACATACCATCTAACGTAATACTTTGTACAATATTTGAACTTAGCATTATATCTTTTATTTTATTTTTCAGGCTTCCATTCAGATTACTATTTTCACTGATGTATTCTTCCAATGTGTCATAAATAATTTTGTATTGTGTATATTTACTATGTTCAAGTTTCAAAAATTCGGAAAGATCGTTAACTTCTTGCTCCTGGGCATTATTGAAAATTTTAGAACTTTCCACTACACCGAAAGGCTCATGGTTTATACTTGATCCCACAACATCTGACATTCTTTGTATTTTTAAAATAGGAAAACATCCAAATCTTGTTCACAAAGTTTATGTTCAAGTTCAAAAATGTAAACGATATGTCAAATTCGCTCGACTGCCATGTTTGTTGGGACGTCGATAAAGGAGGAAACTGTTTAATTATGGATACCGCGTACATAGACATTGCTACCAATAAAAGGACTTTATCACTCGGAAAAAAATCAAAATATTTCAAAATTGATAACACTCAAAGCTTATGAAAATTAAATATTACACCTAATGAAAAATTAATTTTTTATAAAATCCAGGCGACCATTTTATATTAATATTTATATGTTTATTAAATATTGGCAATTAAATTCTTAAGTTGGTAGCATAAATTTGCGCATATAAAGTTCTACCACCTACCACACCGTTCACCGGCATGTTTTACTTTTGTTGTGCGTTGTGCTCGTAGAACATGGTAGTTGTAACTGTAAAAGCCTTTTTTTAATCAAGTTCTGATAAATACTGTGGCCTGAAATGTGTTGACTATTATAGTATAAACTATTTGTTGTGCCCTGCTACGAAAAATGGAGAGGCCATCTATTTTTGCACCAGTCGTGACCGAGGAAGAATGGCAAACTGTGCCAGTTGCAATTGGGGAAAAAATATCCAAATACGTGAACGAAAAATTTGAGGAGTTTATAACGTCAAAGGCGTTGCTGGAAACCAAGCATTTTAATACAGGTAAGGGTGATATAATGTAGGTATCTTCTTTTTTGACTAATTACTTTTTCTTGGATATTTAAGAACAAAGCTTGAATGAACGCAAAGCTCTAAATGAAAAACTTGAAAGTGATTATGAATCTTTGAAATCAAAATTGGAAGTAGCTACCAACACCATAAAGGAGTACGAATCACAAGTTGCAATTTTAACAGCAGATATTAATAAACAACATGCACAATTTAACAAACTAGAAGCCGAGACGGCAGATTTTCGCCACCAGCGTAATCTTGCCGTTGATGAGCGTGATGAGCATATTAAGATGATCCAACGGCGAAATGCTGAAGTGGAAAGGTTACAATCTGAAATTACCACTTTGACAAAGCAATTAGAGTCTGCTATTAATACAAAATGTGAGGCCTTAGCTCAAGCAGATGAAGTTGCCTCGATGAAAATTACTTTAGAATATCGTGAAAAACGAATGGAGCAAGAAAGAGCGCTTCTTAACAGTCAAATGGAAAGCTTAACACAAGAACTAAATCAGAGAACAGAAGAACTGCTTAATATGAGGCGTGATAACACATCTCGTTGTATACAACTGGAAACTAAATTGACTGAAAAGACACAAGAACTGACGGTGGCTACTGAACAGATTAAGTCACTTACAGATTTAAATAACAATTTGGTTGCTAGAAATGAAGAATTAGCTCAGAAAATGATCAATCAACGAGATGTTGATGCGAAAATGAATGAGTCATATGTATATGAAATTGAGGCCAAAACAAAAATGGCAAACGCATATAAGTCTATGCATGAAGAGAGTCAACAACATGCCGAGGAATTAAAAGCAGCTCTGTCTGAGGTAATAACGACAAATCATAATTTTTCTTTTTAGTTTACATAGTTGTGTTTTATAATATAGGTTCAAGAGTTATTAAAAACTGCCACAGAACAGTATGGAGACCTTGAAACTAAACATAAAGAATCAGAATTAGCCCATGAAGAGATCATCGCGAAGAAAAATGAATGCATTGCCATGTTGAAGAAGGAATTAGAAACTGCAAATGAAATTCTTGAAAACACTAAATCAGACCAGTTGCACAAGGATGTCGAAGGTATGTGAAAGTATCATTTCGTTTTAAATTATTTATATCAAATATTTTGAGATCCACATTGCATATAGAAATTTGTTTTTTTATAAATACATACCTGACTTTTTCTGAATTAATTAAAATAAATCCGTGCCATAATGTTATGTTACCTATATAATAAAAATAAAAATGACATAAGTACGTACATTGGAAAACAATTCATAACAAAGTGAATATAAAACATTTCGTTATTAAAAATGTACAACTTTAAGTATTCATACTAGAAAGCACTGCAAATCGAATACCTATGTTAGTAAAACCTATTTCTAATAAACATGTTTACCAATGAGTTCAAAACCGACACCAAATAAAATCAGTACAAAGCAATAAATAGTTCATTGAAAGCAATGGAAAACATCTAATGTTAATAAATGTAAGTAAAATAAATTGCTGTGTGATCTATACTTGTAATATCTTAGAGCCATATGTAAACGAGGGTGGTGGAGTGACGTCACATACGGATTTAAGTCATTTTAAGAACATGTAAATTCGGAGCCCATTACGTCACCTTTTGAAGTTGGCCACAATAACTCCTATCAAGGCTCTGAATATTTAAATTATTTACTATAAAAAGGTTTTTATAGTGATCTGAGAGCTAACCTTTCATTAAAGAAATGGCATCTATACATTAATGAAATAATATGCAATCAAAGGCCTTACTTAAGCCACAAAAGCATGAACTTACAAACATTGCTGATTCAAAGCTTTTGACCACGTTTTCAACTAGATTATTTATAATCCAGTCAGTAGGGGCCTCGACAAAAAACCAAGCTTTCGACCTTGGGGGAACCGCTTGAGCCGCCATCTTGAATAAAAGGTACAAAAAATTAGTTTTTTAAAAATAACCACAGCGGTTGATCCAACGACGAAAATATCTTCAACATAGAAGACAAAATCCCTTACATTTTTTGTATGACATATATTTTTTTGTAAGTCTAATATGTAACGAGTTACAGAGGCGGGGAGATGAACATGTTTCTCAAAAAATAGTAAAACCCCATTTTTGATGATACATTTACTAAGAACGAATTACAGTTATTTTGAATGTGTTTTTCACACTACAATAAGGTTATACAGTGATCTTTATTTCAAATTGCAGTGATTTTTCTTGTTACTTGTAAATTTTTTTACCGCCGCAGTGGCGTAGAGAATATTTATCCATTTGAAGTTTCTTTATATTTTGTGGAACAGAAGATTCCTAGAGCAGGTGTAGCAGGTATAGACCTTTTCCTCGTGCTTGTTTTTGTTTCCTTTGGAAAGGGCAGCCCTCTCTCCACTTCAAAGGGCGAGGGGTATGGCAGGAGTGAATTTTGTTCGCTCGTCCAGAAAACTGCAGAACTCAGTGCTACCATTAGCATATTTAAAGATCAGGATGCAAAACTAGAGTACATTGCAGAGCCTGCAGCACACTTTCTTGTTGCTTTTTATGGTGGAAATATGGAAGAGGAAACCTTGGAAGAAGTCCGCTACGAACATTTCCATAAATCTACAACAAAAAGCAAATTCAATTTTGCTTCTTTGCCACCAACGAAGGACGTTGCGCGGTATAATCCGTTGAGGACGTACCACCAAGTTCAAAGATGGTATGGAATCCAAAAAAATCCAGAAGACTGGGGCTGGAAACGTGGCAGCAATGGGCTCCCTCCACTCACAATGACAGAGCAACCAGCACCCGAGAACTTATTAAAATTAATTTCATGCACTTGTCGAAAAGGATGTGGCGGAGCATGTGGTTCTAGGAAAGTGGGGTTGAAGTGCTCTTGTTGTGTGTGACTTCTGCAGTGGCCAGTTATGCGAAAATGTACCAGTGAGGACGAAGGTGATGAAGATTTATCAATGGAAGAACAATGGATTCTCAGGAGCATCGATGATGATGACATTGAGGACATCAACCGACAAGGACTATCAAAAAAGTTAAAACACTAATAATACCTATAATGGCTCAAGCGTCATTTACATCTAAGATCGCGAAGCTGTGGATTAGGCCTATCGGGGATACCAGAGTAACAAATTACGCGCCATTTAATAATAATAATAATAATAATAATAATAATAATTTATTGCACTTATTACAAACAGACATAACAGTTGCATAAGCCAGTCAACAGAGAGATATATACAGAGTATATAAATAAAATTGAATAAAGAAAAACATGTATCTATAATCTATATGCTAAAAGTTAAAATAATTAAAAAAAATAAAAATACATCGTTAAAAATCACACCTAATAAAAACACATAAATGTAAAGATACTATATCACTATTGCTGACCAATTCTATTATTTAAGAACTCATTAACAGTGTAAGGTTCTAATTTACAGAGAAATGATAAAAGAAGTTTTTTTACTTTAATGAATGGTTCGTTGACTTTTAGATAATTTGGAAGATGGTTGTAGAGTTTTATACAGGCATATAATGGACTAGATTCGGTTAAAGAGAGCCTATGGTTAGGGTAGGTGTACCACTCCCCATGTCTAGTGTTATGCATCGGGTTCATTAAGTGCATATGGAAATTATCTCTATTATTATATAGTAATTTAATACATTCATATATATATAAATCACTAAGGGTTAGTAAACCTGCAGCCCTAAAATGCCCTCGGCATGACTCTCTAGGCGGCAATTTTCTTACAATTCGAATTGCTCTTTTTTGTATTTTGAATGTGCTATCACTATTAGTGCTGTTGCCCCAGAGTATTATCCCATAGCGAATACGAGAATAAAAATTTGAGTAATAAAATGTTTTAGCTATATTATCGTTAGCATATTTAGCTAGTATTCTCAATCCATAGCAGGTTCTACTTAATTTTGAATTTATATATTGGATATGTTCTTTATAGCATAGTGTTTCGTCTAAGTATACACCTAGGCACTTCATCTGCTTTGAGAAGAGAATTTTATGAGTGTTTAGTATAATATTAGAGGGGGTATCAAGCCGCTGAGTAGTTTTGAAAAATATGGCGTTAGTTTTATTCTGATTTAAAATTTGCTCATTTGTATTGCACCAAGTTTCTATACCATGCGTAATGCGTGTACCGTCATTAACTAAGTCAATGAATGTTTCCTGATTTTTTAAGATAATATTCGTGTCATCTGCATAGTTAATTAAGGAAATGTTTTGAATATGTGTGAATGTCATTAATAAATATTAAAAAGAGTAGTGGTCCTAACGTGCTGCCCTGGGGAACTCCCCTGGTCATATTCAGTGCTTCTGAACACACATAATTGCCATTATTAGTATCAAGCATTTTAACTGCATGTTTCCTATCTGATAGGTAAGATTTAATCAAAGTTAGAGCTGTCCCTCTTATACCATAATGGGAAAGTTTAGTAAGTAATATGGTGTGGTCAATGAGCTCAAAAGCCTTAGATAGGTCTAGAAAAATACCACAAGTAACGCAGCCCTCCTCTAAGGCCGAGTAAATATAATTTGTAAATTCAAAAAGAGCAGTTTCGATGCTTTTGCCTCTTAGAAAGCCATGCTGGGCCTTGCTAATTAATTTATGATAGTTTAAGAAGTTTATAACTCTATTATAAATGACTATTTCAAAAAATTTGGAAAATACACTAAGTAAGCTCAGAGGGCGATAATTTTCATACATACTTGGGTCATCTTTTTTGAACACTGGTTTGATAATTGCATATTTTAGGTTTGAGGGGAAAACCCCTGTTTGCAATGATTTATTAATAACATCACACAATGGAGCCACAATATGTTTAAAGCATTTTTTAAGTATAAATACAGATATTTCATCATAACCTGAACTCTTTTTAGCTTCCATTTTACTCAGTATTTCCCACAATTCACTTATAGTGACCGGTTCAAATTCTAGTGAGGCAGGGTTAAAAGGTATATTACATATGTAATTTGCTGGTGCTTGATCATTAGATAAGTTTAATGCTACATTATTGAAATAGATATTCATGTCATTAACACACTCCTTAATGTCGCGGTATACAGGTTGATGGTCCGTTTTGACATTTCCTACTATATCCGATATGATTTCCCAACTTGCTTTAGATTTATTTCTGGATTTCATAAGCCTGTTTTCGTAGTGTTTTATTTTTTCATCCCTTATTAAATCTTTATACCTCCGTTTATAGTTATCAAGCACATTTTTAAATTCAGGTGTATCATACTACAAATTTTGATAATGTAATATAGCTTTTTTGCATTCCAATATGTTGGGGTTATTATTTAAGTTGAGTCTATGTCTTTTATTATTAACAGTTCTGAGCAGAAAGTGTTTGTTGAAATATAGCAGAAGAGTATTAATAAAATTGCTGTATTTGGTGTCAACATCTGCCGCTTGAAAGACTACTGTGAAGTACTCCCCTTCAAGATCATTGCAGAAATCTTGAATAGCGCTTTCAGTGAATATTCTTCTCTTATTTGTCTGAATTGTTTTTTTAGCAATACTAGTGGTTAGAATTTGTGCAGAGTGGTCAGATATAGCAGTAACAAGGTTTTCGGTTTCACAATGACTTTCCAAATTGGTAATAATATTATCTAAACATGTTGTACTTGTCTTACCTTTGCGAGTGCACTCATTGATTGTAAAATATGCACTATATGAACTAATTAAATTTACAAAATCATTCCTAATATTACTATTAACAAACAAATCAATATTGAAGTCACCTGCTATAAATAATAGGCACTTCTTTTGAAAGAGAACGTCAAGCATTATATTAAACTTATACATAAACATATTAATATCCCCATCAGGGGGTCTATATACACATGCGACTACAATTTTTTTGTTACCAGAATATATTTCAGCACCACAGCATTCAAATAATTTACTTTCCGATATGCTATTAACTTCTCTAAGTGGTCTTGTTCGGATTCCTAATGCAGAATATATTGCCACTCCTCCATGTTGATTAAATGGCCGGCAGAAGCTTGAAACCAATACATAATTCTTGATGTTAATTACGTCTAATTGTTCTTGGCATTGCCAGTGTTCAGTAATGCACAATATCTGAATTTCCTTATCTTCAATCAAGACTTCAAGTAAATCTGTGCTGTTACCAAGACTGCACACGTTATGATGTAGAATTTTAAATGCATGTTTAGGGAATCCAGATTTTATAGGAGAAACCTTATGGAGATGTTCATTTATGTTAGGTAGGTCTCGATTTAAAAATCCTCTGCGGGATTTCTTTCATAGTTGCGATACTTATTAAAATCAAATCTTTTAAATGCCATACCCTTAGGCCAAGTGTGGGGTTTATAAATCTCTTCCTTTAAGTCCCAATCAATGCCAAACATGAAACATTTATTCTGATGTTCACTAGTTGGAAGTTCCTTAATAATAATATTAGCATGCTTAAATATCGGTTGATCAGTAATAAATTTTTTTATTTTCTCTGTTGTAACGTGCCGCTTAATTCTATATAGATACAGCCAAGCCTTTCTATCCATTGCAAAATCATCATTTTCATTTTGACCATAGTATTTTGTTGTTAAGTTTTTGGCTTTTTTGCGATAGGTAACAGTTTTATAATTGTCGTCATCTTTTGCTAGGTTGATAACCTCATTCATTTTGATTTGTTGGACAGCCTCAAGATCTCTCAGGTTCATCCCATGTTCAACTGTTTTTTTTGCAGCCTTATCCATATTTTTAATGTTTTGGTCATTTACCTTTTTTTCAGAAAAGTTCGATGCCTGTTTATTTTCCCTAGTGACAGAACTATGACTGTTTTTGTTTTGATTGTTTTCAGAATTGTTTTTGTTCGGTTTCACTTCAACTTCTTTCTTTATGTCCACAATTTTTTCTTCCAAAAGTTTTTTATTTTCTTCTAATAGTTTATTATTATTCATTAACAATTTATATTTTGCTTCTGCTTCGTCTAGAAGCCTTTTGAGCATTAAATTCTCAACTTTAGTTTTTCAAATTCAATTTTTACATTGGTATTTTCCACCAAGTTGGTTTGATTCAATCCGTCCGAAGTGAGGTTAGATTGACAGCAATTAATTAATGTCTCGCTGATTACCAGAATATTTTTGTTTATTCTTTGTAAACAAGATTTGTGATAGATGCCTCCACAGTTTAAGCACACTGCAACTGCACATTTCTTAGTTTTACAGCAATTAAACACACTTTTAAGCAGTTCAGCATCAGCTGATCCATCCTCCATCTTTTCTCCTCTATATCTATATTTTGTTGCTATTTTGTACCATCTACCTGTTTGGCAAATAAACACCTGTATTTACTCTATCCCAAGGTGGTGTGGACATAAGAATACTTTGAACTTACAAAATGAATATGACTATGTAATAAATAGAGAGAAACAATTGAAAAATTACAAAAATGGGGTTTTACAATTTGTGATGATCTTGAAATGATCTTTCCGCTGCTGTAACTCGTTTTATATTAGAATAGAAAAAAAAATTGTATACAAAAAATGTGAGGAATTGTGCCTTCTTTAATTATGTTGAAGCCATTTTCATTGTTGGATTAACGGCTGAGGAGTTATTTTCAAAAAACGATTTTTTTGTACCTTTTAATCAAGATGGCGCCGCGAGCGGTACCCCTCCAAGGTCGAAAACTTGGATTTTTTTTTATCACGGCCCAGTCCTTAACAACATGTTAAAAAATTATTACTACCCCACCTTTTGCAGGGCAAAACTCCCTACTGACTGCACTATTATGGTGAGGATAGTTATTTCCCCTTGCTGAAATCCAAATTGGCTAGGATTTATTAAACTATGAAATAAAATAATCAATATGATATAGGTCTATAATTATTTAGATCCTTTTTTATTAAATATATGAATAACTTTAATCCCATTGTAGATACAGTGTGTCTCACACTTCACCACTACACCCCAATATCTCGACCATTTGTTGATCCATTTAGATCAAATTTGGTATACCTCTTATGTTTCAGATTGTGATTAAAAAGTTATTTAAACATTTTTTTTTTTTCGAAATTAAATATGCCGACTATGACTATGATCAAAAGAAATTTGCAAAAGTTAGGAATTTATATTAGCGATTGAGATAGGGTTTTTGTTTTTACAGAATCTTGTTCGCCATGACCTAAAACCCTTGCATATCAAATTTCGTTAAAAAATATTCATTCCTTTAAAAAAAAATCATATCTAAGATTTTAATAATAATCGCCCTACTATTCGCGTTATGTATTGTCGGATATTTACATATCTTGGTAATCATGTAATATTGACTCTATAAGCATTAGGACACATTTTTTTCTTTAAAGAAAATATCAAATAACTAAACTTTTTTTTTTTGTAAATAATCCAGATAATGGGCACAAAAAAGGGGTTGACTTGCAAAAGGTCAAACAGAAATGAAATTTGGTAGGATAATAGACATAGGCCTCCTAATGGTACACCTAAGTTTGCGACCTCATGGGGGCGACACTCGAGGGGAGTGTGGGGTGGAAAACTGTGCATTGCCGCACTTATTGAGGAATAGTGCCGTTATTTGGAGAGATATCGAAAAGATATCCAAATAAAAAATGTAGATTATAAAATTCTGCATCTTTTTAATGAATTAATTTTTTGTCTGCGACCAATAGTTTCCGAGATACAGCGCGCCAAAGTTGGGGGTTGATTTGCAATTTTCAAAAAAATCACATTTTCATCATGGATTAGTACGAAGATCGACTGCAAACAATTCCCCAATGAAAGAGCAATGTTTTGTGAGTCTGATGATGCCTGATTTGTAAGGTTTGATTGTATGCAACGAAAGATATGATTTTTTGAAATGCGCCTCAACCTACTCAATTATGTGGATTTTTTTAATTATCCATATGTTTATATATTTTTGTATAATTGACAAATACATTATAGTTTTGCATACATGATATAAAATATATTATTTTCAACTCGTTCCCACACCACTCTAGAGGTGTAAGTAATCAGTGCGTTTTTTTTGTGTGCTATTCCCAATAGGCCTAATCCACAGTGGAAATCGAGGTGTAATTCACCTTGCGTCGCTTACGGTGATGTAAACCAGACTTGCTTTCATTTTCATCATTTTCGGGCATCAATTCTAAAGTAGGGTCGGCAAAACCATGCTGATCAAAGATGTTCTGCGGCGTCGTTTTCATCATTTTCATCATCCAAAAGTTGGTCGGGTATGCAACGCATACCACTCTCTTCATATAAAATAATATTCTATCATCTAGAGTGGAAATATATCAACATATATGATTCCCACCATATTGCAAGAAATTTTTTTATCGAATGGTTCCAACAAAAGGCACCTCATTACATTGCTGAAGTTAAACTTGGGAGAACATAAATACACTGTTAAGCAGGCAGTCAAAGATGCGAATTCTTTAATTGTTCAAACTGTCATCGAAATGTCCTTTTTTTTCAGTGTTCGTTGTTGGAGAAGACGTGGATTTGCTCGTGTTGTTGACCGTTGCTGGGGCCAGAGATCTCCCAAATGCTTAGTTGCAAAAACCTGCCAGGGCGAACAAGGACAAAGTGTTCTATTTCCCCAGAGTTTCTGATATAGCGATGCTGTTGCGAAGAACATCTTATTTGTGCATGCCTTCAGTGGCTGCGACACTATATCGGCTCTGTTTAATCAGGGAAAGATCCGGTTTCTGAAACCCTAGCGAAAAACCATAGCTAAATGATGCAGTTCAGGTATTCGAAGACCCCAATGCAGATTTAGAGGAAGTAGTTGCTGCTGGAGAATTGTTTTTGTTGAGCCAGTATGGTGCATGGAGTGAACATAATTGCTTAGATTCTCTGTGATTGAACTACCTATATAAGTTTGTACGGGCTGTCTCGAAAAATTCATTCAACCTCGCAGTGGTGCCACCAACATCAGATATTTGCCAACAACATTCACTGCACACTCTTTGTTAAGTACAGAGCGGTGGGGTGTGCAGAAGGCTCCCGAACAATACGGATGGCGGACGACAAGCTAGACTCATTACGGATCACAAGGGAACTGGTTCCAGAGGTCCTTCTTAAAAGCCTTGCGTGCAAATGCCAGAAAGGATGTGGAGCAGCTTATAGTTTCCATAAAGCAGGATTAAAATACTCGGTGCTGTGCCTGAACTTGCAATAGGACGGCCTGTGAGAATTTTCCTGACTAAATTTTGAACAACGAAAATGACGCTGCAGAACATCCCGATCAGCACGGTTTTGCCGACTTTACTTCAGATTTGATGCCCGAAGATGTTGAGAAAAATTTGGATACATTTCCAGGTCTATTAAATATTCTATTAATTGAACCAGCTGTGGTGTAGTGAATTTGTGGACTTTCTGGATGTCTCAAATGGAAGATATTGGCTGCATCTTGATAAGAGTGCACACTGTAACCAACAATTCTTATTATTTTAATTTTATCAGCAATACTTAATTGTTGTGCAGCCATGTTTAAGTTTAATTTGATATTCGATACAATTGTTAAATCCATTCCAAAGCACTCCGTGTTAATAAAGTTATTGGTATGCCGAGTTCTAAGTATTTTAAAAAATAACTACCAATATTCATTTCATAATACTGTTTTGGATAAAAAAATATGTCCTAATGCTTAATTAGCATCATTATTACATGACTACCAAGTTATGTAAATATCAGACAATAAATAAATCGAATATTAAGTTGATTATTATTGAAATCATAGATGATTTTTTTTTTGTAAAGGAATGAACATTTTTTAACGAAATTTGATCTACGGGGGTTTTAGGTCATGCCGAACAAGATTCTGTAAAAACAAAAGCCCTATCTCAATCGCTAGTATAAATTTCTTATTTTTGTCAATTTTTTTTTTATCATAGTAAACGTATTTAATTAAAAAAAAAAATTAAATAACTTTTTAATCACAATCTAAAACATAAGAAGTATACCAAATTTGATCTAAATCGATGACCAAATGGCCGAGATATTGAGGTGTAGTGGTGAAAAGTGAGACACGCTGTATATACATAAATTGAAAAATTTTGTTAGTGGGTAAATTAAAACATTTCTAGTCTACATTTTCAAGCACAGTAAATTATAAATTAAATTGTGAGGTATTTATACATTACAAAAGGGGGATTATGTTAATTAGCTATGAGTAAACAGTGCAGGTAGGTCTCTCTTATAACAGGGCAGCAAACAAAGAGGAATTCCCAATTTCTAACTGATGGTCATTAAGAAGAGTAATATTTGGTTTATTTCTATATTTATAAATTTCAATTTATGGAAAATCATGGTTAGTTTCTAAAAAATGATTTGCAAAATTCGATTAAAATCTTTTGAAAAAAGGAAAAGTATAGTTCAAGTAGGAATAAACTGAGACATAAAAAACGTAACAAAAATTTTACTAAATAATTATTATCGCCGCGGGACATGGCGCTAATTAAAGTAAATAGATCCCAGTAAATAAAAAACGCAACAAAAGCTTTACAACATAATTATATCATTGCGGGCCATGGCGCCAAGCCTGGCATCAAATAACGACCCGAGACCCGACACAACCTATAAAGGTAAGCAAGTCAATTTGCAAACAGCACTAAAAAAGAGTACCGGTATTTTAATGAGATCGTAAAGTTCTGTTGGGTTTCTTATGTCTCAGGATTTTCCTACTTTAACTGTAACTCCCTGTTGTACCCTAATACACATTCAAGGATAAAAAGAACCCAGAATAGAGTAAAAATATGACGATTTTAGGCCACTTTCATATGAAACGCGTTTAAATAGCCATTTCTATGCGACGTAAAATAAGCATCAAGAAAAATTTGAATGTTTATTAGGGCACGGCGGACACAATGAAATCAATGAATTGCAGTAATGAACAATCAAAATTATGTCCATGACTCTGATTTACTCTTGCTCTAAAATGGCTTTTTCATGCTAATCGTTTCAAAGTGATCTAAAAACGTCGTATTTTCACTCGTTTTTACCCACCCAGCACCCCTATCGCTTCACTTTCCCGTCAATTTATTGGATTATTATACATTTGCGCAATGTTTTATTGGTCAAAAAGGCTTCATAGTACTCTTATTAATTATATTCACAAAAAAAAAAAGTCAAAAATCGAGAAGTGGACAAATGCAACCAATGAACAGCATTACTTCACGATCCACGATGATCACACACATTTGTTAATTTGATGCGGTACACATGAATACGCACAAGCCACACACATAGATCAACATGAGCACGTACTCTCTCCCCCTCACGACTCCTTCCCTCACATACAACACCATATAGTTGAATTGCTGTAGTGGTCTTTTTTAGTAAGCGTTGGTGTTAAATCTTCGATACTTTTCTAAGCTTTTTTATATTCTTGTGTGTCTCGGAAAGTACCGAAGGCGGGAATCTACATGTACCGCGTGTTTGATAAACGCATGCGCCAATCATATGCGAATATGCAATGCATTCTCATACAAATTAAACTGAAAGTCAAGCAAAACTGAAATTTGTGCATTAAAGAAAGAAAATTTAAAATTGGTCTAATGGGGACGATTTCTCTTTTTTATCACTGAAAGCATAAATAAAAATTTTCAACCATTTTGGTTATTATCAGAGTGCAAATGGAGTGTGCTTTGAACTTTAATTTAGTTGTCTTTGAAACTTTGTCATTTACTATATTTAAATCTGTGTAGTTTTTTTTCAAAATTTCCTTGTGCAATCTACATCGAGTTTGTATAGTTTTTATAAAATTTGTCCATCACTTTATGAAAGTTCTGAACATCCGTACATTTATAAATTTGATAAATAGGGACCTTTTTTATCATTATTACCTATCAAATACACAAATGAACATTCTACATTATTCCATTTTATTCTATATGCATAATTTTGTTATTGAATATTAAAAAATTAGAATTTATTTGTAAAGTTTTTCGTATATTTTCCTAGGTCTGTCACCGTCAGCCGCTACTGCTTCAAAACTGATTAAATCGGGCATGTCTTATTCAGAAGTTTATTCGAGATATGTGAGTGTTTCTGAACAGTATTCAAACAAAGAAGAGGAATGCGCTCGTTTGAATAACTATATCACTTGCATTGTTAGAGAAATTGAAGAAAAAGGTCCCTTAATAAAAAAATTGCGCCAAGATTATAGTAATACTTTAGATGCTAATGATTCTCTAAAAGCTTCTAACGATTCATTGTTGAATGAAGTCCAACAGCTTCGTGAATCCAATGCAGAGTCTAAACGATTAGAAGGAACCGCTATGAGAGAAAATGAGAGACTTAAGAAGGAAGTTACAGACTTATCTAGACAAGTTGTTCATTTACTGCATGAGGTCGAACAATCTCGTATTGGTTCGTCTTCAACATCTACTGATAACGACTTAAGCGATAGCATAAGTTCAGCTGACATTATATCCAAGAAACTTGTAACATTCAATGATATTTCTGAGTTACAAGCTACTAATCAGAAATTGCTAGCCTTAGTTAGGGAACTTACCGAGCGTCAAGAAGAAGCCGAATCATTCGATCCAGCTGCAATTTCTAATCTGAAAATGAAGCTAGATAGCCTGAGAGAGTCACAAAGCGAACTCTTGGAAGAACGAGACCGTCAAAATAAGATGATGGTTACTTTACGTAATCAGAGAGATATGTATAAAAACTTATATAGTCAGGCAGTTAAAGCTTCAGGAGAAGATGTTCCAATGCAGTTAGAGAGAACTTTCATGTCTGAACATGGAGAAAGCAAAATGCAAACAGATGCAGAATCCCAACTAGAAGATAAAATACAAGATTTGGAAAATCAAATAGAAAAGTTGAATAAACAGGTGGATCACTTGAAAGAAGAAAATGATACCTATCGCAAGGAGAAATCTGCAAACGAAAAGATTCTGATTGAACAGTTAGATAATATGAGAGGTGAAGTGAGGGAATTAACTAGGCTAAACTGTAAGTTATCATCACATGCTGATATGAATGAAGAAAAATTCAAAATAATGCAAAACAACATGGAAATTTATAAAAAACAGATCAGTGCTCTAGAAAAACAAAATAAGATATATAGTGATGCCATAATCAAGCACGAACAGGCTGCAACCTATCTTAAAGAAGAAACGTTACAATGCCAGACCAGACTTTCCAAAGCAGAAGTGATGCTGGGTAACCTTCAAAAGGAGAATGCTTTACTCAAAGATGCCGAACAGAGACTTCTGAAAGAGCGGGAGTCATGGAAGCGTGAGTCTCACCAACAGAGCATGATTAAGACTAATATTGAACTCATTAAGGCAACATTAGAAAGAACAGATGCAGAAGCAAGACTAAAATTAGAATCACGACTGGATGAAGCTCACCGAGAATGCTCAGCACTGCGTAGAAGATTACAAGAAGAACAAGATCATTTTAGGCAGCTATCTGAACATCTAGAAAAGCAAACAAAGGTGGCTCAGAAACGTATGGAAGAAGAGCGAGAGCATGCTGAAAAGTTACGCAAGGAACTTGCAGACACTAGAGAGGAATTAATTAATAAATCTAGTCAAATAGAGGAACTCAGTAAAAAATTGAAAATGGGACTGTTCGCCGTTCCAGACAATAATGCAGAAGCTCGTAAACTGCGAGAGCTTGAACAACAACTAAGCGATGCAGAGGCTGAAATTAATTCACTGAAAGCAAAATTAAAAACTGCTAAGGAGGCTTCCGATGAATACTTCAACGTAGCAGAAGCTGCAGAAAAGCAGGTGAAAGAAGTTCTTGAACAACAAGAATTATTGCATCAGGAAGTGGAAAAGCAAAAGGCCCTTGTTAAGGAATGGCAAGAGAAATGTTCTGAGCTTGAGGGAGAACTCTCCATTCAAATGGATGATCAAGACATAACAAATGCTGGTATAACTTCTAAGTCCTCCCAACTACAAGAAGAGCTTAGCGTGAAAACTATGGACCTACGTACAGCACGAGAGCAATTTGAAAATGCACGAACTGAAAATAAATCACTAATCGAACAACTGAAGGCTGTTGAAAATAAATATGCAAGAGAAGTTACCTTGCATTCAGTCGATTTACAGGCTCTTACTACCATGAAGGAAGAATTAGATAAGGCCATAGATGTCACCAAACAATTACAGAATGAAAAAGAACAGGCAGTAGAAGCTTTAACTCAAAATAAAATGAACTGGGAAGAACAGGAAAAACTGTTCCATAAAGAAAAAGAGGAAATCGAAAATAGATTCAAAGATATCGATGCACAAAATAGTTTGCTGCACGATCAAATTCAGGCGCTTAACACACAATTAAGCATATTACAGAACCAAGCGTCGTCTGAACAACAAAATCAATCTTTCGGGGATCATTCATTTAATAGATCATTCACTGAAGACGATGTCAAATCATCTGAACAGTTGCTCAAGATCATTAAATACTTGAGACAAGAGAAAGATATAGCTGTGAGCAAGGCAGATATAATGGAGGCTGAACATTTGAGACTGAAATCGCAATTTGATATGCTTACTAAACAGTTGGAGGAAGCTAAGGTTGCAATAGAACTTGAACGTCAAAAGACAGAAGTCACAGTGGTTTCTGCTGCTAAACATGCTGAAGTTTTGCGAAAATTAGAGACGCTGAATGCTATTACTGATAGTAACAGAACACTGAGACAAGAGCGTGATACTCTTTTAGCCCAAATAACAGAACTTAGAGAACGTGCTGAAAAGTTAGAAGTTGAAGTAGCTCCTTTACAAGAGAAAAACAGAGACTTAACAACAAAAGCAGATCAAATGCAGAATGAAAACATATCACTTCGTGCTGAATGCACTCGTTGGAGGCAAAGAGCAAATATGCTTATTGAGAAAACTAATAGGACTAGCCCCGAAGATTGGAAGAAACTTCAAACTGAACGAGAAACTCTTGCCAAGCAATTAACCATTGAGAGGTCTACAACTACGAAGTTGAACGATGAGATCAATAATTTGAAACAAGACAAAGGTAAACTTGAGGAGCAACTCAAAACTCTTAGGGGACAATGCAATCAACAATCTGAAGAGTTAGCAAAATTACGTGATGAAGTTAGCGCTCTCCAATCACAGGTAACGCAGTTAACTAATACGGTAGATCAGCAGAGTGCCGAATTACTCAAATACAAAGAGGAAAATCGTTTGCTGACAGAAGATACAGCTGGTAAAGATGTTACAATAACAGAGCTGAGAAATAATCTTGCTCAAGTGAGAAAGATAGCTAAAAAATACAAAATCCAATGCGAGGACCAAGTTAAAGATATCGAAGCGCTAAAGCAACAGAAAGAACAAAGAGAGACGGAACACAGTTCTAGTGCAGAACGACAAGAACAGCTTATGCAGGAGCAACGCTCTGAGATGGAAGAACGTATTGTGCAGTTGGAAAGTACTCACAAAGATACCGTAGATCAGCTGAATCAACAGGTCACGAGTACTACCGAACAAATTGATACTTACAAAAAGGAAATAGAGAACTTGAAGCAGATAAGTTTAGAAAAGGAAGAAAGGTTTAAGAATTTGTTTAAGAATGCAAAGGAACGTATTGTTAGCTTAACGGAGCAAAATAATAATCTCAAAGAAGAGCTCAATAAGCAAGATAGGCCTGCGAGATCTGATGGTGATGAATCAGGAGAAGGTACTAGCAAGAGCAGTGAGTTATTAGAAAAAATTGCAGTGCTAGAAAGAGAGAGGGATGAATTAAATGAAGAAAGGCAGCAAGAAAAGGAGAAGTTTACATCAGAAATAGAAACTCTCACTCAGAGAATTAATCAGCTGCAAAGACAATTGGGCCTTCAGCAAGGCTCTAAACCAAGTACTAGTTCCGCATCATCTGAAAAATCTTCTACTGAGAGACCCACTGCTGATATCAAACCGATGGCAGGTAAGCAAATTGCACTAAAACTATTAATATGATTAAGTTCTAGGTGATAAAAAAACTTTACACCTATGTTACTTCCTTCTTAGGCTTGTATATTAAATTGAAAACATATAAACATTGTAATACAGTATTAAGCAGCTGATGTCGCAACATATCTGACCGCTACACCAATCAGCAACAGAGCACAAATTAAGTAAACAGATATGATAGAAACATGAAGCAAAGTAATTTAAAAGAGAGACAGGGAAAACCCCTGTTTAAAGTCCACATATTTTCACTGTTGTCAAATTGCCTACTAATGCGTTGAAGATGCGAATTCCTTTAACAATTGGTATTGCGCTCTTCCTCGCAACTTACTATTTTAACGCTCACCATGACAACGCTGTACATATATCAAATTATTGACTGTTCGATTGTATTCATATTCATATTACATGTATTATCACAGGCACAGACTGGTCGATTGTTTGAAATATAAACTCGAAAAAGCATGTTTTTATGCTATTTTTAACACATAATGTTTCATAAACGGGCACTCAACTTACTAAAAAAATATTGAATTTCAAACCAATTAAGATTGATGTTGGTGATCGGTATTTCTAGACGCTTTTTCAGAGGTAATCACCCTATCTAACAGTTGAAACATGCTTGCGTCACAAATTGCTTGCACATATGTCTGACTCCTAATTAAAGGGCCAGCTCTTGGAGGTCACAGAGACATATAAAGAAAGATAAAAGATGGTAGGCGGAGTTTCACATCTATATACTTAATCTGTGACCAGAGTGTGTCGATCCTTGAGTATATGTAATGCTATAAATTTTGTAGTTGATGCGAAGATATGATCCCATTTCACAATGTTCTCATGAATGTCAAATTGTATATTGTCAAACTAATGCAACCTTTGTGCGAAGTGCCTACCTCCTCTCTTTATGGGAACAAAATGTACACAGTTCATAATCAGAAATTTAATTACAAATCTTTCGATTCTTTTACATTATAAACTAATATTGAAATGAATACTCACATTAGCTAATGATTTTTCTTAATTTAAGTTTGGTCATGTGGGGTTGATAACAACAGAGCTGTACTGTATTACAAGGGAATATTTCAGGATGCCATAGTACAATCGAATTAAATGTTTTTGGCGACAACTTTCTTTCTTAATGATTCTTATGTATTTTGACTTGATTACCAAAACAAATGTTTTCTCCAAAATGAAAGTGGAGCCTTAAAAGTTATATGCATTTTTCTAATGCATTTTCACGAATATTTATTTTATCTACGTGTTATATTATGTTCTAGTAATTGAATCGGAATAACAAAAATACTGGCTTGTTCACAATGAAATTCTGAAAATCTAGACCTGTCCAATATTCATATGTCAATCCGCCCTCTTGAAAAAAATTTAAATATACCGAAAATGATCGAAAAATTCAAAATCGGATATCATTGCAATATGAGCTAAGTAATTTCACTAAAGTTAGTGGAAATGAGGCACATGTACAAGCAAATGCTGATGCTGTAAGTTAAATAGAACGGTCAAAAATGGCAGAGAAAATATAATTTTGAATCATCGCCAAGTATGAAGGAGGCAATGTGCAGCTACTCTACAGAACAAATGTTTGAAAATTGCGTTTGAAATTTGCCACCCATTATTGTGCGTTGCTGCCTCAAAGCGGTGCTGGCATTGCTAAACAAAGTACTTGATCGTTAGAGTTTCTCAAAGCTATACCGCCAGTCACCATCTGGTTTGGATTGCATTCAGATGGGCTGGTGGTGTACAATTTTCTGTACTTTTAACTTATTGCACTTTGAGTATTTGTGCATGAATTTTGTTTTATGTACATATAGAGAAGGTCACTCAACCAGGACGCAGACATATAGACAATTACACAATGACCATTCCCTATGACGTTGGTATCTGCCGTAGCTGAGACTCGAACTCGGAAGTGGTACATCGACTAGCCGCATTGCCTCTCACACAACCCCGTTCTTGGTCTCAAACCAAACGCATAAGCATTGAGCACTGTCCAATATTCATATGTCAATCCGCCCTCTTGAAAAAAATTTAAATATACCGAAAATGATCGAAAAATTCAAAATCGGATATCATTGCAATATGAGCTAAGTAATTTCACTAAAGTTAGTGGAAATGAGGCACATGTACAAGCAAATGCTGATGCTGTAAGTTAAATAGAACGGTCAAAAATGGCAGAGAAAATATAATTTTGAATCATCGCCAAGTATGAAGGAGGCAATGTGCAGCTACTCTACAGAACAAATGTTTGAAAATTGCGTTTGAAATTTGCCACCCATTATTGTGCGTTGCTGCCTCAAAGCGGTGCTGGCATTGCTAAACAAAGTACTTGATAGTTAGAGTTTCTCAAAGCTATACCGCCAGTCACCATCTGGTTTGGATTGCATTCAGATGGGCTGGTGGTGTACAATTTTCTGTACTTTTAACTTATTGCACTTTGCGTATTTGTGCATGAATTTTGTTTTATGTACATATAGAGAAGGTCACTCAACCAGGACGCAGACATATAGACAATTACACAATGACCATTCCCTATGACGTTGGTATCTGCCGTAGCTGAGACTCGAACTCGGAAGTGGTACATCGACTAGCCGCATTGCCTCTCACACAACCCCGTTCTTGGTCTCAAACCAAACGCATAGGCATTGAGCACTGAGCCAGCATATGTAAAAAGAAACCTATATTATTTAAAAAAGAATTGATGCAGATTGCCTCTTTGATACTTGGTAAAGGATTCAAAATTATATATTGTCTGCCTTTTTCGATCGTTCTATTTTATTTGACTTGCACCATCTACGTTAGGTGCATTCGACTTGCTCGTAGATGCGTTTTATTTTCACTAATTTTTGAGACATTGCTTTAGCTCAGTGCAAAGATATTCGATTTTTAATTTTTCGACTAATTTTGGTGTTGTTAAATTTTTTTCAGGATGGCAGATTGACCTATAAATAAAGTTTAGTATACACACTGCGTGTATGATTTAATTTTCTCTTACACACAAAGTTAAAGCGATAGCCCAAAAACATTGTTCACATATATCTACCAAGCATCACTCTCATTTCATCATCAAATATTTAAGTTAATTTCTGTGGTAAATATTGACATTTATTTGACAAATAGACATTGTTAAACCACTAAAGGTATTACAATTTTCTAGTACCTACATATTACACGTTTTATAGCAGAATTATTGTCCCCGTGTAGCTCGGTGTGGAAGATACTCGATTAACAATGGAACTAGGCTTAAGTTGAAATTCTTATTCCACCGAACTAGATCCACACTGTCTGACTGCAATGACCACAATGTTTTGCGGTTGCAAACCAGCTCCGGAGTGAATTTTGGGGAGGAATGTTAATATATTTTAATGGTAATAAAGTCTTGTTCAATTCACTAGCAATGGAATATATGCGAGTTCAAATCCTGTTGGCTTCTACAGTTTTTTTAAATGTTATTAATATATTCAAAATTAAAAAAATTTTCTTCTAATAATTTTATTTTATTAATCCATGCCATGGGTTTTGTTAAAATTTTCTTTTCCTTAAAAACATATAATATAGATCCAGTGACATAATCTAAGTAATAAAATATACACAATATAAGTATCAAGTTATTTAAGGTGTTTCAAGAGATTGTGTTTAAATATATTGCCGGAAATCAGAAAACAACGTATACATTTTTTCCTCAGGAAAGTGTTAAGTATATATTTTTAATTTCCACTCACCTTTTGGAGAAAACATTTTTCTTTGTATTGAGGTCAAATTACATAAAATTCAACAATAAAATTTACCCTTATATTTTTCAAAAAAATAAGTTACTGAGAATGAAGCTTCTAAAATATAGTTACGATATAATTATTTCAATAATCTAACTGTAACCATTTAATAGGCCACTCAACAAACACTCAGACCCAGTCGGTGCCCATTCAACCTTGGCGCAGTGGTGGTGAACCACCTTTAGCTAGCATTAGACCCATGTCGGCACAACTAAGGACAGTAGCAGTATTACCCACCAGTCAAAGTCCTAGTGCAGTAATGGTGCCTCCTCAACAACAGGTAAATTTGACATTAGTTGATTTTGTTTAACTCTTATTCTATTAAAGTTTTTCATGTAATGCAGAAGAGAATAAATCATTTTTTTCATATCAAGAATCGATACTGAGCTTTGAATTATACGTTATTAAATTTATTATCCTTTGATTTATATTAATAAAAAATCTAGCTATTTGTTAATATATATTTTTTGTTCTTTCATTGTTTCATTTTTTGTCAATCATGTTTAATGGGTCAATGACAAGTCATTTAATAAATTTCCCAAAATAATATGTCGACATTGATATTTGATATCATACAAAAATGCGATTAGCTCTTTTTGACACCTTCATTATGATCGTTTTATAATTGATTTCGGGAACTGTTAGATAACACCTTGTGCTTTTGATATTACAAGCGTTGAATATATATTTACTTGCCACAACAACTAACTACACAGTATTTTGTTCATTGTTTATTTGACCTAATGAAGGCTTCTCTACAGGTGCATACAACAGGTTCAAGTACCATAGAAGCATTATCTAGCAGTCCTACTAGCTCTCATACTGATTATGTACCTGCCACCAGCTCTGCTAGCCCGGCGATGCTTGGTCCAAGGCAAGTGGCTGTGCCACCAACTCAGTCTTCTCAAGACACTGAAGACGAGGAGAATAATATGCAAGTTCAGACAGCTCCACAAACTCAAGCCGTTGCTCTGGTCTTGCCTAGAGTAGAGCCACCCAGCAGCGGCCCTACTCAGGAGCAAGGAACAAGTAGCAGTAGTTCAAATACTGTTACTACAACACAAGCTGGTCTTAAAAGGCAGAGGGATTCTGATACGGACAGCTGTCAGGCAGATGAGCAAACTAAAACGCAACAGCAAAGCAAAAGGACAAGGATTCAGGTAAGCAATACTTCTTTTTAAGTGTATATTCGGGTTCAAATTATAATTTCTATCATGTGGTTCATTAAAGAACTGTTATAAATTTACATTATCTACATAAATACGTCAAATGACTGACACATGCACATTAGGAGGGATGTTGGGAAATACCAGTTAAAAATTTGCAGCTTCTACACCAAAACTATAAAAAAATATACAATACATGGATTAATATTTGCTTTTTTGTCGTAAGTTTGTCATGAAAAGAAAAAAATTGTCGCATTGTATTTAAAAAAGACCCCCATGGTAATGCCAACTTGATAGTCAAGTTAGAGCATTACCACATTCCGAAATGGACTAAAATGGCGGAAAAAAGGTCTCTTGAGTATCAAACTAATTTGTCATGAGTGAATAATATGTGGAAAATTACCTCTTAATGATTTATAGGGAGTGGTAGTACTGGTAGTGCTGGGAGTACAGAGAAAAGTGTATTAATTCTCCTATTTTTGCATAGTGGATGACAAACTGTTTTCTGACAACAAATTCGTAAGCCACTCTCGACAAATTTCTGAAAAATAATCAGTCCAAATAGTCCTCCACTTGATGATTTACGGGGGCGGTAGTGCTGAGCATAGGAAAATGTGTTAATTGTTCTGTTTCTGCGTAATAAAATTTTGCAACAAATTGTTTTTTGACCTCACAAATTCCTAGGCCTCTTACGACAGATTCTTGAAAAAAATTATGTCCAAAAGAATCATCCCTTGATGATTTATGAGAGTAGTAGTGCTGAGTACAGAGAAATGTATATTCTTCTATTTCTGCGTAATGGAAATTCACGATAAATTATTTTGTGTCAAAGGCATCACTCACGCTGAGAAAAAGCAATGACAATAAAAAGTCTAGCAATTCATATTGTGCATGAACTTTTATCAAGTCCAAGAGTCACTTTAGTGCACCTCGCCTGAAATCTCATTATCGTACGAAATAAATTATTATATTAGGTAGAAAAGTATAGTTTTCAACAAGTGCAGTATTTGGCAAACCAAATGGTTCTTGAAAATTGCATCACATACTATTGGTTGTAGAACGTAATTCATCAGAAATTAATATATTTTGTGAAGTAAAGTAGCTTATTGATGCTATTACATAACAAAATGCTTACACATATCAAAATTCCGAAATACATTTGTAATATTAATTACATAGTTCACAATACTAATATTTAACACAAGTTGCAATACTTGAGTGTATATAATATAACACTTGGACAATACATATATAATCACAAATATTTAAAAATGTATACTTAAGAAACATGGTTCACCCGAGGCAGAGGCACTTCACATAAGAACGTATTATCGTCTATAAATTCCTTTATACTGTAGTATGCTCTATTTATAAGACCACTTTTTATTGTGTTTAGAAATTTATTTTTAATCATTTGACGGACATGATTTGGTAGTCTATTGTAAAAAATAGGTCCATAATAGTTTTCAGCACTTCTTGTTCTATTTAACCGTAGATAATTTAAAGATATTTTATTTTTTGTACGTGTGTCATAATTATGCTTCATTTAATTTTCTACATAAATGTGTTCATTGTCTTTTACAAACTTTAAACATTCATAGATATACAAGGATGGTACAGTTAATATTTTTAATTCAACAAATTTTGTTTGGACTTCCTCTCTATAGTCTAATCTTAAAATATATCTAATTACTTTTCTTTGGATGGAAAAAAAACTGTACTCGTATGACACACGTATCCCCAACAGAGGATGGCATATGAGAAAGTTGATTGAAACAAAGCAAAGTATGCTTTTAAGACTACATTTAATAACACAATATAAGCCAGATTACGTAATAGGTATGTATATCTACAAAGTTTAGTATATACTTGATCCACATGAGCTTGCCATGTTAGGGTTGAGTCGAGAACAACTCCCAAAAATTTAACTGATTTTCTGCTGTCCAGGTTGTGCTCTCGTAGTGTGAAAATTATACTTTCAGTTTTTGTTTGATTTAGACTTGCTAGTGTCAAACCAGTTTTTAGCCATTCAAGTGTGCCTCACCCAATTTACGTTGTAATAATTCCACACTTTGATCAGTGTTTATGAAAGTTGTATCATCAGCAAAGAGTACCATATCTGTCGGGTACACATTCCGTTATATCATTTATGTATATTAAAAACAGCAATGGACCCAACAGAGATCCTTGTGGTACTCCATGCATGTTAACCACCATATTTAAGTATGAGTTTCCATAATAGGTCAGCTGTTTACGATCCTTAAATAGGAAGAGATTAACTTTGTGAAGCATATGCATTTACATCATACATCTTTAATTTGTTTATTAATATATTGTGCGAGACACAGTCGAACGCCTTTGAAAGGTCTCACAACGTGCACCCTACAAAAGCATTATCTTCAAGGCCTTTATTTATAATTGAGATTAATTTATTTATTGCCAGTGTTGTCCACTTTTTGTTACGAAAGCCAAACTGGGCAGCAGAAAAAAGATTATTTATGTCGAGATGTCTACATAGCATTTTTTTTTTTTAATTCTTTCAAAAATTTTAGAAATGATCTGCAGTAAGGATATCGGACGGTAATTTTCTATTTCATTTTTATTATCTTTTTTAAAAATAGGGATGACTGGAAATTTTTAAGCACTTTGGGTATACTCCCTCTATTATGCACAGATTTATTAATTTTGTTAACGGATTTATTATAAGATTTTTTATTGTTTTGATAAGGTATTCATCTCGTAGATATCTCTGCTAGGATTTCTCTTTAAACTATTTATTTCTTCGCGCATCTCTCTAACCCCAAGGTTTGTTATGTTATCATTTGTGATCTGTATAAAATCTGTTGGATCATTTTCAGTATGAGGAACATTTGGGATTATATCTTCAGCTATGTTTGCGAAGTGATCAGTAAAAGTAGAAGCTGTAATATCTGTTTTTTGGTTTGTGGTATCACCCTTTCTACAATTTCGATTTTTATTTATAAGATTCCAGGCACTTTTTGACATATTTGTGGAATTTATTACATAATTATCGTTGTATCGTTGTATTCAACTTTATATTTACTATTTTTTTTTTTTATATTCCTTCATATACCTTTTATATATATATATATTGTTATTATTTTCATATGGACTTTTATTCGATATATTTTTTAGAAGGTTTGGCCTTTCTCGCATATCACACAAGTCTGCGTTAAACCAAGGCACACAACTAACTTGTTTTTTATCCGATATAACCTTTCCCTTCTCAGAGAAGGATGTATGTAGAGCCTCTTTTATTACATTTACGAACGATTCAAATTTTACATCAATACCAACATCCGCATTTTCTATGAAATCCCAATTTGTATTTTCAATTAAATTATAGAAAGTAAGCAAACCACCTTCAGATATAGGCCTATATTTGATTTTTATATTCGTTTTTGGTTCCTCTTTCCACTGTTGTTCAATGATCACAGCCTTATGGTCAGAGAGATGTGTTTCGAACATGTGGGATGTATAATCCTCAGTGATATTTGTTAACACATTATCAATGCAATTTTTTAATCTAGTACTTTCATTCATAGTTACTAATAACCCATGCATTTCTATAAAGTCATGGAACTCTATGGATTGAGTATCACAGAACTTTTCTCACGGATCACCATGTATATGAGCTGTACATGAGAAATAGGATGCCATTTTATACCCATGTATATTTAAAAGTTGTGACTCTGCCTCCGTAAGCCAAGTTTCACTAAAACATGACATCAAAAGTTATTTTTTTAAAATAATATAAATCAGCTAAGAAATTTGCCCAACTTTATTTCTTACGGATTGGATATTTATGTGGAATATTTTTTGGGTCGTCGATAATTTTTCGCCATCAATTATATTCGTTTTATCATTGTTTTTCATTTCTTCTTGGCTTGTTACGACAGGACCGCATCATTACGTTCTTTGGCCATGAAAAAGGATCTAGCTCAGGAACTTCATCCTTTGTACTTCCAACTTTAAAGCATTTTTTTCTTTAGACTTTAGGTCATAGCAGTGTATACTTTATTTGGCCTTTTCTTTTCTACATATTCTTTCACATTTTCCAATGTGATGTTTTCATCTATCCATCCTATCCATATCCAATTTATTTTTGGGGCAGCCATTAATAAATCATCTAAGATTCCCGTACCTTCCTTCATTTTGTTTTTTTTTTTGTTTCTATTTACTAACAGGAAACTCATCATTCTTTAATACTTCCTTATGAATTTCTTTGGTTTTTTTTTAGCTTTTTTTGTTGATTCAGCAATTTGTTCACTTGTGTTCATGGTTTCTGTCGCAAGACATGTTAGGTTAATTTCTCTATTTTCGACGTTTTTTTGTATTACGTCATTACGCTTGGCATATTCGTCATTTCTGTCATTTAGATTAGAGGAGGAAGAAGTCAACATATTGCCAACTTTATATTGATTGTTTTCAATTGTAATAATTGTAGATACTGGTTTTTCTACAGAACATGCTTTTTCTTTGGCTATTTTAGTTTGTGCAGGCTTTTTGTCCATGGTCACTTTTTCAACACTTTCACGAGTATTTACGTCAGTTTGCTGCAAAAGATTTATCTTTTCCTTTAACAAGATTTTTTTCTTCTTTTAATGCACTGATCACAGAACTTTTCTCACATATCAATTTGTCCAACAAATTTACTTTAACAGCCAGGATTGAAATGATTTTTTCACAGTTTGTCGCTGCGTCAACGTTTGTATTTTCAGGAATTCTACAACATATGTACACATTATTGTCGTCATTTCTAGATGTTTTTAGCCTCCCTGAGCACGAGGTATGATAGTCACTAGCACATACTGCGCATTTTATGGAATTTATAACTTGTTTCTTACAAAATCAGATCCAGCCATCTTGAATAGATGGTTAGAGAATGGAGATCTAGTTTCATTGTTTATAAGCCATTTACAATACAGCTGCTATTCGCGACAGGGAACGTCATTGTAACCAATATAATAAGTACTATAATGAAGACTCTTTAAATAATTATGAACAGTCCAGGGCTTCAGCCAGTTTACGCGATTCAATAAAGAAGTTGAAGAATAAAATGGCAAGTGGACCGGACCGCATTCCTAGTTTCCTTATCAGAGTGCCTAGGTACTCTGTCAAGCGTTGACATTATTATTTTACCTAAGCTAGGTATCGTCCTGGATACATGGAAAAAAGCTAGGGTGTGCCCCATCCTAAAACAGGGTGACTCTGATATTGCTAATTATAGACCAATTACACTATTGTGCAACTTTGCGAAGATGTTTGAGATGTCCCTGTATAATCGTATTTACCCCCTTGCTAAAAATGTCATTTCTGTGGACCAACATGGCTTCATGGAAAAACGCTCAACTACTACTAATTTATTATGTTTACTCAATGGCTCTCCGATAACATTGTCATGCTCTGTCAGGTGGATGTGATATATATACGGATTTCTCCAATTTGATGGCATTGATCATTGCCTGTTATTATCCAAACTATGACAGTACGGCTGCTCTACCATTCTTGTTCAGTTTTCTCTTTGTACCTGACAAACCGTCTTAATTATGTCACATACAAAGATTTTACTTCTAACTTTTATACCATAACATCAGGGGTAGATGAAGTAATACATAGTTTCGATGTATGGTGCTCTAAAAACTGTCTAATTCTAAATATTGCAAAGACTGATTGTGTATATTTCTCTCCTAGAAAGACAACAATTCCTAATAATATTTTAGACAACACAAATATTACATTCTCTAGTTCTGTCAAGTTTCTTGGCACTTTTGTTGACTCACAACTCACCTGGGAAGACCAGGTAGACCACGTAGCAAAGAAACTTAACAGTTCGTTGTATGCTATCTCGTCACTAAAACAGTGCTTGCCTAAGGAATACTTGCTCAATGTTTATTATGCCATGGTATACCCTCATTTGTCATATAATCTTGTGGTGTGGGGTAGAGCGCCTGCGGCTAGTAGAATATTTATCTAGCAAAAAAGAATCATTAGACAAATATTTAACTTAAAAATCACGGAATCTTGTAGAACATATTTCATAAACAATAAAATACTAACGTTCCCATCAATCTATATATATATATATATATATATATATTGATATAATCGACATAGTCAGACCCATGAGATTCTTCAGGCCACCTCAGACCCACTAGAAATACTGATGATATTAACAAAAATTTATGTGTTATATATTTATTTTAACCTGACAAAACAACTAGAATCGAGAGGGGTAAAAGAAATTCGAATAAAAAATTTTCACGTCATTTAACCGACGTTTACAAGCCATTTCATTATTATTACGTACTCAAGCCAACATATACAATTTCCGCCATTCTACCAACTACTACAGACCCGCCAATGTTGCCATAGTTCTTGCACGATATTACGATTAGTTTGCAAGTGGAATAGTAAACTTCCACATTATGAACGCTAACGCTAAATCGACAGAAAAATTTAAAAAAATTGTTATATTTGTCAACTTGTCTTGTGACATTAAACAACAAGTTTGAGGTAATAAAAAATTGCTTGTGTGTTTCTGCAATTCGCAATTTTTAAAATGTGGCATGTTTTGAGCTCTACATTTTTATCCTTATTTTTATAAAGTAAGTTTTAAGTTTGAACTATAAATGTTTAGGTCAATTTAGAAGCAAAAAGAGCATTATTGGAGTATAATATTGAGCACATCTGAAATTTGGTTTATAATACATAACATTAAATAAGCCTAAAATTGATTTATAAAATTTATATTCTTAAAAGAGGCGTAGAAGCGCATATTAGGTATTTATTTATATAGTTAACTTTGTTATGTATTTTTCCGATAGACGCCTACTTTTTGCAATATACATATGTTATCAAAGAATACCTCATGCATAATAACAAAGCTAGTCATAAAACTATTTTATGTCTCCTCAATTTTCATTTTACTTTCGATAGTATTTGACGTGAAACTCTCAAATGCCAATTACTCGAAAAATAAAAATAGATATTTTGATTCTCTAAAAGGCATATATTTTCTGGTATCAATAAAGCTGTCACACATATAGTATTATATCCGACACCAGATAAAATTTCATAATTTGCTATACCAAAAATGAATACTTACTTATATTTTTTTATTCCCTGTAATATGCTTTCACACCAAGAAATCTGCAAAAGTACTGACACTAAACATCCCTTTCTATTTAGGACCTTTTATTTGTTATTTTTTCTTGTTGGTAACCACTTTATAAATGTTTTCCAGGAAATATGCCATAAATTTTTTTCTTGGCAATCTACATTCCAAATATTATTTTCTTCCGTCGTTCTTTCATTATTTTTTAAATATGACTTCTCTCTTCATTTTTCATTAAAAATATACCAGATTTCTTCTTTGACAATTATGTAATATTTTACCGTCTTAGGGAATTGAAAACTTTATTGCCCTAAGGGCGAGGAGTTCTGTTTACAAAATTAAATGAAACGAAATCTAATTTTTAACTGTACATTTTAATGTTAACTTTTGCAATTCATTATGTACCATCGCTCATGTACTTTTCCTTGTCTACTTTACGTGAAAATACTTATAGTATTAAAGATAATCCCGATTTTAATGAAAATGACTGGGTCCGGATTAAAACATTAGTATTCAATACGTACCGTAATAAGTAAATAATGTTTTTAATGATGCAAGACTCACAGGCCTGCAAAAAAGTACTTTTTTTAAATTGTCTTAATTTTAGTTTTTGTGTGTTTTTCAGAGCTACTAAATTTTTCGATGGGTATCTGGGAACCTCTTTCAGCTTGTATAGCCCGTAGTCCTGTTTAAGGACACAACCCTACATTTAGTCCCGGCCCTGGCGGTGGGGGAGCTTTCGTATAACGCCCATTATCAGTATTTTCAGTCTCTAAGAGCTATTTAAAATTTATAAAAAATTATTGATCAGCCAATGGAGAATTTCGGGCAGACATTTGAAGGAAAATCCAAAGGGCAGGTGTATCGGCTGGCCATTAAACTAAGTGCAAATAAAATGTGTCTGAGACCCGTTTAAAGTTGGTTTCGTTATCTTTACTTGGAACAAAAACATCAAGAAATCATGTTTGAAGGTTTTTTTTAGGGGGGCGAAATTAGTAATCGGCGTTTAACGCAAAAAGTCCCTTTTTAAATTTTCTTTTCAAACCGCTAAAAAATTGTTTTCCCTTCCTTCAAGTAAATTTACATTATAATATAGGCATTAAGTAGTTCGAAAGTATCGCTTGAATAAATTTTGGTAATACTTACGCTCTGCTAAGTAAGCTTAAATGTTAAGAAATACGGCAAATATACTTCTTAACAACTTTCATTATGTCATTCACAAATTGATATAATTACATTTTATCGTCTTTTTCAATGGCTTAAAATAATTTATTGGTTATTAATTTATTATCGGGTATGTCAAATAATCAGAAACATGAGATATTTTCCACTATTTATTGCCCATATTATACTGCAAATCTATTGAGACATTTTGATGTTGCAAAATCAATTCTTTCAGTGGTTTGGAAAAAAATTGAAGAAAAGTCATTTCTTGCGACAAATGCCCGGGGTCGTTTATAAATAATTTCGGTCCCATAAGAAATCCTTCAGACATGATTTCTTGATCATTTTGATTCAAATTAAGAAAACTAACCAAATTTTAAGCGGTTCTCAAACACACTTTGTTGCACTTAGTTTAATGGTACCCCATTGCATCCGACCACACGGATTTTCCTTCAATCGCAACTCTCCTTTGGCTGGCGAGTCATTCTTTATAAAATTTAAATGGTACACTAAGAAACATGAGTTATGTAAAATAGTCATCATACGAAACTCCCACCTCCGGGACTCGGGCCCAGCGTAGGATTGTTTCCTTAAACAGGACTTCACACCATGTAAATTTAGGGAGATTCTCAGACACTCATTGAAAAATTAAATAGCTCTTGGTTATACAGTTTTTCTTGACAATGTAAACCATTTTTTTCTATTTACCATTTTGTTTAATTCAAATATGATTTTTAGTTTTAAATAAAAACATTTCATACTAATTTATGTATTAATCTTGTTTTATTTCAACTTTTAGAAGCTATGAATATTTCTAAAGAAAAAATTTTAAATTTTAGTTACAAATTGAAAAGAATAATTTTGTTAGAACATGTTATACATAATATTATGTTATACATAACGTGCCACTCCTTAGATGAAACTCAGGTGTGCACCAAATATTTTTAAAATTATAATATATTAGCAATACGGGGCAAACCCGCCGCTAAAACATCGCTAATGTAAATTCGGCGCGGATGCCAATTTTCAGGTTTGTATTCGTCGCTAATATGACTGGAATTATATACTATATACAGCTCCAAAGTCAGCGCCCTCATGCGGTCGGGACCGGAACAAAATCGGTATAAAAATGACGAAATTTCCGCGAATTTATGCCCGGCCAATATTTCGTCCCCTGCATTCCCTAACCCCCCTCGTCACTTTAACATAGCAAAACGATTTCAAGCCCGAAGCCGGGTCTGTCTTGGTCGGATTTGGTCTGTCTTCGTAAGGAGTATGTGACGAATCGGGCATGTATAAACGCAAAAATAAATGTATACATTTATTTTTGCGTTTATACATGCCCGAATCGTCACATACTCCTTACGAAGACAGACCAAGACAGACCCGGCTTCGGGCTTGAAATCGTTTTGCTATGTTAAAGTGACGAGGGGGGTTAGGGAATGCAGGGGACGAAATATTGGCCGGGCATAAATTCGCGGAAATTTCGTCATTTTTATACCGATTTTGTTCCGGTCCCGACCGCATGAGGGCGCTGACTTTGGAGCTGTATATAGTATATAATTCCAGTCATATTAGCGACGAATACAAACCTGAAAATTGGCATCCGCGCCGAATTTACATTAGCGATGTTTTAGCGGCGGGTTTGCCCCTTGTTGCTAATATATTATAATTTTAAAAATATTTGGTGCACACCTGAGTTTCATCTAAGGAGTGGCACGTTATGTATAACAAAATATTATGTATAACATGTTCTAACAAAATTATTCTTTTCAATTTGTAACTAAAATTTAAAATTTTTTCTTTAGAAATATTCATAGCTTCTAAAAGTTGAAATAAAACAAGATTAATACATAAATTAGTATGAAATGTTTTTATTTAAAACTAAAAATCATATTTGAATTAAACAAAATGGTAAATAGAAAAAAATGGTTTACATTGTCAAGAAAAACTGTATAACCAAGAGCTATTTAATTTTTCAATGAGTGTCTGACAATCTCCCTAAATTTACATGGTGTGAAGTCCTGTTTAAGGAAACAATCCTACGCTGGGCCCGAGTCCCGGAGGTGGGAGTTTCGTATGATGACTATTTTACATAACTCATGTTTCTTAGTGTACCATTTAAATTTTATAAAGAATGACTCGCCAGCCAAAGGAGAGTTGCGATTGAAGGAAAATCCGTGTGGTCGGATGCAATGGGGTACCATTAAACTAAGTGCAACAAAGTGTGTTTGAGAACCGCTTAAAATTTGGTTTGTTTTCTTAATTTGAATCAAAATGATCAAGAAATCATGTCTGAAGGATTTCTTATGGGACCGAAATTATTTATAAACGACCCCGGGCATTTGTCGCAAGAAATGACTTTTCTTCAATTTTTTTCCAAACCACTGAAAGAATTGATTTTGCAACATCAAAATGTCTCAATAGATTTGCAGTATAATATGGGCAATAAATAGTGGAAAATATCTCATGTTTCTGATTATTTGACATACCCAATAATAAATTAATAACCAATAAATTATTTTAAGCCATTGAAAAAAACGATAAAATGTAATTATATCAATTTGTGAATGACATAATGAAAGTTGTTAAGAAGTATATTTGCCGTATTTCTTAACATTTAAGCTTACTTAGCAGAGCGTAAGTATTACCAAAATTTATTCAAGCGATACTTTCGAACTACTTAATGCCTATATTATAATGTAAATTTACTTGAAGGAAGGGAAAACAATTTTTTAGCGGTTTGAAAAGAAAATTTAAAAAGGGACTTTTTGCGTTAAACGCCGATTACTAATTTCGCCCCCCTAAAAAAAACCTTCAAACATGATTTCTTGATGTTTTTGTTCCAAGTAAAGATAACGAAACCAACTTTAAGCGGGTCTCAGACACATTTTATTTGCACTTAGTTTAATGGCCAGCCGATACACCTGCCCTTTGGATTTTCCTTCAAATGTCTGCCCGAAATTCTCCATTGGCTGATCAATAATTTTTTATAAATTTTAAATAGCTCTTAGAGACTGAAAATACTGATAATGGGCGTTATACGAAAGCTCCCCCACCGCCAGGGCCGGGACTAAATGTAGGGTTGTGTCCCTAAACAGGACTACGGGCTATACAAGCTGAAAGAGGTTCCCAGATACCCATCGAAAAATTTAGTAGCTCTGAAAAACGCACAAAAACTAAAATTAAGACAATTTAAAAAAAGTACTTTTTTGCAGGCCTGTGAGTCTTGCATCATTAAAAATATTATTTACTTATTACGGTACGTATTGAACACTAATGTTTTAATCCGGACCCAGTCATTTTCATTAAAATCGGGATTATCTTTAATACTATAAGTATTTTCACGTAAAGTAGACAAGGAAAAGTACATGAGCGATGGTACATAATGAATTGCAAAAGTTAACATTAAAATGTACAGTTAAAAATTAGATTTCGTTTCATTTAATTTTGTAAACAGAACTCCTCGCCCTTAGGGCAATAAAGTTTTCAATTCCCTAAGACGGTAAAATATTACATAATTGTCAAAGAAGAAATCTGGTATATTTTTAATGAAAAATGAAGAGAGAAGTCATATTTAAAAAATAATGAAAGAACGACGGAAGAAAATAATATTTGGAATGTAGACATAATGTAGAACATAATATTTTTAGTCGCAAACTCCTCTATAAATCCTTATTTTACTATAAGGAACCTAACCAGACTGCAACCAACAGCTACTCTCCGGGCTATGTGCCCCGCCGAGCCTTTAAGTAGGATCAGTCTTTCGGCTGGTGTTTGTTGCAGTCGAAGCATTAGCGTTTTGATGGTAATATGCAATTATTACACTTAACGCGCCAGGCTTGTAACTTGTAATTCAGCGCTCGGCGGGGCACATAGCCCGGAGAGTAGCTGTTGGTTGCAGTCTGGTTAGGTTCCTTATAGTAAAATAAGGATTTATAGAGGAGTTTGCGACTAAAAATATTATGTTTAATATTCCGCCCTCTAAAAGCACATTTGAATCAAGAAATCATGTTTGAAGGTTTTTTTAGGGGGGCGAAATTAGTAATCGGCGTTTAACGCAAAAAGTCCCTTTTTAAATTTTCTTTTCAAACCGCTAAAAAATTGTTTTCCCTTCCTTTAAGTAAATTTACATTATAATATAGGCATTAAGTAGTTCGAAAGTATCGCTTGAATAAATTTTGGTAATACTTACGCTCTGCTAAGTAAGCTTAAATGTTAAGAAATACGGCAAATATACTTCTTAACAACTTTCATTATGTCATTCACAAATTGATATAATTACATTTTATCGTCTTTTTCAATGGCTTAAAATAATTTATTGGTTATTAATTTATTATCGGGTATGTCAAATAATCAGAAACATGAGATATTTTCCACTATTTATTGCCCATATTATACTGCAAATCTATTGAGACATTTTGATGTTGCAAAATCAATTCTTTCAGTGGTTTGGAAAAAAATTGAAGAAAAGTCATTTCTTGCGACAAATGCCCGGGGTCGTTTATAAATAATTTCGGTCCCATAAGAAATCCTTCAGACATAATTTCTTGATCATTTTGATTCAAATTAAGAAAACGAACCAAATTTTAAGCGGTTCTCAAACACACTTTGTTGCACTTAGTTTAATGTTACCCCATTGCATCCGACCACACGGATTTTCCTTCAATCGCAACTCTCCTTTGGCTGGCGAGTCATTCTTTATAAAATTTAAATGGTACACTAAGAAACATGAGTTATGTAAAATAGTCATCATACGAAACTCCCACCTCCGGGACTCGGGCCCAGCGTAGGATTGTTTCCTTAAACAGGACTTCACACCATGTAAATTTAGGGAGATTCTCAGACACTCATTGAAAAATTAAATAGCTCTTGGTTATACAGTTTTTCTTGACAATGTAAACCATTTTTTTCTATTTACCATTTTGTTTAATTCAAATATGATTTTTAGTTTTAAATAAAAACATTTCATACTAATTTATGTATTAATCTTGTTTTATTTCAACTTTTAGAAGCTATGAATATTTCTAAAGAAAAAATTTTAAATTTTAGTTACAAATTGAAAAGAATAATTTTGTTAGAACATGTTATACATAATATTATGTTATACATAACGTGCCACTCCTTAGATGAAACTCAGGTGTGCACCAAATATTTTTAAAATTATAATATATTAGCAATACGGGGCAAACCCGCCGCTAAAACATCGCTAATGTAAATTCGGCGCGGATGCCAATTTTCAGGTTTGTATTCGTCGCTAATATGACTGGAATTATATACTATATACAGCTCCAAAGTCAGCGCCCTCATGCGGTCGGGACCGGAACAAAATCGGTATAAAAATGACGAAATTTCCGCGAATTTATGCCCGGCCAATATTTCGTCCCCTGCATTCCCTAACCCCCCTCGTCACTTTAACATAGCAAAACGATTTCAAGCCCGAAGCCGGGTCTGTCTTGGTCGGATTTGGTCTGTCTTCGTAAGGAGTATGTGACGATTCGGGCATGTATAAACGCAAAAATAAATGTATATATATATATATATATATATATATATATAATATCTCTAAATATGTAAGAAAGAACCTACATCTGTTTAAAAATAACGGTAGCTTCCATCTTTATACCACTAGACATGGAGATTCTCTAACTATTCCCATACATAATTTATCACTATATGAGCGTTCGCCTTGTTTCTCAGGCATTAAAATTTACAACAAGTTACCTATGTATATAAAAAATGCTAATAGTTCCGACTGCTTTAAAAAATTGCTAAAACAATTCCTAATTGAGAAATGTGTGTATAATATTAATGAGTTTGTCTAATATTATTGTATGTTGTTATATAATTTTGTGTATTCATTACTATATATTTTTGTGTACTGTTTTTATTTAATTTACTATTATTTATATAATTTCTACTATGACTTTTCGCATCTGTTCTTATGTAACAGCTAACGTGATAAATAAATTATTATTATTAGTACCACAAGGTTCCAATTTAGGTCCGCTATTTTTCGCTCTTTTTGTCTCAATGACACTCTGCTGCAAAAAGCTTTTTTTCGCAGATGACCTAAAAATCTTTGTGTCAATAAATTCGATAGATGACTATCATATGCTACAAAGGGAATTTAATAAAGTAGCACAGTACCTCCTTCATTCTAAATATAACAAAGTATAAGGTTGCAACTTACTCACCAAAAAATGAACTCATTGATTGTGATTATCATATCGACGCACAATCTTTGTCCCGTACTGACTCAACCAGAGATTTAGGAATATTCTTTGATATCAAATTATCGTTTGCCAAGCATATCGAGATATGAAAACATTAGGGTTTATTTTAAGACTAAGTCAATTCTTTCAGGACAATGGCGTCTTAATCACACTATTTTATTGCTATATTTGGTCTAAACTTGAGTACTGCTCACTTATTTGGAGCCCTATCTATGATCATCAAGTTAAATTAATCGAGTCTGTTCTTAGAAAATTTTTAAAATTTCTCGGCTTCTGCACTGATGGTAGATATCAAAACAGAGGCTGTGACCAGACTTATCTGTTAAATAGGTTCAACTTTGACTCACTACAATTTAGAAGACAATTTTACGCTGTAAAATTCCTGTATTTGCACACACAACATGGTTAACTGTCCTCCTGCTCTGAGCCAGTTGAACTTCTTGGTTCCAATAGCTGCCAGTCACAATCCTCTCACATTTTATTGTCAACCGGTGCGAACCAATATAATGCTGAAGTCTCCTCAAAAAAAAAAATGTTTTCTTAAAATGTTTTCTTAACCGCCTCTCAAGTTACCGAAGTAACCCCCTGGAAGATCTCAAGGATCTTGTGCTAGGTAAAGAGAGACAAGGCCCTACAGTTTAATGTGGACTCCGAACTCCGGCAATTTTTTTAATGAAAAATTGTTTCGCCTTGTGGGCATCGAACCCACTTCGCTAGGCAACTCAGTTTGCTAGCCAGACGCTTTAACCAACTGAGCTACCATTCCTATATTCATTATTTGCTCTAACTACAATTCAATTTGGGGCGAGCGTAGGTGCGTCTTTACTATGTACATACTTCGGATGTAAAGCAACATCAGGCGCAGTTAGTAGTTGGATGGGTGACCATTTCAACGGAAACCGCGTTCTCGCCTCACACATCTTCCAGCGGCTTGTATATCAGTGTATGCGCGGAAGCTATACAACCTTAGGCGAGGGTTGTATAGGAGATATACCATCCTTTGGAGGGGATGTAAAGCCGTCGGTCCCTTGTCTATTAAATGCTAGGCAAGTAAAAGATCCCTACTCTTCTTAAGGGAAGAGGTTGGGGGTAGCTCGTCTACAGGTGTCGGTGTTAGGCCTCAGTAGCGGAAATAGGCTGACGTTAAATAAATGTATAAAAAAAAAACAATTCAATTTGTAATACTTGTGATATATTCAACTGCTCGATTAATACAATTTATACTTCTTTTAAGGATTGCAACATTCCATAAAAAAATGTACGCATGTAATTGTAATTAATTTTATATTGTCTGTCACTCATATGTATGTATGTAGTCATGTATTTTTTTGCCACTTTCTTGTTCTATAATTGGTTCTTTTATACTGTTGGACAAATGTATTGAATAAATAAATAATCCTTCACATAAAATCATTTTTATTAGGTGATGAAACCGATATTAATAACTTTAAAATTTGTGTTTCTTTAGAATCCTTCTTACGCTTTCTCTCTCCATGTCTAACTCATTTGCAATTTCTCTTATTGACATTAGGGTTGACTTCCACTGACACTAATACATTAGTTTCTGTATTTTCATTGATAATGGGCTTTTCCCACTATTTTTTTTTTATTGTGTTATTGGAAAGATCCTATCAAAATATTACTAAAAATGAATTTTATTTTTTTTCTGAACGCATAAAATACTACAGAAAATATTCAAATGTTCCCTAAATCAACAGCAAATTTAAACGATACCATTAGCGCAGCAATGTGACATCATCATAAACTACACCAATCAAATTGATCTTAAACCACTGCCCGAATTAGCTATAAACGAGGCTATAAAGGTGCATTCCCAAACAATCTCACTTGCGTTTTGATTTCCATATCTTGCAATTCTATTGGTGCCCGAAGTACATTTATGAGGAACCACCAATAGAATCTCGTAAAGTAAAGTGCTACTGTTTAATTGAGAACGTCCGTTTATGATCCTGATTGACATTGCGTAAAAGTAAATGTGATTTAGTTGTTTTTGTGTAGTGTATTCTATTAAAAACATGAATCTTCTGCAATATAAAGAGACAAATAAAGTATAAAATCAAGTCCAGTAAAAGAAAGTTAATAACAATATACACATACGTTAAATTGATCTTCACAACTGAAAAATCCAGGAGAAGCAGTATAAACAACACCAGAAACTTTTGCAACTTTCCACCACAATTTTCGAATTTCCAAATTTGTTGGGATACGCAAAAATAACTTGGTAGTATTTTTACTAGTGCTTGGGCACACTGGTACAAAACAAACCCTTGTAAACGGCATTTTCTAATTATAAAATAAAATTACGTAAATATCCTATCAAACATAAACAATGGAAAGTGAGGTTATCAAATACAATATGATTTGAGCATTTCAGTGCAGTGTTGCTGATATTATACCATATGTGAACCAAAACGATCAAAAATAGAGAATATAAACATGATATATAGATTTTAGACTCAGACGGTGCAAAGTTGATAGAATTTTTGCATTTCTTTAGTATCAGGTTAACGAAGAGTACGTTGTAATGAAAAAAATGTACCATTCAAAGTACACAGTTGATATCGAAAATACGATATTCATGTAAAAAGACATACACCTGGCAATAGACAACGCCCTTTAAAAATACGACTTTTTATGGGTCTAATCAGACTGACATTGCAAGCATCACACCTTAGAGCTCGTTTCAAATGAAGTGAAATAAAACTGATTTTGTAAAATAAATATTTGGTAGAACATAGAAAATTGCGAGAAACTAAATTAATATAAAATTATATTATTCTTCGGTTACTCTTTCTCTTCTCATCTCAACTCTCGTTTTACTCTAAGAAAATAATGTCTGCTAGGATGATTTCTTAATGGATGACATATTGAAGTATCATAACTAGTTAAATTGATAGTTATTCAAGGTCAATATATCTATAATACCAAGATCAAAGGCAGTATTGGAACTGTTCTCTCTTTTAATGCCCTCCTCTCTGTTTATATGGTAACATGTATTTTTTTTTGCAGCAGGCTGGTACAGTTAGTGACAGTGGTCTAGAAGTGGAGTATCAAGTTCCTACAAGCAGTCAGAGGGACCATGACGATGACAACGTCATTGTAGTTGAAAGTGATGATGAAGGTGGTCCTGATGAAGGCGAAGGGGCTGATGATGATCAAGATGATCCAGACACTGAGGGATATGACATGGAAGGAATGGTAATGTTATAAATGTTAAATACATGATTTATTATGTATACATATTTTAAATAAAACGTGAAAGAAAATTGCTTAATTTTATGTTACAGGAACAAGATAATTATGAAGATGCCGATTGTCAAGAAGTGGAGGATGAAGAGGAAGCGGGAAATGAGGTTGAGGTCATAGAAGACTCTAGCGAAGTGCCAAATCAAAGCGAGAGATCCATACAAGAGAGTCCAGAAGAGGAAAATTCTGAACAAGCCCAATCTGAAGCTATTAGCAGTGGAACTGATGGTAAGTTTTTATTTAGTTTGAGTAAAACATAACAAAATTATGTATAATAATAAATTAACAACTGTAGTATAATATTCCCAGGCAGACAATATTGTCCAGTATTGCATGTAACCGCTGTCTTAGTCATTTTATGAAAAGTGGCCATTAACACATCTCAAATTTTTTGCTATGAATGGATGATAGGTACTTTTGGTTTTTGTTGTATACATTGAATGAACTAATGGGAATTCATTAAATTTATATGGAATGCGTTTAGGAGCTCGATTTTATGTAAAAGGCTTTTGTTGATTTTATTTTACGTGTATTTCAATATGCTACAAGAGTATCGGCAAAAATTTCTTAATCCAAAAATAAAAGTTCTGCGTATATTAAATAAAGTCTTTTTTTAATGCAATTTGGATTTAGAAAATAAATTGTTTAATTTAAAAAAATATGGTGCAGCTAATGGTGAAATATTTTGTCTGAATATACTTTTAATTAGGTAAAACCATATGATAATTGTTTCATAAAGAAAAAAGCATTCTCTGCTTAGTTACTATCGTCATTGTCACCAACCCAAACAATACCAACTTACCGTCTTCAATTTTACTTGCCATCTTTTGAGTAAGATCAGAGTCCTCTTGAATAAATAGCTACAATACTAATACACTATAACATGCAGAAATAAAGGCACTGAATTTTATATTGCCCAGGCGCCAGAAAAAAAAATGGTGAAAAGATTCAATTACCGTTTCTCCTAATTATCTATGTTAATATGAGAGAGAGAAAATACCTTAAAAATACCAGAATTAAAAATCAAGGAATTTTAAACAAAAAAGTTCTCATCAAGTTTTTTATACATACAATCGTTAATGAGTAACACGCAAAACATAGTTCTTTTTTCATCTCGAGATATGCACTCGCTGAGAACATGACAAAAATGATTTATCGCTCTCGTCACGTACAATTAACAGATTTGACGTAATTATTTCTCTCGGTGGAAAATTTAAAGTCATTGCAATGGAAGAAATTTGGCATTAATAGCGAAGAATTAAAAGGTATAAATAATTTAAAAAAATATATTACCAAGCCAACTCGTTCTTCCCAGAAGGCATAAATTTTCTTAGAAGTAAATATTAACCATTCACTTTTAATTTTCTTCGCTATTTATACAAATGGGCCTAGAAACTTCAAAATCTATAATGTCAATTTAATTTAAGGGAATGAATAGCCGGTTCGTAAATGGATTTACTTTGGCGCTTAGCTATTATGATAACTATAAGCTAAATTATCCTCCTTAATATAGAAAATAATTAAAATGTGAATATATGTTCCCAAAATTTGCATTGTCAGTGTTCCTTCTGGTTGAGGATAGCTCGTCTCTAGACGTCGGTGATAGGTCTCAATTGCAGAAATATAAATTAATGAATAAAACAAAAGAAAAGGTAAAACAACTAGTTGGGACAAAAGGGTGTAAAAAATATATGCATAAAATTGGGTTGTTTTTGAGTAAATTACGAAAATAGAGCGTCGGAATTTGATTTCTTAAAATGGCTCAAAAAAAATCGTTACTTTAAAATATTGTACCTCCATCAGTTTCCATCGAAAATAGAAGTGACAAAGCTCGAATAACAGAAATCGCTCTTTTGAAATTTTTGTATAAAGCTTTTATTTGTTTAGATATTTGCAAGAAATTTCTTTTAAAATATTAAATAAAACACTAACTTTAGTAATTGAAGGTTGTTTTCTAATACACAAAGTATATGTAAAATTAGAAGTACTATTAATGATTGTCCAGTATCTATCAGCTTTCTTTGTAAAATTAAACTAATCCTTTTCCGCTTTTGTGGTATGTAATATAATACACTTCCTGCATTATGTTTCCTCTAGCTTTTGCTTGGTTCATCTAACACATCTTTCCAATTCGACTTTAATGTACAACTCTCTATATTTTATTGGTTTCACTTTTAAATCAGGCTCTGGCGGCGTAACGTTATCTCAAGCATCAACTTCTGTTTCGTTGACTGTTCCGTCATTTTCTCGCACAAGGCCTGTAGCGCCTTTACCTTCTAGACAACAGCAGTCGCATTTGTTGCTCCCCCATGGTCTAGAGGATGGTGGAGATGATGGCATTGTTCCTTCTACTCCTACATTATATGTCCCCAGGCGGTCTGATGGGTTCGGGGAGGCTGTCAGTTCTCCACATGTTCCCACAAGTGGAAGGTTTACTTTCAGTGAGTCGGTACAGCCTAGTATACCTGGATCAAGTGAAGTAGTGCCAGAACAAACATTGGAAACCGGCAATTTGGATGATACTAGTATGAAGTGCTGCCTGGGGATCAGAAATTTTTAATAATGCATTTTGTTGTTTCAGGTACAGGAAGAAGCGTTCCTACAACCCCTCTGCAATCATCGCCACAAGAAGCAGTTCCTGGTGGTGGTGGTGATGAACAGGGATCTAGTCAAACAACCCAATCAGATGGTAAGTGATAAGAGATATATATGTACAAAGTTTTTAATAATTGCCTACTAGTGATTTTCCTTTTTGTATCTTTAACAGGGAATGTTGTTAATATTCATCTTTGTTTAAATTGTCTTTAACTTTTATTGTTTAATAGGCGTTCTTATGGTTCGTGTTAATGATGCGAAGGTCTTTCATGTTTGGTTTATGCAAACTAATTTTTAATTGTAAATTGTTCACAAGAAGCGGTCCCAATTCCAATGTAAAATGTAAGGTCCCATCCATAGAGTTAGAACAGACTGAAGAGGTCATGAAAAAGAAATTTTGTATGCAAAAACAACACTTGTAGGCGTGGCTAAGAGTAGTAACAAAAGAGTTGTTTTACCAGATGTGGACTATTTTAAATTATAAGAACATAAATAAATTGTTTTAGTTCATTGAAGGAGTCGGACGGACTACCGAATGTTTGCGCCTCAGACTAGACAATCTCCCCCTCCCCTAATTGTTGTTCTCTCGTGTAGAACACAAGGTCCCTCGAAAGATTTGACCTCAGCCACCCCTACCCCAAGCTTCCAACCCTTATAGGAAGTGAATAATTGATATTTGTTTTTACGAGAAAAAAATTTTCATACTTCAAGGGGGTGCAATTTTTTTTCATCTATATGTTCATTAAAAGTGTTTTTATAAATTGATTTTCCATTTCCACCACTTTGAAGGGTGAAAACAACCCCCGAGGCCGGTTACACAACCCTGACCTACCACCTTCATCAAAGAAACACCTCCTACAAAATACACATTTTTTCCTCAGAAAAAAAAAGTTTCCACCCTTCTGAAGGGTGATGACAACCCTCGAGGAATGGTTAAACAATCTTTGTCACCTACCGCTTCCTCAAAGAAGCACCTCCTATAAAATATCAATTTTTTTCTCACAAAAGCAAATATCAATTTTCCACCCACTACAGGGGTTGGAAGTCTGGGTTAGGGGTGGCTGAGGTCAAATCCCTCGAGGGACCTTCGAGGAAACAACAATCAGTCAAAAACTGGGGAAAATAAAAGGGTTCACAGAAAGGGGACTTTGAGGGTAGTTTTTGGCCAATTTGAAGTAGTTGCCGAGGTGGAAGAATTGGTTTGACCCTGGGAATCGATTCAGCACCCTCGAAAACGGGGAAGGGGGCATGGTCTAGTCCGAGGCGCAAACATTCGGTAATTTCGTCATAGATCCCAACTCTTTAGATGTACTATTTTAATAAATGCACGTTTTTCGATAAAATGAATTATTGTGAAGGATATATTATTATGTGGATATTTGAAGAAAACGAAACATATTTAAGTATAGTCCGAGTAAGGACTTCCTGAGACGAAAAAAAAAACTAAACAAAAACTTTACGACATCATTATTATCTTTGCGGGCCACCGGCAGCATACCTAACATCAAACGACTCGCCGCACATTAAGAACGAGTGAGATGCTTTGCGGTCGAGGTAGCACAAAGAGTAATGGTATTTTAATGAGGTCGTAAAGTTTTTGTTAGGTTTTTTCTGTCTCAGTTTATTCCTACTTGAACTATAAATATATTGTTATGTGCTGCCCTCTAACGAGGAAAGATGTGATTAAGTTCCTGTTCAAGATGAAAGAAAACCTGTATGGTGGCGCCGTCTATGAGCCAATTGACGAACAATCATCTAGTACATAGTAGAAAACTATGGAGGATTCTAGAAAAGAGTTCTGGAAGGATTCCAAGTGTGTATATAAAGAGGTGAATCCAGCAGATGGGGGAACAGTACAGTTTAGTAAAGTATAAGGAACAGTACAGTTTAGTAAAGTATAAGGAACAGTACAGTTTAGTGAAGTATAAGGAACAGTTCAGTTTAGTATCCAGTACAGTTCTGGGTAGTCTGTGGCTCTGGTTACAGAGACAGTTTGTAGAAGAAGAGTTCAGTTGAGTGAAGTAGGCAATACAGTTCAGTTCAGTGAAATAAATAGACAGATAGTTTTTAGGTTAGACATAAGTTGACAAGTGTAGAGGAAGAAAAGTACATAGTGTTTTAAAAGTAGTGAACTCATGTTAGATTAAGTTATTATTAGTTGTGTGATTTTTAAATATTTACTAGTGTAATTTTAGTGATTAAATAAATCAGTGGTTTGTGAAAATTCTTGTTGCAAGTTATTCGAATCCACAAAGTGTTTACTGAAAATTGTAAGCACGTAACAATATATTTATTGTACTTTATATAACACGATTATGTTATTGTTCTTATGCCTAGCGAGAAGCATTATAATGCTTTGTGACTTATTTATTTTTACTTAACTATTATGGCCTAACATTTGCGTATTTATTTGCAACTGCTTTTATTAATAGAACCCTATGGCTGTCCAAAACTGCTCAAAAGAAAAATTTGAAAATACATTTTTAAAAAATTTTATTAAATGAATTTTCTTAACACAGCTTTGTGTGTTTATATTATATTACACTAACCTACGAAAAATTATCCCAGAGATTTTGTTTTTGTTAACACCATCTCTAGAAGAGTAACTTCTTTGGGCACATGATACTATTGTTCTTTCGGTAAAAAACTTCACAAATTGTCGATAACAAATAAAAATGAGCAGATAACAAACTGTCACTTTGACAGAAATGTGAAATGAAAAGAATTTTTTTTTTTATTAAGTAGGTCATGCCTAATATACACAATACATAATAATATCAAATTAAATTACATAACAGATTATAAGTAGTTATACATACATACGTACATACATAATAATAATAATAATTCATACACATAGTACGAGTATAATACAAATTATAGGGTCTACATAGTATTCTAATGTAAGTACACAAGTTCTAATGCACCCATATCATCTTAAGAAATAAAAAAAGTATGAAGAGGAACAAAGATTATAAACATTCAAAATATAATTTAATACATTTTATATACATTAAACATTATGTGCTTGATTTACCTTATTTAATAAAAAATGAGACAGTTGTCTTTTAAAGATTGTTAGCGTTTGAGCTGTATTTATCTCCATCGGTAACTCATTAAATTGTTTAAGACCTTTGTGAAATAGTGAATTCATTGATTTTTTTGAAATTAGTTCTTTGTATGTGAAAATTGTTATTGTTTCTTGTTTGATAATTATGGATTTCTCTATTTATTGTTATAAATCGGTTGAGATAAGCTGGAAGTAAGTTGTGATTTATTTTATAAATAAATATCATCGAAAAATAAACTAGTCTAGTAGAAACTGTCATCCATTGAAGAGCATCTAACATTATTATTAATCGACTGAAAACGAAACTGCATTTGAAATTTTAGCTGGAGCAGGTATGCAACTGACCAGCTCGGTTGCGGAAGGCGAGTGGTGTGGTCCCATGGCACAGAAGGAGACTGCGACGATGGGGTAACCAAACGATTCCAAAAGCAACCTAACATTAAACTAATTGGAGTGTATCTACTGCATTTCAGAATTATCCTCATGCCACGATTTTGTAACTTTTGTAGAGCATTCATTGAATTGTTGTCTAAAAGGTATAAAATACTTGCACAATAGTCGAAGTGCGGTTGAATAATAGTCTTATACACAGTAATATTTGTGGAAAAAGAAAGCTGATTAGATATTCTTGAAAAAAGTATAGTTTTTTTGTTATTTTCTTTTGTATATATAAGAAATGATTTTTAAATGTTAGAGTATTATCAATAATTACTCCGAGATATTTAAATTCTTTAACCAGTTCCAATTTATTATTTTCTAATAGTATATTTATATTATTTACGTTAATGTTATTATATTTAAATTTCGTAGTCAAAATCATTGCCTTTGTTTTGTTGACATTTAGTTTGAGTTTGTTTATAGCTAAATACTCTTCAATTTCGGCTAGTTCATTATTCATCCTCATTACGGCATTATCTAAATTATTATCAACTACAGCAATTAAGGTATCGTCTGCAAATAGATTTAAAAAGTCACAAGACGTAAATTTAACAATATCATTTAAATAAATTATAAACAATAGAGGTCCGAGGACACTACCCTGTGGCACCCCAAATTTATTTTGACGAGGATTAGAGAATTTATTGTTAATTTTTGTAATTTGATATCTGTTCCTCAGGTAGTCCTCAAACCAGTTTAATACTATGCCATCTATACCATAATATTTTAATTTTTTTAAAAGAGTCAATCTGTCGATAATTTCGAAAGCTCTTTTGAAGTCTAAAAATACAGCTAGGATATATCGATCGTTATCAATCTGGTTAATCCAATTAGCGATAGTTAATTGTAATGCTGACTCACACGAGTGATTCTCTCTAAAACCAGACTGATTACTGATTAATAAATTATTCTTATTAAAATATTCAGAGAGTTGTATATGTAATGTACTGCTATTTCTATGATTTTTTCTATAGCTGGCAAAGTATTAATCGGTCTGAAGTTACAAGCCTCGTTTGTATTTATTATTTTTGGTATAGGTGTTATTGTACTAGTTTTCAAATTATCTGGAATTTTACCTGTTTGTAATGAGGTGTTTACTAATTGTAAGACGGCATGTCCAATGACATCGAAAGAACTCTTAATAATTTTAGCACATAATACGTCATGTACATTTGTCTTATTACATAAATCTGATACAATTTCCTGTAGATCGTTCATTGTTAATAATCTAAAGTTAGAAAAATTACTATCTATGTTTATAAGTCCTGTATCAGTCCATTCAGTGGTATGATTGATAGAATTAATTGTATCGCCTACACTGTCAATAAAGTATCTATTAAAGTTTTCTGCCAACTCTGTATCTTCATTAAAATAAACTATTCTATCGTCAATTACAAACTGTATGGTATTATTTAAAAAACTGTGATTTTCCTTTTTAATTAATGTTTTTAGCGTTTTCCACATTGCTTTAGGGTTGTTTTTATTTGAGTCTATCTTGTTATCATAATACATTCTTTTTTTGGTTTTTAGAGTATTTACAACATCATTTCTAAACACTTTAAATTGATTGAAGTATTGTTGCTTTTCGTATATATTTTGACAATTTTTAAACATTACGTACGATTTATCTCGATGTCTAGCTTTTATTTTTATTTCCTCATCATACCATGGTAACTGATTATTATTATGAATAACATTAAGGTGCGTACGGACTTGACGGGGCGCGCGCGCGACGCGCTGGCCCCGCGCCTTCTTCGCGCATGCGACGGCCGCGGTTCTCTCGCGCGCCTGCTGCGAGCCATGTAGAGCGATGCGCCCGCCACACGACCAACAAGTTTTATCAGTGTAGGTGTGAAAGGCGTAGAAAACATGTCGAACGAGGAGATAGCTGCAACATGTTTATTGTTATGTGGTGGTGTGATGTTCATTGCATCTCATTTAATATTAAAAAAAAACCTAGATGGTGGCGTAGTGAACTGTACAAAAGAAGAGCCGGTCAGGAGTTAATGAATGATTTGAGCTTCCAACACATTAGTGGTCATTACAAAAATTTTACAAGAATGACTCCAACTGAATTTGAAAATATATTGGTAAAAATCGCAATATCCATCCACACGTTTTTGTTTTTTTTTTTAAATCGTTATCTCTAGGATTCCACAAAACTTGTTTTAATTTGTATAAGTCGATAAGCTCTAACTGAACTTCTTTGCTCCACTCCATCTCAACAACTGATTTCTAGCGCGATTGCTACGCTCCTACATTGTGTCCGTCCACACTGTGCCACGCTCTTTCTTTGATCTGCCGTCGAAAAACCGACAATAGATGGGTCGCAGCGCGCCTCGGACAGGCGGCGCTAGCGCCGCTCGCGCTCCCCGTCCACACTTAGGAATTTTGGAGTGTTGCGTGCGTGTCGCGCGCGCGTCCCGTCAAGTCCGTATGCACCTTTACGTATGGGTGCTATAGAATTTATGACATTCTTAGAATTACATGTTAATTCCTCAAGAATAATGTTAACATCATCACTGTTTAATAGCCAATTTACATTAGTGAAACTTTCATTTATTAAGTTTAAATTCTCAACACTAAAATTTCTAAACTGGTTTAATCGACAGATATTAAATTTTTCATTACAAAATGAAACTGAGACAATTGAATGATCACTTATTTTAGGTATATTATGTACACTCGTAACTATGTTATTTTGATTGCTAATTACAAAGTCTATTAATGTGCTACTCAAGTTTGTACACTTAGTAGGTTCTCTAACCAATTATTCTAAACCTAACATATCCAACATATTTTTAATTTTGTTGACGTAAAAGCTATCCTCTAGGAAATTAATATTGAAGTCTCCAATTAATAAAAAGTTTTTATTATTCTTACACCAGGTCTCTACAGCTTCAATAAATTCAGCGTGATTAGAACTTGGAGAGTGGTATGTTAATCCAATACACCATTGAATCTTGTTCATCCAGATTTTCACAAACATGCACCAATAATTTTTATCATTTACGTATTTATTAATCACAGTAAACCTAACCCCAATTTTAACTAACATTAGAACACCCCCCGTACGTCTATTTGCATCACATCTTACTAGTTGATAGCCTTCAATCCCTAACTCCGCTTCATTCATTTCCTCCACCGTTCTAGTTTCACTCAACACAATTACTGATGGTTTATAGCAAGCAATATTGACAATAATTTCATCTTTGTTGGCAACATAGCTTTGACAATTAAGATAAATAATGTCTGCATTATATGTTATATTAGGCATTTCTACTGGTTTTTTGGAGAATTTTTGTCCACTATTTTAGGTACGTTATTTATGTATTTGATTATCTTAGTATCATCTCCATTAGTGCGAATCTCTTCTAATTTGGATTTGATAATTATTGTCTTGAATGCCTGTTTTATTAATGATCTCTTTGACAGTTTTTAGTTCATCCTCAATTCTTGATTGGCGACTGGATTGGCTTGACTCCTTTATATTGGTGATGATGATATGATGCCCGTTTTTGCCTTTCATGCAGTTCATTTATCCATTCCACTTGTTTACAGGGTTCATTTTCATTATTGTCGTTCATAGCACTAATTTCTCTATTTTCTTTTATCTTATTGTAACGTGCTTACAATTTTCAGTAAACACTCCGTGGATTCAAATAACTTGCAACAAGAATCTTCACAAACCACTGATTTATTTAATCACTAAAATTACACTAGTAAATACTTAAAAATCACACAACTAATAATAACTTACTCTAATATAACTACTTTTAATACACTATGTACTTTACTTTTCTTCCTAAATTTGTCAACTTTTGTCTAACCTAAAAACTCTCTGTCTGTTTACTTCACTGAACTGAACTCTTCTAACCTACAAACTGTCTCTGTAACCAGAACTGTACTGGATACTAAACTGAACTGTTCCTTATACTTCACTAAACTGTACTGTTGCCCCATCTGCTGGATTCACCTCCTTATATACACCCATAGAAATGTACCAGAACAGTATTTCACAATTTTCTGGAATCCTACAGAGTTTTCTACCATGTAATAGATGACTGTTCGTCAATTGGCTCATAGATGGCGCCACCATACAGGTTTCCTTTCATCTTGAACAGGGACTTAATCACATCTTTCCTCGTTTGAGGGCAGCACATAACACTGCCCCCTCCTTAAGCCTGAATGTCCCAGTCAGGCAATTCAGATACCCCAGCATACTTTGCCAACCTGTCCAGGTGCACGATCTTCATCTTGGACTTCTTTCTACGTTGAATCCTATAAACAACGTCGTTGATCCTAGTGATGACAGAATACGGTCCTTCCCAAGGTGAGTGAGGCTTCGAGAATCCTTCTTCACTCCGCTGTGGGTTATACAGCCAAACTAAGTCCCCCACCTTGAATCCCGCCGAACTGGCATTGCGGTCATATCTAACCTTCATTCGGTCACCACTCCCTGTAGGTGACCTCTTGGCAGCCACATTCGCACAAACCTTGCAACTGCGACACCAAGCCTCTACATCCTGACAGCTATTTATCCAGTAAAATCGTTCCCGTACTCTAGCCAAGGTCTTATTTCTGCTAAAGTGCTCTCTGGATATTCCTTTGTGCACTTCCCGAAGTACTTTTGGTACTCGGCACCTGGGTATCAGCAACCGCATGGTAACTTCTTTCCCATCCGGGCTCTCCCATGCTCTTCGTAGTAGTCCATCTATAACCCTAAGGGAATCCCATTGCGCCCATAAAGCCTTCAGTCCAACACTTTTACTGGAAACGTCCTTCCATTCAGGGCGGATTCCTTTTTCTTTCGCCTTCAACATTGGTCCAATTTCATCGTCATTCAGTTGTTCCTCTCTTAGAACTTCCTTTGTCCAGTCTTTCGGAACCTCTATCTTAACTGCCTTCACTTCTGCTATATCCTGCTGCGTCTTTACATTCTCGGCATTCACTTCCTTAGGGCTCCTCTGGCGACAGTACCTCTTGGCATGCCCCAATTTGCCGCAATTATAACAGCGGATTACTTTTGTCGGACCTCCAGCACTTCGCTGCTGCTTCGGCTCCTGTTTCGGCGGTTGCGGTTCCTGTTTCAGCTCCGGTCGCGAACTTAATTCCTTTAGTAATTGTGCGACCATTTTCTGTATGTCTGTTAACATAACAATCAATCTCATCTTATCAAAGCGAACTTCCTCTTTGTTTGCAGTGTTTACTTCCCCAGGATTCCGTTCTCGACACTGCCGCATCATATGTCCTGGTTTGCTGCACTGATAACACCGAATCACCTTCCTTGGCTGTCCTTCACTCTGTTCTCTTTCCTGCTTCCTTGGAGCATCTGGTTTGGTCATCAACTGGCTTATCATTTTGTGCATGTCAGCCATCAAAGATTCCATATTTGATTTTTCTAATCGGTCCTCTTCTTCTACCTTCATGGTTCGCACTCTCGGACGTGCAGTCTCTTTGTAAGCGGCTTCAACCTCGAGGGCATGGATCAAGGCTTCACTACCAGTCTTTTCTCGGGATAATCTAAGGACTCGCCTGATCTCCTCATCTCTTATGCCATCGATGAAAGTACCAACTGTTAATTGTTCCTGGAATTCTTTGGGTGCATCCGGGTAAGCCAGGTATGTGAGTCGCTCAACAGCTGCTTCAAAATCTTGTAAACTTTCCCCAGCCTTTTGTGTGCGTGATTTGAGCTGAGTCCGGTATACTTGGGCGAGGTGTTGGTCGCCATATCTTAGATCTAGTGCAGCCTCCAAAACTTTAAAATCCCGTTGCTGCGTTACTGGGATAGTCTGAAGCAACTCTGAGGCTTGACCTCTTAATGCTAGCACCAATGCCATAGCTTTGTCTTCGTTACTCCAATTGTTTGCGTATGCCGCTGCCTCAAATTGTCTTTTATAGGTTGACCAAGAAGTTTGACCATCAAAGGAAGGCGGTTGTAATCGAGGACCTGATGATGACAATACCAGCTGGCCTCCTTGTTCTCTTAACAGTCGCTTAAGTCGCTCTACCTCTCCTTCAACTGCACGAAATTTTCCTTCTATATCGGTAACTTTCCCTTCGACGCCAGTAACTTTTTCTTCAACGCCAGTAACTTTTCCTTTGACTTCAGTTACTTCCTCTTCAACCTTATTTACTTTTCCTTTGACATCGCTTACTCCTTCTTCAAGTGTAGTCACTTTTCCTTCGACGCCAGTCACTTTTTGTTCAACTTTATCTACTTTTTCCTTGACTTCATTGGTGGCTGACAGGATAGCATCTTGTTGCACCTGTATAATTTTTCTCAATTCTTCTTGCCGTCTTCTTTCTTTTTCTTCTTCACGTTTCTCTTGTTCTTCTTTTTCTTCCAGGTGTCGTCTTTCTTGTTCTTCTTTTTCTTCTAGTTTTTCTTTCTGACGTCGTCTTTCTTGTTCTTCTTGACATCTTTCTTGTTCTTCTAGCATCATTTTGCTAAATGCAGCTAACATGTCTTGCATTTGTTTTTCAGCGGCCATGCTTCTTGTTTCCATTCAAAAACTAACAAACAACACTGACAAACAACACTAACAAGTTTTATTTACAGTCTATGCCAGGTACAAGTAGAATGTCCTATAAATTTTCTCACACTATATGGCACAAATTAGTCTTGTCTAATGTCTATATTACTTTCCAGTTCGACTCACTTCACTATCTCCAGTGGTTTTCAAATAGAACACTATGGAACTTCGTCGAATTCTTCAGAAATTCTGTTGCAATTCCGCTTCCGACACCAATTGTTACGTGCTTGCAATTTTCAGTAAACACTCGTGGATTCAAATAACTTGCAACAAGAATCTTCACAAACCACTGATTTATTTAATCACTAAAATTACACTAGTAAATACTTAAAAATCACACAACTAATAATAACTTACTCTAATATAAATTCACTACTTTTAATACACTATGTACTTTACTTTTCTTCCTAAATTTGTCAACTCTTGTCTAACCTAAAAACTCTCTGTCTGTCTACTTCACTGAACTGAACTCTTCTAACCTACAAACTGTCTCTGTAACCAGAACTGTACTGGATACTAAACTGAACTGTTCCCCCATCTGCTGGATTCACCTCCTTATATACACCCATAGAAATGTACCAGAACAGTATTCCACAATTTTCTGGAATCCTACAGTTTTCTACCATGTAATAGGTGACTGTTCGTCAATTGGCTCATAGATGGCGCCACCATACCAGGTTTCCTTTCACCTTGAACAGGGACTTAATCACATCTCTCCTCGTTAGAGGGCAGCACATAACATTATTAAGTTCAGTTTGGAGTTCGAATATTTCTTTAATTAGCTTGGGCACTAATTTCAGTCCATTTTCGCATTCGTCACAGAGAAATATAAGTTTCCGTTTTCTTAGGGAGAAGCATCTTATCTCTTCTGCAGTTAGGCCAGCGCATTGTTTACAAATAGTACGTTTGCAGCTGCCACAGTTATATTGATCTACTGATGATTTGTTACACTTAATGGCACATCGACATATTTTAGACAAATTTTAAACAATTTTGAATTCCCTCGTTGGAAATTTAATCTCGCACGCCACTGATTGCTCTACTTAGTAAAAGATGAGTTAAAGTTTTTGTGCACTTGTTTGCACCACTTGTCACTTGTATTAGTATTATTCTTAATGCAACACAGATGTTTTATTGCATTAGACCCTAGCCTTTTTCTAATTCTTAGAAATTGGCCTGATGGCACCGAGCTGAGGGTTAATTTCTTATAAATTCCACTACACTAATTCAATAATAGTGGGTTTAATATTAAATTGATTATATTGAAATGTCACTCAGTTGGCGCGGGATAAATTGTTCCTTGTATCACTCTCAATTTTCGCCCGTTATATATGTGTTTTACCGTTTTATTTCAATTATTTTCAGGAGCGTCACTCTGCACGTCCACACAACAAACTCTCTAAACAGTTATGTGGTAACAATATGGCAGGGTGATGCTACATTTGACTATGTGACTGCTTCTCCTGTCTATTCTAACTCTATGGTCCCATCTCTCTTTTACACAGTAGCTCATTAAGGGCACGAATGAAGCATCAATAACTCGTAAACTAACCACTAGGTGGTACTGTGTGTATATTTGTATTTATTTGGCTGTGCTTTTATGATGTAGTTGCAACAGTGTTTCAGATGTAGCGAAAGATTACCATACACTAAAATTTTTTTTAAAAGTGCGATTTGTATAAGCAAATACAAAAAAAAAATGTATTGTCACTTTTTAATATATTGTTATATAATATCTACATAGTTCAATTTAGCAGTAGTATTAGTATTGCTTGTTATTTTAAACTTCACATTAAACTAAAATAATTATTTTCGTTATATTCTTAAATGAAACAAAAATAATTTTTTCGGAATGACAGATAAAGAATATTTACAGTGGCCAACATAGTAGCATGCAATTTTGTATAGATAATGCGCTGTCGTGTTGTCATGTAAATATATTATCCGACAACATGGGATCAAAAATAGTGACATTATATGACCCAGGTGATATATTTGTTACTACATAATCAAGACATGGTATTGAGGTGAGCGCACTTGTGCCTCTCACCCAAAAGTTCCGAGTTTGATTCCTCGGTCGTGGCAGTGGAAAATACTGTGAGAGGGATTTTTCCACACGGATATTGGGTGTGTGTCCCTTGTCTCTAAATGTGTAGCCCCCTCCCACACAAGGCTCTTCTAGAGCCTTCCGGGATAAAGGGGGTCGTAATTACCTGTGGTGTTATTTATTTATTTTATTTATTTATGTAGAACTTCTTTGACCTTTTATATTTATAAAAATACGAGTTTGTTCCCTGGAAGTAATAATTAAATTAAAAGTCAAATATATCACAGAGTATTTTAGTAGATAAAGTGTTTTCAATTAAATTTATATTAAGATCACCACAAACCACGATGTAGTAGTCGAATTTTTTGCTAGCCAAAGTTAATACTGACGTGAGATTATTAAAAAATACGTGAGGTCTATAAATGTTAACAGTAACAACTTTAATATCACCTGAGACACAAAAGGAAACGCCACACATTTCGATATCAGATTCCACAGAAAAATCATTAAATATGCCAACCCGGGCACAGATCAAGAGGAACCAGATGTTTCACTGATGACGTATTTTAGTTAATGTTTTAATCCACTCGTGGCCGGTCCGGGTTTTTGATGTGTTCTGCGCATCTTACGAATCAGTTGGTCTTACGCTCTTCGAGGAACAAATCGCCTGTAGCAAGTGCTTCTGTATAGGTTAATTTAGATTGCATATTCGTTTTTTGTAGTGTTTTTAGTTAGATTTCAGTGACTGTATGCGTTTTTATGTGTATCCTGCGAATAAATATCTAAGCCCACCCCTGTCTGAAGTAACTCTGTAGCTGAAGCCACCCGCGTGTTGCTTTTTCTGTGCAGAATCGTGGCCGGTAACATGACGTACCAATAAAATGAAACTGCTTACACAGGGAATTACATTAAGTGAAAAGTCTGGTTGAATCTAGTCTGTGACCCAGGTGGCACTTATATCATTTCTAAAAAAAACAGGAGGACTGGTTCAATGATAATGAAGCTTTTATACAAGAACTTCTTGACCGCAAACATATTGCCTTCCAAAACGCTATCAACCACCCCAACGACTCATCAAAAGTAGAAGCTTTTACCCAATCTAAGTATGAAACGCAACGCGAAATCAGAAGAATAAAGAACGAGTGGTGGGCAAGCAAGTCCAGAGAAATTCAAAGGTACACCGATTCACACGACTACAGGAATTTCTTTCAAGGAGTAAAAGCAGTGTACGGCCCCAGTCGGAAAAATATGTGCCCTATTAAAGATTTAAATGGAAATCTCCTCAAAGAAGACCAGGAAATAAGAGCCCGATGGAAAGAACACTACTCTAACATTCTTAACCAGCAAAGTCAAGCCGATCACGATATTATAAATCTTATCCCTCAATATGACACCTTCGAAGACTTAGATAAACCACTAACAACGGAAGAGATCTTAACCGCCATTGGGCAGCTAAAAAATAACAAATCTCCCGGCGCCGACTCACTCCCAGCTGAGATCTTTAAAGCTGTGTCGTCAGAGTTCATACCCTACCTCAAAAAACTGTTTGATGTCGTGTGGGAAAGTGGTCAAGTTCCGCAGGAGTTTCGTGATACACTTTTAATCAGCCTCTTCAAAAACAAAGGGAGCGCTGCAGACTGTGGAAATTACAGGGGTATAGCTCTCCTGGCTGTTGGAGGGAAGATACTCACAAAAGCGATGGCAAATAGGCTAACACCTGTTATGGAAAAGTTACTTCCTGAAACACAGAGTGGCTTTAGACCAAACCGAGGCACATCGGATTTAATCTTCACACTTAAACAGCTTCAAGAAAAAGCACTCGAACATCAAGGAGAAATTCACATGGCCTTCATTGATTTAACCAAGGCGTTTGACTCGGTGGACAGGGAAGTGCTCTGGAAAATTATGTTCCGCTTAGGTATACCTAGAAAATTTGTGGAAGTATGTCGTAGTCTACATACAAACAACAACACCCAGGTTATGTATAATAATGAGGCAACCGAACCTTTCCAAACCCTCACTGGAGTTAGGCAGGGATGTGTCCTGGCACCCCTACTTTTTAATTTGTTTACCACTGCTCTAACAATTATTGTTGACAACAAACTGACAGTCAGAGGAATAGGTCTCAGATACCGTTTTGATGGCGGTCTCTTTAACATAGGGCGCTTTAGAGCTTTCACGAAGACACGCACGCGAAGACATGCCCAGAGTTATGATTCCTTGGGACTTAAAATCAACATTGGAAAGACTAAGATTATGTCAACTCCTCATCAAGTGAACCAAATAGACATTACACTTAACGGAAATTCTCTTGAAGTGGTGGATCAGTTCAATTACTTAGGCAACGTTGTTAATGACAAAGCAAACATGGACAGCGAGATTCGCAATAGAATTAACGCTGCATCTAGAGCACTCTGGGGACTTAAGGAGAGAGTATTTGACAACCACGACCTTGCTTTGTCAACGAAAATGGCTGTCTACAGAGCAGTTGTCATTCCAACACTGCTATATGGATGTGAAAGCTGGGTCACTTACCGTCGTCATGTGAAAGAATTAGAACGTTTTCAGCAAAGACACCTCAGAAGTATGATGAAAATCCGTTGGTTCCATCACATATCAAACGTGGAAGTAGTCAGGAGAGCAAACAGCCTTCCAATTGAGGTGCTTATTTCAAGAGCACGCCTAAGATGGGCAGGTCACGTTCATCGTATGCATGATAACCACCTTCCTAAATGTACACTTTATGGTGAATTGCTAAGTGGTAGAAGAAGGCGTGGCGGTCAACGAAAGAGGTTCAAAGACGCTCTCCATGAAAATCTAAAATCCTGCGGTATTGCAGACGAGCAATGGGAACAACTTGCAGCGGACAGAACCGAATGGCGAGGGGTTGTGGCCAGCTATCAAGGAAGTGTTGCTGCAAGAAGGCCGAATCCAAGACCTAACCAGGTCTATGTTTGTCCTGACTGCGGTCGACATGTGCTCTCCCGAATTGGCCTCTATAGCCATAGTCGTGTGCACCGTAGATGAATGGGAATTACAATAGACTACACCTTTTACTTGTTTTTTATTGTACACAATCTATCGACTGTAACATTTTTATACTCGGACTCGAGTAACGGCTAACGGCTAATAATATCATTTCTAACAAAAATCAGTGAACCACCATGAATATGATTACTGCGAGAAAAATTATTAACAGTTTTAAAATTATTCAGACAGATATAATCAATATTTTCTGATGTGACCCAGTGTTCAGATAAACATAAAACTTTGTATATTTAGTTGACATATCAAGTAGGCATTTGTTTTTACGTCAGGGTTATTTGCGATAATCTTGGATATAAAAAATTATCATGGATTACCTGAGACAGATTATCTGTTGAATTTAATATAGTTGAGATGCTTTTAGGGCTGTCATATGACAAAGAAATATCATCAGTTTGATCAAAACTAATAATTTGACGAAAATCACTTGGATTTACAGTATTACCTTCTGTATTATCACCTGCTATGTCGATTATAGTACTTAAACTAGTTGAACTACTGTCATTTGTATAAATTATGTTTTCATTAATAGTTACACTATCATTACTGTTTTTAGGCATGTCACTGACATCCAGTCCTGTGAAATTATTTATATTCCCTAGTTTGCCATTATAATTATTATGAAGGTCAATAAATACTGATCAATCAATCTGATCAGGCATGTCTCTGAAAAGTGGTATCCATTCTTCTTTGTAAAATTGTTCGATCCTGCCAGTATGAAGATGTGATCTTTGTTGGAATAGTTACTTGTCAACAGGTTCATGTTTTCGATTACCTGTTTATAGATAGAGCCTGGTTTAATAACTGACTATTAGATAATTTTCATTCCTGTACATATTGCTAATTAATTTGTTTAGACCACGGCCAAGGTCATCTCCCAATATTAATAGTTTTGTACGATTTTTGATGCCTAGTTTAATACAGTAATTTTTATTTATTACTATATCATTAGTAATTATGTTTATTTTTTTAATTATTTACTGTATCAGTAAACGTTGATCCATCTTTTTTATTTATACTGCCAACTGTATCTACGCTGGTAACGTCAATAATATAACCCCTTCGATTTAGTGGACCAGCCCGACTTAGGGCAAATAATAACAATATTTCTGCTATGTTGCACAAATTTAATGTGGTCAATAGAAATACATATACAATAATAAATTATCAAAGTGAATTGAATAAATTCGTCAACAGATGCTACTTGACATATATTATTTTGACATATCTATCATGCCAACTCGACTTATAAATTCTAAAATCGCACAACTGAACTGCAACAGTTTTGTAATTTTTATTAATTGATAGATCTCTTGTTTGTTCTAAATTCTTAATTTGTTTGGTCATTTCAGCAGTAATGGCGTCTTGTTTTTCTATCAATTTATTGAATTCTTCTTCCTCATCTATGGCCTCTCTTATAATTATTTGTTTATCAGTTTCTAACTTGATAAATTTTCATTTTCATTAAGTTTTCATTTTTGTATCTTCTGATAGTTCATTTATAGCTTTTTCGAGTAAACTTTTTTGTTCTTCTATCAAACTAGAATCGTTTAAATCTTTGCAGCAGATTAATCTATTTCCATTTACTATGTTAAATTTGCTCCTATTTCGGAGTACACAGCTTTTATGGAATATGTTGGCACAATTGGTACATACATAGTAATTACATGGCTTCGTAGGGCAACATTTAAAGCACGATATGAGTGTACTTGATGAATTACTAGTTGCTGCCATCCTTTAACTATGGGTCTATAACACTTTTTACTACAATGCTGAGAGCTCCTGGACTATTAGGAGGACCATATGAAGTCAATATTTAGTAAGAAAAAGGACTGCTTATATTGACTCTTTTTATATAGTTAAACACTGAAAAAAAAATTGAATGAATTGAAACCGCATAAAAACTAAAAGCCGGCAAAAACAGCTAGTTGGCATCTCTTTATTGTTTTTCTTATGACAAGCATTTCTATTTACCTCCGCAAGAGATGCCAATTGTTTTTGTTGGCTTTTAGTTTTTATACGGTTTCAATTCTGGTCGCATACACTATAAGATAATCCAAGCAGTGTTATGTTTAAACGAGCACAATTTTTGTTTTAATAGTTCACTTAATGCACAATCTAATCCTTTCAATCCACAGTTCTTTATCCACATATTGATATAAAATTCGAGCTTATTAACAAAACTTTTCCACTATAAACGCCACTTAATTAGAGAGCTACACACTTGTGTGTGTTGTCTGTTTCATATGTCATGCTTGATATATATATTATATCCAATAAGTAAAGTATAATTTCTCCATCTGTATATTGACAATGTCTACAGCTGTCGACTGAAATATCTGTTTTAGGATTTTTACAAACTAGTGTTTACTAGGCTTTTGTAATATTTAAAATTCGGTTTTATTACAGCAGAAATTCCATCTATAACAGTCAGTGGTGAAGTGGATGATAATGAAACAGGACCGGAAGGTAGTTCAGGGGAGTGTATGGGACCCCCTAGTGTTGCTGGCACTTCTTCAGAAGGAGCACAACAAGTTGAACAAGTAGAGGAAATGCTGGAAGGAGATGATGGGGTAATTGTTTAATAATAAAATTTAAACATTTTTAGTTGATATATTCAAAACAGAAAGGTCAGATTGTAAAATATTTATATTTTCTTAAAATACACTATGATTATATGTAAGTAAAACTATAAAGTAGACTAATTTTTATTCAATATTGGCAATTTTTGAAGCTTAAACTTTTAAATTACGCAAGTATTTTATTGTTTCAGAATGTTAAAGTCTGTTCATTTTGTAAAATTGATATTATTAATTGAAAATGCTTAATTCTGATCTTGTTATAGTTTTATATAGATCAATTTCTATAGTATTTTGGAACTATATTACCCCTGACTGAAATAGAATTAATGAAACTTCAAATATCGAAAAGCCACCATACACGGAAACGAATTTTAAACGATTTGTTCCGCCATGGACCAAATCTGTTGTCGATATTTCGATCGATGTTTACGTTAGTGGCGTGAGACAGATTTGATCGGTAAAACATCCGATGTGTGACAGGACAAATCATTGTAGTTCAGTCCTGTCAGTGCACATACACAATTCATCTTTACCGGCAACAAATCCCTTATGAATTTTAAGCACGCCTAAAATATCTGAACACTCGTTCAGTCCCCTCGCAGGCCTCGGAATTTAAAGAGGATTTACTGACTTGACTTGATATTTCGCGTAAATAAACGATGCGATCTTTATGTGCGTGGAGATCAAAATATCTGTACCCCGAGAGTCGGTAGATGCAATCTGACAGATCTGGACGGCGAGATAGATCTTGTAAAATTCCCTTCCATGTATGGGGGCCTAAAGACTAATTCATAAAATTTAGTAAATGAGTTTAAAACTTTTTCGGGAATATACTGAAATCAATTTGTGATTCGTGTCGTATGAAATGTCATAAAAATAATCATTTTTATGTAAACTGCATTCATATATGGTTTGAAAATGTTTTTAACCCTTGTCCAGATCACCTGGAGGACTCTCTTAAGCCTAGGAGATCTGGCTTTGTTTAAGTAAAGATGTTTCAAAAACCTTATATTTAGAATACTTCTACATGGGTTTTACTTGTTAGGTCTTCATCAAGAGCAATATTCATCTTGTAATGCTGTTGGAAAAGATCTAATAAGCTGTTTTATAAATATATTGTTTTGAATCTAAAAGCAGTTTACTTTAAAATTTTTGGAAAATTTTTTACCCATGTCAAGGGACGCAATTTCTAAAACTCGTCATTTATTTAAAAAATGCTAAAAAACTAAGGTGCAAAAAAAGAATATTTCATTGATTTATGAAGTTTGACGTATCTGATCCTGTTATTTCTATGACAATGTATGCAACTTTATTAACCCAGTCATAGTATATGATAATTTTGTGGCTTCAGTTTCTGTCAGGTGAGATACGAAAGAATCTTCAGCAATAAAGAAATTTTTTCTGGGTTTTCCTATCATCTTCTTCAGAAGAATTTCAAAGACTAAGGTTGTATTCTGCTTCTCATTATATACCTTGTCGCTGTTCGATCATCACATTCCTTTAACTGTGACTGTCTACACCACTAGTACTTGGGGAAGTCTCCACGTGTTTCTCAGCGATACCCATCGTCTATGTTAAAATGTTTCTGTGTCATATTTTGATGTTTCCATAGATGATTTTATTATATGGTGTTCTGATTGTGATAAGTATGTTTTAACATTGCTGATATTTGTGTATTCAAGTCTGATGTTTCTTTGGTGTTCTTTGATTTTGCACTGTTTAATATAACTTACCACATACACCAACTTTTAGCAAGCTGAAAATTATTAGAAATAGGCTGAGGTTCTCCTTTGACCAGGAAGAAGTAAAACATTTATGATTACGGATCTTAAAAGGTCGATTTTCAAAGAGTTGTATAGAAAGCGATCTTCTGCACTTTTCTCTAAAATCCTTTCAACCTAGATTTGCTTTTTTTATTTTTTAATAGAAGCTACCTTTTTTTATTATTTTAGAAACTGAACAAGGCCTATTTTTTTCTGCAAAAGCTTTTGATAAAAAATAAACCCATTTAAAAAGTGGTCAAGGTCTTTTTTTAGACAGATTTCTATGGGGCCTCTTGTCTCGCAGTCAGATGTTTGATTAACAGTAACTGATACACATATTTTTTTCATTTGTGGTAAGGTACGATAATATTGGTAATCTATAAAGTCCGCCTTTAATTACACAATTGTATATTTTGGTCACAGATACATAGTAACTCTCAACGGGGTGTTTCATTATATTTGAATATGTCCAAAAGTAGAATGTACACTAAAAAAAAGTAGGCCCATATTTTCTATTTTTCAATATTATGGACATTTAAGGACGTTTCCAGCAAAAAAAGTTTTCTTACGATTATCTTGAAAATGTATACATATATTTTTATTAATGTTCTGTATACGTGGGAAAAACTTGAGGAGCTGTTGCGGTACTAAATTTGTAAATATTAGCACCTAAAATCCCCATTTTATCATACTAATGTCGTATAAATCCCATATTCACTTATGTTTTATTTAATTATAATGATAATTTTCTTATGATTTTCTTCAAAGTCTGAGAGCTATTAGAAGAGGGAAAGATGAAATTTTTCTGTAAAATATGTTGAAAATTCGTGACTTTCGGTTACTCTCGGCTTGCCTCAGATAAGTTGGTGAGCGGGAGTTCGCGACTTGGCAACGTTGCAATTACGCAGTAATATTTAAAATGCCATCAATGCACAGTTTATGTCAATAAATGCGAGTATTTTACAGATATTAAAAAAATATGAATTATCATAAGAATAAAAGTTGATTTTTATGGCAAATCCACCATTTTTTGTAATGGCACACATTTTTTATACTTTATTAAAAATCACAAATATATTCTTAACCTCACAAAATACGATAATGCATTCTAAACCAAAGCAACAACACGTTCTGATGATTATAGAAATGAGGCATTGCCAGATTGAGTCAAACGACGCATTAAGTTTATTTCTGTACTTATCTGCAGATTAAGTGGAACGAAAAAGTGTAGTGTTTGTCAACAAGTTTTTATTGCAAGCACGATAGTTTACATAAGGGAGATTCTTCTGTAGGTTGAGAACAACTGCCTTTTGGGAACATCCTTAAGCTAGAAAAAAATGCAATTTACTGTGACGTCAGTGGATTTTTTTTTAATTTTCATCATATTTCTAATAGATGGCGGCACTAGAAATAATGGTTAATAACAAATCTAAGCTTCACAATGGTTTCACTCTCGATCTCTAATGATAGAGATGGCTAGTGCCATGAAAATCATTTGAAGTGTATATTTTCCAGTGCCCCATTAAAAATTATTTTAGGGCATTTACACTTGGAACTTTAACAACATAAGCTCATAACTAGTGCATCTAAAAACATGTCAAAACTGAAAATCACAAAAAAAAAAGAAGAAATCCAATCACAAGATTGACAAAGGTGGTAACAGCAATTTAAATAAAAACGTAACATCACGAGAACCTAATGTTTTAAGGTTATAACTATTTACATTAAATAAAAGAGAACAAGATATTTGATGTACACATGAAAGTTAATCTAAATTGGCCTGACCATGATAAAATGTAAGTTGAGGCATGCAAACACCCCAACGTATATGAACTTTTTTTAAGTTTATAGAGTTTTATTCTTCGATATACACCAGAATATTAATATGCAGAGTATTATTTCCAACTGAGATTATGAAGCATAAATTAAACCGAATAAAAAAATGGGTCTGACACAACTCAGACAAACTTTTCTGTAAGTATTTGTCTATCTAATATATTAGTGTGACCAATATAGAGAAACTAGGTAATTCCGCATTAAATAAAAGAGTTGTGATTTACTTAATGCATAAATAATGTTTTCTAATCACTTTACTGCTCGGGGCTTTAAAGCACGATGGTGCAGTGTCAAAGATTTTGTCTTGTAATTCTGAGATCATGGGTCTGAAACCGGAGAGGTGCAATTTTTTTTACTTTCTTTTTACATTATGAAATTGAAAAAAATATTAAATATTATATCAAGTAAGGAAGTAACCATGTATTAAATTTGGTCAAAATCGTTACAGCCATTTTAGATAAAAAAATTATCAAATTTTTGATAGTCGACTGGGTTAAGGCGCGAGGTGGCAATCGCGATTAAACACACGGACATCACACCACCAGGTTCGAATCCTGGCTTCGGCACTGGCACTCTCGGAAATGGTTGTATGTCCGCGTTTTTTCAATGTGTAACCCCTTCCGCACAAGCCCTGGCTTCTGGAATTGGGGGTTGTCTAATTTCTGTGGTGTTTATTTTTTAAAGCTCCCCTGTAGCACCCCTCCCTGCATTTTCTGGGAACAACTGGTTACGCCATCTTTTGCTGGTACTAAGGGAGTATTTATGTGTCGTTGGAGTTGTTTTAGAGAAAAAAATTATTTTCTATTTTTTTTTTCCTGTTTTTAGGGTTTTACTCCCCCCACATTTGAGCTAGGATCGGTTTTGCGATTTCACTTTGAGGTGTGGCCGTCTTGAATACACATTTAAAATTTGAACAAAATTGATCTAGTAGTTTGGGCTCTAGGTGCGACCACAGATGGCAGACAGACATTTTTTTAAAACCCCTTTTTTTGTATTCAGGGGACTTGAAAATATGTAAATCCATCAAAAACTCAAAATAAAATTTTTGCACGATCACTATATTATCCTTATATACTACGTATATGGGAAAGTAAAAATTGCACTTAATTCTAACCTCAAAAACAAATTTAGTGATAGTAGTTCACTGTGGTGGGATCTGTGACGACACACTTGCTTCAAACAACAATGTAATGTTACCTTATATTTTGCAAGGATTTTTTCAAAATCCTAGGTAATAGGCTTTTAACTATTGTTTGGTTCTCATGCCTCAATTATGCAATATAACTAACCAACCATTGGTTCCTATTAAAATATGATAAAATGCCAGATGCATTTTTGCCTAAATTCAATTTTAATTTATAGTGGTCTGTGTTCATTTGATTAAATTTTTATTTCTCGTTTCGTCTTAAGGTAAGTTCGGAAGGTGAGAAACCACTACCCACTGAAGATGGTGAAGAAGAAGGTAGAGAAGCAGAAGCTTCGCCAAGCCCAAATTCCAGAAACAGAAGTATAAGAGGTGGAAATTCTGCACGTAGATCTGTGAGAACGCCCTCTAGAAGCAACATGTCTAGATCTGGTCCCACACCTATTATATGGGGCGATAGGTCATCTCAAAGGCATCAACATCCACAGGGTTCGTTTATGTTATTATTTTTTTTATAAATTCTTAAAAATTGTTCTAAAAAGCATCTCTTACTCTAACCATGACTTATAGCCAAGCTTAATGGGTTAGGTTTTAGTGGAAATATCTTGAACTGGATAGACAGTTATCTAAAAGATAGAGTGCAATATGTTAGATATGGTAATGCTATTTCATCTTCCATTAGTGTAACTTCAGGAGTCCCTCAAGGATCCCATATGGGTCCAATACTTTTCAACCTCTTTGTTAATGACTTAAATACAGTAATCGTACATAGTTCATTTTTAATGTTTGCTGATGACTTGAAATTATTTAGAACTGTCACGGATTCAAGTGATGCCTTACTTCTTCAGGATGATTTGAATAATGTGGTGCGATGTTAATTATTTAGATTTCAATTTGAAAAAATCTTAATAAAATAACATTTGCAAGAGTTATCCCGTCTTTGAATTTTCATTATAGAGTAATTAGCAATGTAGTTCTAGAAGAAGTGGAGCAGATAAGAGACCTGGGGTAATATTAGATAGTAAATGTCATATAATGCGCATATAGATAATATAGTATCAAAATCTTTAAAAAATGCTTGGGTTTATTCAGCGTACACATACTGATTTATCTGTGAATAGTTTAAAAATATTGTACTGCTCTTTAGTCCGATCAATTTTAGAATACTGCTGTATAATTTGGTGTCCAAACTACAATGTCTATATTAACAAAATTGAAAATGTTCAGAAAAAGTTTTTAAGATTTTGTGCATTTAAGTTGGGCTACCAGATGGATAATTATACATCTGATCTTATTCGCGGTCATCTCAATATTAATATACTACAACACAGAAGGTTAGAAGCAGATTTACGCTTTTTGCATAAAATATTTATTGGTCAGATTCAACCCTCTCGGCTTATTAGCCTTGTAGAATTTAATATGAATTCTAGAAGGACTAGGGCTTCTGAAATTTTTCACATACCATTCTGTTATACAAACTGTGGCCTCAATGAGTCCATCAATAGAATACTGCGTAATGCAAAATCAAAATTTTAATGTATTGGAATTGTTTGACGCATCTTGTTCATCATTTAAAAAATTTGTAAAAAATTTATGACTAAAATACACATTCGTTTTTCATTTACGTTTCCTTTTTCCATTTATATTTATTAGTGTGTCAATGCAATACTAGTGCATTTAAAGAGTCGGGATTTATGATGAAATTGACAAATGTTTGCGATTCGGACTAGACAATGCCCCCCCCCCCCCTGTTTGGGAGGGTGCTGGGTCAAATCAATTTTTCCACCTCGGCAACCCCCTCAAATTGGCGGTGGTGGTAGGTGACCAGGATTGTGTAACCACCACCGGGGGTTGTTTTCACCCTTCAAAGAGGTGGCTATTTGATTTTTTTTTTAAGAAATTATTTCATAAGGTGTTTTTTTAAGGAAGGTGGCAAAGTGACCAGGGTTGTATAACCAACCCCGGAGGTTGTTTTCACCCTTCAAAGGGGTGGGGAAAAAATAATATTTTGTGTAGACGTCTCTTTGAGGAAGGTGGTAGTGACAAGGATTGTGTAACCACCACCGGGGATTGTTTTCACCCTTGAAAGTGGTGGAATTTTTTTTTTTTTTTTAAGAAATTAATGTTTTGTAGGAGGCGTTAAGGAAGGTGGCAGGTGACCAGGATCTACCACCTATCACCTTCCTCAAAGAAACGCCTCCTACAAAATATTATTTTTTTCCACCCCTTTGAAGGTCGAAAACAACCCCCGGAGATGAGTACACAACCCTGGTCACCTGCCACCTTCCTCACAGAAACACATGTAAAATATAATTTTTTTTCCACAAAATAAAAATATCAATTTTCCAACCCCCTAGAGGGGTGGAAGCCTGGTGTAGGGGTGGCTGAGATCAAATCCCTTGAGGGACCTTCCGTTCTACTCGAGGGAATAACAGTCGAAAAACTGTGGAAAATAAACGAGTTCATGGAAAAGGGAAATTTGGGCGTGGATTTTGGCCAATTTGAGGGGATTGCCAAGGTGGAAAAATTGGTTTGACCCTGGAAATGGATTCAGCACCCTCGGAAACGGGAGAGGGGTATTGTCTAGTCGGAATTGCAAACATTTGCTACTTCGTCCAACTCATTCAATGGACTATACTTGAAATTATTACGTCTTACATTATATTGAAATTTAGCATTAGTGTTTTTTTTTTATTTATTTATTTTTTCTCAAATTCGTATTTTCCTATGCATATGTACATACTTTACTTCTGTATCTATTTGTAATACCTAATAGGGATTATCCCGTTAATAATTAGATAAATAAATTATAACGATTTCATACATATAATTCTTTTATTGTTATTTTTTTGCAGACAGAGGTAGAGGTGGTCCTTCACCGAACTACCAAGCAAGAGCAGTGGCAAGACGTGCAAGAGGTCGTTTGCAAAGACCCCACTTTGGAGGACGCTTCTAAAGTTATTTTCATAAGGTTTTAATTTTAGATCATTCCATAATCATTATTACTCAATTTTCATTTTTTAGTCTTAGAGTTTTTTATTTTCATTTTTTACCTGTGTAAAAATATGTTATATATAGTTTATTTTCTATTTGAATATTTTCATAGGTGTAAAAAATACAATTGAAAGTAAATTTTGACTGAAATCTATTCAAAGTTTCATACTAATTATAAATTATTAGACTTAGAGGTGTAGTTCCAACATAAATGTTTATAATAATAATACAATATACATTTTAAAAATGATTGATATTTTTATTTGAAAACGGCCATTCAAATCTGATGGTGGCAGCCTCTCACCAATTGGCAATCACTGATTTCGAATTTGGCTGGCACAAAGAGGACAGTTTTGTAGCAGTCCTGTGGCACTAGACAAGAAAACGATATTCCAAAGGAGGGATAGACCAACCATACCTATAACATAGAATTAATCGAAAATTACATAATCTGAACAAATACAGACTTGGCAAATAGGTTTAATAAATACTTTGCTACTATATCAGCTCGAAGTATCAACAAAGATATAACCTTTTTGGAGTCAAATGTACCAATGATCAATAACTGTTTTTATCGCCATTAGTGAACTCTGACATCGTTGAAATAAAAAGTAAATTAAAATGCTCACTAACCGATCAAACCCTATACAAATTCTATGTTTTCGTCACAATTGATAATAATAATACGTATATTTTCAACAGGTTGACAACCAATTGCAGAAAATAATGAACCAAATATATAAAAATAATAATAATGAGATAAAAATTTACAAAATTACATTAATTTACATTACATTACATAATACGTACATTACATTACATTAATTTATTATTTATTAATTATAAAAAAGATTAGATAGATATTATAGATTAGATTGTTATAATTAGACTTAGTCAGTACATATGAATAATGTGGTTTAGAGTATCATAGTTGAGGTCGCACATATGAGCGACTTCATTAAATATCTTGTACGTGTTGAATATTGGAGACTTAACCTGAATGTTAGTTCTGCTGGTATTGACATAAAATGCATTGTGCAGACGAGCGTTCTGCCTTGGTACATGAAAGTTAGTTCTATTTACTAAGTGAATACAATCTAATTGGTCATGCAGTATTTTATATAACAATTGTAGTGCTGTGCTATTTCTTCTAAGTTCAAGCGAGTCAAAATTGAATGAATTTAGTAGTGTATTGTGATCAAAGCCCCTAACGGGATAGGACCCATTGGATTTGAAATATATATATATTTAAGAAATCGTCTTTGTACGGACTCAAGTTGCATTTTAGAGTTTTGATAAACAGGTGACCAGATGACAGAAGCATATTCAAGTTTGCTTCGTATAAATGATATGTATATTAATTTCAGAGTGTTGATATCCATAAAGCAGCCCCAGTTCCTTATACAATACCCGAGTACTTTAGAAGCCGAAGTAACAATTGTGCTTATATATGAATAGAAAAAATAAGCTTGAAATCGAATGTTACTCCAAGATCCTTAAAATCACCTTAGACTGCCATTGGTATTGGGATTTACACATTCAAATTCTTTGTGGAAAATTAAGTAGAAGCTGTTATTCTCTACGATTCATTAAAAACTTCTGTAGTGTCCATATTCTCAAAACCCTGTATTTTGCTTCCTTTCACTCTCATTTAAGAAACGGTATTATAAACCGGAGGCAGCTCGTAGCAACATATTTTCATTTTATAGAAAGTTGCCGTTAGGGATTAGCAGATTTAAGTTATCGCGATTCCTGTAGAGATGCTTTTCGCCATCTTCAAATTCTAACTGTTGTTGGCATTTACATTTCTGAGGTATGTTGCTTTGTTTTTAAAACCAGATCTATAGTTACACAGAATGCAGCCTCTCATGATCATACCCAAGTAGCATTTTAAGGGACATTTTGGCAAACGTTTCCAAGGATGTGCATCTGTTCATGTGTCTAAAATGGGAGCTGTTTCCGACAAGTTGCGAAACATTGTCGACACATACATAATTTCTTATGGTTATAAAGCATGTGTTTCTATTGTGGTGGCACTCTGTTTCTTTGCCGGGTTCGAAAATAAAGAGAAGCATGTTTTAAATTTGTAGCTCACTACTTTGCAGCAATAGTTTATTATATTTTATATCGATTAGTTTCCATAAATGTTCGTATTACTAACGATGTTGGGAATGAAATGTGTGCAATCAGTTTCGAAACATGTTATTATCTTCCAAAATAATAATGTGTTTGTTTCAATATTTGAGTGTTTTTATTACCTTTCAATATGGAGACAATTTACTAAAGGCAGAGGTTTACATAAGATACCTACCTGATAAATGATATCTTAATATGGAAACTGGAAAAGTAATTTTCAACAGATTTCGATCTGAAAAAACGTAAGCAACAAGCATTTTATAGATTAATTTTTGGAGATACTTTGATATTTTAAATGCGCCTTTAAAATATAATAATTTCTAATTGAATTTTTTTATCAAAAATAAACATGTAAATGTTTTTTCGTGATTATTTTGACAATAATGATTCAGAATGTAGTCCACGAACATCAAATTGTGTTCCTTTTTCGTAATATATATTGATATTAAGCCATTAGCTAAATAACTTTTTTTTTAAGATTTCCCATAATGGTCGTTAAATTGCAAATGCCAACACTTATAACCAAAATGGCTACAGAAACAGTTCTCCATATGTTCCAGAAATTTTTGTCATGGCTAATGAAAAGAAACTCGTTTCTCCAATTTACCAATACAATTCCGATTACTCCAACATAATTGCCCTGAACGAAACTTGTTTCGAAACTCTTAGAAATGATGGCAACCTTTTTCTTACAGAAACAATTTCTTCTAAATGTTGACAACACGTGAATCAACCATGTTGCCCGCGCATTCTGGCGGATTCTGTGTATTAATAATAATAATAATAACTTTATTTTAAACAGCCACATTACAGAGATAAAAGCATCATGTAACAATGGGTTGAATAACGTCAAAACAATATATAGTATAACTTATAAAACATATGTATGTATAAAAGAATACAAAACAGAAGCCAAATTGGAAAAAATTAAAACATTAAAACAGTAACAGTTATAATCGTGCTCTTTTATACACCATAAATTCTTTTATGGTATATGGTTCAATTTCTACTAATAAATTAAAAAGTTCTCTATCTATTTTTTCTAAAGGAACCTCCTCTACAAGATTCCCTTAGAGGCATATCAAGCATACAGCGTATAGCTTGCTTTTGTACTATTAATAATTTGTTTATTTCTGCAGCAGCAGTACCGCCCCAAAATATCACACCGAATCTTAATCGTGATACAAAGCATGCATAATATATCATTCGCAAAGTTTTATATGTTACATATTTTTTAACCACCCTCATACTTGTAGGTGACACTGTTTAATTTTTTCACTAATTCTGCTACATGTTGTGTCCAGCATAAATTGGTGTCAGTAGTTACACCTAGAAATTTGGTTGCTGAGATAAAATGCACATTATCATTATTAATTATGGTGTTCAGTGGAAAATCTTTTGTTGACTTACTAGTTTTAAAAATGACAAATTTGGTCTTTTCTTTATTAAGAATTAAATTGTTTTCTAAGAGCCACTTTTGAATCACATTAAGGACAAAGCTGGCTTCCTGTATTAATTGTGAAAAATCCTTAGCTCTCACCAGTAAAGTAGTATCGTCTGCATAATTTACCATTAAATGCCTGCTGTTACTTAATAAACTACACAAATCATTGATATAGATGTTAAACAGTAACGGCCCTAATATGCTTCCTTGGGAGATCCCCGTTTTAATATTTTTTGTTGTTGATTTTATCTCTTTATTTGTTTCCTAATTAGTTGCAAGATGTGTTAAATTATTTGTATTTTTATATGCTTTTCTAAACCTTTCATTGGCTTCACAACTCTGGTATACTTTAACAGGTTGTAATACCTGGGAGAATGTTTAAATTGCTAAGTTTTACCGATTTTCTTTCAGTATCTCTAAACTCTGCTATTTTCTATGATAGAAATAATAATTGTAAAATATATGACAAGTTATAAACTAAACACATATGTAAAAAAGTTCCCACAGTTTTGGTTAATGATCTATTTTGTACTTACATATGTTGCTATTATATTTATGCAAAAAAGTCGAAACAATGCAGAAACAGTTGGAGACATAAGAATGCGTTTCACACAGTTTCAATATGTATTGACACAGGTTTACAGTTGTAAATAAGGTAACAGATGTTGCAGTATGTTTCGAAAATATTGTCAAATACTTGTTCCGAAAAAAAACTCGTGAAAAGGGTGGAAACTGTTACCAAACTGTTTCATAATACTGTTGTGCTAAACTTTGTTTCTCCCTTAAGAATCGTGACAGTTACAAAACTGTTTCCCACTACCAAATTTGTTTCGAAGCTGTGTCTAGAAATGCTACTTGGGTTGTGATGTGGTATCATTAATAAATTTTCTTTACGACTTTGATAATGATGGGGATCAGCTAATGTAACAAAATCCTTCAGATTGAGTTTAGCAAATATTAGACAGTTATATATATAAATGCAGGGAAGTGTAAGTATCCTTTTACTGAAAAAAGTATCTCTACAGTACTCTCTGTACTTTAATTTGAAGATTAATCTAATTAATATTTTTTGATGAATAAATACTCTGTTTAAATGACATGACCTGCCCCATAACACAATATTGAAAGAAAGGTGAGAAAAAGCTAAAGCATAATATACACATTTTAGCCCAGCTTCATTTAACATATCAGATAGCTGCAGTATTGCAAAGTATGAGCTACTTAATTTTTTACATACCTGGTTTATTTGTAACTCCCACGACAAATGGCAGTCTACTTGCATACCCAGGAATTTACCATTTTCCCTTACAGGAAATTCATTTAGTAAACAGGGCCTTTTAAGGTTAAAATTGATAAAAACAGTTTTATCCACATTTAGCATCAATATGTTACTGATACACCAGGTTTTCATTTCAGATACAGCATTTTTTACTCACATAATTCGCTACGAGAGTCTACTGAAATAGTTATGGACGTATCATCTGCGTACATAATAATAAAGCCTTCCTGCATATGTTCAGGTAGATCATTTATATACAATAAAAAAAGCAATGGTCCTAATATGGTACTTCTTTAGTCTCTGAATTTGTTCCATCATATCTAACTATCTGTTTTCTAGATTCCATATAGGACTGGAGTACATTTAGGATGTTTCCCTTAATACCCAAAGTATATAATTTGTTCATGAGAATTTTAGGATTTACATAATCAAGTGCCTTTGATAGATCAAATAATATCTTTTGTCAAATTCATCGTGTTTGTACAGATAAAATGCCTACGCGTTCATGCGTACGCACAGTACTCATCATATTTACGTGTAAATCATTGGCGCAAGTAAATTTGTTCAAGTCGTACTTACCTTAAGATTACATTGTTTCTGCGCATACACTGATAGACAAGTCGCTAGAAGAAGATGAGACAAGGACACTGTATTTCCTTGAAATGGTCACCCAGACAAGTAATAACTGCTCCTAACAATGCCTTACATAACATATCCAAAGATATGTATAGTAAAGACGCACCTACCCTCGAACCAAATTCATGTCTCAGTAATTCTTGAAATAAAGAATTTTGCAAATTCAATTCAGAGTAAAATCCTAATAAGTAGGCGTCAAAATAATATGGAATTAGTGTTTGCAGTTGTTTTTACGTTTAACCTGTCTAATAATGTCAAAAAAGTGTTTAGAAATAAATTTTTTTCTTCATAAAGGTAATATTTTCGAAGATGTGAACATTGTCTTGACAATATAGATATGACAATTTTCTTTTGAACAAAAAATTCATCTCGAACGCTACCAGGAAAATCAACTGTAACTATTAACTGGGACATCCACCAATATTTACATGGATCTTTAAGGGAGTGATGCTCATAACGATTTGATTATGTTAACTTTAGCTGTTATGTGATTTCTAAAAGAAATGAAAAAGTAAGGTACTATTATACGTAAAATTTTTAATTAGAACCACCCCTGGAAAATCATACCTAGTTAATGGGTGAGCTGTTCAAGATCAACGAATCAGTAATGATCAAAGCCAGTATTGGTAGGTGTCCCCTCTTATGCTACTCTACTCTGCTAGTAGTCCCATACAAAGTATGTAAAGGCATTTGAGAACTCTTGTAAATACAACTAAAATATTGGTAAGTTTAATTGCTTTGACTTAGACAATAAATCAGGGCCTTAACTACAAAACTACTGGTGACACATTGAGCAATGGGGCATATGAAACACTAGTACTTACGGCTCTGCAATCAGTGTATATTTCGAGGTAATTATTTATGTATTTATTACTTAGAATACTAAATAGTATGATACGCTTATTCACCCTGATCTTCCATCTAAGTTTTGGCATGAAAATTATGTCTGCCATAGAAAATACGTAACAAGCATAATACGTCTCAAATTTGGACACACTTGTTTTCCAGCACATCTGTTTAAAATAAACATTCTGCCTTCAGAGAATTGTGATATTTGAGGAGTTAAATGTGATCATATTTTCTTCCAGTGCTCCAAATAAAAAACGTCTTGTGACAGATTATATGTGAACCTTATTAAGCACAAAAATTAGTCACCTTTTAATATACTTTCCCTTCTCAGTCAATTTAATAAACCAATTCTTGATTGCATCATCTGCTTTTTGGAAGAAACGAAAATTTTGTTATAAATTTTGTGTGAATGTCTGAATAGTTTAGGTTCGTATCCTGTTGTTTTTGCTTTGTAACACCCTCTAATTTATAGTGGTCTTCTAAAATTGTTTGTTATTAAAAATGTCCTGACAGACCCCAGAGCGAGAAGTGTATGTCCCTGTTTCCTTTTTTGTGATCTTCAAATATTTTTATTTTCTGCCGTTGTAGGTTAGTTTGTAATGAATGATTTTCAGCGCAATATTTATTAATTTTAGCCGAAGTTTTTAATTTAAGTAGTGGTTGGCTGTATGGCTAATGCCTGAATGCCACAAATAAACAACTAAGTAGTGTAAAATAATTGAAGCACTTTCGAAAGTAATTGAAGCCTTCTGAAAGGGCTTTAAAGCTCCAAGTACTTATGCAAAGTAGTTCAAATGTCAAATGCCAACTATTCTCTCTTGAAAGTAATTGAACCACAGTGCTTGAAGCCCCCTAAAAATGCTTAAGTACTACTCAAAGGACTTTACCCAGCTCTGTACCTAGCATAGAATATATTGCGAAATAATTAAACGTAAATAAAACTATAAAAAGAAATTTCTTATTGAAGTTTCGTACAATATAATAGTGATTTCAATGTAGACAGAAAAAATGCCAAAGGCATCATGAGTGAATCGTTCCCAAAACAAGTTCCTTTGGTAAAGAAGATTGTTTCAGTTCCATTTCCATAAACAGGTTACTAGGGATAGCAGTGTATGTTTGTCTTTGTGTAGTGTACATTTAGACATTTATACAGTGTATATAATATACACCACACACATTCAAGGACAAGAATTATACAGCTAATTTATGTACAGTTATATTTAAAGTTTTTCGTATAAAATTACATTAGATCTGCATGATAATTATAAACATATATATGATAATTAACTACTTAGATTAGTCCGAAAATTTAATTTTTTTATTTGGAGGTGGCTGATCAACTTTATCTTCTTTATACTGAATTCCATGCTTCACAAACCTACTGGCAGCTTGCTGATCTACTCTGGGTCTAATCGTCTGCCTTTCATGGGCCTAAAAAAACAAAAAAGAAATGGTAATGAAATTCAATTCAATTCAATTCAATTCAATTTATTCAGTTGTCACTTAATTATAATTACAGATTTATTGTATGTACAATGTATGTAATATAAATTCAGACTTTTTTTTTTTATATGGCACCTAGCTGATTAAACAGCTGTATGTGCTCAAGATATAAACTAATATAATATGAACAATATATAATATATATAAACACTAAACAAATTTATTATAATTTTAAATTGAAAAATGACTACACCTTTAACTTAACTAACTAAAATTAACTAAAATTAGAACAGTTTATTTCCTACGATTATAAATTATTTATAAATTCAGCGTATTTCTCAACAATATAGGCTCTACATTTTTTATTAAATTTTTTGCGATTAATTATATTTCTAATGCTAATTGGCAGCAAATTGTAGAATTTAGGTCCAAGATAACTCAGAGATCGTTGGTTTATATCTCTATAGCTCATAGGAATTTGAAGATTTCTTTGTGTCTTATTTCTGGTTTCGTATAGATGATTTACATAGTTTTCAGGTTTTTTTTCTTTATGAACATATAGACATATCTCTAGAATGTACAATGATCTTACATTAAATATATCTTCATTGTATAATAAAACTGTTGGATAATATTTATCTTTATTGTATATTACTTTTAAAATAAAATTTTGTATTACATTTAATTGCCTTAATGCGTTGTTGTATAGACCTCCCCATACAATGATACCATACCTAATTAGTGATTCGACCAATGTTCTATATACCGTTATTAATAGATTTTTTGACATCATTCCACGCAGCAAGTAGAATTTGTGAATTAATTTTCTAACGTTATTTTTTAATTTCAAAATATGATCTTCCCATTTTAAGTGCCTGTCAATTACTATACCTAAATATTTTGTGTTTGAAACTTCTTTAATGCTATTTTCAAAATTATCTATAGAAATGCTGGAAAAGCTAGGGCGGTTAGCAGAGTTTATTGAAAAAGCTATATAATTAGTTTTATTTAAATTTAATGTTAGTTTGTGATAATCTAACCAATTTTTAACTTTAACCAGTCCTGATTTTACATGTGCCTTAACCTCATCCCAATTTTTTCCTGAAAAGAGCAGTGCAGTGTCATCTGCGTATGAAACTATCGTGCCATTAATATCAAGATTCGTCAATGAATTTATGTATGTAATGAATAAAATTGGTCCAAGGACTGTTCCTTGAGGAACACCTATTTTGATATTAATATCATCACTATACGAATTTCGAATTTTTACCATCTGTTTCCTATCTGTTAAATATGATTTAAAAACATTCAGCACAGTACCCCTTACCCCATAGTTTTCTAGGATACTAAGGAGTTTGTCATGAGGTACTGTGTCAAACGCTTTCGCCAGGTCCAAAAACACAGCAATGCTCCTTTTCCCAGTGTTGAGGTGCGTGGTTATTTGACCCACCAGCTCACACATCGCGTCACAGGTACTAAGCCCGCCAACAAATCCAAACTGACTTTTTGATAATATATCATTTTCATTAAAAAACTTAATTAGTCGATGTTTAAGACATTTTTCAAAAATTTTACCAAAGTTATTCATTACACTTATTGGTCTGAAATTATTAATGTCGTGTTTACTTCCTGCTTTGTGGATAGGACTTACTATTGTTGTTTTGAATTGTATTGAAACTGTGCCTGTTTTGAAAATTAGATTTATAATATGCAAAAGTGGAGTTATAATATAAGTATGCATAGCCTTTATGATTTTTGAGGGCACTCCATCAATCCCAGGAGCGCTATTATTCTTTAATGAATGTATGTGATTTATGAGTTCATTGCGGTTAACTGGATAAAGAAACATAGATGAGTTACAGATATGGTTTGAGTTTACTTCATTCACGGGTTTGATTTTGTCTGCCATGTTTTTGCCTACATTTATGAAAAAATTGTTACAGTGGTTAGCCATATCTTTATCAGTTTCAAATTTAGTGTTATCCTGTAGGATGTTTATGTTTTCATTATTGTTGTTTCTTTGTTCATTAGTTGCTTCCGAGATAATTTTATAGATTTTTTAAATATTTCCCTCATTGTTTTTAATTTCATTTTGATAAAAGTTATTTTTGCACTTTGCAATAAGTTTATTCAAAGAATTGCGATATAATTTATATTGATTTTTTAACTCATCATTATTATGTTGCAGTAATCTTTTCTTTAATTTATCCCTCTGTTTTATTGAGTTTATTATACCATTGGTTATCCATGGCTTTTTTTTTTTTTGTTCAAGGATTTTAACAATTTTAATACTCTTTGCTTGCTCACAACAATGTAGGAATGTTTTATAGAAAGCGTCAGTTGCTACTGCCGAGTTAGAAGCGCTTATTACAGATTGCCATTCTTGAGTTTGTAGTAAATTCTTTAGTTTATCATAATTTATTTTTTCTATTTTTATTTCTTTGGTTTTTTCTAACTGATTTATAGTCTGACTTCCAGGCTTTAATAATACATTTAACATTATGGGGTAGTGGTCAGTTAAGTCAGAATTTAATACAAATGATTGGTACCAGATACGCTCAGTTTTTAATTTCCTTCTTACAAATATATGATCAATACAAGATGCTGTTGTTGAAGTTACTCTTGTAGGACAAGTAATAAATGGCGAAAATCCATATTCATTCAGAGTAGATAGGTATAAATTAACATGCTCATTATTATTATCACATATGTTTAAATTAATATCGCCAATAAAGATTTCTATTTGATTTTTTAGGTTGTCTGCTAAATATATCTCAATATCTTCTATGAAATGCCTTTCATTTGTAGAGGGCGGTCTATACACACAATTAATACCAAATGTTATATTTTGTATCGTAACAGCAATTTTACTTAAGGTAACAAGAGATCTTGACAGTTTGTGGTCAATTATATGAACGTTTAGATTTTGCTTTGTGTAAATTAACATTCCATCATTTTTGTTCAGGTTAGCATTATTATAATGGATGTTGTACCCTGGTATATTGAATTGATTACACGAAAGTTGAAAACATTCACTTAATACTATGATGTCACAGTAGAACAATTCATATGCATGTAAAAATACTATAAGGTTGTCAAAATTTTTTTTTATACTTCTTATATTTACATGTACTAAATTTAGAAACTTTTCTTTAATGTTTATATGAGTTTTAAGAATATCACCACAAATACTATCCTGTGGAAGTTCGATGTTTTCTTCCATGTCCTCTAGATTATTGAACACTTCTACTTCTTGTTGCATAGCCATTACTATAAACCATAATCTATTTTACTTCTCATCACTTCTATTAAGTACTTGTATGTTGGACATTCGAGATCACTGGTTTTATGACTTACGTCATGGTTGGTTTTGAATTTTTGGTTTGCTACCACACAGTTTACACATTTTTTTGTTGTTTTTGGGCATTCAACGATATTGTGTTCACCCATGCAGTGTTCACACACTGTTTTCTTGTTGCACTCATTATTTTTATGATAATATTCCTGGCATTTGAAACATCTAGGAATACTGATATCTTCATACACCCTGTATCGTTCCCATTGCAGATATGCTTTTTTTTCATACATAAATTTTTGAAAAAGTTCTGGAGAGCACTCAGCATAAACTGTCTTGAATTCGCTATTCTTGTGCTTTTTTATATATGTGACTATCAATTTATCATTTTCTTTTATGAATTGGTTTTGGTCTCGTATATCTTCTTCAATTTGTTTTTCGGACATATCTGTATCACAGTTTATTATTTTTATTCTGGGCTTCCTCAATTTGGTAATATGAACCTCATAATTTGCATCCAGTACTTTTTCGGCTTCTTTTTGTAGTTTTTCTGTCTCTTCTCTATTTTGACATTTAACCACAATACTGCCTCCCTTAGTTTCTCTAGTGTTTTTAACACCTATTTTTAATTCTGCAGGTTTTATACTTTTGTATAGGTCTTCTTTGGTTTTTTTAGAATTTTGTTGAATTTTTGGCTTAATAATAAGACTTGGAACACTTTTAATCTGTTTATTTCCTTGTTTACTTGTTATGTTGGCATACGTTAGCATTGTTTGGGGAGTTCTGTTTTGAACACTTTCTAAATTCATACATTTTTCTGTTAGTTCAGTATTTTTTGATACAACATGCTGTACTGTCCGTTGTAGAACTTCCATCTCATTATTTTCTGATTGTTCCAATCTAGTTCTAAATTCTGCTTTAAATTCTTTCAATTCGTCTTTTATTGTTTCCAGCATTTTAACTATATAAGGCATTTTAATTAATAACCCTTTACATGTTTCACATATAAACATCAACATACATTTTTGCAGTATAATAACTCGCATCTCAGTTGAAGACAGGGTTATACATTGTTTATGGATTTTTCCCTGACAACAGTCACATTCATAACATTCTTTGTCCTCAATTTTTTCTAAACATTTAAAGCATTTTAATTCATTGCCATCCATAATTAATTAGTTCTCTTAAAACTTCAATGATTGAAGGATTAAAGTCCAGACCTTTTTTATTTTTTCACTCGTTTTTTTTTTCCACTTAATAAGTACTATCAGTTCATCAGCTTTTTTGTGTGTTTCTTAAAAAGTTTATCACTACACATAAAAGGGTTTTTCTGGTCTTCTTATTATAAAGTTGCTACTTAAATACTGTTTATCAATGCATAATTGTGCAGTATAGCAGATATATGCATATAATTTATTACCAATAGTATTCACTTAATTTCCAACTTCCAGCAGGTAAAATTTCTGGATTTAAACTCTATGATTAACACAGTAAAAAACACTATAACTAGAGAGCAACCATACAGCAGAAACAAGTATGACAACAATTGAAATCAAAGCCAAAGAAAGATTCTTAGTATTGCAGCAAGGAGCCCAAGCCATATTTTTTGTTTTATAGATAAAAAAATGATTTTGTGAAAACAATTTCAAAAATGAGTTGCCAACTCAAGATTTTTGGGAAAATATTTATAAACATTTGCAAATTTATTTCAGAATTTGAAGAAAAATTGATTGACCCATTTAACTTCACAAGAAATGAAATATTTTTAGTGGAATGTTGATTAACTCCTGATTCTGAAAAATGTTTTTCAAAATTGACACTGACACCAATCATGATAGCGATGCATATGGTGGGTCTATACCATCTACATACAGATTTCCCTACCCTCTCAAACACTCGTGGCGTTTGCTGTATAGTAAGTAAGTAAGTAAGTAAGTAATTTTATTCAAAGATAGATTGGAGTATACAATTACATTTTAACAATTTATTTACTTAAGAAAGTCAGTGGTACACCTAAATCAAATGTAGATTTGTTTGTGGACCACTGATATATTATATATGTTACACAACTAAGTAATTATATTTTCTTAATCATCTTAATTTCCATTTTCTATGATCAATACACAAATAGTAGTAGAGGGGGGGGGGGGGATAAAAAGAGAAGACCTCACTGAAGACGCAGAGAGGGTTCGCAGAAACAGAACATGTACAAGGGGTATACAGAAAGGTAAGACCAATCGCACATAGAGTAATACTTATATAAAATGTGAATATCGCGTATTTATAGAACTGCCTCAAATAGCAAACTGTTTTGAAAAAGATATTTTTTTGTTTCAATTTTGTACTTTTTGTATCCTTTTATTTCTCTTATTTTTACAGGAAGGCAGTTGAATAATTTGTAACCCTGGAAAAATACAAAACGTTGTGAATGTGATTTGTTCATTTTGGGAAGTATAACTTTTTTATTTTCCTTGAATCTAGTTATGTAATTAATGGGTTTACTATATTTGTCCTCTAGTTTAAATATCCATAACAAACAGTGGTATATGTAAATATTTCTGATGTTAAATAAACCTGTCTCTTTATACAATTGCTCACTTGGGAATAAGAACGGTTTTCTGAATAATATTTTGATTATCGAGTTTTGTGCTACTTGGAGAATGTTTGAGGCATTTTTGTACAAACCACCCCAGACTACAATGCCGTAATTTAGAATAGACTCTACAAGGGAATTGTAAATAATTAATAAGTTTTTTTTTGTCAAGATCTCTCTTAACTGGTAAAATTTATGAGTGACTTGTTTAATTCTTGAAGCAATATATGAAACATGTTCCTTCCATTTTAAGTATTGATCGACAATTATACCCAGATATTTGATTTTTTCGACTTTTTGAATGTCTGGACACTGACATTTTTGATTCGTTAAGCAGTTAGTTGTATGTAATTTTAAATTGTTCTTTTGTGGTTGATCATCGGACGTTATAGTAAAAGCTAAAAATTTTGATTTTTCTGTATTTAGACTTAATAAATTTGTAGTTAACCACTCATTTACCAGTTTTAAGTTTGTTTCTGCCTTTTCATACACTTCAGTCCATGTTTCTCCTACAAACGTTATGGCAGTGTCATCTGCGTAAGAGATTATGTGTCCTGCGAGATTTTTTATGGAGGCTATATCGTTAATGTAGACTAAGAACAGTACTGGACCTAATATTGTTCCTTGTGGAACGCCCATATTAATGGTTTCATAATCACTAAGAACATCGTCTACTCTTGTTCTCTGTTTTCTGTCCTTGAGATAATTTTTAAAAATATTTAAAGCAGGACCTCGCACACCAATATTTTCAAGTTTTTTTAGTAAAACAGTATGGGACACGGTGTCAAAGGCCTTAGCTAGGTCTAAAAAGACAGTAAGACATTTTTTATTTTCATCAAGGGTGGTGACTATGTTTTTTGTGAGATCCAGTATAGCATGCTCGGTGCTAATGCCAGTTTGAAACCCATATTGGTTAGGTGATATTAGCCCGTGTTTTGCTAAATAGCTTACTAATCTATTTTTTAGGCATAATTCTAGAATTTTTGAGAAATTATTGATTAAAGAAATTGGTCTGTAATTTGTTACGTTTAATTTATCACCTGATTTATAAACTGGGACCACAATAGATTCTTTCCAACTGTTTGGAATAACTTCCGTTTGGAATATTAAATTTAATAAATGCAAAAGTGGCGTTAGTATTTGTTTGTGAATGGACTTTATTATAAAGTTAGATATGCCATCTGGGCCAGTTGATAATTTATTTTTTAATTTCGATATCGATATAACAATTTCATTTTTAGTTACAGGTTGTAAGAATATAGATTGTGCTTGTGTATTGTTTAGTTTAGGTTCACTATTGTTTATTCTATTTATTTTACTTAACATTTTTGCCCCAATATTAACAAAAAACCTATTAAAAGTATTTGCCTTCTTTTTGCTGTCTGTTATTATATCATTTGTTTGAGGATCTGTGATGTCTGGAAGTAAGTTAGATTTTTTTTTGCTTTCCGAGTTTGACGCTTCATTTATTACTTTCCAGATTTGTTTGTAATTTTTATGCGCTTCTAAAATTTTACTTGTATAGTAGTTATTTTTTGTTTTTTTTATTAGTTTATTTAACCTATTTCTATATTCATTGTACTCTACTTTTAACTCTTGAGAATAGTTTTTTATTAATCTTCTTTTAAGAGAGTCTCTGTGCTTTATCGAGTTAATAAGTCCAATTGTTATCCATGGCTTTATTTTATAGGATCTATTTTTTAATTTTATTACATCAGTTGACCTATCTACTGCTGATTTAAGTATATTCATGAAGTTATTATATGCCTCCTCAGTATTATTTTTGTCCACTACTTTACACCACGTTTCGCTTCGTAATATATTTTTCAGTTTATTGTAATTTATTTTGTTTATTTCTTTAAGGTTTTTTGTTGTCTTGTAGTCATTGTGTTCGAACTGTACCGATAAGAATAATGTATAATGGTCTGTAATGTTGGTTTGAAATATTAATGGTTTTATGTTCACTTTATACTGTAAGTTAATATATTTGTTTTCTTGTCTAATAAATATGTGATCTATTGCACTAGTTGTACTATTTGTGACCCTTGTTGGAGTGTTTATGTATGAGATATAGCCCGCTGTTGTTAACATGTTCAGGTAATTAATTATATCATTGTCAAATTTGTTTAGGATATTTAAGTTTATATCACCAATAAAAATATCAATTTGCTCTTTTTTTAAATTTTGCAGATAGTTTGACAATTCTGTTAGGTATAATTGTTGATCTGTAGAAGGTGGACGATATGATGCTGTTAAACCGAATTTTACATTATTGTAAATGAAAGTCATTCTCATCAATTTACTTTCAGTTAGAGGTATTGTCTGAGTGTCAGCTATTATACAGTTTTTAATATAAATTACGACCCCATCGTTTTGATTATATGTAGAGTTATTATAATAGGCATTAAAATTTGGAATGTTAAAAGCACTTACCGATTCAATTTTCCATACTTCAGAGAGAATGATAATGTCAATATTTTTTATTTGAAAACTTTCTAAATATATAAGCAACTCCTCAAAGTTTTTATAAATACTACGTATGTTTAAATGCAAAATGTTTATTTTTTGTTCCCCCTGTATGTCCTGCAAACCCTCACTTACTTCTCTATAAATCCTTGTTTTCACTTCCCCGTCCTCCTCTAAAATGTTGAATAATTCATGAATCATAATCTAAAAAATAGACTAAGTAATAAATAATGAGCAAAGGAAATCCGACTAAGAAGATTAAGGATACTAATATAAATAAGGCCGATTTAAAAATTCGCTCATGCTTATTTAATAAAGTAGCATAAAATGTAATTTAAATTATTTTACAACTTTTTACAAAAAAAAAAAATTAGTTTAAGTAACAAATAATTAACCAAAAAATGTCCCTACACCAACTAGTATATAAAGCAGGCAAGAATAAAACAAAAGAAATGTAATGCTATTATATCCGTTTGAAAGACAAAAGTATTTTATGTTGTTAAATGTTGCAAATCAGCAGAGTTTCGAATTTTGTATTTCACATTGTTAATATTCACAAAAACATTTCCATCAGATGTATAAACAGATTTCTTGTTGCCAATTATAGACTGGGCTTCCCTGAAAAGTGTTAGACGACTTTTTATAAGGTCCTCAGTAATAAAAATATGACTTCCTTTTAAATTACGCCGATTTTTCATAATTATATTCCGCTGATGAAAATTATAAAAGCATACAATTACGGGTCTTTCCTTTTGTGTGCTATTATTTCCAGTATTATTTTTCTTCCCTATTCTGTAGCATTTAGTAATTGAGTCAATGGGAATTTGAACATTCATCTTATCATTCAACGTTTTTATGACTTTTTCATTTATTTTTTCCTCAGCTTCTTCTGGTATACCAAATATGCACACATTTTTTTGCTTTTCGTTTTGTTGAAGAATTTCACATTTTGTTTCCAGTGTATTCATTTTTTCTTCATATGTTTTGATTTTTTTTTCAAGGTTGCTTATTTTTTCCATATATGTTTTAATGATAGTACTCATAAATACTTCATCTTGGAACAGCTCCTTTATTGTTTCTTTTATAACATTTTTCATGTCACCAGTGTTTTTAGGTGCCATCTTATATTATGTATGCAGTAGCACTAATGGAATAATTGTTGTCCTTTTTTTCCTTCGTGTTTATTTTACTACTTTACACTTTTTTAAACTTAGTTAAATAGGTTTTATTTAGAGAGCGACTTAAACACGACCTACTCGACACGCGCCATCTTCGAAGTATAACTAAAATTTCACTGGCTACCTGGAAGTCCTCAGTTATAAACTTTTTTTCGAAAAAACAGGAAAATCTAGTTCATTAAAATGTATTTATAAGTAGAAATTTTGATAATACAAAATATATGTGAACTTTTGTTGCTTGAGATTTAGTTTTATTGGACTATTTTTATTACTGAAAATAACAGTAATTTTAATGTCTAACAAGTGCTTTGCTTTGGCACAGTATTTCTCTTACCAAGATCTTCACTGGTGACTACAACAAATACTAGTTTATGTATTGGCCATGCTCTTTGAATTCGATTTTTGCACTCTCGCCCCTCATTAGCGTAGAGTAGGTTAGGGAATGTTTTTACAGATTAGAGGCATTTGTGATTATGATTATGGTTGAGTAGTTGATTTTGTACGTGACTGCTTTATACATCCCATCATACACTAACATACTTCATTATTCGTTATGGCTTTAGAGCCCTCAAGAAATGTATGTACAAAAACGAAACCTAGGTAAGATAACACTTGATTTAACCTTTGGCTTCTGATAATTAGGTAAAACTATTTAAGCACATGTATATTATTAGACTATGTCTACATTTATATACTGCGTGTTCTCTAAATTTTGGGGAGTACCTGACTGGCCTAAGGAATTCCTTGGTGGCAATTTCTTGTGACTCTAATTAAACACGCTAATGTTAGAAAGTAATGCCTACATACCTGTTTCGCTTTAACCATATAGTCTTTAATTCTGTTTAGCTGGTTCTTAACATCATTTTTATTGGGGTCCTCATTCCTACTCCTAAGATAGAGCCAGTACAGCGTATTTAAAGCGTAGGCAATGAACAAATCATAATCCACTTTTTCTTTTACAGATAGTTTATCGTAAATATCAGAGTGTAACGCTATATCAAGCATACGATCAATTTTTTCAATACTATTATGAAAATTTATTAGTTTTTCTTGAATAGATTCATCATCTTTTAAATCGCCAAAATCCATTTTTAGGTTTTTTCTAGTTTAAAAATTTTAATAAACCGCACCAAACACTGCAACTAAATTTTTTGAACATAAAATGTCACAGAAGCTAGGTTATATTTAAGGTTATATTAAAATTCTTCTTCTTCTACTTCATAATAAGAAAAAAGATAGAAGGTGCGTTCCATATTAGAGGTAAAGTACGTTCCATTTGATGCACGCAACAAATCAAATTAATGAAATTGTTCCATATCTATTTCATATGAGCACATTACAAACATTTTTTTAAACGTCAAAAAAACGATTTTTATGACAAATTTTCTAAACTTAAATTTTCATTTTTCTGACGCTTCGTTTGATCGGTAGTAAAGTCTTACTGCCGCTCACGAGTAGCACTAAGAGTATTAGAAGAAAAATAAATATTTAATTCATATTCGACATTTGTAGACATAATAGAATGGTATATGTGGAGGAAAGTGATTTTTGTGCTAATCTTGCCAGACTCGCTTCGTTCGTCCAAGTATAAGTAGGTACATCTTCGATACAAAAATATTACTTTTACTCTCCGTATAAGACAATATACTATTATTGCTGTAGTCAAGCCGTTACCTAAAGTTAATACCCCTCTTAATTACACTGATTTACGGCCAATAAGTATTTTATCAGCTTTATCTAAAGTATTAGAAAAAGCCATTTCTATTCAACTTACAAAATACTTGGAGCAAAAACAAATATTACCAGAGTGTCAGTCGGGTTTTAGGCGGGGTTACAGTACTTCAACCGCTCTTCTAAACGTATGTGACGATATTGTATCTTCTGTAGATAGAAAAGAAGTAACAGCCCTAGTACTGTTAGACTTCTCCAAGGCATTCGATACTATTAATCATAAACTTGTGTGCAGTAAGTTGATTTATTATGGTTGCTCTGATAAGCTTGTTAATCTTATTAGCTCTTATCTTCGCAATAGGTCGCAGGTAGTTCATATAAATGATAGGGTGTCCTCTGTAAGAAGTGTTACATCCGGTGTACCTCAAGGTTCGATATTGGGGCCACTCCTTTTTTTAGTTTACACGAGTGATATATTAAGATCAGTTAGACATTGTAAAGTTCAAGCGTTCGCGGATGATACACAGATTCAATATAATTTTAAAGTTGAAAATATTATGGATGCCGAAAATTTTATCAATGAAGATCTCCATACAATTAGCACTTTATCAAATAAGCATAATCTAAAATTAAATGAAAGTAAATGCCATGTATTATTTTTTGGAAATAAAAGAAATAGAGAGTTTGTTGATAGTAATATTACCATTAAAGTTGAATCTGAAACTTTACAATCCAAATATTCTTTAAAGAACCTGGGTATTATATTTGACAGCGATTTAAAATTTAATCTGCATATTAACAGTTTATTGATAAAATTATATAGTACGCTGAAATCACTCTATTCCTATAGAAATATCTTAACGATCCACGTAAAGAAGACCTTATCCGATTCCCTAATTCTCTCACGTTTCAATTATGGCGATTGTATTTATGGTCCCTTCCTAGATAAATTTAATCAAAATAGAGTTCAAAAGGTACAAAACTCTTGTTGCAGATTTGTATTTGGTTTGAGGAAATATGATCACATTTCTCGTAAAATTTCGGAATTACATTGGATGAGACTACTAGGCGAAAACGTAATTACTGTAATTTGATTTACAAAATTATCAATGATCAATTACCTCTATCCCTTTTTCAAAAATTATTAAAGAGATCTGATTCGCATGGTTTAAATCTAAGATATAAACTTAATCTACATATCCCACGTCACTCGTCAGCCATATTTCAAAAATGTTTTTCTTATTTGGCTGTTAAGCTTTACAACTCCACTATCAAAGATTTTGCCCACTTACCAAAGTATTCGTTTAAAGCTCATCTTAACAGTAAACTAAGTAGTGTAATTTAAATAAAATCAATCTGATAAATTTAAATAGATACAATAAGTATTGTAAATAATGCAAACTTCCCTAATTAACTGATATGTTTTATGTAATATACCCCTCTTATTCAATTTGAATTTAAATTTAAGTTTTCTTCATTTTCTAATATACACACATCCATGTATTGAAATATATGTTCTGTTTATTATAAGCCAGGTTAAGTGTAAGAGTAGCAATTGCTAAACTTCGCCTGGTTTATATTTGTTTAATTCAATAAAGTCTATTATTATTATTTTTTTTTTTTGCTGTTTCCCGATACCGGACAGGACTTCCGTGGTCTCCGACACCACACGGAAATCGCGCCGGCGATTAAAATCACAGCCACTCCCCACACCTGTGGGGTCAGTGACTGTAAACACCCGAATCGTGTGCCCTAAGTAGACGAAGGGACCCCAGGATAACTGCTTTCTGCATTTGGCCTGCTAGCCATTCGGCAGATTTCTGACAGGCCGGTATGGTCTTCAATTGCGAGAGCAGCGTGGGCTTCATACCTCCGAGTACACCGATTATGAGGACGACCATCTTGACTGAGTAGCCTGGGTACAGCACTAGGAGCTCGTACCGGAGATCACGATATTTAGTCCGTTTTTCCTCCTCTTTCAAGGCGATGTTTGTTTCAGCGGGTGCCGAAAACTCGATGACGTACATCGCCTTGGTTTGGTGGTCGAGGAGTACTATGTCAGGCTTGTTGGCTTGAATTAGCCTGACGGTCGGGAACGAGTAGTTCCAGTATATCCTGCACCTCTCGTTCTCGACAACGGACTCAATATCTCCGGGGACGTAAGGCAGCACTGGTGTTTGGTCTACCCCGTACGAGTGCCGTAGATAGTAATAGAGCACTCGTAATGCCGCGTTATGGCGGTGGATGTAGGCCGAAATCGCGTATACTGGGCATGCAGACAATAAATGCATGAGCGATTCCGGCGCCTGACGGCAGGTCCTGCAGCTGACATCAGGAACCCCTACACCCATCACACGGCTTCGGTAGACCAAGGTATTAATAACACCATCTTGGCAGGCCACAATGAATCCCTCGGTCTCCGACTTAAGCCCAGCTGACTTCAAAAAGGCAAATGTCAGCTTAGTCGATAAACCCAGTGTTTCTATGTTCTTATAGAAAACACCGTGCAGGGATTTATCGACATGCTGCCTAAGCAAATTTGCCTGCTCGGCAGTTTTAATCTGGGCTTTCAGGCGATTTGGCGGAAGCTCAGTGACTGACTCTGGGTCGGCACCTCGCCGGCCTCCTCGCCTGATGTCGAATATGAGACCAAGTTCATCTGCGGCTCTTTTTGCTGCCTTGAATAATCCTGCTCCCACACCTGCATTTTCGTGATCCCTCACTAGATGCAGGAGCGGGTCAGAGCTCCTAAGGATATTGCAGGCCATACTCAGTACTACCCGGCCATGCATACACTCCAGGCCCAAGAGTCCTCGGCCCCCCCGTTGACGTGGGAGGTAAACTCGAGGAACGGACGATTTAGGATGAATGCTACGGTGAATATTCATCATCTTGCGGGTATCTCTATCTAACTGGCGCAGCTCATCTACCGTCCACTTCACAACTCCAAAGGAGTAGAGAAGAACAGGAACGGCAAGCATATTCGTAGCAGACACCTTGTTCTTCCCCGAAAGCTCGGAAGACCAAATCTTTCGAAGTAGGTGTCTGTACTTGCCGCGGAGAGACCCCTTTATCTGTTTCACATCTTGGATGTGATGCTGTTGCACACCCAGATATGTATAGGTCTCTCCGGCATCCAGATGTCGTAGAATGCTTCCATCTGCTAGCTGCGCCTCTTCAGAGAATTCCCCGCACCGCCCTCTCTTGAGGTGGACGACTGCGCATTTATCCAACCCAAACTCCATACCAATGGCCCCCGTGTACTCTTCGACCACCCTAAGAGCGTTTTGAAGTTCGCGCTCTCCGGAGGCATACAGTTTGAGGTCATCCATATAGAACAGATGGGTGACCTTATGCCTCCGGTTGCTGGGTGGCCCACAATGGTATCCGGAAGTTTGGCGGAGCTCAACAGATAACGGCAACAGTGAGATGCAGAAGAGGAGAGGACTCAGAGAATCTCCCTGGAAAACTCCTCTCCTAAAAGCCACCAGATCTGTCGTAACCCGCTGCGCACCTGATGTTATGGTGAAGCGGGTTCTCCAGAGTGGCAGCAGTTGTTCTATGCATCTCACTAGTGGTGCTGCTACCGCAAGACATTGGAGCAAGTGTAAAAGTAGCTCATGAGATGTTGTGTCAAATGCCTTGCGGTAGTCTATCCAGGCCATCGACAGATTTCGTTTGCGTTGCACAGAATCCTGTGTGACACAACGATCTATCAGAAGGCTGTCCTTACAACCTGCCATGCCCTTCTTGGCACCACGTTGCTCGTAAATCTGCTGGAAGACCGGATCAACCTGCCGTAGTGTCCTAGCATACAAAATAATATTATTATTATTATTATTTTTTTTTTTTTTTTTTTTTTTTTTTTTTTTTTTTTTTTTTACAAAAAACCAGTCACCTTACTCTGTGGCTCCGACCCTCACAGAGGGGAGCTGGTAATACCAGTAGCCACTCCCCACGCCCGTGGGGTGAGTGACTACCGGGTCCGTGAATCGTGTGCCCTGAGTAGACGTAATGAACCGAGGATGACAGCCTTCTGCATTCTGCCGGCTAAGATCTCTGCCGAATCTCGGCATGCCGGTATGATCTTTAATTCTGAAAGCAGCGTCTGTCTCATTCCACCGAGGGCTCCTATAATCAGTACCACTATTTTAACAGAATGGCCTGGATAAAGCCTGCGGAGTTCGAAGAGCAAATCTCGATATTTTGTCCGTTTTTCCTCCTCTTTCAAGACAATGTTGCTCTCAGCGGGAGCCGAGAATTCCACGACATACATTGTCTTGAGTTGGTGGTCGAGGAGTACTATGTCAGGCTTGTTGGCTTGTATTTGCCTGACGGTGGGAAACGAGTAGTTCCAATAAATTAGGCACTTCTCATTCCCCACAACGGACTCAATATCCCCCGGAACGTAAGGCAGCACTGGTGTTTCGTCTATCCCATACGAGTGCCTTAGATGATAGTAAAGCACTCGTAATGCTGCGTTGTGTCTATGAATATAGGCCGAGACTGCGTATGTCGGGCAAGCCGACAGTAAGTGCATTACAGTCTCCGGCGCCCTGCGGCAGGCCCTGCAGCTGATATCAGGGACCTCCATACCCATGACACGACGTCGATAGACGAGAGTGTTAAATACACCATCCTGGCAAGCCATTATGAATCCCTCGGTCTCAGACTTCAGCCCAGCTGACCTTAAGAAGGCGAAGGTCAGCCTTTCGGATAAGCCGAGGTCTTCTATATTTTTATAGAAGACCCCGTGCAATGGCTTATCCTTATGGAGCTGCAGAAGGATGTTGTGTTCTGCAGCTCTAATGTGGGCTTTTAGTCGAACGGGTTCCAACTCGGTGACAGAGTCGGGGTTTACCCGCTCGACGTCGAAGATGAGACCAAGTTCATCGGCTGCTCTCCGTGCTGCCTTAAAGAGAAAAGCTCCTACCTCTGCATTTTCATGGTCTCGGACCATGCAGAGGAGGGGATCCGAACTCCTGATGACCTTACATGCTCCATCCAGAACCATCCTGCTATGGAGACTCTCCAAGCTCAAGAGTCCACGGCCTCCCCGATGTCGTGGGAGATATAACCGTGGAACGGACGATTTAGGATGCAAGCTCCTATTGAGATGCATCTTCTTGCGGGTTACTACATCGAGTTGACGCAGCTCTTCTCTAGTCCACTTCACTACTCCGAAAGAGTAGAGAAGGACCGGAACGGCAAGCATATTTGTAGCAGACACCTTGTTCTTCCCCGACAGTTCTGAAGACCAGATCTGTCGGAGTAGGTGCTGATACTTGCCGCGGAGAGCGTTTTTCACTACACTCATTTCTTGGGTGGGGCGTTGCTCGACACCCAAGTAAGTGTACGACTCTCCGGCATCTAGATGGTGTAAGATGCTTCCGTCCACGAGCTGCGCGTCCTCTCCATAGTCACCGCATCGTCCTCTCTTGAGATGGATCAGTGCGCATTTGTCCAACCCGAACTGCATACCGACAGCCTGCGTGTACTCCTGTACCACCCTAAGGGACTGTTGGAGATCCCTCTCTCCAGAGGCATAAAGTTTAAGGTCATCCATATAAAATAGATGGGTGACCTTATGCCTCCTGTCGCCGGGGGTACCGCAGTTGTAGCCACGGGTTTTCCGGAGCGAGACGGATAATGGCAGTAGTGAGATGCAAAACAGAAGGGGGCTGAGGGAATCTCCCTGAAATACTCCTCTTCTGAATGTCACCGACTCTGTTTGGACTCTATCGTTACCCGATGTTATGGTAAAGCGAGTCCTCCAGAGCGGCATCAGTTCTTCAATACATCTCACTACGGGACCGGGTACCACAAGACATCGGAGCAAGTGAACAATGAGCTCATGTGATGTCATGTCAAATGCCTTGCGGTAGTCGATCCAGGCCATAGAGAGGTTCCGCTTATACTGCATGGAGTCCTGCGTGATACATCTATCGATCAGCAGGTTCTCCTTGCAGCCAGCGACACCTCTCTTCGACCCTCGTTGCTCATATATCCGTTCGTAAACCGGTTCGACTGCGCGGAGCACCCGCATGTACAAAATGCGTGTAAACACCTTGTAACATGCGTTTAGACAGGTTATCGGTCTGTAGTTCTTTGGGTTGGACAAATCTCCGTTCTTGGGGATCAGCACTGTCCGCCCCTCAACAACCCAAGAAGGGATTTGCTGCTCCCCATTTAACCAGAAATTAAAAATTCTGGCCAAATGGTGGTGGGTGCTCGATAACTTTTTCCACCAAAAGTTATTTATCCCATCGGGACCTGGAGCAGCAAAGTTCTTAGAGCCCTCAAGAGCCCTACGAACCTCTTCTGGGGTTATTGGTTCGCACACTTCCTGTGGTTGCTGAAGCCTTTGACAAAAGGCTTCAAAGTGTGCAAGGGCAGGAGAATCTCGGTTGAGTGGAAGCCTCTCCTCGTATAGCGTTTTCCAGAAGTTCTCCACCTGATCTGCAGTCGGCGGATTGTCTACAACACGCGGAGGCGGTTGGAAAAGGCGCGAGGGCTTCTCGCGGAACAGTTTATTTTCCGCAAGCCCTCTCGCCCGCCTCACTAGTGATTTTTTACAAGTCACTAGCATCCGTATCCTGTCGAGACAGTGCTGTTTGGTGGTTCGCAGCACTGCCTCATTGAGTGTGTGATGGACGCGTCTTAGGTTGGCGGCTAATCGACGCACTTTAGGCGTGAACGGCCTGTTGGCCGCCATATAGTCCATCACACATTGGATACGGGATGCGTGTTGCCTCGCCGACCGGATCTTGGCTTCCATCTTTTGTATGCGCCGCTGCGCTCTCTCCTGTGGGGAAGAGGTATTTCGCCTCTCCACCTGAGAAGAGCGTTGAGCAGCGGCATACACGGCACAATTTATGTGCCAGATGTCAGCCTCTTCTGGTAGCGCTGTACGAAGTTCAGCGTCCACTCTGGCCAGGTCTTGTGGCCCGGGGGTTTTCAGATGGTGTAACCCCCTTCTGGTACTGAGGCCCTCTGGTATTGGCGGAACGAGGAGTGCTACGTCCTCAACCGGTGATTGTGGCGGCTCTTCGGCCACCTCATTCACCGGTCCAGGAGCAGCCCTCACGTAGCCCCTACTACGAAGGTGGGATACATAGTCACGCAGATTTTGTGGCGTGAAGGCGCTATGCTCTGGTAGCCTCTCACACCACAGAGCATGCATCCGCGCCATGTATCCCCTCCGCGCGGGCTCACTGCTTTCATAGCAATGCAGAAGTTCATCTCTCAGTTCATCTGTCCACTCAAAGCGTCCTTGGACATTGCCAATTTCGTCAACGGGCGGTCCGTCCGGTTGGGCCCCACCACCTTGCCCTTGACCCCTATCCGCACGGGGTCGATCGTGGGGGCCCTGTCTTCGGCCTGCCGGAACCAAAGTTTAGGGTCTGTGGGTGGTTAGCCCAGCAGACCCACGACCGACACCAGAGGGGAAGACGCTTTCCCCTCCCGGGTGCACTAGGGCTGCCGGTTCGGTTTTGCACCCCAGCTGGAGTAAGTGGTGGCGCTACTCACCAAAGGCTTGATAGATGGAAGTCAGCCCCTCCTGCTATTATTATTATTATTATTATTATTTTTTTTTTTTACAAAAAACCAGTCACCCTACTCTGTGGCTCCGACCCTCACAGAGGGGAGCTGGTAATACCAATAGCCACTCCCCACGCCCGTGGGGTGAGTGACTACCGGGTCCGCGAATCGTGTGCCCTGAGTAGACGTAATGAACCGAGGATGACAGCCTTCTGCATTCTGCCGGCTAAGATCTCTGCCGAATCTCGGCATGCCGGTATGATCTTTAGTTCTGAAAGCAGCGTCTGTCTCATTCCACCGAGGGCTCCTATAATCAGTACCACTATTTTAACAGAATGGCCTGGATAAAGCCTGCGGAGTTCGAAGAGCAAATCTCGATATTTTGTCCGTTTTTCCTCCTCTTTCAAGACAATGTTGCTCTCAGCGGGAGCTGAGAATTCCACGACATACATTGTCTTGAGTTGGTGGTCGAGGAGTACTATGTCAGGCTTGTTGGCTTGTATTTGCCTGACGGTGGGAAACGAGTAGTTCCAATAAATTAGGCACTTCTCATTCCCCACAACGGACTCAATATCCCCCGGAACGTAAGGCAGCACTGGTGTTTCGTCTATCCCATACGAGTGCCTTAGATGATAGTAAAGCACTCGTAATGCTGCGTTGTGTCTATGAATATAGGCCGAGACTGCGTAAGTCGGGCAAGCCGACAGTAAGTGCATTACAGTCTCCGGCGCCCTGCGGCAGGCCCTGCAGCTGACATCAGGGACCTCCATACCCATGACACGACGTCGATAGACGAGAGTGTTAAATACACCATCCTGGCAAGCCATTATGAATCCCTCGGTCTCAGACTTCAGCCCAGCTGACCTTAAGAAGGCGAAGGTCAGCCTTTCGGATAAGCCGAGGTCTTCTATATTTTTATAGAAGATCCCGTGCAATGGCTTATCCTTATGGAGCTGCAGAAGGATGTTGTGTTCTGCAGCTCTAATGTGGGCTTTTAGTCGAACGGGTTCCAACTCGGTGACAGAGTCGGGGTTTACCCGCTCGACGTCGAAGATGAGACCAAGTTCATCGGCTGCTCTGCGTGCTGCCTTAAAGAGAAAAGCTCCTACCTCTGCATTTTCATGGTCTCGGACCATGCAGAGGAGGGGATCCGAACTCCTGATGACCTTACATGCTCCCTCCAGAACCATCCTGCTATGGAGACTCTCCAAGCTCAAGAGTCCACGGCCTCCCCGATGTCGTGGGAGATATAACCGTGGAACGGACGATTTAGGATGCAAGCTCCTATTGAGATGCATCTTCTTGCGGGTTACTACATCGAGTTGACGCAGCTCTTCTCTAGTCCACTTCACTACTCCGAAAGAGTAGAGAAGGATCGGAACGGCAAGCATATTTGTAGCAGACACCTTGTTCTTCCCCGACAGTTCTGAAGACCAGATCTGTCGGAGTAGGTGCTGATACTTGCCGCGGAGAGCGTTTTTCACTACACTCACTTCTTGGGTGGAGCGTTGCTCGACACCCAAGTAAGTGTACGACTCTCCGGCATCTAGATGGTGTAAGATGCTTCCGTCCACGAGCTGCGCGTCCTCTCCATAGTCACCGCATCGTCCTCTCTTGAGATGGATCAGTGCGCATTTGTCCAACCCGAACTGCATACCGACAGCCTGCGTATACTCCTGTACCACCCTAAGGGACTGTTGGAGATCCCTCTCTCCAGAGGCATAAAGTTTAAGGTCATCCATATAAAATAGATGGGTGACCTTATGCCTCCTGTCGCCGGGGGTACCGCAGTTGTAGCCACGGGTTTTCCGGAGCGAGACGGATAATGGCAGTAGTGAGATGCAAAACAGAAGGGGGCTGAGGGAATCTCCCTGAAATACTCCTCTTCTGAATGTTACCGACTCTGTTTGGACTCTATCGTTACCCGATGTTATGGTAAAGCGAGTCCTCCAGAGCGGCATCAGTTCTTCAATACATCTCACTACGGGACCGGGTACCACAAGACATCGGAGCAAGTGAACAATGAGCTCATGCGATGTCATGTCGAATGCCTTGCGGTAGTCGATCCAGGCCATAGAGAGGTTCCGCTTATACTGCATGGAGTCCTGCGTGACACATCCGTCAATCAACAGGTTCTCCTTGCAGCCAGCGACACCTCTCTTCGACCCTCGTTGCTCATATATCCGTTCGTAAACCGGTTCAACTGCGTGGAGCACCCGCATGTACAAAATGCGTGTAAACACCTTGTAACATGCGTTTAGACAGGTTATCGGTCTGTAATTCTTTGGGTTGGACAAATCTCCGTTCTTGGGGATCAGCACTGTCCGCCCCTCAACAACCCAAGAAGGGATTTGCTGGTCCCCATTTAACCAGGAATTAAAAATTCTGGCCAAATGGTGGTGGGTGCTCGATAACTTTTTCCACCAAAAGTTATTTATCCCATCGGGACCTGGAGCAGCAAAGTTCTTAGAGCCATCAAGAGCCCTACGAACCTCTTCTGGGGTTATTGGTTCGCACACTTCCTGTGGTTGCTGAAGCCTTTGACAAAAGGCTTCAAAGTGTGCAAGGGCCGGAGAATCTCGGTTGAGTGGAAGCCTCTCCTCGTACAGCGTTTTCCAGAAGTTCTCCACCTGATCTGCAGTCGGCGGATTGTCTACAACACGCGGAGGCGGTTGGAAAAGGCGCGAGGGCTTCTCGCGGAACAGTTTATTTTCCGCAAGCCCCCTCGCCCGCCTCACTAATGACTTTTTGCAAGTCACTAGCATCCGTATCCTGTCGAGACAGTGCTGTTTGGTGGTTCGCAGCACTGCCTCATTGAGTGTGTGATGGACGCGTCTTAAGTTGGCGGCTAATCGACGCACTTTAGGCGTGAACGGCCTGTTGGCCGCCATATAGTCCATCACACATTGGATACGGGATGCGTGTTGCCTCGCCGACTGGATCTTGGCTTCCATCTTTTGTATGCGCCGCTGCGCTCTCTCCTGTGGGGAAGAGGTATTTCGCCTCTCCACCTGAGACGAGCGTTGAGCAGCGGCATACACGGCACAATTTATGTGCCAGATGTCAGCCTCTTCTGGTAGCGCTGTACGAAGTTCAGCGTCCACTCTGGCCAGGTCTTGTGGCCCGGGGGTTTTCAGACGGTGTAACCCCCTTCTGGTACTGAGGCCCTCTGGTATTGGCGGAACGAGGATAATTATTATTATTATTATTATTATTATTATTATTATTTTATTCTTTCAGCCAATATAATGTAAAATATATCAAATACAAAATTTTATAAACGCAAAGCTTGTGTCCTCTTTAAAAGAATATAGAAGCGGGATGAAATACGTATTGAATACGTCTACTCAGTGTCGGACTGGCCTCAGTTGGCCCCACCGGCATTAAATGTAATTTGGCTCCTACAACTTACTCACCCTCCCAAAACAGAGTTTTAGTCGTGGAAAAAGGCCGACGTTAAATAAGTGTATTGAGAAAACCATCCGAGACAGTTGTCAGTTATATGTAGTGTATTTATATTTATCACTTAAAGATATTTTTTTTGCTGTCTCCCAAGAAACAATAAAGAACGCAAAGGTTTTGAAATTAATTTTGTAGAGAAAAACGTTGCATCGAGCTACTTCTTGTATTTCTATAAATATGATATGGATCATGCTCGTACGTCATGGGACGTACGGGCAATACTGTAGTAGAAAGTTAAAATTTAATTTAGGTGAAAGAATTCTCACAATATGATTATTCTGGTATAGTCCAAGTAAGGACTTCTCTACACTCAAAAAACACAACAAAAATTTTAAGACATAATTATTATCGCCGCGAGTCATGGCGGCATGCATGTTATCAAACGAACCGACGCACATAAAAAACCTATAAAGGAAAGCGAGTCAATTTGCGATCAGCAGTACAGAGAGTACCGGTATTTTTATGTGGTCGTAAAGTTTTTGTTGCTTTTTTTATGTGTCGGGAACTTATTACTTCAACTATAATAGACATTTAAACTATTTTATATCGGCTTACAATGCTCCGCGCTCGTTTGCAGATGAAGTCCCACGCCCTTTTTTTAAAGTGATTACTAACAGGCTGAATTTTCGTGAGTGGCTTCGTTTTGACGGGTTTTGACTTCTTCCTCTGTGAAAATTCTCGGTAGAGGTAGATAAAGCTCTACGCGTCCTCTAAACATGTTGCTCGTGGAACTGACACTTCCATCGTGTATTAGGGCTGGAAAACCGGTCATAAAATTTGTAGCACAATTTGACTATTCGATTTCAAAAATGTTAATTAAACAATAATGTAAAAATCAACCCGTTAGTGTAAAAAAAACAGGGAGCTGCGCTTGTCTGACAAAAGCGATGTAAATATGTAAGAAATATGTAAATATATGAAAATAACGAGATCCGAAATTTTATTACTAACGGGGTGATTTTTACACTATTGTTTAATTTATATTTTTGAAATCGAATGGTCAAATTGTACTACAAATTTTCTTGCAGGTTTTCCAGTCCTACGCCATGAAAACGTTAGTTGCACGATCAACATGTTTAGCGGCTACGTAGAACTTTATCTATCTCTACCGAGAGTTTTTGGAGAGGAAAAAGTTGGAAGACTCGTCAAAACGAAGCCACTCACGAAAATTCAACCTGTTAGTAATCATTTAAAAAAAGGGGATGTGGATGGACACATCTTTCGTCGTCGAAAATCAAATATTACAGAGAAAACTGCTTCATTTCAAATTTGATATTAGTGAAGTTAGATTTTGCATAATGTGAACCTAATTTTAAAAAATGTGATATTGAATGATTCAAACAACGGGACAACGGGAATAAGACAAGGCTTTCATTTAATATTTATTTGTGTATCAAGGCCGTAAAAGGCGAGGTCAAGCAAATTTCGGATAAAGCCGAGATAAATCATTTGGCCGAGGTACACACATTTTTTAGACAACTGTCTCAAAAAGTTAAATAAAATATTTTAAATATTGTTTCGTACAAATTATTGGCAACATGGACAACATTTTGCAAGAAGCCTACTTGGCTGACAGTTTTAGTTCTTTTTCAAGTTAATAACGAAAACAAATTAAAACGTCACTAGACAGTTTATTGACAAGCCCTGATATATTTCAAATATGAATGATGATCAAGTACATGAGACCGTGAAGTAAAAGAGGCCAAAAAAATAAGATTAAAAATGAGTACAAAGAGATGACACTTTAGGAATGCTGTCAGATTTGCTGATGCTGGCCGGGCCAGTCCGATCCTGCGTCTACTGTTATTTCTATATTTGTAGTACTTGCAATCAAAAGCAAACAGTGTATTATACTACTGTAATAGACCATGATACCGCTGCAAAATGTCTCCCACGAGCTTCTTGCTGTCTATTTGCCAGTAGGTGCAGGGGGACGGGGGAAGTAGGAGTGATAGCTGGGGGCCATCGGAGCGGTCAGGTTTCTTAATAAATTCGAATTGAAATTTGACATCGGAATTTTAAAGGGCCTTTTTACTGTCCATGTGATACATGTTATCATCAGATGTCCTGAAAATTCCAACAATACACTGACAGCAATTTTGGTGGTCATTTCTGGCTCCCAGGTCCAACTTCCGAAAATTCCGAGAAAACAGTTCCCTGAGCCATAATGGTACGAGAAGCTTCTTTATTTAAAATCGAGATTATTGCTTAAACGTGGCTTTTATGAATCTAACATGCTATTGACGGTAATTTTATGTGTCGTCGAAAGGGTTAATATGCTGCAAGAATGTGTTTTGCAAGATCGTCAAAAGCAAGCTCTGTTTTTTGCATAGGAGGTATATTAAAACCAATGGTCTAAATAAGATGTTCTACTTTAAAAATGTTTGTTTTTATATGTGTACGCCCACGCCCTCTTACGGAGGGAGGGTTAATCCCTAGAGTAGTAGACAGAGTAAAAGGAAGCCTGCATAACGAGCAACCAGTAAAACAGTAGTTCACCAGTCGGTCCAGGGTGGCGCTGCCTAATAGAATACACTGGAATGGTAAAAATGTTTGGAGTAGTCCAGAAGGGAATGTATGAATCTATGAGAAGCGGATCCAACGCACGGGTCAGTTCAGTACAGTTTTGAGATGATATGAGATGAGATTAGAAAAGATAAAGAACGGTAATAAGTTGTGAATTATAGTTGTGAATGTACAGTAAATAAAAGTTATAACTAATGTATTAATAAGGACTAATTATTGTAATTTTAGTGATTAATAAATCGGCGGTTAGTGAAAATTCGTGTTGCAATTATTGGACCTACGCTTGAATGTGTTTACTGGGGGTGTAGACACGTAACAGTATAACTTAAAAACTTGACAGCAATTATTCATGTTGTAAATTTATCCCATTAACCACTACATTCACCCTCTATACGTATTTAATTAACAATTTCAAAATAACTAAATTCATAACCGTAATATTAGTTCTAATTACACGAACGTCTTCATTGCAGCCACAAGAGTTACTCCCCGTGGGACCTTTTTGTTTCAGTTCCAAAAAATTACATTTCGTTATAGTTTACAAAATTTCATTTTGCAATCATGTCTCGACAACTTTCATAGCACTTCCAAAATATCTTCCCGACAACATCTCTACGTGCCGCACCTATTCAAAATTCTTGATTTGCATTGTTTTAAATTTGAGACAGTCGTAATTCTTGAAAAGCGTCCTAACAGGGAGCATCTGCGTGTGACGTCACTTTTTGAAGGTCGTTGCTTGGGGAAAGACAAACAACACATCACTTTGCTTCATTGTAATTCATATTATTATCCCTTAAATAGTTACTACACGTTTATATACTTACTCATAATTTTGGTGAAAATTTGGTTAGGATACTTGATTTAATTAAGATGCAAGTAATCAAGTAACTAAAGTGAGGTTATGTGTTATTTGTTTTCCCTCCAAGTAACGACCTTGAAATACGTGCAGGCGGAATACTTAATTAACGCCAAATTTTCTTATGGCACGCACGAAAAACGTTGCCAAGATAAATATGCCGTTTGCAATAAAAAAAAGTATTACAATGCCGAATATAGGAAAGACATTTTCCATCAATAGGTGGCGCTCCCAAATGTCAAATATGATGGTAGTGAACAACAAAGTTTTACCATTAGCGATGTAACGAAGTATTTTTCGTTACCGAAATATGTATAAAATATCATTATTTTCTGGAAAATATTTTATAGTTCTGTTATATTTATATTTATAAATATACTGTACCGCCGTAGGCGAATTAATTTAAAATTAATTAATTTCTAGAATCCCCGAGTAGGTAGATCAGATTGTAAAGTACAGATGAACTCGGGTGGGGAAGCGACGAGAAGAGTTTCTACATTTCAAACACGCCAAACCACGCACGAGTCAGTGCCTTCCCAGTGACCGACCGCGTTAGTTGTGCAGAGCTCTCCGGCCTGTGGTACCAGAGTAAGGTAAATTTCCACAAATTCATTGTGGCATTATAGTCCGTTCGACGTCACTTATGTGACGTCACTCCTTCAGTACACGGGAATAATTTAATTATTCCGCATTTAGTCTTCTGGCTGCCGTCCCACGAGATACACGTGCCTGCTCTTGGCCCTGGTACTGTCCTGAAAATATTACAAGTCCACAATTCAGGTAACATTTATTTTTCTAAGTCCGTAAAATCAATATTTGAATTATTTCAATTCACACACAATTCCCCAATTTAAAATATTTTCCAGCTGAGGGTCACAGTGATCCACCGCACACCTATTTTCCGCTGTTTCTCCCACTCTCTCATACCTTGTCTGTTTCAGCCGATGCAAGGAGGAACTGCATCTTGTAGGTACTTGCGATACTACCCGCTGGGGTTCTCAAGAATACTGAAAAGTTGCATTCGTGTTTACTAATCATACCTTATCTGTTTCAGCCGATGCCAGGAGGAACTGCATCTTGTAGGTACTCGCGATACCACCCGCTGGGGTTCCCAAGAGTACTGAAAAGTTGCATTCGTGTTTACTAATCATACCTTGTCTTTTCAGCCGCTGCCAGGAGGAACTGCATCTTGTAGGTACTCGCAATACCACCCGCTGGGGTTCTCAAGAGTACTGAAAAGTTGCATTCGTGTTTACTAATCATACCTTGTCTTTTCAGCCGCTGCCAAGAGGAATTGCATCTTGTAGGTACTCGCGATACCACCCACTGGGGTTCTCAAGAGTACTGAAAAGTTGCATTTGTGTTTATTAATCATACCTTATCTGTTTCAGCCGCCACCAGGAGGAACTGCATGATATAAAAAGCTGCCGTATAAGTGTAATAATCATGCCTTATCTTTTCAGGACACATTAAACACTAGCCAAGTATTCTATAAACTGTTGCACTGTCGTTTTTACCTTTTTCCATTTTCATACTGTATATAATTGTGGTCTTGCTTCATTTGCCTGGTATCCGTATCTAATCTGCACCTTGGTATCGCTTCATTAAATTGCGCACGTAACGCCGCTTACTTTGTGTTAACCACTTTGCCGTTTGCTTGGTGCTAAAGTTTTAAATAATAGTTTTGTGCTTGCTATCCTTGTCGCCTGAGTCATTTGGTACTAGATTTTTGCTTGCTCCTCCCGGCCTAAGTAACTTATAGATTTTAGTAGTTGAAGTAGATTTGTACATATAGGTTTATAGTAATATACTGACTTTATTGAAATACTCTGAGTTTTATTGTCTGTGTGTGAACGTCTAATTTCCCATATATTGACCCACTGGAATAAACTTTCTCCACTTGAGCTGCTCAACCTCGCAGTGTGCATCGAGAGGTGACCGAGTGCAGACGTACCGAGCCAAGAAAGTGCACAGTGAAGTGGCAGCCCCACAGTTAGTGTCGTCGTCGACAGTTCTAAGAAGAGGAAGTACACACGTCCCTTGGAGACACCATTTTTACTGTTATTAATCATAACTTTTTCCCATAATATTATAGGTATTCCCTTGCAGGACACCCACAGCGACGTTACCGTGGAGGACGGTAGCATGGATTACAGCGAAGACAAAACGTCCCAGAGCGGTAGCTCCCGAGGGGGTACCCCAACCCCAAGGGATGACAAAGAGACGATAAAACGTCTCACAGAGGAGAACAAAACCCTCAGAAAGAAAATAGAGGAGCTCACCGAGAGGTTGGAGCTAATGCAGAGGGAGCAAAAGTCCCAGCACGAAGAACTTCTGCGTGCGATTCGAGGAGAATCGCAAACGCGGAAGCGGAAAAACCCACCCGCCACTAATACGGACTCCGACGAAGAGGCCCCTAAGGCGGCAAAGAAGGTGGCTGAAGAGCCCCTCAAGTGCCCCCCAGAGCCATCCAGACGAAGCAGATCGGGATCTAGAGCTCCCCAGCAGGAGGCTAACGTCCCCAGACAAAACGCCAGGACAGAGGAGACTGAGGCCCCTCAAACAAAAACAAGAAGCCAGCGCATACCGCCGGTAGTGCTGAGAAACAAGGAGACATGGACAACGGTGAGCCGTCGTCTAACCGAAACCGGCATTAACTTTAGCAAGGCTAAAGTTACCGCGGAGGGAATCTCCATCGAGCCCGCGTCATCCGAAGATTATCGCAAGATGACTAGGATGTTCGCAAACGAGAAAAGGGAGTACCACACGTACACCCTGCCAGAGGAACGGCTGCTACGTGTAGTCATCAGGGGGATCCCGAGCGGCGTTACTTGTACAGAGGTGGCAGAAGACCTCCAAGACCAAGGTTTCGCACCTACCGCAGTGCAACGGATGACGTCCAGACGGACGAAACAGGAGGTGCCACTCGTACTTGTCCTAGTCCCACAGGACCAGGACAAGATACTCCAAGTCACGAGGTGCTGCTCTCTAGTCGTAAGGACAGAGAGACAGAGAGCCAAGGTAGCGGCATCCCAATGCCACCGCTGCCAGCGTTTCGGCCACGGACAATCCAGGTGTACCGCGCAGCCGAAATGCGTGAAGTGCGGCGAGGCACACCGGACGACTGACTGCAAGAAGAAGGCAGACGAACCGGCCAAGTGTGCGAACTGCCAAGGGGCCCACCCGGCCAGCTACAAGGGGTGTCCAAAATACCCCAAGCAATCAGCCAGCGCCACTCAAAGGCCGGTACAGAGGCCGACGACGACCTCAACAAAGAAGGGCGGCGTAGCGCCAGGCACTAGCTACGCAAAAGTAGCCCAGAGCAAGGCAGGACAGAACACCGTCCCTGCCTCAAAACAACAAGCATCGCCAGAGGCCAAAAACCTCACAGCGGTGCTAGCACAGATGCAACAAATGTGCTCAGCGATGAGTGCATTTTTTGCTCAAATGCCAAACTTTACTAATCTGTAATGCCTTTACAGATTAAACCGGAATTCCTGCAGATGGCGGCCTGGAATGTAAACGGCCTGCAACAAAGGAGACTTGAAGTCGAAGAGCTCCTGACCAGGTACGATATAGACGTCATGGCACTGCAGGAAACCAAGATGACCCCGGCCAACTTCCCAGGATACCACACGTACAGGATGGACTGGGTAAACATACCTCGGCGACCCGCAAGAGGAGTGGCTCTACTCGTTAAAAAGACCATAGCCCACCATCCGACGGTACTACCTGAGCTAGAAAATATGAATGCCACCGCCGTAGTAGTGTCCACAGCACGAAACGGCGACGTCCAAGTGGTTTCATGTTACCAGCCACCCCACAGCACGCTAACCGAGGGGGATCTGGACGCAATTCTACCCGCTAGGACACAGGTCGTCGCAATTGGCGATTTTAACGCCAAATCCCAGCAATGGAACAGCGGCGTAACCAACACTCGAGGACGAGAACTGCTGCGGTTCCTGGGACAGCACGCCGGCGAACTGCTGGTGGTAGGACCAGTCCAGCCCACCTTTGACAACGGTAGAAACAGGCCAGACGTACTGGACATAGCCATCCTAAAGGAGATGACTCTCGAAGCGGAGATCTCCACCAGAACGGAGGGATCTACCGAGCACAACCCGATCTTCCTAACTCTAGGAGGACAGGCGGGTGACGACAACGCTACCTTCACGAAGCGACGAACGGACTGGGAATCGTACCGGCTGCACCTGCAGCAGTACATTGCACAAATTCCCAGGCTAGATACCGTGAGGGACGTTGAGAGGGCCGTCATTACCCTAGAGGAGCAGATCCTGGGAGCAATAAGGGCCAGCACGACAGAAACAGAAGTAAGAAGACACCCAGCACCGATGGCGAACCTACAAGAGGTCACCAGGCAGCTGATAAGGGATAGAAGAAGCGCCAAGAGACGGGCTCAGAGGACGAGGCTCCCCGCCGACAGAAGGGAGTATAACGTCCTCAGCCGAAGAGTGAAAGCCGCCCTCCAAGAACACCGTCAGGAGGGGTGGCAACGCCACCTTGAGTCACTCGATCCACAGGACAGAAGTATGTGGAATACCCAACGTGCCCTGCGAAACCGGAGGAAACCTATACCCCCGATTCACGGAGAGCGAGGGAGGATCGTCTACACTAACCAGGAAAAAGCCGAGGCGTTTGCCGACAGCTTAGAACTGCAGTGTAGAGAGAACGAGCTCGATGACGAGGACGAGGACTGGGTGGACGATGTCGAGCGCAGAGTACGTAGGATCCACCGCCTGCCTGATGACGACCACATCCGCCCGACTACCCCCGAGGAAGTCAAGGAAATCCTTAGGAGCCTAAAGCCGAGAAAGGCTCCGGGATGTGACAAGATAGGAAACATCGCTCTCAAAAAGCTACCCAGGAAAGGAGTAGCGGCGCTAGTCAACATCGTAAACGCGATGTTAAGGTTACGGCATTTTCCAGCCAGGTGGAAAAAGGCCGACGTCATTATGATCCCTAAACCAGGGAAAGAACTAATTTTCCCGTCTTCTTACAGGCCCATCAGCCTCCTCCCAGCCATGAGCAAGGTTGCAGAACGGGTCATCTTGAAGAGGCTCACAGAAAAGACAGAAGAGCTGAATATCATCCCGGATGAACAGTTCGCGTACCGAACAGGACATTCCACCGAACTCCAAGTACTTCGCCTCACCGAGGAGATTACTAAGGGGTTCAACCAGCGGCAAGTCACCGCGGCGCTGTTCCTAGATGTTGCCAAAGCGTTCGACAGGGTCTGGCACGACGGCCTCCTAGCTAAAATGATGAGTATGGGTTACCCCATCGAACTCGTCAAACTAGTGAGGTCCTACCTGCACCACAGACAGCTAAGGGTCAAAATCTCGGACCAACTCTCCACTTACAGGACCGTGGAGGCGGGAGTCCCGCAAGGTTCGGTGCTGTCACCGCACCTGTTCGCTATCTACACCTCAGACCTCCCCAGGACCGACCACACAGCCCTGGCCCTGTATGCAGACGACACAGCAATAATTGCCAGATCCTGGAAAGCCAGGAACGCAACCAGAAAACTCCAGGAAATGGCCACACTCCTGGAAGAATGGTGCACGAAGTGGAAAGTCGCCGTCAACGCCGACAAAAGCCAAGCCATACTCTTCAGACGAGTGCGGAAAGAAATTCCCACAGGACACGTCTCCATGAACGGCGAGGACATCCAATGGCACGACACCGTCAAATACCTTGGCGTGGTCATGGACAAAAGCCTAACGTGGAGACAGAACACGGACGCTATTACAGCCAAGGCGCGGCGCACAAGAGCCCTCATCTACCCGATGATGGGAAACGGTAGCCGTCTCAACCTGAGGAATAAGCTCACGCTTATCAAAACCCTCATCAGGCCGCAGCTGACGTACGCCTCGGTAGCGTGGGGTTACCAGGCACAGTCCTACATGAAGAAAATCCAGGCAGTGGAAAACATCGCCCTCAGGACGGCGGTCGACGCACCATGGTACGTGAGAAACGCAGACATCGTCAGAGACCTGGAGTACACCACGGTCACTGAAGTCATCCGGGAACGAGCGAAGAAGCTGTACGCCCAAGCAGAGGAGCACGGGAACCCGCTAATCAGACAGGCCACTGATTACGACCCTGCCGACGCCCCGAGGCACAAACGGCCGAGGGTACAGCTTCTGGACAACGGGTGAGTATAACTTATATTTCCCGCTAACCGATCTGTTTCAGATACCCCAGGACGGACCACCACTACCAGAGACATGACGTTTTTCTACCCAAACCCAACCTCCTTGCGGGCGTCGGACAACATACCGTCCAACGCCCGTTGTCCTACCTGCTCCGTGGAGTCCGAAAGTGCTAAAAAAGCACTTAGGGTCTCCACACTCCCGAGCTACACAGCTCATATCCTTACCTTTCCGATGATCCGGGGTAGGACACACTTTTACTGTGTCCTACGTACCGGCAGTCAATCCCAGCCAAAACTTCCTAAAACCCAACTAGACCGATGACTACCCACGGGGGTGACAAGCTGGCGAAGAAAGAAAATATCAAGACAAGAAGAGCGCCAGAAGAGACCTCTGCCAGCGAGGTTGAAGAGCCAGGACCAGGGGAGGTCCGCAGAAAATACCACGACACATCTCGCATTTGCGGGCTGGGTCTGGTAGAAGTAAGCGGGCCCACCTATCACGAAGGCCGGTCCAGGTCTACAGAGATAATCTAGGAGCAAAGAGTAGTAGTCCTACTCGGCCCTAGTTATCGAGACCGTCATCAAGCCAATGGATATTGGCGCGCTCAACCTCGCGTACTAGGCTTGAGAGTAGTGTGTCCTATCACTTAAACTAGGACTGGCGCCCGAGTAATTCGAAAACTTGTTTCCGAAGCTCGTGTGTCAAAGAGTGGCCGCGCCTTTTCTCCACGTCAACGTGCGAGGTGGAGAAAAACGCGTCACAGCGATAAGTATTTAGTATCATTAACTAACAGCTGCTTTTAGATATTAAACTTTTTTGTATATAATATATGAAACACATTCTAATAAAAATCTTGCATAAATTCATTCGTTGGAGCTGGGTTCAGAAGTATAAATCCAACAGCACTCCACTAAACCTGGATTATGAATTGAAGAAGCATTGTTATTTTTTTAATCTAAATTGTCAAAAACATTTAATCTTTATTGAATATTAGCCAGATAATAGTATCATTAATAATTTATATTGTCATTTTTCGTTCGTTCGAATAAAAGATATTAAACTTTTAAACTATCAATTGTACAATATTTTTTCAAAACAACAGTTGTAGAAAATGTTGTCCTTTACAAAATTTATAATAATTGCTTTTTATGTAGAATCAACAGGAAAAGAGCTATTATACTAAACAAACTGATTTCATCCCTTTTATGATAAGATGGCAGCTGAAGTAGCCGCATCCGAGGTTAAAAATTGTAAAACTTAAATATGTATATTGATTGGATTACGTTGCCAGTGCTGGGGCTGGGGATCAAAACGAGTACACGATAGACAGTTGGCCAAGTATGCTCGCTGCATTTTTTAGCGCACTGCGTTGGCATATCAATAATACTTGTAATTTTTGAGGCAATTCTCTTTTTGACTAAATACCCATGACTAATTTTAAAGAGTTCCAATTTATATAATTATAACAATTTTATTTCATTTCACAAAAACACAGAAAAGCTCACAAAAATTGTTTTTTCCCCTTTATTTGTTTTGTACAAATAAAAGATTTTATACATGGCAAAATGGAATAAACAAATTTTTATCAAGGATTCCTTTGATTCCTTCCCATTGTAAAGTTTACATTAACTGCTAATATATAAGTATGCGCAGACGGTAAATATTGATAACTATCCACGACCTCGACACTGACTGAGTATTGGCATGTAGACCAAGTCAAATACGCAACATTTGTGTTACTGCTTGTATAACTCCTACTAACTTGACTTGAAATATAGGAGTGTATGTACCTAGAGGTATTGTTGACTGTATAGTTTTTAGAAAACACCAGCCTCTGATCCACGATCAATCATCGATATAAAAATTGACGACAGATTTAACACTTTTAAAATTAAGGCGAATGCGACGGTTTAAGTAAGCAAGTAAGGGGACAACGGTTTACAAGTCGACCCTGTGCAAAATTTTGTCGTAGCTAAACTGATGGTCATTTTTGTGTGCCCATAATGATATTACATGGTTATAACATGTACAGAGGATATAGAAAGTGTCCCCGATTTGCTTGTCCAAACTCCAACAGCATGTTGAACACGATTTAAGAAACAATTTATTAAAAAGAAATACTGTAGTTCCACTTAAAATATACACAATATTGTACCTATTTAAGTTACTCTCCCTAAATGGATGACAGTATGTTCACCTGAAGGGTTATTCAGATGTAAATACAAAATATATACTTTCTTTGGATTTTTGCTTAACTTCTTGCACCAAATGGTATCCATTGGAACGTGGCTGCACTATCTTATATGTGACACTCTAAATTTAACATTTCTTAATTAGCCCGAAAGGGAATGTTGTTAGTATTGCCTCAAGACACATTGAAAGAGGATAGGATGCAGGTAAAGTCATATTTTGACCTTTAAAAATTTTTATTTGTCGTGTGTTCACGTAGGCCGTACTGATGAGAGCTAACAAGCTAGAAACTAGTCTGCGGCTTGTGATACACGACAGTTCTGTACTGTGGTCCTCTTTTTTTTTATACATTTATTTAACGTCGGCCTATTTCCGCTACTGAGGCCTAACACCGACGCCTGTAGACGAGCTACCCCCAACCAGGAATTTTGCCGAACCTCTTCCCTTAAGAAGAGTAGGGATCTTTTACTTGCCTAACATTTAATAGACAAGGGACCGACGGCTTTACATCCCCTCCGAAGGATGGTATATCTCCTATACAACCCTCGCCTAAGGTTGTATAGCTTCCGCGCATACACTGATATACAAACCGCTGGAAGATGTGTGAGGCGAGAACGCGGTTTCCGTTGGAATGGTCACCATCCAAGTACTAACTGCGCCTGTCGTTGCTTTACATCGCATACCGAAGTATGTACATAGTAAAGACGCACCTACGCTCGCCCTGGTCCTCTCTATAGGATTAATCTGTCTGCTGGGGGGCTTATTTCAATCAGATTTTTGTTTGCGTTTTCCGATTGAAGACGTACTATGTCGCAAGTTTTAGTGCATTGTAAGCGCACATTGTGCACATTGATGGGTGGCAATGAATTAAGTTCTTTTTGTAGGAATTAGTGGTATGTTAGTGGTTTAATATGTTACACCTTCAATGAATGAAATTAAATTTTCCGTGATTTTTCTAAAAGTTTAAATTTTCTTTTCGTTTATAATGTCCAATACGTCATCAGCTACTAAAAATACATAACACTTGATATGTTGCACAGTGTTTTTGGTTCATTTTTGGTTCTAAGGCTCGCGGAGCTGGTGATGATCCATAGCCATTACTTCAGTTGGCTGAATGATCCTGAGGGTACAACTAACATGTTACCATAAAAACATATTTGGGGCTAACTGTTCTTTAATTTTTTCTTTATTCGGGCCTTTTTTCCCCTTCATTGACTCGACTATTTTCAGCGGTAGTAAATTGAAACGTTGTGAGTCAACGATTGGTGAATTTATTGTAATAGACTTTCGTCCCAAAGATTATAATATGCTTTCCAAATGTGTGTGAATCACGAATACGTTTGTTAATATATAAAAAAACATTATAATTACTGAATTGCTAAAAAATGGCAACACATTAACGTCTAACCTGCGGTAAATACCACAACTTAGTCATTGGCACACATCAATGGCAACTTGTTTGAAACATGGGTTTACATAGGTAACTCAAGATGAGTAAGAAAGGAGGAATGGAATGACTGTTATCAGAAAAAGTACAGTTATATCTCATGAGGACGCAATATGTGGATGGATGACTTTGTAACAAAATATTTTGATCCGTTTGTTTTTCATAATTGTGATTTATATATCCTATATTATTATTCACAAATATACGACGCCGACGGCACTAAATAAATTCTCAACCCAGTATCATGGGTTTCAAAATATGCGATACTTCAGAAAAATTAAATATTCACGTAAATAAACATTATTATTATTATTTCGTTTTTCTTTTAATAAATTGGCAATAAATGTTTCTTGGAAGCATTTGATTTTTTTACAGTGTAAGCATTGTCATTTTCTGGGGTAGGAACACAAAAAAACATTGGAACTAATATTAAATCAAACTCTAGTCAAACAGTCTAGACTGTTTGTGAGAAAAATAATTCATAGGAAGAAGAAGAGTTCATCAGAGAGTAAAATTATTTTTCAATTATTATGTACTAGGTATACCTATTATGTCATATTTTACACACACACACACACACACACACACACACACACACACAGACGCACAAATATGTTTTTAATGCATATATTATCACTACACTTAAATATATATATACACATATATGTACATACTCATACATACAGGGTGTACCGGAACTCCCGCCTTACCCTTTAGGTGCTAATTCTCCACGCAGAAATAGTAAGAAAAGTTCCTATAAACATGTGTCCGGAAATGCTTCCTAAGGGAGCTACAGCCCTCTAAGGATGGCGCAAAAATTATCTCGGAAATGATTTGGGACAACTTAATGAAACTTGATTAACAATTTTCGATTATTAAAGGTTATTGTTTTACAGTATTAGCCAAAATTAATTATATCCAGGGGCGGAGAAACGAGGGGTCGATGTTATTTGTTTCTACATATTTATTTTTCCATTTGACATTTTTAGTATTTTAATCCCTGATTATGATTCACTGGTTAATTCTGCAAAAAAGGTCCTGTCAATTAGCCATATGGCAAACCGTTTTCGAATAAAAGCGATCTAAACGAAATACTGCGTATTCGTTTACTAAATGCGCATTATTTATTTTTCAAAGTAGGCGTATGTCATTCAGTAACAGAAATGGCTGAGTACACTTCACAGGAGTATCTCGATATGATTATCTGTTATGGTATGATTTCCTAAAGGAACTATTTTCAATTATTTTTTAATAGTGGTAAAAGAAACATTGTGCAAAAGTTTAATGAACATTTATGATTTAAAAAACAACCTGAATTAAGATTATTATTATTATTATTATGTATTACAAAATGTGCTCAAAATTCCTTCCTTCCTGCTCAATGCAGGTCTCAGCACGGCGAACAATATTATTTGTGGCTCTTTGCGCCATTTCCCTGGTAATAGTGTTAAATGCCGCAATTATGTCGGCTCGCATGTCGTCCTCACTAATTGTTTCATTAAAATTAACCAAAGTTTTTTATATGACCCCCACACAAAATAATCCATCGGATTTAAATCCGGCAATCGAGGAGGCCAACTTATTGGGCCACTTCTTCCTATCCAGCGCTCTCGAAAAACTCGGTTCGAATGACGCCTTGCTACCTACTAAAGTGCGCCGGAGCCCCATCGTGCATAAAAATCAGATTCAAGCGAGAAAGCAGCAGGATTTCATCCAGTAAACCGGGTAGTTGTCTCTGGAGAAATCGTAAATAATTTGGTACATTAAGTCGTGCGGGAAGAAATATGGGACCAATCTGCAAAATTGGTGGTAAATATTATTTTCAAGTTATACCTAACGCATTAGGTACCCAATGAGAACGTAAATGTACTTACCATTAGATTCCCTATTTGTCCCGCCCAAACATTAATTGAATATCGGTATTGAAAATGTGTCTGTCGAATTAAATGAGGATTTTCATGGGCCCAGTAAACAAAATTCCTCGAATTAAATACTCCATTTGGGGTAAATGTCGCTTCATCAGTCCACAATATCTGATTAAGAAATGAAGGATTGACCAAATGATTTTCTAAAAATCTGTGAAATTAAAAAAAAAATCGGTCGGTTTAAGTGGTAGAATACTTTGAATTACAAATTTATCACGTTTGTTTAAAGTTTGTTTTTTATTTCATGTAGATGCTACATACAAAATTCAGCTTACTTGTACAGAAGATCATTCGAGGTTCATAGTCTCGCGGTAACAATTTCTGAACCCGTCGATAACGATAACAATGTTGATTTTCACGTCGAAGGTTCGATGAATACGTGTTCTTGTCGGTCGTTCCCAGTAGTCTAGCAGCCTAACCTAACCTAACCTTGGCTGATCAGCAAATGCATCAAGAATCATCTCTTCTTCAGCTACTGGAGGTAGCGTGTGATAACTTTTGCGTCGGGAAAATGTGCTCGTTACGGGAATCGGAACGCGTAAAGTCGTGCGGCTGGTACAGCTGTGAGGTGTACTCAGCCATTTCTGTTACTGAATGATATACGCCTACTTTGAAAAATAATAATGCGCATTTAGCAAACGAATACGCAATATTTTGTTTAGACCCCTTTTACTCGAAAATGGCTTGCCAAATGGTTAATTGTAAAGAGGACCTTTTTTGAAGAATTAACCAGGGAATCATAATCAGGGATTATAATACTAAAAATGTCAAATGGAAAAATAAATATGTAGAAACAAAGAACACCGACACCTCGTTTCTCCGCCCCTGAATAAAATTAATTTTGGCTAATACTGTAAAACAATAACCTTTAATAATCAAAAATAGTTAACCAAGTTTCATAAAGTTGTCCCATATCATTTCCGAGATAATTAGTAAAAACACTTATATTTACGCCATTCTTAGAGGGCCGTAGCTCCCTTAGGAAGCATTTCCGGACACATGTTTATAGGAACTTTTCTTACTATTTTTGCATGAAGAATTAGTACCTAAAGGGGAAGGCGAGAGTTTCGGGACACCCTGTATATCTATTTATAAAAACTTAACTTTCATGTCAATGAGTTTGTGCATCCCAGTTCTTTTAATGTATAAAATAAATAGTTTGACTTTTTTTAAAATCAACTAATAGAATTTATATTTTTTAACTCATCTGGAAGAAAATTATAAAATCTGGGAGAAAAGTAAGCAAAATTCCTTGGCTCGATAGATTTGATAGAAAAGGGAGTTCTGTAGGATGATGCTTTAGTTCTTGTCTGATAATTGTGATCAACAGGTTCTAATATTTTTTTTGTTGTTGAATGTATTTAAAATTACACTATAATAAAATGGCTTTCTTATATCAAGTACATTAGCGTCCTCATAATAGGCTATTGATTATGTCACAATAAACAGGGAAATAAGGAACTAAGACGTTCAAAGGTTTTTATTGCATAAATCGTTCAATTGGTTATTTAAGATGAGAAAACCGTGGAGTGCTATTAAATTAGAGGGTACAAATTGGAGATTGGGGTGAAAATGCAACCCTTTCAGTTTTCTTAAATATAACTCGAAAGCGAAGCAATATTCAGGTATAGTTAATAGGAAATTTTTTGTAGAGAATCAAATTTCCCATCGAAATAGCTTGTTTAAAAAATAAAAAACAATTTTTTGTGCAAAAAGTATCCAAAAAAACAATTAAATAAAGCAAAAACTCAATTTTTTGTTTTTTTTACATTTTTGCCTATAACTTTTTATTGAGCAGATATAGGTATAGGCATTGTTGAAATTTCCTTTAAAATGGTGGTCCCAAAAAGTATTTTCGATGAAAATTGACTGAGATATAGTCGCTCAGACTTAGCCATTTTTTTCAATTTTTATCGCGTTTACTTGATATTGCTTTGAATCTTATTTTTTATAACAAAATTGACTTTTACCCAATAAAACAATGTATTTCATGTTAATTTGTTAATAATTAATAATTATTTTCACAAATGTATAAAACTGCGATGGTTTTTTAAAGAAAGTAATAATAAATTATTTGCTTCAAATCAATGCTTTAAATCTTCATTTTGGTAAAAAAAAAATTGTATGACCATTTGGACAAATTGGGGAACATTTTGAAAATCTTGTGGAATTTGGACTAAAAATGGAACTGCGGCCAAACTATTGGATATTTTTTGCTAAAATTTGGTAGGCTATTTCTTGGTTATATAGGTTACTTTATCTAAAGTTACATCAAATTCGGTTTAGTTTTGGCCAAGTTAGCTGTAATTCAATTTTTCACGTTCTTCCAGTATGTATATATTATACATATCGTGGGAGGCGGTGGACCAATTTGCACGAAATTTGAATTGAAGATCCCTTGAATATCCACAATAAAAGGGTACTATTCTTGTTTCTTAACTAGCATTTGAAATGGTCCAAAATAAATTAAATCTGAAAAACCACCCTTAAAAATGACCAATCCCTTTCTCGCGAAAAAAAGGCTTCCCCACGCACTCGATGTAGAAAACTCTGGTTATTCTTAGTTTCACTAAAACAAGTTTACTTTACTTCATATAACATTTTCTGTCTCCTTATTTTTGGTTATTTTTATTCCACTATTACTTTAAAGTATATGACGATATAAAGTTCCCTCAGTTTGCATCGATTCTTTAAAATCTTAATCTTACTTTTGCTCTGGCATCTGGGCTGCTTTAACCGACTTCAATATTGATATTAGATGACAAGGTTAAATTAGCCCCACAACTGTTTGAAATATTTTAATATTATTTCAAAATTTTGGTGACGGTTAAATTTTTTGCAATAGTAATAAAAAGGACAAAAATGGACTATAAAAAATGATTATGGTTCTGTATAATTTGTTAGTCGGTTGTGATTTGAGTAAAATACCTTGAAAAAGCCAAAAATAGATTTACAGAGGATGTGATAAATGCAATTTTATTACAGTGACTAGATATATGTATTATGTATCAGACTTTCAGAATATGGTTAAATAATTGATCTCAGACGATATTTTCCTGTTTTGAAATCTCGTTTTATATCATATTTTTACAACAACAACTTACGATGATATCTGTTATTCACCTTAAAAATATTAGAAAATATTTAATATGTGACAACCAACACAGGATGCTGATTTTAATCGGTTAAAATGAATGTCAAGGTTATCCTAATCTATTTGCCCATATATATGAATGTATCTATAATGAATGGAGTTAAATGTTGTTTACATTTTAATTAAATTCTTGATCCTGATTCTAAGATGTGCATATTATTGCAAACAATTTACCAAAACTTATTTTTAAATAAAATAGCCCCTATATTAATTTTTCATCCCTTTTCAATGAAACTTTACAACAATATTTATTTAGCAACACAACAAATGAAAGAAATAAAATAATGAATAGATACCCCTATATCTATTAATTAACCTTATTATGTATGTTTCTAAAATTTGTAATATTTTTATTTTTTATTTATTTAGATACAACCACCCAACAGATAACTAGTTACAGTGCGAGGAAATTATTCAACAATACATGAAAAGTGCAAATATGTATACCAAATGTACAATACATCAATGAAATATAAGAATGTGAAATGTTTATTTAGGCAGAAAAATTACAATTTTTTTACAATTCAAACATGAATAAAGTTATAAAATAAACACTAGAAAGTAAAGAAATATTTATAATTTCAATTACAGGAATTATCAAAAATTATAAGATATCCAGATTTGCGTAAGATGAATCTAGTCTGCAAACCGGGATCCCCTATTGAATTATTAAACTAGCAAACTAATAACGAGATGTAAGGAAGGAGGCGGCACTCAGTGCCTTACGACTGCACCAGGCACATAAATTCAAACCAGGCGATCTGGTTGGTCACTTAAGGATTCTGGAGTTAATCCATTTGAAGTTCATGACCAAACCCACTGACTCAATGCCAGTCAAACAAGACTTTGACTGCCCGTTTGCCGTGCTAATTGAAAGTCGTCAGACGAGCAAGATGGAGTCACTGCGATTGAAACAGGGGTCACTTATCGGTATACAGATGGATCCAAGATGACTGAAGGTGTAGAAGTGGGAGTAGCAGGGCCGAATTGTAGGCAATCCAAAGCCCTCGGTAACACCCCAACCATCTTTCAGGCATAAATTTATGCCATAGATCTGTGTGCTTAGGTATGCCTAAATAAAGGCATCCGAAGGGCAAAGATCTATATACTATCAGATAGCCAGGCAGCACTAAAGGCTCTAAGGTCCTATACCTTTGAATCTAAAATTGCCTGGGAATGTAGACAATCCCTGAGGCAACTGGCTAATAACAACAAGGTTACCTTGATGTGTGTGCCAGGGCATGAGGGAGTACAAGGAAATGAATTTGCTGATACCTTGCAAAAAAAGGAGCTGAAGCACAGTTTATTGGACCCGAACCGTTTTGTGGCCTAGCCAAGGAACATATAGCGGAGGAGATACAAGAATGGGAAATGGATCAGAAAAAGTCCTACTGGAGGAATACTCCAGGCCAAAGACAAGCGAAAAAGTTTATAATTATTCGACAAAGAATGCCACAAGGATTCTCGAACTGGAAAAGTCCGAATTAAGGCTAAACACAGGCCTTCTAACTGGCCACTGCCCCTTGAGATCCCATCTCAAGAATATGGACAAGGCGGTAGATAATAAATACAAATATTGCGATATTGCAATTAAAACTGCGGAACACATACTTTGTGAATGCAATGTGTTAGTCCGCACTAGGCTAAAATTCCTAGAACTGGCGGAATTAACGCCTGAAGATATAGGGAAATTACCTCCCAGGAAAATCACAATCTTTGTAAAAAGTCTGGGAATCCTGGATAACCACTAGATGTAGGATAAATCACAAAAGATCTTTTAGGTCGAAGTGAAGTAAGGCTGTTCGAAGCCAAACGACTCCGTAAAACAATCTACAATCTAATAACGAGAATTGTACAGAATTAAAATACCAAAAATGTTACAAAGAGAGTTTTAGATACTTAAAAAAGAAAAAATTATAGAATAAGGATTAACCTCATAAAAACATTATTAGTTTGACCTATAAATAAAGGCACATCTGATTACCTGCGATAGAACAGTAATCTGATTATGAATCAACCAATGCGAAATTGTATTTTTAAAACTTTTTAATTGTACGGTCGTGAGCAAAAAAAAAAATAGGACAAGTCTTATAACGGTACTTTGCTAAAATCTAGTTGGGTACATCTAACTTTAATTTTTGTGACATTGTGAGTTAGTTATCATAATTTATTGCAAGTGTGCAAAAAAACTAATATGCCTCATATAAGCGATTTAGTTAAATCTGGAGTTATTGCTAAAGCAGAAGATGTATAGTCAATGAGACAAATTGCACTGCATTATAATATTGACAAGAATTCAGTGTCTCACATTTTAAGAAAGTGGAGAATAAACGGTACGATTAATAGAAATCCTGGATCAGGGGGATGAAGGATATCAACTCAACAAAAAGATTTGCAATTGGTAAATGCTTTAGTGAAAAATCCATTTTACTCAGTTATTCGGGCTGCTGAAGAAATGAATTTTCCTGGATCGAGTAGTACTGGTCGTCGGCGAGCAAGAGAATCGGAGCTACGCTGTCATGCAGCAGCACAGAAATACTTACTTAAAGCTGAACATAAAGAAGCTCGAGTAGGATTTGCGCTTGAATTTTTAGCGCATGATGTAAATTTTCGGAACATTGTAATCTTTACAGACGAAAATACTTTCCAGTCAACACACAGCGGTCGTATTAATGTTCACCACCCTCCAAATATTCGATTCGATGAGAAATATATATCTAACAATGATAAAAGTGGTAGATTTTCCGTCAATAGGTGGGCTTGGATATCGGCACGTGGTCCTGGTGTTTTGTGGCATATTGAGGAACGATTTAATAGTGAAACGTATATTAGGATTTTAGACAATATTCTGCTCCCTTCTGTGTCACAATTATTTCCTAATAATGAGTTCACATTTCAACAAGACAATTGTTCCGTTCATACTGCTCATACACTAACTAACGGGTTTCAAGATAACAACATCAATGTTCTTAACTGGTCCAGTCATAGTCCAGATCTTAACCCTGTGGAAGAAGTATGAGGACTACTCGTAAGAAGTATCCAAAGACGAAATATGAGACCACGGAATGCCGAAATTGTAAATAATGCATGGGAAAATATTATTACTAATGATAAGGTTATTTAATTCTATGCCAAACAGACTTATGGAAGTTATAAATAGAAATGGTGCAATAACAAAATATTAATAGTTAGTTTCTTGTTAAGTAAAATATCCTTTGTTCTTTGATCCAGGATTTCTACTAATCGTACCGTTTATTCTCCCCTTTCTTAAAATGTTACACACCAAATTTTTGTTAATGTTATAACGCAGTGCAATTTGTCTCATTAACCATCCATCATTTACTATAGCAATAACTACAGCATTAAAATAAAAAATAAATTAAAAGTGATATCTGTTTTATTTCGGCTACTCATTACATATTCTAATAGACAGATTTACATTATTAAAAAAAAGTTGTCCTATTTTTTTCTGCTCACGATAGTACTTTATTTTTTAACGCTTGAGGTAAGATATTAAAAACTTTTAGACCTACATATTTAAAATATCGTTGCCCCAGTGTTTTCTGACTGATCACAGTGTTTATATTGTGTATGATGGTCGTGCTGAATATTGGATGATAATAAATTGTTCTTTGCGAAGTAGATCAGAGTTGTTTTGTAATATAATTTTCTCATATTTAATAAATTATAACTTTTATAGACTAATTCAGAAGGATGTCTTATGTTTAATTTGTATATTATTTTTATAATACGATTTTGGGCTACTTCCAACGGCTTCATGATATTTGCATGGACACCACCCCATCCGATTATCTCATACACTAACAATGACCGGACTAAAGCGTAGTAGATCGAACGTAGGTCCTCTGTTTTAGCTATTGCGGTCATTTGTTTAGACATATGGATTAATGATCTTATTTTTTATTTTTTTGTTAGCGTTTGTATATGGAGGTCCCATTTTAGCCTGCCATCTATTTCAATTCCACGATATTTTAGGTGGTCACTACTTTCTATTGTCCACCAGTTGTTTCCAAATGGTAAGTGCATTTTGATTTTTTTATTGTCAGGAAGACCTTTTTAACCTCACCACAATAAAATTGTGAGAGGTTACTAAAATTGGTTCAAAAACGAAAATTGAGATAACATCAAATCTTTACGTTTTGAGGCCCTAGGAACCAAAAAAAGTGGTTTTTGAAAAATGTCTGTATGTGTGTATGTGCGTTAGCACGATAGCGCCGAAACTACTGAACGAATTTGAATGAAACTTTGCATGTGTGTTTCTTTAGTGCCCCAGAAGATCTGAAAAGGTGTTGGTTGAGATCGGATTACGTTTAGTGCCGTTTTGACGCAACAGGTTGTTTATTTTATAATTACTCTCAATTTGCAATGGAACCATTGAAAAGCAGTTATAATTCTGATTTCAACGATATTTCACACTTCTACCCTTTCGATTTGGTTTCCGTGAAAAAAATTAAAAACAAAGCAAATATGAAGCATAGATCGCATTTCGCGTGACATGATCGATGCGCGTAGCCGTTACGTCGTGAAACTCATCACATCTCGTGTCAATTCACGTGTGCGGCTTTCTTCACTGCTTTTACCGTTTTTAAATATATATATATATATATATATATACAGACAAAGCGAAGAATTAAACTACAAATATTCCTCTAAAATCTAGTAAAATTACTGAAATGCTAATGTTTCATCTAACAAAGACAGCCGCGAGCGATCGGATTGCAATGAGTAAATTTTGACGATTGTCATTGTCATCTTTTGTCATCCGATAACGTTAGTGTCATGTCATGTTAATAAGATTTCGGTATATTTGTAACTTTTAGTGACTGCACCAGTGGATTGTTACAAACTTTAAAGGTAGATGTAACAATATATAGATTATCACTTTACCAATTTTCAATTTGTTGCTTTACAAATATGTAGTATTTGGGATAACTAGACTTTCTTAGTCGTTCAAGTGATGTTAAAGTTGTTAATATCCTAATAGTATATTATTCAACGAGCGATAATGTAGGTAATAACTCGCATAGATGAAATTTGCAGCACTAGCCGCAGGAGAATGTTGTAAATTCATTAAGTTGAGGGTTTTTTAGTGCCCCAGAAGATCTGAAAAGGATTTGGATGAGATCGGATTACGTTTAGTGCCGTTTTGGCACACAATCTAATGCTCTTTTTGGCTTCAAAGATCCACCGGGTGGGGAGGTTCCAGCCGCTTCCAGTAGCTGCGGATTTTTTTTATTGCAAAAGGTAAGTACTTGGTTTTATCAAGATTTATTGTTAGCAAATTGGTGTCAAACCATTTTATAATAATTTGTAGATCTGATTCTATCGATTACTCCACCTCTTTCCACGAATTTCCTTCAACATATAAAACGGTGTCGTCTGCAAACGAGATTATACTTCCGGAGCAATTTAAGGCAAGGAATTTGCCTAAACATATGATAAACAAAATAGGCCCTAGAACCGTCCCTTGGGGTATTCCAAAGGTAAGTTCTCTTTGTGTGCTAAGACAATTATTAATTTGAACTATTTGTTTCCTATTTTCTAAGTAGCTTTCTATGAGCGCGTGTGTTGGATCACGAATTCCTAGAGAGTGAAGTTTTAGTAGGAGCCTGTGATGGCTGACAGTATCAAAAGCTTTCGCTAAGTCGATGAAAACTCCTGCCAGGCCTTGCCATTATCCAAACTATTGTAAATTTTACTTATCAACAAAGCGATAGTGCCATTCATGGATTTATTGTTTCTAAAACCAAATTGTAAGTTAACCAATAAATTATTTCTTGTTAAAAACCTTTCTATCCTATTTTTTAGAGCTTTCTCAAATATTTTTGCTACATTAGATACGACTAACTGGCCTGTAGTATTCAACATTATTACAGTTTCACTTTTTGAAAATTGGTTTTATTATTACTATTTTGAAGTGAGAAGGGTATATAACTTTTGTAAATATCAAATTTATAATATGGCGTTATTTTTTAGATAATCTATTATATTTTTAATTTCGATTTCGTCAACTAATGATTATTAAAGATGTCAACAATTATTTTATTATCTTCTATCAGTACGCCATTGTCGTCCATAATTTCTTTTATGTTGCTAGATGTCTTTGTTTTATTATTATTCGAGTACTCGTATATTGATTGCCAGAGTTTTTTGCTATTATTATTGTTATTGTTATTTTTTGCACAATTTATCTCTGATATTCATTGATTTTAATAGACTTTCAGTTATCAAGGTTTTTTGTATTTGGTAATAGTTTTTGTTATGTATATGCTTTCCTTGATACAATTTCTATTATATTTATAAATAATTCGGTAACGTTTTCTACATCATGACTGCTTCATATTGCTTCCAAATTTGCTTCATTTATTAAGGTTTTCATTTTTTTGTAATTAATATATTTTTTGGTATTGATTGTAGTTTTAGTTGTATTCGGTACGTCTGCGGCTAATATGTTATATTGTAGTATGGCAGGGTAGTGATCCGTAATTTTAGAGTGTAATATTATAGGAACTAAAGTTTCATCATTAATGTATTTACTTTTAAAAAATATATGATCTAAGCATGTTTTGAAGTTTTGTCCAACCTGGTAAATTTATTAATTAACAATTTATGGCCATTTTCATATATTATGTTTAAATATTCTTGGGCATCCTCAAACTGGCTTAAGATACTTATATTAGGGTCTCCTATCAAGATTTCTGTATCGCTGGAGGTATTATTTTTTATGTACTTAAACAGTTCGTTATTAAAAGTATTGGTATCAATCAGATGAGACTTAGAAATTGCTGTAATAGAATTTATTTTTCCCTCATGGCGGATGTTGACTCTAATAATATTTGAAGTTGCAAGAGGGATAATGCTTACTTGGAAATTATAAATGTTTTTAACGTACACAAGTACACCATCATTCTGGTTTTTACTACCATTGCTATATATGAGGGTGTAATTTTCTATGTTAAATAATTCTAAGTTTTGTAATTTCCAAGTTTCTGCTAATATAATGACATCAAAAATTTTTTCAAATTCCTCTAATAGTACTTTGTACAGGCACTTCTTATATTAGTATGAAATATTGCAAATCTCTTATTTTTATTTTCTAAGTTAGTTTTCGCATCTTTTTAACTGCTGGCTTCTATTGTAGGTATCTCAAAAATATTGAAATCTTTAACATAATTGTTCATTTTATTTTTCAAAAATACAAATGATTACAACGTAAACAAGAAAGAGATATTGGCGCCTAATGTAATAATTTTAAGACACTTACATCCATGTAACTTTAATTCTTTTTATTATTTCTAACGTTTTTGGACTATAATATTTGTGTGTTTTCCCTCTGATTCTTGTAGCTGTCTTGGCCGTTACTTCTTCCACCGATGGTAGGTTATCACTTCTATTTTGCTCTAAGTTTTTCTTTTCTCTTGTTTTTTTCGCCTATACTTTATTACCAAGTGCTGTATTTGCTTGTGGTTCTGGTTCCTCTCCACTGCTCTTGTCACTACTGGAATCTATATATTTTTCTTATTGATATTCTCAAAGTCGTTTGCCGTATAGGGTTGATTATTGATAAACAATTTGTGCCCACTAATTTTTGCGTCGTAGTCTTGGGATTTAGCTATTTTTAAGCGATGTTTTAAAACTTTTTGTTCCTATCTGTCTTCCACATATAAATGATTAGCAATAGAAATTCCGTGTCCTTTTAATTTATTTAGTTTGTCTTTGTCCTGGAACAATTTGATTTTATTCAAGTATGAGACGAATTCGAGAGTGACTGGTGGGTTTTCACTTTTACCTATCTTGTACATGTTATTGATATCTAGTTCTTTGATGTCTATTTCTAGCTATTTCTGACTTGTTAATTAATTCTAAGGTTTTATTTAACAGTTCGGCCGTTGGAATTTCTTGTCATCCAAATATTACTATATTATTCTTTCTGGTTTTCCTCTCTAAGTATATACATCTTTTTCCAGATATTCAATTTTTGACTCGTTGGTTTTAATTTTGCAAGCTACTGTTGCTATATTTCTTTGAATTTCAGTTTTATTTCTTCTGTTTGCTTTTGACTCGTTTTTACTAACAGATTATATAGTTTCGCATGATCTGGAGGCAATTCTTCATCAACCATAATAGAGTAGATAATTATAAGTTATTAGCCACTAAACAAATTGATTAACCGCTGGCAATAACGGACCTCTACCTTTAGCCTAGCCCTATCTTGTAATTTGCGATTGGCACCTTTAAGTTATCTGACTTTACACCAATTCTTTTCGTTCAATTTTACATTTCTAGGTAACCTGTCGGTTATTTAACATCACTTTATCTTGTAAATGGACAAAACGTATAGAGGAAAAAAAGATAGAGAAGAAATAGTTATTGGTATACCTGGGCGCTAAGGTTAAATTTTTTATAAGTTATTTATTTATATATTTATATATATATTTAAATGTACGTTCTATAATGGCACATATGGTACTTTTCAGGGATTTAATATCACGCAAAAATTATTCTATAGTTGCAGTCTCAGAGTCCTGGTTAGGTAATGATATTTCTGACAATGCAGTAATTTTAAATAATTATAAGGTATACCGAAAAGATAGGAATGGCAGAGGAGGAGGAGTCATGTTATATGTAAACAATTCGTTGAAAAGCAAACTGGTGACAACGCCTCAAGTAAGTGAAATGGAGCAATTATGGGTAGAAATTTGCCATCAAAATAAAAAATTTGCAGTTGGTGTTATTTATAGACCACCCAATTTTCCGACTAACCAGTTTTTTTCAGAATTTGAGGATACATTAAATTTAATAATACCTAGATATGACTATTTACTATGTGGTGGAGATTTTAATATTGATTATTTTCAGATAGAGAGTAGAGCAAATAAACTTTTGTCCAATATTTTAGACACCTATGAACTAACTCAAATTATTGATCAACCTACACGAATTACTAGCACTAGTTCTACATTGTTGGATTACATAATTTGCTCACACAATTTAAAAATGATCTCGTCTACCACTTGTGACATTTCTGAAATTTCAGACCACCACCTGATATCTTGTATTTTAGATCACAATGAAATCCAAGCCAAGCCTTCTTTGTACACCTTTCGTGATTTAAAAATGATTAACCAAGAAAATCTTTTAAATGATTTTCATGCTCTTCCAACCGAAGATGTGTTTCATTCAGTAGATATTAATGATAAAATCAGTTTGCTCAATAGTCTTATAATTGACCTATTTGACAGACATGCCCCTGTAAAAACTATTCTAATAAGTAAAAAAAAGTCACCTTGCCAAAGACTAGCAATATATCAGATAGAACAGATTTGAGACCAATTAGCATACTGGCAACCATGTCTAAAATTATAGAAATAATCATGAATAACCAAATTAGAGAACATGTGACACTAAATAATATATTACCTGTTAACCAATCTGGCTTTCGTAAGGGATATATCACAACAACCGCACTGCTTGAGGTGGTGGATGATATTGTACGATCATCGGATAATAATGAAGTCACAATTTTAGTGTTATTGGATTATAGCAAGGCGTTTGATAGAATAAATCATCGGCTGCTTCTAGCAGTATTACATTATTTTGGATTCTGCCCCAAATCTATAGAATTAATGAGGCAATATATAACGGACAGACAACAGAGAGTTACTAATAAAGGAGAAAATTCTGATATACTGCCAGTAAATCAAGGTGTCCCGCAAGGTTCAATATTGGGCCCTCTTATGTTCACATTATACACAGCTGAGTTTCAAAATGTTCTTAAAAACTGTAAGTCACATTTTTATGCTGATGACACCCAGCTCTATTATTCATTTAAAGAGGACAATATTGAAAGTGCTTGCAGTTTTATCAATCAAGATATAGCATCTCTTATTAAAATATCTAACTCCTTTTGTCTGTCCATAAATGCAACAAAATCTAAGGTCATGTTGTTTGCTAGGAGAGGCACAAGAGATAGGTGTGCGGAAAATGTCAACATACAAATTAATGATGAACAACTTGCGCTTACAAACGTATCGAAAAATTTAGGGTTATATATTGACTCAAGTCTAAAGTTTACTGATAATGTTAGTTATATTATGAAGAAATCGTTTACGAATCTAAAAACAATTTATGCAAGTAAAAACATGCTAACAAAAAAAACAAAAACATTATTATGTGAAACCCTTGTCCTGTCACATATAAACTATGCTTCGGTTGTATATTTTCCTTTTTTACGCCAAGTTGATGCTCAACGATTACAGCGGTTACAAAATAGCTGTGTTAGATTAATTTGTGGTATAAAAAAAATATGATCCCGTATCCTCGAAATTGAAAGAAATTGGCTGGCTTAATATTAAGAATAGGAATGTTTTCCATAGCTGCTCGTTATTTCATAACATAATATTAACTAAATCACCTCCTTATCTGTATAATAAAATTACTTATAGGACAGATGTACATAATTTAAATATAAGATATAAATCTACTATCACTATCCCAAAACATAGAACTGCTGAATTTCGCTGCGGATTCTCATATCGCATGGCTTCTCTGTACAATGACATTCCTGAAGATATCAAAGTACTACCATACCAAAACTTTAAAAGGCGATTCAAAAAAATGCTTTTTACTAAAAATGCGTAGGCAAACATTATCAGATTAGGCTTGCTGTTTATTTATTTATATATTTATTTTTGTTTAAATAATTGTCATACTATAACAAAATAATAATCTATGTTTAATCTATTTTATTTTCTCTCGTTCTGTGGGGGTTGAGTGGAAGAGCAGAGGATTTAGCTTAAATTCACTGAACTCTGCCCTTTATAACTCAATTATATTTTAATAATTTTATGATTTTGTAATACTGGTGTGGGTTATAATAAAAGCGATTATTATTATTAGTATTATTATTATTATAGGCAAATAAATCGCATAAATGAAAACAGAAAATTGTAGTGCTAAAGAGTCGGCAATTTGCAGTTATTAGCTTTTTCCGAGAAATATGCGAGACATATTTTCACTGTAATTTTTTACATTAAGTTTTCCACACCATGACGTAAATTTCATATTATTCTTCTGAGCTGACTTATGGGGCAAAAAATTTGCCACTGCATTTTGATCCTTGTTTTAAATCTGGCGGTGTGCACATAATTCCCGTATACTATCGGATATTTTGTATGCAGTTTGTGTGCCTAATTAATTAAATTAACATTTTAGTATAGAAATAATTTAGAAAACTGTATTTACTTTTGCTATATTACAATACAATTGAAAAAAAAAAAGAAGTATGTTGATGTTACCCGTCACCTCCGCCAACTGCAAAAAATCGTACGATCGTGAGCAAAAAAAATAGGACGTCTTATAACGGTATTTTACTAAAATCTAGTTGTGTACATCTAACTTTAATTTTTGTGACATTGTCAGTTAGTTATCATAATTTATTGCAAGTGTGCAAAAAACTAATATGCCTCATATAAGGGATTTAGTTAAATCTGGAGTTATTGCTAAAGCAGAAGATGGATGGTCAATGAGACAAATTGCACTGCGTTATAATATTGACAAATATTCGATGTGTAACATTTTAAGAAAGTGGAGAATAAACGGTACGATTAGTAGAAATCCTGGATCAGGGCGACGAAGGATATCAACTCAACAACGAGATTTGTAATTGGTAAATGGTTTAGTAGAAAATCCATTGCTCAGTTATTTAGGCTGCTGCAGAAACGAATTTTCCTGGATCGAGTAATACTGGTCGCCGGCGATTAAGAGAATCGGAGCTACGCTGTCATGCAGCAGCACAGAAATACTTACTTAAAGCTGAACATAAAGAAGCTCGAGTAGGATTTGCGCTTGAATTTTTAGCGCATGATGTAAATTTTTGGAACAATGTAATCTTTACAGACGAAAAAACTTTCCAGTCAACACACAGCGGCCGTATTCGTGTGTACTGCCCTCCGAATACTCGATTCGATGAGAAATATATATCTAACAATGATAAAAGTGGTAGATTTTCCATCAATATGTGGGCTTGGATATCGGCACGTGGACCTGGTGCTTTGTGGCATATTGATGATAGATTTAATAGTGAAACGTATATTAGGATTTTAGACCATATTATGCTCCTTTCTGTGTCACAATTATTTCCTAATAATGAGCTCATATTTCAACAAGACAGTCGTTTCGTTCATACTGCTCATACCGTAACTAACCGATTTCAAGATAACAACATCAATGTTCTTAACTGGCCCAGTCATAGTTCAGATCTTAACCCTGTGGAAGAAATATGGGAACTACTCGTAAGAAGTATCCAAAACGAAATGTGAGACCACGGAATGCCGAACAATTATTGAGGGGTAGTTAGTACTTGTTAAGGCTTTGTGAACAAAGTTACACATGTGATGCTCTCTTCGATTGTTCATATTAAGCAAATTACAATCTTTAATTTTTATGTGAAATATGATCAAATCCTATCTGCGTTCCGGGTGGAAAGCTGTTGTGCATAATATTTTATGATCCTTACTATTCTTTAGTATATTAGCCCAGTAGCTATCTATTTGTTATCTTAATCTGTTTATTTTTCTGTATTTAATGGTATGTACTTTATTGAGCTAAAATTTAAATATTTTATTCGATTCTATTTTGTATGCTACAAATCCAGAATGAAAGTATAAAACATATACTTTCATTAAAAATTATGGTTTCCCATTATAATCAAAGGGGATATTATCCCCAATTGTAACAAATACATACGTAGTCTTCATAGATATTAATACATCATGTTTTTTTACGTACATGACTCACATACAGTGCATATTTTTATTAAACCGTAATACAATATATAATACCTCTTATTATTGCATTATAAATAATGGAGTACTTAAGTACTTCCTCTATAGTAATGCGTAAGAGAATTATTTTTATCTTCTGCTAAAGAAATTTCATTTTCGAGAACGATTAATAAAATTTACTGGAATATTACGACACAGCATTATTATATGTGGAAGATAAATTTAGCAGTTGACAAAGCGCCCTTTTGTTTGCTTTGATGGTCAAACCACTATTAAAGCTAATAAATTTCACACTTAAAAGTATTGAGATAATATCCTGATATATATGAAGAGTTGTTGTATTTCCGGATGCTCTCCCGCGTCGATGGACGGCTTCTCCCGGAGCTCCGGTTGTCTAAACGACGTTTCGACAGAATCTTCTGCCATCTTCAGGTTCTCGGTGAAATCTGTCTACTGCTGCTCCTCGTTCGTCCGACAAACCCACATACTTGTCACAAAAGTGTTACTTTTACTCCTAATAAAACAATATACTATTTTCCTCAAACGTCAGAAAATCATGACATTTCTTACTCATTTCATGACACTAAAGTTTGACATTTCAGACGGCTGTGCGTTGCCATTAGCAACGGAAGTTAAAGTAGTTTTTCTTCCGCTCGAGTGGACTTTTACTTTCGTTGCTAATGGCAACGCAGAGTTAAATTTTTTATATTTATGTTTTTATATATCTAATCGACGTTTGAAGAAAAAACGACGTGTCTTATTCGGAGTAAAAGCCACTTTTCTGACTCGTCTATAATTGACGGATTCAATTCGTTCGTCCGGCAAACTTACAGACTCGTCACAAAAGTATCACTTTTACTCAAGGGCGTAGATAAGGGGGGTAGAGGTGGTAATTCCCCCCCCCCCCCAATGAAGGACTAGAACATAAAAATTCAGGCGAGAGTTACAGTGGCTTATCTACAGATAAAAAAATTATATTAGCTTTATTTTGGTTTGTGCTTTGTAGCCTGCTTCCTCCAGTTAAATTTACTGCCTCTCATGGAAAAGGGAAAGTCAACCCCTCATAAATTGTAATTGTGTGCTGACCACTTAAAAAGGTACTCAGGTCAAATTTTTATATAATTATTGTAAAGTTAATAAATGCTTTATATTTACGTTCTTCACTTTTAAATTTAAAAAAATATAAAGATTTTAAAACGAAATGAATTAATGAAGTTTATTTCCTCTCTGATCTTTGATGTGATGGAATGGTTGATGCGTTCACTCTCTAGTCTCTACTTAGTGACCTTTGTGACTTTGATTTTTAAAGTTTGTGACCGAAACTTGCTGCTTTTTACTTTTAGGTAGGTAAGGACAGTTCTCGTGTTTAAGGTCACCATATCCAAGAGAGAGATAACCGATACGGGAATATTTACTGTTTTTAACCATAACTTCTTATTCTAAAACACATATTGCAAACAAACTATAAGACTATCTAAATAGAATTATAATAAGAGTAGTGTTATAAATCGTCACTGAATAATTTCAAACATATGCGAAATAGTTAGATTTAAATATTGTCTGAAAGTTATTTGTGGCATTCTACGAATATTCTTTCCTTTTATTTGGGTTAGATTTAAATTTAGGAAATACGAAAATTGACATAATTTAAAAAATTAAATCTAAGTATTTTTCAAACAACTATAATTATTGAGTGAAAATTCATATCACTACACCTGTCATAGTACTACTTAGGTAGTCCTATACTTTTTTTACCAATATAAGTATGTACTAAAAAACAGTTATGGTCAAAAATAATAAATATTTCCTTATCGGATCTCTCTCTCTCTCTCTCGGACATGCTCACCTTAAGATAATTTTGATGTAGTATGTGAGGACAATACTGCAACTATTACTGTTTACTGTACCGCATTGTCTTAGTAATATTTTCTAATTACCTATTAAAATTAACTGCACGCATAATATTAAGATGCAAATGCAAGGCCGTAGTCAGAAAAATATTTCGGAGGCGGATTTGTGGGATGAAAATCTCATGATCTTTTTTAGTTTCGTTTTCAACTAATTTAGCACAGAAAAAAAATAGTTATGGCTAAGAAATAATTTTTTAAATTATTGGCAAAATATATTTTTCTGTTCCAATTATTCATTATTTTGAATTGAGCATTTCAACATTTATATGAATATTATTGTTTTTGATAAAAATATTCAAATAATTTTTTTGACTAGTAAATATTTAAAACAAAACAAGAAAATATTTCTAACAGGAAAAAAATAATAGCAAGTTTATGTCAGTCTAAGTATTTTTAAGCTATTGGGCCTATTCAATACGTGTCCCGTTCATACAACTTCTTTTCAATCTAGTCTACAAATATTTAACAAAAAGCAGTAATTTAAAAAAGCACGAGATTTGGCGGCGTGTGGAAAATTAAGATTTTGTAAGTCTGAAATTGAAGTCAGCGGGAAATTCGAATTAGACTTTTTCCTTTCTAAGTGCACAAAAATATTTGAGGTGGAGGGGTAAACCACTGGTTACAGCCTTGCTGTGTCTCACAATTGATAGGTACTTATTTCTCTTTGCAATGAGTAAACATACTGGACAAAAGACAATATACTTCTGTCTTACTAAGAAAATTAAGAAAAATGATGAGATCTCTGAAAATCCAAATCAACTCAACCCGGTCCATAAATCTGAGCATGGATATACTGAATCTCGTCTAAGCGAAGGCAGTGACACTAAAAAAAAATTCCGAAGATATGATTCAGATTCCATGCAAGTTAGAAATAGAGGCAAATCCTGCAAAATATTCGAGCTATCGTAGGATATTACATAAATAAAAAAACTAGCCTTACTGATATGGAAAATTTAACATTTTACAAAATGCATTTGTTCCGTCCGCAGAGTATAATTTTCCATATTCGGTTGTAAATACCAAAAAGATGTAAAATGTTTTCTATCTATAATAATAATATAATAATAATAACTTTATTTTTAACCGAATTTTACAATATTATTTTTACAGTAGTTATTGTTTATTGTATAAATACACCTGATTTCACAAGGAAATTGTTTTGTGTCTTAATATTTCACTAAGATATTATTATCAACAATATCAAAAAACTAAAACTAACAAATAAAAGACTAATAATGAATTATTAATAATTATTATAAAATTATGGAGATTAAGAGCAATAATTCAATTAGAAGTTATGAGAATATTTGTTCAAATAAATGTAAATTATGCATGATAAATATTGACAACTTTTTACAGAATAATTTGTTATTTATTGCTTTTATGTATTCGGGAATAATATTATATATCTTTGGACCCGTGACGCCAAGAGATTCTTTGTACAAAATAGAATTTGGTCTAGGTGTAAAAAGCGCATTGCGTTCATTTTGCCTTGTATTGTGTATGTGGTTTGTTGGTACTCTTAGTGCCCTATTTCTGTAGATAAATTTTGCTACATTAAGGATATATAATCCATTTAAATTGAAGACATTACTATCTAGAAAAAGTTGTTCTGTAAAATATCTTCGATTTTTCCACATGTACTATTATCCTCTTCAAAACAAATCACCGAATCTACAAAATAATAGAATTATTGGAAAAAAGGCCTCTGCGCCCGTGACGTTTACGCCAAAGGAAAAGTCAGAGGTTATGTTTTGCAAATAATATAAATCGGAATAAACACAAAAATAATATATTTTGCTGACGTTTCGGAAAGTAATCTCTTTCCGTTTTCAAAGCTATTTTTTGAAGAACTCTTATTTTGCTGTGTATGTCAAATACACAGCAAAATAAGAGTTCTTCAAAAAATAGCTTTGAAAACGGAAAGAGATTACTTTCCGAAACGTCACCAAAATATATTATTTTTGTGTTTATTCCGATTTATATTATTTGCAAAACATAACCTCTGACTTTTCCTTTGGCGTAAACGTCACGGGCGCAGAGGTCTTTTTTCCAATAATTCTATTATTTTGTAGATTCGGTGATTTGTTTTGAAGAGGATAATAGTACATGTGGTAGAAAACCCAAATAATAGGAAAGAATATTCGTAGAATGCCACAAATAACTTTCAGACAATATTTCCACAGCATTACTTTAAGTATCCATTTTTGAGTTATTTTTATATTTTTCAATTGGCTGTTATATGTCCCACCCCATATTATAATGCAGTAGGTAAGTATGGATACTACCAACGATTTATATATCATTTTTAAAATATTAATTGGAAGAATGTTGCGAAGCTTATAGAATACATGAACAAGTTTCCTTAGTCTTGTATAAGATATTCGGTATGGTCATTCCATCTCATTGTCTCATTTATTATAAGACCCAGATATTTAATGTTTGTAGTGTTCCCAATTACATTTTCGCACGTGCAGTTTATTAAGTCACATTTTTCGTGGAATTTTAAACTGTCAATTTTCGGTTGTAGTCTTGAACTATTGCTGAAAGTAATAAACTTTGTTATTGCATGATTGAGACTTAACAAATTATTGTCCATCCAGCATTTAATTTTATACAGTCCCTTTTCGCTTTTTTTGGTGACCTGAGAGCAGTCTGTACCGTGGAATGTTAGAGCAGTATCATCAGCATATGCGATGATATCTCCACTTATATTTAATTTCAGCATGTCATTTATGTAAAAAAGAAATAATTGCGGACCTAAAACTGTTCCTTGTGGAACACTATATGTCACATTTTCTCGACTACTTAATGTTTTATTAATTTTTACTAAGGCTTTTCTATTTGATAAATAGCTTTTTAACCAATCTAATGCTACTCCTCTAATTCCGTATTTCTCCATTTTTTCCAACAATAGTTCATGTGATATACTATCGAAAGTTTTAGCTAGATCTAAAAATATGGCAATGGTTTTTTCATTTTTGTTAAGATATTCATGTATTTTGTTTGTAAAATGAAATAAGGCGTTTTCCGTGGAGCAGTTTTGTCTAAATCCGAATTGCTTTGGCGATATTATGTTGTGAGATAGTGAGTGGTTATGATGTCGGGAGACCATGCATTTTTCAAATATTTTGGCTATGTTACTAACTACCGATATTGGTCTATAGTTGTTTGTAACAAGTTATCGTTATCGCTTGTTTTAGTGAATCTGGAAATTGTCCATTTTGGAATGAGAAGTTAATCAGATGTACTAGGATATTAAGAATATTAAATTTAATACTCTTAAGTGTTTTTGTAGTTATTTGATCTATTCCGGGAGATGAGTTTAATTTCAAATTATCAATTATGGTTGCTATTTCATTTGTCTGGTTTTAGAAATATAGTTTTCAATATTTGCGATTTTGGATGATATATTTGTTGTTTCTGACGGTGAACTTGATTTTATTTTGTTAGCTAAATTTTCACCAACATTAGAAAGACAAAAGACATTTTAACATTTTGTTTAATTTCTTATGTTAAACGACAATATAATTTTGAGATTTATTTTCAAATACTTATAATTCAAAATCTTTTTAATTTTTCGTCGCTACGCTCGGCTAGGAACTCTGCCAAGGCAGTCAATTTATTTTTCTGCTGAGTTGAACATATAATTTTTTCGCCGATTGTTTAAATATATTCTAAAATAATCAAATTATTACAAATCTCAATCTCTTTATTTTTGTTGTAATAAATTCAATACAAATTCATTAAAAATCGCAGTTGTTACAAGTTGGTTACCATGGAAACTAAGTGTCACTTTCCCTGCCTAGGCAGGAAAGTGCTCACTTTTCTGCCTCGGCAGAGAAAGTGCCACTTTGCCGATTCACATTAGTCAGCAAAGTTAGTACTTTGTTGTCAATCGGTGAAAAAAGTACTTTTTCTGACGCTGCAGCGTCAGAAACAGTACTTTTACTTCCGCTTCTATAGCAACGCGTATTTTGTTTAATACGCCCTCCATGCGATATTAACACAATGCCTTTTTGGCGGAGAAATTCGAATTTTTTTATCTTTATTATTTTTATAGTGTTACGTGTTTACAACCTCCAGTAAACATTCTGAGGCGATTTGTTGTCGAATGTTCCGGTCTATCCTTCGCGGCGTTTCTGACCCTTCTCGTATTTTCTATGAGGCAGTGGCGGTGCACATAATAATGGCTAATCGACGTTTGAAGAAAAAATAGCATGTCTTATTCCGAGTAAAAGCCATTTGTTGGAACTCGCCTGTAATTGTCGGACTCACTTCGTTCGTCCGGCATACCTACAGACTCGTCACAAAAGCATCACTTTTACTCCTAATAAAACAATATACAATTTCTCCAATTTCGCAATTCCAAGTGAATTGGTTAACTCAAAATTCTGATCCGGCAGGAAATTTTGCGTAAGAAACTGTTTTTTCGTTTATGTATATAATTTAGTTGACCCCCCCCCCATCTTTAAAATGTATTTACGACAACTTAGATCCCTAACTATTAAGGCTTTCGATTTTTCTGATAATTTAGACCATATCAGTTAGTTTATTAGCAATTCACTCATGAAATCGGTGTTAGATAAAGTTCTGGAGACATGCTTTATGTCATCTTCTTCCTGTTTAGACAATACCATGTTGTTTTGAGCGCAGTAATAAATAATTGTAATTTTAGACCTGCATTAGTATTTGATATCAAGTAGAAAACTATTTTGCTTGATAATAAAAAAAATTACATATTTTTTCGAATTTTAAATAAAGGTATTATTATTATCATGATTACAAGAAGAAAATGGTCCTGTACTAAGAAAAAGTTTCAAAGTTTTTAATCACGAGGTGAAAATACTTCTTTAATGAGGTTATTCAGTTAGTTTATTTATATGGTTAAAACATACATGTTGAAATTGCTTATTGCATTAAAGATATATAAACGGAAATTGTTCCTCTACTACCCAGTTGAATCTCTATAGATCTAGTATTTATTAACTGTTAGTAAAGATTTATTCAGATAATTAACGTATTTCAAACAATCAATATGTTAATATAAGTCAAATGATAATCACCAGAACAGAGAAATCACGGATTTACCTCAATAATCGTATAATAAATTAATTCATAAGCGTAATCAAATTGCGTCAAGAATAAAAAGTTATGCATTTTTAGTCTAAATGTACCTACGTCATTATTGTTATAATACGTCTATTTGATATTTCTTTGCATATCTTGTTGATAATTTACATAAATTCACTGGCTATGAAGGCACACCTATATTAATTACCTCAATTCAATTTTAAAATAAAAATTAGAACAAATTTTCAAATTAATAAAATCAATCTCTCAGTAAATGTTGCTGTAACAGTTCAATCAAATAAATAAATTATAACAAAATAAATACTTTTGTCATCCCGTCGTAGAGAAAAAATGATATACAGAAGAAATTCGCTTCAAAGCACGGTGAATTCAAACATGAATAACACTTGTTAGACTTACTTTTTTCTACTGTCGTTTATTTATAGATACAATGCAAGAGAACTGATGTGATGAATGTTGCACGGAGCTGCGTACTGTTTAAAACGTGTTTCCCTGGTGCTTAAGGAGTTTGCAATTCTGGTATTGAGGGTTTTTTCTAATAGCAAATAAAATCAAATTGAATGAAGTATGTTGTTTTTTTCCAATTATAAGCTAGTACCAGATATTTAAGAAATAGAAAAACGCATATCTGATACCCAGTGCTGGCAAGCACAAAACTTGAATCAAGGCCTATGCAAGATAGAAAAGAAGAGAAATAGCCAAATAATATAATAATAATAAACACCACAGAAATTAGACAATAAAAATTAACAGATATCGTTCTCTTTCACTTGCAACTCTCTATTTATATTTCACTCTATATTATTATAGGGATCGACCTAAGATTTCTTTATGCCACTACTGTAAATATTTTAAAAACTCTCAAGGCGCCCAACTTAAATATTGAAAAAGGCTTCAACAAAGAAAAGTAGCTCATCAAGTCATTTATTGGTGTTATGTAGCTAATATATTCTTTTTATATACAGTATAACACCATCACATTTATTAAAAAGTGATACATTATAGTCTATTGATAGTTAGGAATTGAAGTCATCTACCTTAATTATTTCTCTTGTTTCTGATAATATAATCACCTCCCCCCCCCCCCACAATACTTCCAATGTATAATAGTACAAGTTAATTTTCTATGTGGCTTCCCGCATCTCCTGACCATCCATCATGTTTTTCTTTTTTACTTATATTTCATGATGAGCAACATAACCTTTGCTTAAACCAAACTGGAAGACAATAACAAAACGTACTTTATCGGTATCATAGTCCCCTGCACCTTCTCACCACCTTTACTTTCTGATACAGATTAAAAATTCATGAAATCGTGAAAGCTCATTTTATCCTTATATATTTTATTTTAACAGACTAAAATTTCTCCTATTAATGTGCATTGGTGGTAGAGACCAAAATATAACAAAAATCGCTTTACTGTTACCACAACAAAATACAGATTAGAAATTTGTGAAATTGTGTACAGCTGATTTTTACCTTTATTCATCTTAACAGACTAAGTTTTTTTCTATTTCTCCTAGTAATATACAGTGGTAGATGGTAAGGAATAAAATATTATCGATCTGAAATTTCTAAAATCGTGTAGAGCTTAATTTAAACCTGATTTATTGTGAAATGCATTTTATTAATACATAATGATAGCCAAACGCAAAATATTGTAGGTTATAAATTGTTGAAATCATGTTAATGTTTCAACATTGTTTTCATAACAATACAACCGAAAATCTGAAGCTTGATTTCACAGTTGGAATCTAACACGGGACTTGTTGGAGACAAACTTTATTTTCCAAACGTAGGTAAATAATTGATTACTTGAATTTCTATTTTGTCTTTACTTCTAGTAGCACTACCGTAATAGAGGTACCTTTTCGCTGGCTGGGATACCCATTGAATTATGCAAGAAAAGCAACAGCACAAAACACATTCCATATGTAATAGAAAAAATTACTCACGAATTCATGAATTTTTAATCTGTATCAGAAAGTAAAGGTAGTCAGAAGGTACAGGGGACTACGATAACGATAAAGCGCTTCTGTTATTTTCTTCCAGTTTGGTTTAAGCAAAGATTATGTTGCTCATCATGAAGTATATAGTCAAAAAGATAAACACATGATGGATGGTTAAGAGCTGCGGGGAAACCACATAGAAAATTAGCGTGTAGTAATTATACATTGGCAGCGTTGTGGGGGGCGATTTTATTTATTTTTCATTATTATGAAACAGAACGTGGTTATTAAGATAGACTATATAAAAGAACCGTGAAATTTGAATATAGACATACCTACTTATTCATTTATTTCTAACAGGCGAAGAGAAAAAGCACTTCAGTAGTAGCAAAGTACAATGCCATAGGATACTTCTACCATTTGCTTCAAACAATACTTTTCGTCTTCACTAGTTGCATCAGATAAGAAGAAAAATATTCCGTTCCCATTTGCAAACTTAGGACTGTCAATCATGTCTTTCTGAGTGTCTGATCTGAGCACTTTTCAACCTTCCAGGTCGCGTTGCCTTTTACCCATTTTCCCAGTCAATAAGTATCTCGGTCAAAATTTGGGCGGTCGGTGAAAAGTGGTGAAAAAGTTGTATCGAGGTCCTAGTTATCCTCCAGTAACGTTTTACTTATTTCTAACTTTTAGTTTGGCCACAGCACACTTTTTCCCGGAACCGTTGGTCGGATCGAACTGAAACTGCTGGCAATGGATTCTATGGCCTCAATTTACTCGAAAGCGAGGAGTCGCATTGCCTTTAACTCCTTTTTCTAGGGTCACTAAGTATCCCGGTCAAAAGTGGTGAAAAAGGTGTATCGAGATCCTAGTTGTCCTCCAGTAACGTTTTACTTATTTTTGACCTTTAGTTTGGCCACAGCACACTTTTTACCGGACCGTTGGTCGGATCGATTCGGCATGGTCGAAGTGAATTCCTCGTGGTCGACTTAGTCGATATCGGTACCTCCGACGCTTTCGTGTGTCTTCGGGAAACTTCGGAAGTGTTTGTGCGAAGTTCGGATTTTTGCATATAATCCTAGCTTTCACACCCCTGAAACTTGTTTCGGTTTTTCAACCCCCCAAGTCGTTGATAACACGGTGAAAAACGCCCTCGGGATCGTTTCGATAACCGTCGCAATCGATTCTCCCTGGCCGGTATTGTCGAAAATGATACCCCACCCGACCTTGTACGCCTTCGGGTCTCCGTAGATCATGTCCCGGCCTGTACACGGAGAACCCCGACCGTCTTTCTCTAAAAATTGTTCTAATTGTTATGTACCTCCGACCGGTTTCGACTGGGGGGATGCTAGGTTAGAGAACCCACTCGCGCCTAACTTCACTATGTCTTTAAAAAAATTTAGGTTATGTTTATACTAGTTTGTTTGTGTCTATATTCACGTTATTTATAAATGTCACTGTCATAGGATTAAATTAAGCGACTTCCGTATCCGTCGACGTCGTACTTCCGTTTTTGAGGACGTACTTCCATTTAATACACAAATATAACCGGAATGACAGATCTCAAAATTCAAACATCAACCCTATTGATAAAGGGGGTAAAAACAATTCAAATGTGATTTAGTGTGTATACAAAAATGAAACGTTTAAAAAAAATTTTTGGCGTTAGCTACCCCCTCTACCACCCCCATTGTCATCTTCACCCAATTATTGAAGGGAGTAAAAAAAATTAAAATGTATTTTGGCATTAGTTACCCCCTCTACCACCCCCATTTCTACCCCTACCCTATTGTTTAAGGGAATAAAAAATTAAATTGGGATTTAGTGTGTATACGAGAACTAAGGATTAAATAATTTATTTTACATTAGCCATCCCCTCTACCACCCCCACTCTATTATTAAAGGAAATAAAATATTACATTGGGATTTAGTGCGCATAAGACTTGGACACAAAATCTGGATGTGGAAGTAGTGATTCCTCCTTGGGTAGCGGTTTTTGAAATAGGTGGTAGATGGTAAGGAATAAAATATTATCGATCTGAAATTTCTAAAATAATGTAGAGCTTAATTTAAACCTGAATTATTGTGAAATGCATTTTATTAATACATAATGATAGCCAAATGCAAAATATTGCAGGTTATAAATTGTTGAAATCATGTTAACGTTTCAACATTGTTTTCATAACAATACAACCGAAAATCTGAAGCTGGATTTTACAGTTGGAATCTAAGACGGGACTTGTTGGTGACAAACTTTATTTTCCAAACGTAGGTAAATAATTAATTACTTTACTTGAATTTCTAATTTGTCTTTACTTCTAGTAGTACTACCGTAATAGAGGTACCTTTTTCGCTGGCTGGGAGACCCATTGAATTATGCAAGAAAAACAACAGCACAAAACACATTCCATATGTAATAGAAAAAATTAGCGCTACTCACGATTTCATGAATTTATAATCTGTATCAGAAAGTAAAGGTAGTCAGAAGGTGCAGGGAACTACGATAACGATAACGCGCTTTTTGTTATTTTCTTCTAGTTTGGTTTAAGCAAAGATTATGTTGCTCATCATGAAGTATATAGTCAAAAAGATAAACATAATGGATGGTCAGGGGCTGCGGGGAAGCCACATAGAAAATTATCTTAATTTCCTCAAGTTACTCGAAAACTAGGGGTCGCGTTGCCTTTAACTCCTTTTTCTAAGGTCACTAAGTATCCCGGTCAATAGTGATGAAAAAGGTGTATCGAGGTCCTAGTTGTCCTCCAGTAACGTTTTACTTATTTCTGACCTTTAATTTGGCCACAACACACTTTTTCTCGGAACCGTTGGTCGGTTCGATTCGGTAATGGTCGGAATGAATTTCTCGTGGTCGACTTAGTCGATATCGATACCTCCGACGCTTTCGTGTGTCTTCGGGAAACTTCGGAAGTGTTTGTGCGAAGTTCGGATTTTTGCATATAATCCTAGCTTCCACACCCCTGAAACCTGTTTCGGTTTTTCAACCCCCCAAATCGTTGATAACATGGCGAAAAACGCCCTCGGGATCGATTCGATAACCGTCGCAATCGATTCCCCCTGACCGGTATTGTCGAAAATGATACTGCACCCGACCTTGTACGCCTTCGGGTTTCCGTAGATCATGTCCCGGCCTGTACACGGAGAACCCCGACCGTCTTTCTCTAAAAATTGTTCTAAACCTCTTTGAGCTTATGTACCTCCGACCTGTTTCGACTGGGGGGATGCTTGCAAAAAATCCGATTTAAATACAATCCTCGAAGTTATAAAATACCTTTGTTTCTATATCCGTCTTATCGAACACATCCAAAAATTCTAACATAGTAAGTACAGTGTCAGGGACTATTTTAATCTCTCTAAAAATTTAGGAAATGAGCTATTTGCAGAAAATACACCTAAAATATAAAAATCAAATCAAATTTATTGCATTTTCCCAGAAATATACGATCAGTAGATGACATTATTATATTATTTTTATATTCAATATTTTAACCACCTACCAATAGTTTCGTAAATTTCTGTTTGTTAGTTGTTAAGTAATCAGTTATTTTATCACAGAATAGCCTTATGTTATTATATTGCTTAAAATGGATAGGTAAAGTATTATAAAATTTTGGACTACAATACGTTATAAATCTTTGTGTTGTTGAATATCTAATTTGAGGTATAGTGACATTTAAATTATATTTTTGTCTTGTGTTGTGTACATGTTGTATTGTACTCCGCAAATTTTTATATTTATGTGTAAATATTAGTACAGACTTGGTATACAGGAGTTACAGATTAAACACATTAAATTGTTTGAATAGTAGTAGATGTATGTAACGGAAGTGTATCTATCTTAAGTACGTTTCTGTCATATATACTAAAGCACATAATTTTAGTTTTATTTAGGTTAACTGTTAGGTAATTTTTCAGTAGCCACTGTTGTAGTTTTGAATACTCTACCATCGCTTTATTGGCAACATTTTCCAGAAGTCATTGTCAATCAGAAGAACAGTGTCATCTGCATATGCTACTACTTTTCCATTAATTGGAAGTTGAAGTAATTCATTGATTTAAATATTAAAAAGAATTGGCCCTAGAACCGTTCCTTGAGGAATGCCATATTTCATTATTATTAAATTAATTCTACTTTCACCAACTTTTACACATTGCTCCTTATTTTGAAGATAACTTCTGAACAAATCATTAACTGTACTCCGTATACCATATTCGTTGAGTTGGTTAAGTAAAATGTCATGCGACACTTTGGCCAAATCAGGAAATATTGCAATATGTTTTTTATTATTATTTACAGAATTATATATAGTTTTTACAACCTCATACATGGCATCACCAGTACTTATAGCTTCCTTAAAGCCATATTGATTGGGAGAAAGAATTTTATTATAATTTAAATGTTCTACTAGTCTATTTTTTATGCATTTTTCTAAAACTTTTGCAATATTGTTGATTACCGAGAAGACTCTATAGTTACTTACTACTGTCCTATAATTTTTATATACAGGTGTCACAGTTGATATTTTTAGCATGTTTGAAAAGAAACTTTTTCAACACATAAGTTAAATATATAACATAGGGGTTTCACAATGATTGCATCCAAAAACTTCGATCTTTGAGGATATATTATCCTCACCTGAAGAAGATTTATTTTTTAAATTGTTTATATTTTTTATAATTCCTTCTTCGGTGATAGGTTTAAGAAACATGTTACTACAATTAATGTTCCTTCTTTTTATAATTTGTTAACTTGAATTTTCCTTGCCATGTTTCTTCCAATATTTATAAAGTAGTTATTAAAATTTTCACTAATTTCCTTATCATTTACTATTTCGACATTATTTTGATTTATTATAATTTTTTTGCTAGACCTTTACTCGTTAAGAATTTAATTTATTATTTTCCAGACTTTTTTTCAATATTCTTTATATTTATTTATTAGGGTAAGATTGTTTTTATTTTTATTGGCGTCTTCCTTCATTTTATCCCTTTTCCTTATTGCGAATACTAGGCCTTTTGTTATCCAAGGTTTAATTTTTTTCTGTAGATTTTACTATTGAAATTTTTTAGCATTTTTCTAGGTTAACTTTTATTTTACTTATAAAGTTTGTATAGGCAATATTTTTGTTAAAATAGGCTTAAAATGTCATGAGACATCGAGATTTAAAATTTGAACAAAAAAATTTCCTGTCTCTCTGTCGGTCTGTTTGTCTGTAACTTTTTTTTGCGCGCACGTTTACACACTGGAACCGTTTATGATATTGACTTAAAATTTTATACACTTTGTATTGTAACGAAACTAGATTTATTTTGATCTAATTCCGTTGAAGGGTTCGGGGGCAAATGGAGTAAATAAGGGAAAATAGGCAAAACAAGCAAGTAAGAGTTCATAAAATTACAATTTAGGGTATCTACGAAAAAGTTCTCAAAATTTTTTTTTTGCGTCAGCCACCCCCCTTTCCACTATCACCCCCAATAGCACCGCCACACTATTATGAAAGGGAGTAAAAAAAATTAAAATGTGATTTAATGTATATACAAAAACGAAACGTCTAAAATTTTTTTAGCGTTAGCTAACCCCTCTACCACCCCCATTGCCACTCCCCACCCTATTATTAAAGGAGATAAAAAAATTAAACCGTGATTTAATGTGTATACAAGAACGAAACGTCTAATAAGATTTTTTTGGCGTTAGCTAACCCCTCTACCATCCTATTGCCACCCCCACCCTATTATTAAAGAGGGTAAAAATAATTAAAATATGATTTAGTGTGTATACAAAAATGAAACATCTAAAAAAAATTTTTGGCGTTAGTTACCCCCCTACCACCCTCATTGTCATCCTCACCCTATTATTGAACGGGGTAAAAAAAATTCAAATGTATTTTGGCATTAGTTACCCCCTCTACCACCCCCATTTCCACCCCTACCATATTGTTTAAGAGAATAAAAAATTAAATTGGGATTTAGTGTGTATACGAGAACTAAGGACTAAAGAATTTATTTTACATTAGCCACCCCCTTTACCACCCCCACTCTATTATTAAAGGGAATAAAATATTACATTGGGATTTAGTGCGCATAAGATTTGGATACAAAATCTGGATTCCTTGGGTAGCGGTTTTTGAAATAGATTTTGCCATGTTTCTGATTGCATCAATTCTTGAAGTAATTATAATTTGTTTGAGTAATTTTTTCGTTATTTATATTTCCTTTGGAATTTATATTTTGTTTTTTTTTTTGTGAATTTTATCATATTAGGGCAATGGTCTGTAATATTGGATTTGAAAAAAATCGGTAGAATATTTGTATTAGTTATGTTTGGAGGCATGCTACTAAAATAATGATTTAGATATGAATCATTTTCTTCATCTATTCTTGATGAGCAGTTTATATATGGAAGAAATCCATATTCGGCTACTGTATTTATATATTCATTGGTCAAATTTTCGCTCTTATGTAGATTTTGATGTCGCTTAAAAGATACGTAAGGAATTTTTTTGTTTTATTTGTTTAAGCACATTTTGCAATTTATGTAGAAAAATGATAAACAAATAGTTAAATGAGTATGGTTTAAAAAAGAAAACAACAATCATTCATAGTAATCTATCTGAATGTAAAATCATAATTTTAGTAACCATTTAGATCCAACCAAAAAAGAAGAAGCAGAAATTTATTTTTTATGCAGAAAACAAAAAGATGTGGATATTAATGACAGTAAAAGAAAACATTTTTATGAACTAACAGATAGGTTGCAAAGGATTAGAAATATTATTAGAAAAAGCTCCTAAGGTCTGTTTTGGTTCTAGTGATTTATACTTTACTATCCCTATTTAAATAAATTTTACCATTCTCGGCACATACATTTTATAAACATATTTTATCAATCGTTTCATTTAACATTTACACTCTAAGACTCTAATAACGCTGCCGATTCCCTTAGGTTCTTTTTCTTTCCATAAGCCATTTTCTTAGTATCAAGATCCTTTAACTTCAGGAAAATATCTCTATTTTTATTTCCTTCCTTCTTCCTAATTTTATAACACAATAGAATATCGGTGTCTGAGAGGCTTTAGGACATCTTATTGTTTAAAATTCTCTCCATTTCGTCTCTCGTTTTATCATGCGTCCTTTCTTTATCACTAAAAATTCTCAAATTACATTATCTCGCCTCTTGATCCAGTTGGTCTCTTTGATTTTACGCTCTTAAGTTCCATCACTATAGTTTCAACAATTAATAGTTTTTGTTCGATTATATTTATTATGTCCTCGGTGACTTTCTTTGCTTTTTTTGCTAAGAGAGATGTTTCTATTTCCTCACAGATTTCTCGTGTTATAACCATAGTTTTCCTGTTAATTTCGCCAATTGGGATAGTAGGATTACACTTAAACACTGACTTGCGATCAAAAATAATTTATTTGCCATAATAACTTATAATTCATTATATTTAAATGTGATTAGGGAGCTCAATCACAGTCGACTGTTCTATAGAAATTAGAAAATGTAACAGTGACATGATGGGTGACAGTCAGTAATGTCATAATGAAGTTAGTAGATTAACATCAAAATTATTTGTTCAGAAAATGTTAACAAAATCTTAGTAATGGAGCTTATATCATCTCCACAACCTCACTTTATTCCAGGTTACACTGGATTTTGTCCTCAATACAAGTATCGACTGGGAGACACGTATGGAACCACAACTCACAAAGTACTTCTAGACCCCACAGTGCATCATGCGGAGAAGATTGTATTATCTGACAGGACAAGAGATGACTATCAGGCATATCGACCACCTCTTAGAGATATTGATCAAGTCAACGATAAACATGGAGACACTATTTACAAACATCCGATGGTTCCTGGTTATGAAGGATTCGTCCCAAAAGATCATGGAAAATTAGGACAAAGATATACTGTGCAAACAACCGAGGCTCTATCAGAGTTTGAAAAGCTACGAGTCGCCGATCAAGCAGCTCAGAATCAAATAACTAAAATTGGATATCTTCAGGATAACAAATGGGATCCAAAAACTTTGGAAGATAAAGAATTAACACAAAGTCAATTTAAGCTTCCACTACTTGAAGTAAGGCCAGAATGCGGAGGATTATTGCGAAGTTTAGCAGTAACAGAACCTCCTATAACTCCTCCAAATAGTTCTTTAAGTCCTTATTTTTCAGATAGTACTGGACATGTACCGTTTGGGAATGCATCCTTTGGCAAGACAAATGAGCCAATGACCACTAGTGCTCTGTGCGATTTCACAGCGAACTATAGAAAGAGATTAACTAATGAATGGGCCCCAGTTCAGATAGACAGGCCAGAACCCCCCATGTTAATACAACCTTCAGATATATACCATAGGCATATAGGACAATTACCAAACTACGGTGGGCATATACCCGGTGCCATATTTAGATATGGAAAAACCTATGGTAATGATACTAGAGATGCAAAAAGATGGTTGAGAGGAGACTTCGCTTCATAAACATTAAATTACGATTCAAATTAAAATTAACCGATTTATTTTTGTTGTTGATGTTGTTTATTAAAAATAGATGTTCATGATTGCATTTGATTCGAACTTATTCAACGTTAAAAAAATAAATATTGATAACTGTACTAACAATCTGTAACACTTAATTCGAGTTAATTTATTTACTCTTGCTCAAGGTGAGTTCAAGTTGCCCTAGACAAAGAGATGACATCCTTCAGCAAATATTGTCAAGCATGAATAATACGAATGTGACTTTGAATAATAAATTTGCGAATATGGATACAAATTTGAGAATGTGAATATAAAAATTCAAAATATTGATAAAAAATGAATGAAAACTTTGAATCTTTGGGAACTGATATTAATGATTTCAATTGAATTTTATTGAAATATGGTACATTGAGGCCCATAACTAACGGATAAATTCATTATCTACATAATTAACAATTCATGAGTAAAATTCTAAAACACGCCAATTTTTACTTTTAAAATGACATTTTTTGAGCATAATTTTATACCTCCCCCTTCAACCCCTTGAAGTGACAGCTACCCCTTTAAAATTTTTAAATAGAACGAGGATGCGTGTGATAGCTCATTTGAAAGAGTTTTTAATTCTCCATTCAGCAATATAAGGTTTTTTGAATTTTGTATATTTCTCATCAAGAAAATTAAATTTAAAAATGTTGAAATGTATACCATCAAATGTACCCTAAACTATTTTATGTACCAAATATCTGTCAAATCTGACTTTTCTAATTAATTTAGTGTCATAACAGTCAATTTAAGGGTATTGTTTTTTCTGATAGAAATATTTGGTATCAGCAGGACGGAGCTACACCACATTTTGCATTGGAAGTAACAGCCTATCTCAATTAAGTTTTTCTCAAAAGGTGGATCGGTAGACGCGGTGAAATTGAGTGACCTACCCGTTTTCCCTATTTGACCCCGCTTGACTATTTTTATGGGGTTACTTAAAATCGAAAGTTTAGTTCAACAGACCAATAACGTCGATGATTTAAAAGACAGAATAAGGTAAGAAATTAATCAAATCACCCCCGAAACGATACAAAATGTTTTAGAAGAATTTCACCAACGCCTCCATTATTGTCAAAAAGCTACGGGCGCCCAGTTTGAACATTTGATTTAAACTGCTTCATGTTTTTTTGTTTACTTAGTAACACTGAAAATGTAATATTTTTTAATAAAAAAATTAGAGAAATTCAAAAGATCTTAAATTGCTTAAATTTACGCATTAGATCCCTCAATCATTTAATGGTGTAAACAATATGCTCTGACTATCGTATCTAGAACAACTCTTAAGTACTTTTTTGAAGAGACTTTTTCTATTGTAGGACATTTACAGATATTTTTCTGACAGTTTGAAAAATGCAATTTTATGGATTAATCAGCAGGTTATTAGCAGTTGTACGGCTAAAAGCAATGAATTTCGTTTCTGTTTAAGATAAGCATATTATAATTTAACCATAATTTAGTACATCTTTTAGTTTTTCTGTTAATATTATAGCTCTATCATCGGCATAACATATGAGATGACCAGTGAAAGAACAGTATTGGACCTAATGCGGTTCCTTGTGGTACGCCCATTTTCACGACAGAGTTGGAACTTACCTCATTACCAATTTTTACTCATTGGATTCTGTTTGTTAGGTAATCAGACATAAGTTCGAGCGCCAGACCTCGGACACCAAAGTTGCTTAGCTTATTAGGTAATACTTCATGACACACGGTGCCAAAGGCACATACTAAAACCTGTGTCGAGGGCTTTGGCTAGATCTAGGGAAACTGCAATACGCGCCGATGATTCGTCCAAAGCCCCGACCGCCTTCTCGAAAAGTCAGCAACGGCATTTTCGGTGGCCGAGTTCTGTATAAAACGCATACTGTCTGTCTATGATGACATTGTGAGCATGAAAGAATTCAATTAGTCTTGTTTTTAAGGTGTTCTCAAAGATCTTTGCAATACAGTAATTCCAGATACAAGTCTGTAATTGTTTAGTTTAGTGAGGTCTAAATATGGGAGTGACAGTTGATTCCTTCCACTGCTGTGGAATTTTTCCACTTTGGAAGCATATATTAATAATATGAGTTAATGGGGAAATAATATATTCATGAATGCTTTTTATTGTTTTTACAGTTAATTTATCTTGACTAGCTTTCAACTTTTTTAAAGTTGATATAAGAAGAGTAGCTTGCTTCTTTGTTGTCGGCTTCAGGAATAAATTCGAGTTAACTTTATCATTCATAAAGAGTTATCTGGTAAGTCTATTTTAGTTATTTTTTTCGCCATGTTGGTACCTATATTTGTGAAATAATTGTTAAACATATCTGATTTATCATTATTATTATATATAAATTCATTATTATCATTAGTGACAGATATGTTTTCGATTAGTTTAGGTTTCTCCTGGAATGTCGTTTATGACAGTCCAGATTTCTTTTGAAGTTTGTCCCTGCTTGCGCAATTTTATTTTGGCAATCTTCGTCTTTTGTTTTTTTTAGTTAAAGTATTAAGATTAGTTCCGGGATTTTTATATTGATTTTCAAGCTCATGATAATAATAACTTTTCATTAATGTCTTTTCTAGGTAATTTCTTTGTTTAACGGAAGAAATGAAACTCAAAATAATCCGTGGTTTTATTTTCGTTTATTTTTTAAATTTTCGTTCCTGTAGAAGTAGTGATGTATAATTATACAATTTATTAAAAAATATGTCATAAGCTAGTTGTGGTTCATCATTGATGTTTAATACATCATTCCATTTTCACTATCTAGAAGATTTTTTAATTTACCAAAATTAATCTCGTTTATTTTGCTTTCTACTTTAGTTTTATAGTTATTTTGTTTAGAAAAAAATATTAGTACAAAGAGGGAATAATGGTCTGTTATGTCAGTGAGGGATATAATAGGTTCAATGTCAATATGTTTTAATAAGTTGTTTCGAGTTCTAATGAAAATATGGCCAATAGTAGTTAGTATTCTTCGTTACTCTGGTGAATTTGTTTATATTGGAAATAAAACACTTTGAATTTAATATATTTTAAAAATTGTTACCTTCGTTAGCCTCTTTTATAAATAAATTATTATTTATTTGCTAAAATGTGATTCATTATGATATATTGGGTAATTAGGAATTGAAAAATCATCTAAATTATTCATTTTTCTTGTTTCTGATATAATAATAACAATATCGAAATTATCCCTTGCCATTTCGATATATACTAATAGTTCTGTCTTATCTAATACATTAAAAAATTCTATCATAGTACAATGCAGTTACTAGGTTGAACTCCCTAAATATTAGCTTTATATGGAAAATACACCTAAAATTTAGTATAAAAATAAGTAGGAGAAGACCGATTTGAAAATGAAAACAACAATCATCCATATTAATCTATCTGAATGTAAAACCATAATTTTAATAATCATTTGAAGGGGGCGAGCGTAGGTGCGTCTTTACTATGTACATACTTCGGTATGCGATGTAAAGCAACGACAGGCGCAGCTAGTACTTGGATGGGTGACCATTCCAACGGAAACCGCGTTCTCGCCTCACACATCTTCCAGCGGCTTGTATATCAGTGTATGCGCGGAAGGGCTCGGAGGGGATGTAAAGCCGTCGGTCCTTTGTCTATTAAATGTTAGGCAAGTAAAAGATCCCTACTCTTCTTAAGGGAAGAGGTTCGGCAAAATTCCTGGTTGGGGGTAGCTCGTCTACAGGCGTCGGTGTTAGACCTCAGTAGCGGAAATAGGCCGACGTTAAATAAATGTATAAAAAAAAAAAATAATCATTTTAATCCAACCAAAAAATAAGCAGCAGAACTATAACGAAGAAAAAAGATGTGGATATTAATGACAGTAAGAGAAAACAATTTTTTATTAACTAACAAATAGGTAGTAGAGTATTAAAAATTTTATTAGAGAAAGTTCCTAAGTTTTTTTTGTTCCATATATATTTAAATAAGTTTTACATATATTTTTTAAACTAATTTTATCAATCGTTTCATTTAGTCTTCTCTAATAACGATTCCTTTAACTTCTTTTTTCTGTCCATAAATCATTTTCTTGGTATCAAGGTTCTTTAACTTCAGGAAAACATCTCTATTTTTATTTTCCTCCTTCCCAATTCTATAATGCAGTAGAATATCGGTGTCTGAGGTGTTTAACAACAGCTTATTGTTTAAAATTCTCTTCATTTCGTCTCTCGTGTTTTCTTGCGGTTCTTCTGTATCACTGAAAATTCTCAAATTACACGATCTCGCTGCTTGATCCACCCGGTCCATTTTCATCTTAAACTCATGTTTCTCTTCATACACTTCAGCCATTCTCAGCTCTAACTCTATCTCTTGATTTTATTCTCAAATTTTTCATTAGGTTTTTCATTATTATCCTTAAATTCCGCCACTGTGGATTCAATATTTAATAGTTTTTGTTCGATTGCATTTATTATGTTCTCGATGATTTATTTGACAAGAGCGTGGTTTTTCATGGGCCTGTCTACCGCTGTGTTTATTAATGTTTCCATTTTCTCATGGATTTCTCGTATTATACCCATAGTTTTTCTGTTAATTTCATCAATTAGGATAATGGGTTTACTCTTAAACACTGACTCACGTTCAAAAATAAATTATTTGACGTAATAACTTAGTACTTTTACATATGATTCCAGAGCTCAATCACAGTCGACTATTCTATAGAAATTATAAAATGTAACAGTGACATGATGAGTGACAGTCAGTAATGCAGTAATAAAATTGGTAGTTTAATAACAAAATTAACTGTTGAAGAATTGTTGACAAAATCTTAGTGATGGAGCTCATATCATCCCCACAACCTCACTTTATTCCAGGTTATACTGGATTCTGCCCTCAATACAAGTATCGACTGGGAGATACGTATGGAACCACAACTCACAAAGTACTTCTAGATCCCACAGTGCATCATGCGGAGAAGATTGTATTATCTGACAAGTCAAGAGATGACTATCAGGCATATCGGCCACCTCTTAGAGATATCGATATAGTCAACGATAGACATGGAGACACTATTTACAAACATCCGATGGTTCCTGGTTATGAAGGATTCGTCCCAAGAGAACATGGAAAATTTGGACAAAGATACACTGTGCAAGCAACCGAAGCTCTATCAGAGTTTGAAAAGCTACAACTCGCCGATCAAGCAGCTCAGAATCAAATAACTAAAATTGGATATCTTCAGGATAATAAATGGGATCCAAAAACTTTGGAAGATAAAGAATTAACACAAAGTCAATTTAAGCTCCCATTACTTGAAGTAAGGCCAGAGTGTGGAGGGTTATTGCGAAATTTACCAGTAACAGAACCTCCTATAACTCCTCCAAACAGTTCTTTAAGTCCTTATTTTTCAGATAGTACTGACCCAGAAAAGTACTTAAAAGCAGGTTTCACCGGACATGTACCGTTTGGGTATGCATCCTTTGGCAAGACAAATGAGTCAATGACCAATAGTGCTCTGTGTGATTTCACAGCGAACTATAGAAAGAGATTAACTAACGAATGGGCCCCAGTTCAGATAGATAGGCCGGAACCCCCAATGTTAATACAGCCTTCAGAAATATACCATAGGCATATAGGGCAATTACCAAACTACGGCGGTCATATACCTGGTGCCATACTTAGATATGGCAAAACCTATGGTAATGATACTAGAGATGCGAAAAGATGGTTGAGAGGAGACTTCTCTTCATAAACACTAAATTGCGATTCAAATTAGAATCCGCCAATTTATTTTTGTAATATTAAATATGTTGAATCTTATTAAATATATATATTCATGATTACATTTGATTTTAGAATTGTTAATATTTATATATTGATATGTGATACATTAAACTTATTCAACGTTAAAAAAATGTAGTGATCACTGTATTAGCAATCTGCAACTCTTATTTTGGATTAATTTATTTACTCTTGCTCAGGGTGAGTTCAAGTTGGTCAATGTTTTTTTAACCTCTCCACAATAAAATTGTGAGAGGTTACTAAATGGTTCAAAAACAAAAATTGAGATAACATCAAATCTTTACGTTTTGAGGTCCTAGGAACCCAAAAAAGTGGTTTTTGAAAAATGTCCTGTGTGTGTATGTGTGTTAGCACGATAGCGCCGAAACTACTGAACGGATTTGAATGAAACTTTACACGTGCTTTTCTTTAGTGCCCCAGAAGAACTGAAAAGATTTGGTTTAGATCGAATTACGTTTAGTGCCATTTTGACGCAACAAGTCGTTTATTTTATAATTAGTTTTAATTTGAAATACAACCATTGAAAAGCAGTTAAATTTCTGATTTCAACGATATATCACACTTCCACCCTTTCGATTTGGTTTCCGTGAAAAATATTAAAAACAAAGCAAATATGAAGCATAGATCGCATTTCGCATGACATGATCGATGCGCGTAGCCGTTACGTCGTGAAACTCGTCACATCATGTGTCAATTCACGTGTGAGGGTTTCTTCACTGCTCTAGAAGTAGAGCGGATTACGTTTAGTGCCGTTTTTAAATGTATATACAGACAAATCGAAGAATTAAACTACAAATATTCCTCTAAAATCTAGTAAAATTACTGAAATGCTAATGTTTCATTTAACAAAGACAGCTGTGAGCGATCGAATTGCAATGAGCAAATTTTGATGATTGTCATTGTCATCGTTTGTCATGGTGAATTTATTATAGATTATCACTTTACCATTTTCAGTTTGTTGTTTTACAAATCTGTAGTATTTAGGATAACTAAACTTTCTTAGTCGTTCAAGTGATGTTAAAGTTGTTAATATCCTAATAGTATATTATTCAACTAGCGATAATGTAGGTAATAACTCGCATAGATGATTATATATTCATTAAGTTGAGGTTTTTTTTAGTACCCCAGAAGATCTGAAAAGGATTTGGATGAGATCGGATTACGTTTAGTGCCATTTTGTCACACAATTTAATGCTCTTTTCGGCTTCAAATATCCACCGAGTGGGGAGGTTCCAGCCGCTTCCGGTAGCTGCCGATTTTTTAAAGTTAATATTTAATTGACTTATCAGGCTTTAACAGATCTCCTATATGGACAAAAATCTAACAAACGAATAATTACAATTAAAAACGTTCCATTATTTTGGGTTATGCACATTTACATGTACATGGAAAATAAAAGTAGAGAAGGGTTAACTAAATTTCACATTTTTTTTTATTACAAGCATATATATCGAACTTTAATTTGGAAACAGTATGATCTCTACCCAAAAATACTCTCCTCCACCCATATGTCACGTGAGAAATCGGACAAACTTTTCCATTTAAGAATAAGTCGGACTACCTGATACTGACCTTCAAAAATAATTATAAATATATTTTTCTGCATAAAGCCCACTTCCAATCCGTGTGCCAAATTTGATCGAAATCGTTTGAATTGATTTAGAAAAAAAAGTTAAATTTTTTTAAACTTTACTCCCACAGTTTCCGTCTTTGCACTTTTAGGGGTAACGGGCTGCTACCTCACACTAATACTAAAGGCTTTCTATGCCTTAAATTTGATCAAACTCATTAGAACCGTTTTTGAGAAAAAAAATGTTTCATTTTTTTAAATACTTTATTTCCATTAGACTGTAAACAGTATTGGCATTGTCAATTAACTGATTTGTATAAAAAAAATTTAATTCTCTGAGGAAGATGGTTGTAAAGCTTAAGGTGAGAATATCCAAGAGAGAGAGGTCCGATAGGGAAATACTTACTGTTTTTGACTATAACTTCTTATTCCGAAACACATATTTTAAACAAACTATCAGACTACCTAAGTAGAAGTATAACAAGAGTAATGTTATAAATTTGCACTCAATAATTTCAAACATATGCGAAATAAGTAGATTTAAATTTAGGAAATACGAAAATTGACATGATTTATAAAATTAAATCTTATTATTTTGTAAACAACTGAAATTATTGAGTGAAAATTCATATCACTACGCCTGTCATAGTACTACCTAGGTAGTCTTATACTTTTTTGCCAATAAGTATATGTAAGTTATATAGCCAAAAATAATAAATATTTCCTTATCGGATCTCTCTCTTTCTTGGATATGCCCACCTTAATAGAAGTTGTATATGACCACCTGTTTACTTGAGTCAGCCTGCTTGGTGGAATATAAAGTTCATTTGCAGCCCGTGTAGAATATCTGTTTATATCACTACATCTAGGAAACTGGGTGATATTTTCTCGAACATAACACACATTGTAAAATATAGAGCAAATAAACTGTAAGAATTTTATGTTGCTCAAAATATGGCGTACACCGTACAGCAAGTTAGAGGAGTGAGATGAAACATACTTCTTATTATTCTTTTTTGTATTATGAAAACTTATTCCATACTAGTGCAATTTCCCCAGAAGAGAATGCCATAGGATATTTCCACAGCCCTTGCAACATTCCTCTCTGAATTTTTTAGAGGCAAGTGGTCATGCCATCTTATACTGATAACTATCCATGTGCCAAATTTAATCACAACCGATTTACAGAAAAAAGATAATTTTCTTCTTTTGACGTTTCCCCCAACAGCCTCCGTCCCTGCATTTATTGGTCTAACGAGTTATGTCATACCACCCTAGTACAAAGGGAATATTCAGGTGCTCAATTTCGATCAAAATCGTTGGAGTCGTTTTTGAGAAAAAAATATTAAATTAATTAAACCAAACTTCTTACATCATCCCTCGATACATTTTCTAGAAGCAAATAGTTATGTCATCTTGCACTGATATCAAGGTACTATCCATGTGCCAATTTTGATCATAATCGTTACAACTGTTTCAGAGAAAAAAATTATTTAATTTCCATAACCTTACCCAGGGCCGGCCCGTCTAAAACTGGCGCTTGAGGCAAGAGCCAATGTTGCCGCCCTTATAAACGAAATAAAAAAAAACAAAGTACAATTTAATATATCTCAAATTTATTGTACTAAAATACATGGGTATTTTTACTTACATACCTAAAATTAGATTCATATTATACAGAAAAAAAAACATAAAAAACATTACAAAACAGAAAACAATATGGAACATAAGCATTTTTAGTATATATTTATAAGGTAACTTTTCTACACTTTTCTTTGGCAAAATCTTCAATAATATCGTCGTATTCTATATTTGCACATATTTCATTCTCAATGGTGAGTATGGCGAGATCTATCAACTCGGTTAATCTGTTCTGCGTCATCGTTGAAGGTAAATAGTTTTTTACTAATTTTAGTTTTGAAAACGAGCGTTCTCCACTTGCCACAGATACGGGAATTGTTAGGAGAAATTTTAATGAAACAACTATATTGGGAAAGTTTCCGGTCAAATTATTTTTCTCCAAATAATTTAAAACCTCTAAAGGCTTTGTGCCTTTTTTATCCTGCATTATTTCGCTCAAAGTTAAAAGTTCATTGAGTAATTCATTTGGATCTATGTCATCAGTTAGCTGAATATATAAATCCTAACACCTTTTTAAAATATTTTTTGAGTGCATTTGTTTTAGGGAGGGAATATCATATAAAAATTCGAAAAGTTGACTATGGGATTCCAGTTGATTGAATCTCTGCTCAACAGAATTGATGACGATATTCACTAAAGAGTTGAAAAACGTTACTTCAATTTGTTTTACAGGATTCTGTATAGGATCATTTTCTCCCTCATATTCAAAGAGTTTCGCCTTGCGTCGAATTCTAAGAGGTAGAGGATTTGTAAATTCTCCATATCTTCAGCACTTTCTCTAGCCGTGCTTTGATTAAAGCCATTTAAACGAAACTCTTTTAAAAATAACGTTATATTTGTTAAAGTAGCGGTAGTTTCATTTAAAACCATATTTGGACTTTGCAGCAATGTTGATGCCAAATTTGTTTTATATAAAACATCATACCAAATTATAATACTACAATAAACTTGTAACTAGAAATTATGGAAGCTAATGATCTACCTTTGTTCCTGGTATCAGCATCTTTTTGTTGATCTAGAGAAATTGCAACTAGTGCATCCATATATTTCAGCAAGTTAGTACCTTAATGGCTTAATAGCTTCGATACGGCTTTCCCATCTTGTATCGCTTACACTCCTTAGCGTTAGTAACGAAATGTGTTTTTTTAGTACACTGCATCTTTGAGTTGAAACCGGAAAGAATACAAATAACTCTTGTACCTCAGAAAAATAATTGGAAATCTCGCCTGTATTTTTTGCTGCGTCAATCACAACAAGATTCAAGGAGTGACAGGAACAAGGAACAAAAAATACTTTTGCATTTTCATTTAAAATTCTCCTTTGAACGCCAGAATGCACTCCCTTCATGTTGACTCCGTTATCATAACCTTGGCCGCGAATGTTACTAATTTCGAGGCCTAATTTATTAAGTTCGTGTATTAAAAGTTCGGTAAGTACTGTCCCACTTGACGATTCGACAGGCAGGAAATTTATAAAATACTCTTTGTAAACATTTTCTAAAGTTTATTTACATTCTTTAGTCACAATACGAATAACCAAGGACACTTTTTTGCTCTATCCTACTTACATCGGGGGCGCAGTCTAATATAATACTGTAGTAGTTTGCACATTTAATTTTTTCAAATACGGTTTCTCGAACTTTTTGCCTAATAGGTTTATAATATCATTTTGAATATTCTTACCTAAGTAGTGGGTGACGTTTGATTGAGCAGATGCTCTTCTCAAATGCTCTCTAGTGACGGAGTCATATTTAGACAGTAATTCCAATATAATATATGATTTGCAGGAAACAACTACTCAGCTGACGAATACCCCGACCTGCATTGAATTATACCTTACAAATCATAAGAAAATGGTAACCAATATCATTTGTCAACTCCCTGACCAGATATAGACCGGTTTCGAACTTATTAGTTCTCATCAGTATGCCATAGGTCATGGAACAGACAAACGATAGTGACCAATCTGCTAGTTTTATACAAACTATAGTAAATTGAGTACTGGTGAGAGGTAAGTGAAACCTCTCATATGGCCAATTACTACTATACCCCATAGATGTCTCCATGGGCGTATAGTGACTTGCGATTCTGCAAGTAAAATGCAGCCCCTGAAATAGTGTCGCCTGAGGCAGTTGCCTCACTGCTTCACCCTACAAGCCGGCCCTGAACTTACCTCCCCCATAGTTTTCGTTCCTGCGTTTTAGGGAGTAATGGGTTATGTCATGTTATACTAGTACTAAGGAACTATGTATGTGTTGAATCTGATCAAAATCGTTAGAGTAGTTTTTAAGAAAAAAAAATATTTTGCGTTCTTTATAGATGTTTAAGGATTAGCTTCCTCCATATTTGAGCTGGGTCCGATTTTGCGACTTCTCCTCGATGTGTGGCCATCCTGAATACGCACACATAATTTTGAGCATAATCGATCTAGCAGTTAGGTATTAGATGTGATCACAGACCGTAGATAACAAAGTACAGACGTCAGACAAAACATTTTTTAAAAACCTTCAGGAGACCTGAAAACGTGTAAATTCACCAAAAACTAAAAATAGATTTTTGTACTATTACAATACTTTCGTATGTACTACGTACATGGGAAATTAAAAAATTAATGTTATCCAACTTTTGGATATACTGGAGCTAGCTCTATTTTTTTTTGTTAAATAATACCAATTAAGACATTTGATCAGTACTTTACATAATTGGTGCGAATTTTATGCATAGAGCATTTATCATTTAGAAGGCAGTGATAGACGGACGAACGGACAGGTGAACGAACACACGGAAATGCGAACGACCGGATGCCTGAGTGACAAAAATAGAAGTTAGAGACCGGTGAACGGTATCGCAATTTTTATGCAATGGTAGCCTCAATTTTAGAGTAAATATAGAGTAGGAATAATAAATTCGTAGTAACAAAAATTTACGAAATTCGGCAGAATACAGCAGCTTACCTAATTCCTAATTTGAGTTGTGTTTCCAAACGGGAGATGCAATTTTTCACTTCCTGTCTTCGGCCGGCCGGCATAATGAATTCTAAGTACCATAAACCCCAATAAACTGATATTTTTATTTCTACCACAACAGTACAGTACAAGAATAAAAAAATTACCACCTTCACGTGTTTTAGCATTATCGACATTAAAAATTTCGTATAGTTCTATCGTGCCTTATTTTTGCCTTTCCATGTAGAGAGAAGCGGCACCTGCCCATAAATCGCGCGAAACAAATTTAATAATTAAAAAAAGTAGAACGAAAATTGATTATTAATGCCCAAACAAAAAATAAATATACGGGGTATACTTATAATTAAATGGAAACTAAACAATGAGGTAACTACAAATTGCTTCAATTATTATTTAAGTGACTAATTCTCTATTTAAATTATCAAAGTTCAACCAGAAACTACGTGAAAATTATGCAAATATATGTGTCATCCTATGGTTTGTAAACTACAGTATTTTGTAAATTCGAATTCATTTATGCTTAACCACAATACCTCCATTTTGGTGGTCTGAGGTTTTTTAGCAATGACATTCTAAATACTGTCATAAGTATTCATAATAAAATATACGCAGGGTCCGCCACTTAAAAATCTCCTCCGGTTGGTAACTTTCTATATTAGAAAGGGTCCCGTAACGTCCTTAATATTGGAATTGAAGACTTTTCCAGAGAACTACTGAAAGTTAAGAAATAACTAATCATTCAAAGGTTATTAATTTTGCTAATTTGACTTAACGATTTTTTAAACTTAGAATGCCCATTTTAACGTCTTTACTATTTTTCAAATAACTCAGATATAAATAATACATCTTGACTTACAAACATTCAAATTGTCATTTCCTTAGAACTATCATTGTGAAGGAAAAAGAAACAAAATATTTGTCATTTAATACTTTTTCAGTGAGTACGTATTTATAAAGAGCAGTTTCAAGGTACCAATCTTTCGATATAAAGACCTCAATTTTCAAATCGTTGTAACTTGGAAAATACCAACTTCCGTGAAAATTATACGTCACCTTTATGTCTTAAAATTTGATTTTTTATAAGATACAGGCACTATTTTTTAATTTAAATTAATCAATTTTGCAAACAACTGAAATTATTGAGTGAAAGTTCATATCACTACACTTGTCGCAGTTCTACTTAGATAGTACTTTTTTACCAGTATACATATACCATTTTATCAGGGCCCTTGAGAATATCTCACTTAATATCGGTCGTACAAAAAAAAATATTTTTACGAAAATTGTGCCGATTTATATAACTTACAAAAGTATTTAAAGACATTTGAAATCCATGGCCTACTTTAAGAGTTATGGCGGAAAATATTGAAAATGCGGAAAACGTCTAGGCCAAATATCTCCGTTATTTGAAGAGATACGAGGAAAATTCTAAGGCGAAAATTTTTTGCAAAACAGAGTGTTTCAACTAGGTTTTATCTATTCTATATTTATATATATTATATTTTGAGATTTACTCTTCAGGCTGTTAAAAAAATTATTTTGAAACGGGCGGGAAATGGCGCCATTAAATAGAATATTTTCCTCCCTTTTCAACGATATACCACATGCCATATTTATTCATTGGTACTACGTTAGTAATTATAAAGACATTTTTTTAAAACCAATAAATTTTTTTTAACAAGCATTATACTTGCCGTGGAGAAGTATGATTCAATAAAACGATAAAATAATTCAATAAGATGTTCATATCTTTGCTATAATAAAACATTAACACAATTAAGAAGAATAAAGTAAATTCAGGTAACAAAAACAAAATAATAATTAAGAAAGCAACATGGAGCAATTATGGAAAGAGTATTCGCAGTTATGCCAATGTATAGAGGTCCTCCATAAAAGCGTCACTCCTTGCTCAGAAAGTTAAAATGTCTTTACCAATTAATTTAAGTATAATATCCATTTGTTTGTGTTTCACATTTCACTATTATTTCAATTATTTTACAATAGTTGGCTATGAACAAACTTGACAATTTAATTTTTTGACAGATCATCTTAGTTAATACTTAAACTCTCACTCAATCACACTCGTTTAAGAATTTGGAATTTTCAAAAATGATTTTCACTCACATTGATCGTTATAATATGTTCGTTACATATATTAGAATATAGAAACAGATTTCCACAATCACTACAGCCGAATAAAATTCTGTTCAGAAAATTAGCTACGAAACTGAAAAATAATGGTTCATTTTTAATGAAGAAGACAAGGTTGAATAGTGTTACTGATAATGTAAATAAGGTAAACCGATTATTAATTATGTAAGAAATAAAAATTCAGAAAATTTGGAAACATCATTAAGAGAAACTCAAATTGCTTGTCATATAAATAAAACAAATGCTAGAAAATTAAAAAAAAAAATGGTTACTGGTGTTATAAAGCCAAAAAAGTTCACAATTTACAAGCAGGGGACAAACCAAGGAGGACGACTTTTTGTAGGTGGCTGATCGTGCCGATCCATTAATATGTAGTAAAATACTTTGGTACGACGAGGCAAATTTTTCCGATAATGGATTTTTTAATCGCAATATTCATTACAAATGGACTTCTGAAAATACACACTGGCATAGACCGACTGGGTTTCAAAATCGTTTTTCAATAAATGTGTGGATAGGTATTTTAGGCACCAATTTAATAGGTCCTTATTTTTATGATGGTCACCTCAGTGGTCAAAGGTACCTAAACTTTTTGAGAAATAAATTAATGAATTCTTAGATGACCTACCTTTAGAGAATCGACACAACTTTCAATATTTTCAACAAGATGGAGTTCCTCCGCACAATTCCCAGATTTGCCTAGATTATTTAGATGAAAATTTGCCTCAACATTGGATAGGTACCAATGGATTTATTCGATGGCCCCCTCGTTCTCCAGATATAAGGTGTTTTCGACGACACCGCAAAATGTAGAGGACCTAAAAGCTCGAATTCAACAGGTATATATTATGCTGAGTAATGTATTAAATGCAGTGCCTTGCCGCGCTCGATTGTGCATAAGAAATCGCGGTGGACACTTTGAACACTTGATATGATATCTTAAAAATTATTTTGAGGATTAAATAAATATTAATGTTCTGTGTGCTATATTCTTTTTATTATTAATTTGTTTTTGTTACCTGAATTTACTTTATTCTTCTTAATTGTGTTAATGTTTTATTTTAGCAAAGATTTGAACAACTTATTGAATTATTTTATCGTTTTATTTAATCATACTTCTCCACGACAAGTATAATGCTTGTTAAAAAAAAATTATTGGTTTTAAAAAATATTTTTATAATTACTAACGTAGTACCAATGAATAAATATGGCATGTGATATATCGTTGAAAAGGGAGGAAAATACTCTATTTAATGGCGCCATTTCCCGCCCGTTTCAAAATAATTTTTTTAACAGCCTGAAGAGTGAAACTCAAAATACAGCGGTTTTGAAGAAAATTAGATAAAACCTCGTTAAAACACTTTGTTTTTCAAAAAATTTTCGCCTCAGAATTTTTCTCGTATCTGTTCAAATAACGTAGATATTTGGCCTAGACGTTATCCACGTTTTCGATATTTTCCGCCATAACTCTTAAAGTAGGCCATGGATTTCAAATGTCTTTAAATCATTTTGTAAGTTGTATAAATCGGCACAATTTTCGTAAAAATAATTTTTTTTGTACGACCGATAAGTGAGTTATTCTCGAGTGCCCTGATAAAATGGACAGTCTGTATGTATTAAAAAAAAGCTATGGCCAAAAATAATAAATATTTCCTTATCGGAGATACCCACCTTAAACTGCGGAGTGCCGATTAAACTACCATCTTGAAAATGTCAGTAATCTTCAATTTGCGGGTTAATTACGTCATAGCAAGGTTAAACGTCAAACGGTAGATGGAGATCGATTAAACCGTAGTTTATTAGATTTCCGGATAATATTCCAAATTCAGGATTGTATTCCTATATTTGATGGATGTACTCGAAATATTTGATTATTTTCTATCTGATAACGACCGTAAACGACGATCAAGGCCGTAAAGTTGATCTTTCTCGGCCGAATTCGAAGTTTGCAGCCGAGGCGTAGTCGAGGCCAAGCAAACTTTACAAAATTTTTCCAAAAATGCTACTAAGCTGACAGTTTTAATTCATTTTCAACGAAAACAAATTAGAACGTCACTAGATAGTTTTTTTGACAAGCCGACATATTTCAAATATTAGTGATGATCATACATGCGGCCGTGAAGTAAAAGCGGCTAAAAAAATAAAAAACGGCCAAAAAAATAAGATTGACAAATGAGTTCAAAGAGATGACACTTTAGGAATGCTGTCAGATCCGATAAACTTCATTTTTTATGACAGTTGCCTAAAAATAGTTATTTATTATAGAAGGGAAAAAGTATTAGATTTTAGCTCGAGGTCGAGAGTTAAAATCTAATATTGTTACCCATGTATAATACATTATTTTTTCCTGTGACAGGAAAACGACGATTTAAATTTTTTTTTTTATACATTTATTTAACGTCGGCCTATTTCCGCTACTGAGGCCTAACACCGACGCCTGTAGACGAGCTACCCCCAACCAGGAATTTTGCCGAACCTCTTCCCTTAAGAAGAGTAGGGATCTTTTACTTGCCTAACATTTAATAGACAAGGGACCGACGGCTTTACATCCGCTCCGAAGGATGGTATATCTCCTATACAACCCCCGCCTAAGGTTGTATATCTTCCGCGCATACACTGATATACAAGCCGCTGGAAGATGTGTGAGGCGAGAACGCGGTTTCCGTTGGAATGGTCACCCATCCAAGTACTAACTGCGCCTGTCGTTGCTTTACATCGCATACCGAAGTATGTACATAGTAAAGATGCACCTACGCTCGCCCCACAATTTGATATTGAAAAACATATTATTACAATATATTAAAGTCAGAAAAACTTTTAGGTTTAAACTGGTAGACTATTGTACTTATAGCGACATTGGATTGGCGTTGCTAAGGAAACCAAGTAATCAAATATCTGCCAATTTAATTATGTGATTGGGTTTAAAAATTTGCGAAGTTATTTATTAGATATTTTGAATATTCAAAGTTCAAAAATGGACATTTCTGATTCAGAGTTTTCTCTTACACCACCAGCACGAAAGTAGCATCACTAAAATTATTGGCAACTAAATCGCGGAAAATTTACGAAACCGCATATTCGAGATTTATGGAATAGAAAGAGTAAAAGACATGCAGTTCGTTCCCGGAGACGGTGTTATTGGCTTATTTTTCGGAATTCGCGCAACAACAAAAGCCATGAACAGTGTGGTCAAATTATTCATACGTTACAATCCAATAATAATGTAGACATTTCAAAATATTGCAAAATAATTACATTTTTGAAGCAAAATGGGAAAGGTTACATGCCCAAGAAATCTGCGATTTTTACGAGTACAGATATTAGTGATTTTTTAAATAATGCTCCTACTGAAGTTTATTTAGTGGCCCAGGTTGTTGTTGTATTTGGGATTGCAAGAGCTTGTCGAACTTGTGAAATCAGCCAGGTAACATTAGATGACATTGATGATTCTGGAACGTTACTAATTGTGAAACTTAAGCAAACAAAAAAATGATGTAAACAAGAGATTTGTAGTTACGCAAAAATATATTAAATTTTATAGAATGTACATAGGCCTTCGTTCAGCAGCAGCATAGGATCGCCGCATGTTTTATGCATATCGCAATGGAAAATGTATCAATCAGGTTGTTGGTAAAACTCAACTTTATAAGATACCTGAAACAGTAGCCAACTTGAAGATCGTCTGCTACACTTTTAGTTGAATCTGGAGGAGACTTGATGACACTAATGGTGGTTGGAAGTCATCAACGGTCGTTGAAGGGTATGTTGATGAATCGATGGCGCATAGGACAGAAATATCTAATAAAGTGTTTAGAACATGTAGCAGTGCATTAGCTGAAATAAGACCCAATTTGCGACCAGGACCATCAACGGCAGTTGTGTCAATGCCAGAAAATATGATTTCAACTCAAGAAAATTCCACTGTAGAAGATATTCCCAATCGTTCTAGGAACATGTATTTCATGCAATGCACATTTAACAACTGTACTTTTGACATTAAAGAAATGTAAATTTTGTATAATAAAATATTCTAAAATTAAATATTTCCGTGTTCTTATGTGTACATATCCGGGAAAAAGTAATTTCATAAAAGGTGACATTTTGTTACCTGTCAAGAGAGATAAAAAGTCAAACGTTTTTCCTCACAGAAAAAAAATTATTAATTTAATTGAGGGTGCTTAAAGTCCTAGGATCAGTTTCTGAAACGTAAAATAAAGTTATCTATTAATAAATTTCATAGTAAACTATGTCAGTAAACGAATAACTAACTCTATTTAACGTTTCAGAAACTAGCCACTAGAAATTTTAGAATCAGGTTACATGGAAGAGTGTAATGAGAAAACTTTATATTGTCGTGAGCAGAAAAAAATAGTTAAATCTGTCTCTATTTGAAAATGTAATGAGTAGCCGAAATAAAACTTAATTTATTCTTTATTTTAATGCTGTAGTTATTGCTATAGTAAATGATGAATGGTTAATGGGACAAATTGCACTGCGTTATAACATAAAAAAAAATTCGTGTGTAACATTTTAAGAAAGTGGAGAATAAACGGTACGACTAGTAGAAATCCTGGATCAAAGGACAAAGGATATCCTACTTAAAAAGAAAGTAACTATTAATATTTCATTATTACATCATTTCTATTTATAACTTCTATAAGTCTGTTTGGCATAGAATTAAATAACCTTATACAATAATCATTAGTAATAATATTTTCCCATGCATTATTTACTATTTCCAGTAATTCTTCGGCATTCCGTGGTCTCACATTTCGTTTTTGGATACTTGTTACGAGCAGTCCCCATACTTCTTCTTCCACAGGGTTAAGATCTGGACTATGACTGGGCCAGTTAAGAACATTGATGTTATCTTGAAACTAGTTAGTTACGGTATGAGCAGTATGAACGGAACAATTGTCTTGTTGAAATATGAACTCATTATTAGGAAATAATTGTGACACAGAAGGGAGCATAATATTGTCTAAAATCCTAATATACGTTTCACTATTAAATCGTTACTCAATATGCCACAAAAGACCAGGACCACGTGCCGATATCCAAGCCCACATATTAACGCAAAATCTACCACTTTTATCATTGTTAGATATATGTTTCTCATCGAATAGAGTATTCGGAGAGCGGTAAACACGAATACGATCGATGTGTGTTGATTGGAAAGTTTTTTCGTCTGTAAAGATTACATTGTTCCAAAAATTTACATCATGCGCTAAAAATTCAAGCGCAAATCCTACTCGAGCTTCTTTATGTTCAGCTTTAAGTAAGTATTTCTGTGCTTCTGCATGACAGCGTAGCTCCGATTCTTTTACTCGCCGGCGACCAATACTACTCGATCCAGGAAAAGCTGTTTCTTCAGCAGCCTGAATAACCGAGTAAAATGGATTTTCTACTAAAGCATTTACCAATTGCAAATATTGTTGTTGGGTTGATATTCTTCGTCGTCCTGATCCAGGAGTTCTACTAATCGCACGTTTATTCTCCACTTTCTTAAAATGTTACACACCGAATTTTTGTCAATATTATAACGCAGTGCAATTTGTCTCATTGACCATCCATCTTCTGCTTTAGCAATAACTTCAGATTTAACTAAATCGCTTATGAGACTTAGTTTTTTTGCACACTTGCAATAAATTATGACAACTAACTAATAATGTCACAAAAATTAAAGTTAGATGTACACAACTAGATTTTAGCAAAATACCGTTAAAAGACTTTCAATAAGCAGTGAGTTATTATTATAGTGGAACAAATTGGTAAATTGTATTGAAATGAAATTGAAAGGTAAATATTTATTTTTGATTACCTCATAGTTTTATGCATGTATGCTTACCAAAGGTTTTGGAAGTGTACACAAATTAACTGTCTTTTGTATAATAAAACAAAATTCTCTCATTTTCAGTAACAGTTCTCCTATTTTCCTCCATTTTTACAAAACTAGTATGAAAAATTATGTCAAAATGACATCAAATTACATGAAGTTGCAATTTCTGGTCCAACAGTAGTGCCAACTATGTAAATTTACGTCTATTTTTATAAAACGCATTTGTAAAGTAAAGTTTAAGGGTCGCTTCACATTATAATGTCGATCACAGTTCGTTCTCGGTCCGATCTCGGTCTGGCAAAATGAGATCATGTTCACGTTATACAATCTGACTTAGATCACGATTCAGTCTTGAACCGTCAATAGTCGAAGACGGATGAATTGGCTCGTAATTAATAATAAAATTAACTTAATAAAAGTATTTAAGGAAGGAGAATACCACACTCTCTATCGTCATTTAATTAATGATGAAGAAGATATGATATACTTGTCGCTTTCATGAATAATAACAGACTGAGCTTAAGGCTTAAGAAAGAAAACGTGATCTTTGGTATTTCCATATACCCACGTTTTGTTGTGATGACTGCCACTACTACTACTGTGTACTAATGAACCATCCCACTCACCTTAGTTGATAGGCTAAATACATTTTCGTTATATTGCATTATAATGTGTATTGTTCCTAAACCACAAATCAGAATCGTTAAGAATTATAAAGAATTATGCAACTATGAACACTTACATGTGAAATAATTAATTGTGAAATTGATTGTAATAATTGTATTATTGCGGCCGAATTAAAGTAATCGATTTTTGATCAAGTAGTATACTTTTTCAAAAATAGTCTGGTATAAATTGGGAAAATTATGTCAGATATGTCAATTAAATTATTTTGACAAAAAATCATTGGTGGGTATCACAATGACATTGACAGTAATACAAATAATAGAATATATTATTTCAATGCATGTGTTACTGGTGAGAACCAGTAACCAGAACCATATTCACAAAGGAAAAATAACGTTTTTCGGCCGCAATAGTACCCACACTTTCTATATTCTGGAAAACTGACATTTATTGTGGCAAATGCCTCTATATCGCTGCCAATCCTGAATATTATTTCTATATAGCATTCCGCCTCTCATTGGTTTACGTCCCCCTATTTATGGTATTTTCCTAACAAACGTGTGTGCTAAATGACGCATATGTGTAATGTCGTTAATATTCGTACTGTCGTGAGCAGAAAAAATAGGACAACTTTTTTTTCTAATGTAAATATGTCTTTATTTGAATATGTAATGAGTAGCCGAATTAAAACAGATATCACTTTTAATTTATTTTTTATTTTAATGCTGTAGTTATTGCTATAGTAAATGATGGATGGCTAATGAGGCAAATTGCACTGCGTTATTACATTAACAAAAATTTGGCGTGTAACATTTTAAGAAACTGGAGAATAAACGGTACGATTAGTAGAAATGGATCAAAGCACAAAGGATATCCTAACAAGAAACTAACAATTAATATTTCGTTATTGCGCCATTTCTATTTATAACTTCTATAAGTCTGTTTGGCATAGAATTAAATAACCTCTTATACAATAATCATTAGTGATAATATTTTCTAATGCATTATTTACTATTTCCAGTAATTCTTCGATATTCCGTGGTCTCACATTTCGTTTTTGTGTCCTTCTTACGAGTAGTCCCCATACTTAGGAAATAATTGTGACACAGAAGGGAGCATAATATTGTCTAAAATCCTAATATACGTTTCACTATTCAATCTACCACTTTTATCATTGTTAGATATATATTTCTCATCGAATCGAGTATTCGGAGGGCGGTAAACATGAATACGACCCCTGTGTGTTCACTGGAAAGTTTTTTCGTCTGTAAAGATTACATTGTTCGAAGAATTTACATGCGCTAAAAATTCAAGCGTAAATCCTACTCGAGCTTCTATGTTCAGCTTTAAGTAAGTATTTCTGTGCTGCTGCATGACAGCATAGCTCCGATTCTCTTACTCGCCGGCGACCAGTACTACTCGATCCAGGAAAATTCGTTTCTTCAGCAGCCTGAATAACCGAGTAAAATGGTTTTTCTCTTAAAGCATTTACCAATAATTGCAAATCTTGTTGTTGAGTTGATATCCTTCGTCGCCCTGATCCAGGATTTCTACTAATCGTACCGTTTATTCTCCACTTTCTTAAAATGTTACACACCGAATTTTTGTCAATATTATAACGTAGTGCAATTTGTCTCATTGACCATTCGTCTTCTGCTTTAGCAATAACTCCAGATGTAATATGAGGCATATTAGTTTTTGCACACTTGCAATAAATTATGACAACTAACTGACAATGTCCCAAAAATTAAAATTAGATGTACACAACTAGATTTTAGCCAAATACCGTTATAAGACTTGTCCTATTTTTTTTGCTCACGACCGTACTCACTACATTAAATAAATTTGAGGAGATGAACTCTTTCTTTGGGAAGATTTTGGGAAAAATATCTATAATGTACCATTAGAATCCCTAAATCTTTTATCGGAAAAAACTGCATTAATTTTAGTTAGCATGAATCACGGGTATTTTGTGGAATTGATTCATAACAATAGAAGTTGCAATATATTTAATATTTCACGCATGTGTATTTTTTATGGCAGCGGTTTTTACACTAATGCAATGTTATTAGCTAAACAAAATTATTCACTTCTATATGTTTTTATGTCGCAAATTCCAGATTTTTAAGAACGAAACCAATAGGTTTCACTACAAGATGGCATAACTATTAACTTCTAAAAAACTTAGAGAGGGATGCTGCAAGGGGTTTGGTTTACAGAATTAAATAATTTTGTTTTTAAAAACAACTCTAATGATTTTGATCAGATTTAATACATAAATACTCCCTTAATACGAGTATAAAATGGCATGACTCGTTAGTCTAGAAAATGCATGGGCGGAGACTGTGGGGGGTAAAGTTCTGATAATGAAATAATTTTTTTCTCAAAAATGGCTCTAACCATTTTAATTAAAATAATAATAATAAATACACCACAGGTAATGACGACCTCCTTTATCCCGGAAGGCTCTAGAAGAGTCTTGTGTGAGAGGGGGCTACATATTTAGAGACAAGGGACACACACCCAATATCCGTATATAGTGGAAACATCCCTCTCACAGTATTGAATGAAATTTATTTACTCTTCTAGAAAGACTAAAAATTCATCGAAATTTTCTCAATACTTCTTTTGCTAAAATGGACTATATTTAGGAAATTTGCCTCTTCTCCGAGACCATCACCGTTTTGATATACCTTAGTTCTAATTTCACCTTGATCATCTAAAATATTTAACCACTCTATAATCATATTCTTAATTGAAAAAAAAAAAAAATTAACAAAACTGGGGTAAAAAAGAAAAGTCAATATTATTCTAATAATATATGAAATTATAATAATTTATAGTTCTAGAAAGACTTTGATACTCATTAAAATGTAACTTTTTTAAATCAAATCAATGATTTTCAAGATAATTGTCAAAGACCCACTTTCCACTCATACCTAACTCTACGCAAGCAATCCTATCAGCCGGAATTCGCCAAAATCTTAATAACAGGTAAATCTGTTCATTTTATTTAAAACCCGTTAGAAGAACAGGTATGCTACTGGTTTGCATATAACAACAAAACTAATATACGCAAATTTATAGCACAAATTATTTAGGAGAAATAATATTATTAGTTCGATAGTAATTATGAAACGGTCATATATTTCAAATAAGGATATAATTAGTCAATGTATTTTGTTAATATTTGCGATAGAAGGTATTTAAGTAAATCATCATGATTTACTATAAAAACTTCTTATATGTTTTCATATCTATGCGATATGTAAATTATTGGATTCCCCAAAGTCAGGCTCAATATTAGTCATAATTGTTTAGTATGGTGGGTATTATGTTATATGTATATATATAAGTATATTAAGTCGAGCTTTTGTCAAATCAAGCATACTGTAGTCGTTCACCCTTCCTATACTGAGCAGTGGAAAAATTTTACTTTTAAACAATTATTGTGAAATATGCAATACTTTTATATTTATTTATCGATTTTATATTTAGTTTGGTTTCTTGTGGTCCATATGAGAGACCTCAGGCATTTACGAATCACGTGAGGCGAGTTACCGAAAAGAACTATCCGTGTCATACTCCACAACCTAGAACTTTCCACTTAAAGGAATTAGTGTCTGCAGAAAAATGGAAAACATACGCACAAGCAACCAAGGCAAGTTTGATTATTCCGTTATTATTTTTTAGAGTAGTTAAAAACTTATAGCACTTAATCATTTTGTCATTCACCGTCATTTCCGAAATATTTAAAATAGTTCTAAAATACATGAAAGTAGTATAATAATATATTTAAAACTCTAAAATCATTGCACGTTACAATATTTTATATTATGAAAAAATGCCCTTTATGGAGTAATACAGAAATTGTAACTAGCTAAGCTAATATAACAAAAAAAAAAAGAATAATAGTGTACATAAACTAAGTCTATTTTTTATTCTCAAAATTAACTATTTGAAAATTTAATTAGTTACTTAATTCAATAGTTGAGTTAGAACTCGGTTTGAAAAGCGATATTCAGTGATGTTGCACAATATGTGTAGCGACAGTACGTCCTTCAATTTCATTTTAAATTTGTATAAACTGCTATATACTCCAGGCGTTTTAGCTGTAAAATTGACCTCTGTACTAAATTCGTGCTCTACGAAAAAAAATTTTTTATTGTGTTTATTTGGACGTCCTGAATAACATTTGGCAATTATGCCACTATACACCTGGATGAATTCTTGAAAATCACTTCGGAAGGTAGCGGAAATCGCGGATTCGCGATTAACTCAGTTTTTATGGCCGAAACGGGAACAACACCTATTATAAATGTTGTACATCTGTAAATTCTCTACCTTAAAGGTTCTATACATTTTTTTTTCGTACGCCTAAACGTTTTGGAGATACGACGCGGAGTAAGTGTAAAATACACTTAGTTCCGCCAAACCTCTTTTGCACCACATATTTCGCAATTATCTTGCTTTCTATGTATCAGAATGAATATTAAATATTGTTCTTATAGAGCTCGGTGATGTTTATTATCCACTAGAATATGTTATACATTTTATTTACATTTATTTACAGTGAATAAGGCAAAAAATGCATTTATTTCCGCACCACCTTAGAGGTAGAATGCTCGGCACGCTTCTTGGTTTCCCCAAGAGCCCTAATCCATGCCGGATCTTAAATTAGTCAATATTTGTGACTTTTTCGATATCTGAAACGTTATTGTCCAATGACAAATCGTCGTCATTACTTTCATTCTGATGGATTCTACGTCGTCCATTTCCTCATTCATAGCAATTATAGGTGCGGCATTCAAGCAGGAGTGATCGTGAAAATGTCCACAGCTGGTGAACAATTCAGTCCTACTTCCCTATGGCTACATTTTCCTACACAACTCTTCGTACAGTTGCAAAAATTTTTATTTGACAACATGTCTGGTCCTGGTGGTAACTGCGTTGATACTGACTGCAAAATGTCATTCTTCCTAATCCAGCCCCACGGCTCAGGATCAGTGTCTTTTCCCAACCATGTTTGAACGTCTCCACAATTCAATGCTGTCCAATATTACAAAAATATTTAAAAAATATAAAAAAATGGAACTAAATGCATTTTTCACTTATTTCGCGTCATATCTCCAAAATGTTTAGGCGTACGAAGGAAATGTATAGGACAATGTAGAGGATTTACAGATGTACAATTTTTATAATAGGTGTTGTTCCCGTTTTGGGTCACAAGAACTGAGTTAATCGCGAATCCGCGGTTTCCGCGACCTTCCGATTTTCACGCATTTCTCCAGGTGTATGTGGCGTAACTACCAAGTGTTATTCGGGACGCCCAAATAAACACAATAAAAAAAAATTTCGTAGAGCACGAATTTGGCAGCAAAAGTCTAAAACGTCTGGATTAAAGTAAGCAAATGAAGCTCAAAATGGCGGCCAAATGAGAAAATTTTGGATAGTTTGGGATATTTGGACCCTTTATGTAAAAACATGCTCCGATTACGGGAAAAATACTAAAAATAATCCAAACATGTCGCAACATGTTCTTATATATACATATGTACGTTTTTAGCAAAAAATTACAAGAACGTAAAATGTTTAGAATTGCATTTGCTATATGGCTATGCTATTAGATTTACAATTTTATCTTTAGTTTTCCGGAAAAACGAAAAAACAAGTATATAAATATAAAATGCAAATAGTTTTCTTTGATTATCTCACTATCTATGCATTTTTTCAAAAAAATTATAAGAACCAAAAATATTTACAGTTGAATTTTCCATACGACCATGCTACTAGATTTGCAGTTTTACTTTTAGCGTTCCGGATATACAGCGTGTCGCAACTTTCATGCAGCCACTCTTATATCTCAGAAACCGCTCGTGCAATTTTTTTGAAATTTGGGTGATTGATCACTGCCCGCAATTAGAACTTAATGACGTAGGAAAATTTGATAATCATCATTGGCATACCTATACAGAGGTTTACGAAAGGGGTGATTTTTCGAGAACTTATATTAGCGATTATTTAAGATAAAATTTAGTTGGATATTCTTAATCAGCACCTTAAAAAACCCTTTTTACCAAATTTCGTTATGATAGGTTCAAAGGTGGTTGAGATATAGGCCGCAAAAAAAACTTTTTCAACGAATTTTTTTTTTTTTTGCATAACGGTTACCCGAATGTGAAAAAAATATTCTTAAATTTTTTTTTTTCAGAACAATGTATTTTACTAATGTGATTTGGATTTGAATGACAAGTCCTATTTTTTTAATAATGCAAAAATTCGAATATAAATAATACATCTAAAAATAAAGTAAAATCGAGAACAAGAATACAAGAAAATTATATTAATAATAGGGAACTAAATAAACTTAAATAATTCTCTCCATTTCTATAAAACCACCATCATTTCGAATACATTGTTCAATTCTTTTTCTTATATGTCGTATAACTTTCCGAATTTCACCAGGAGTGATTTCAGCACATGCCTGCCTGACTCTGTCCTCTAATTCTTCTTGGCTACGGGGTCTGTTCTTGTAAACTTTATTTTTTAAATGACCCCACAAATAGAAGTCAAGAGGTGTGAGATCGGGAGACCTCGGGGGAAACTTCTGAATTGGACTTCTATGACCTGTCCATCTGCCCGGAAAATTTGTTTCTAAAAATACTCTTCTAACGTTATGAGCTGGAGCACCATCAAGTTGATAGTATACGTTTTCTCTAGCATCTTGTGGCAGATGGTTTAGAAATGGGGCAATTTCATCCCGCAACAAATTTAAAAAGGCCTCTCCATTTAATCTTGGGATGAAGAATGGCCCAATGATCAGGTCATTCCATATGCCACACCAAACATTGACTATGGAAATAGATTGCCGTTTGGTATTGATAACCCTTTTGGGATTTTCGCTAGCCCAAAAGCGATAATTCTGGGAGGATACTACCCCATTTGTGGTAAAGGTAGCCTCATCAGTAAAAATTATATTTTTCAAAAAATTCGTGTTATTTAAAAATTCGCCCTGTATCCAAAAACAAAAATCTAATCTTCTCTGTGTATCCCCATCCTCTAAAGTATGTAATATTTTTGGCTTGAAAGCTCTTTGCCTATTTTTTTTTTAAACAACTCCAAACTCGGTCTTTACTTACATTAAGATCTACTGCTGCTTGTCTTACACTATATTCTGGGTCTTCTCTAAAATATTGTAAAATACGTTCTTCGTCTGGATATTGTCTATTTTCTAAATCATATTTCTTTTGTATTAATTTGAGTACATTTCCTGTGTTTTTAAAATTATTCATGATGTTTGCCACCAATTTATGCCGAACAGGAAAGGACTGCTCAGGATGCCGTGCGTTAAATTCAGCAGCAGCTTCTCTATAGGATCTGGCATTATCTCCAACCAATAGAACCAACGCACTTTTTTCCTCAATCGCTAAACGGCGTACCATTTTTTTGATAATACAAAAATTTACTCAATTTAAGCATTTATTTGAAATACACTCACGTACAAATATAGATTTACAAATTGATGTACTTTCAATAATAAATTGACACATGTCATAACTTTTGTTTTCATTGCCTACTTGGGTTTGTATTTGTTAATAATAGAATTTTTGCATTATTAAAAAATTAGGAATTATCGTTCAAATCCAAATCACACTAGTAAAATACATTGTTTTGAACAAAAAATGGAGAATATTTTTTTCACATTTGGGTAACCGCTATGCAAATAAAAACAATTTTTCGTTGAAAAAGTTTTTTTTTGCGGCCTATATCTCAACCACCTTTGAACCTATCATAACAAAATTTGGTACAAGGGGGTTTTTTAAGGTGCTGGTTAAGAATATCCAACTAGATTTTATCTTAAAAAATCACTAATATAAGTTCTCGAAAAATCACCCCTTACGTAAGCCTCTGTATAGGTACGCCAATGATGATTATCAAATTTTCCTACGTCATTAAGTTCTAATTGCGGGCAGTGATCAATCACCCAAATTTCAAAAAAATTGCACGAGTAGTTTCTGAGATACAAGAGTGGCTCCATGAAAGTTGCGACACGCTGTATATATAAAAGGAAAGGTGTTATCGCAGGAACAGGACAATTAGCCAGGAAACAAATTCGTGGGCAGGCCCGCAGAAATGACATAGTGCAACCGTGTACACGTGTTTCGGACTTTTTGGTCCTCATTAACACGGTGTAGCTAAGTTGAAAGGATAGGCACAACTTAGGAAGAAACGACACAAATGGAAACCTCTGACAGGAAGCCAGTTGCACATTTGTAGCTGCAGTTGGAAGATCTGCCTTGAAACTTCAAGATCAATATATAGGTATATATGTATAAGAACATATTTGGGATTTTTTAAGTATTTTTCCCGTGATCAGAGTATGCTTTTACATAAAGGGTCCAAATATCCCAAACTATCCAAAATTTTCCCTGTCATTTTCTTCGTTTACTGTATTATAATTGTTTGGATACATCGTGGTAAACACTTTCATCCCATATAATACAGCGCACCCCTTCTGCTAATAACTTTGTCGTAAAACGGGGAAGTTGCATTTCGTTACACCTTTTACACATAATAAATTAATATTTATTAAACCATGCCTTTTCAGATTTTACCAGCGTTAACGGTTCTACACCAATGTAGGGGATCAGGATGTTGTAATGAGACTCATAAAATGTGTCAGCCCAATTCGACAAAAGTGGTGCCACTTACATTTGGAGTTAAAATAGACGGCAGAATGAATTTTGCTGAAATTTTTGCAATAAATCACACAATGTGTCAATGCCAACCAGCGAGAGCATAACGAAAAAACCTATTGCTTCAAAATTATATTGAGTGAACGTCAGAATGCTCAGAACGTAACTGTGATATTATCGATAATAAATTATTTATTTATTAGGGTTAATTTCCCTTTTTGTATGTCTCTATAAAATTATAAATGTTATATTTTGATTGTTAACGATGTTATTCATTTAGCAACTTTCTATAGAAGAAATAAATTTTAAATGTTTATTGTCAGATTTATTTATACTGCAACTCTACCCAAAGTATCGAGTGAAATAATTCATTTTAAAAATATAAAGAATAGGCAAGGATGGATCTAGGATGAAGTCAATGGCTTCATAGACTATAGAAAGAAAAACAATAGGCACCGCAGGCGAAAATTTTACATTTTTCAAGGTCAAAAATCTAAAATGAAAAGTTAGAAATCACCTACGAAGTTAAATTGAAGGAAACGGGATATAAAATAAAATTTAATTATTTCAGAAAATTTAGTAAGAGATCAAAAACATGTTTTATTCATTAAAATATGATACCTACATACTAACAATTTAAGGACTTTAACACATTCGTTGTCGATCACGCAATTAATCGACGGGATGAAACTCACTGCAACCAGCAACTTCTTATCCAGTGCATATAATTTTCTTCATCCTAGTTTCTAGGGTCTCTTGCCTCAAAGTTACTCAGCCAATCTACTTTTCTAATCGCCAACTCTGCATAAGAGATAGACTAAGTAGGGTGAGAGCACTATGCATTCGCTGGAATTAACGCCTGAATACATAGGGAAATTATTGGCCCTAGGAGAGTCACAAGCTTTATAAAAAGTCTTGGAGTCCTGGGCAACAACTAGGTGTAGGGTAAATCACAAAAGATCTTTTAGGTCGAAGAGAAGTAAGGCTACTCAGAGCCAAGCGAGCCCTGAAACAATCTACAATACATTCGCTAAAGACTGGGATCAAGAGAGGTTTTGTCACTTTTACTGTATATCTCTCTTTGTCGCAAAGTTGGCAGTACTGGCAGATATATTTTTAAGTACTTACTCTGCTACTAAATGTGATCAAACGATTAACGAGTTTATCACCGTTTCCTCTTTATTTTGATAGTAGGCATTGCTTTGCTACTCTCATAATAGTGAGGACACGATGTTAAACTCATTAATGGTCTCATCATATTTTTTTAACACCTTTTCTTCAAAGATTATTGTTGTTATTATTGAGCCATGGGGAGGGCTATATCCCCTGTAGCCCCCATAGATCCGCCCTTGAGAATAGGTAATTAGTACCATGTGTAGCACTGGGCACGAGACAATTTTTTTCTCGTACTTTATGGAAATTGAAAACTGAAACCTTTACTTTAGCGACTTTCCGCAGCCCTTATTTTTTCGTTACATACCACACACTTACGTCAGTCAGTCGGTCAGTCTTTTGATAAATTTTCTTCTAAAACATACTCTTATTTAATATTGGATCTCATAGTCTGGGGTCCGACGCCCCTTTTTTAAAGTGATTTTTAAAGCTGAATTTTCGTGAGTGGCTTTGTTTTGACGAGCCTTCCAACTTTTCCCTCTGCGAAAATTCTCGGTAGAGGTAGATAAAGTTCTATGCAGCCACTAAACATGTTGATTGTAGAACTGAAATTTTCATGGGTCAGGACTGGAAAACATGCCAGAAAATTTGTAGGACAATTTGACCATTCGATTTAAAAAATATTAATTAAACAATAGTGTAAAAATTAGCCCATTAGTGTAAAAAACAGGGAGCTGCGATTGTCTTACAACAGCGATGTAAATATGTAAGAAATATGTACAGGTTGGTCCATTAGCGCGAGGAAGTCCAATATCTGGCCAATTATAAGAAATATTAAAACATGTTTCAAATAAAAGCTATATGGCATACATTGTTGCCTATTTCTAAAATACTTTGAAAAGTACAGGGTGTTCCTATGAAGTGGGAGACTAATTTTTTATTTGAAAACGTTGCGGCGTTGCCAAGATATTGCGAAAATTATGAAAATTCATGGAAAAACAGTGTATTATAAATGACATAAATTTTTTTTATTAATGGCAGTACATTTAGTACGTGCAAAGATTGAGGTCAGATCAAATGTCTGAGAGGAACAAACATTTATTTTTATATACAGGAGATTCTAATACAGGGGCATCAACTTGTCAATCTTCAAACTTTTTCAAATGGAACACCCAGTATCTTATTCCACCATTCTGCACAACTATTATATCCCTACAAATTAGTTATCGTGATAATAGGCCCCAAAATTGCTAGTTTTTGAGATATTTTCAATTTAATTGATAACTCAAACTTATTGCGATTTTATACAAGCAAGCTATGACTTTGTCATTACGTAACTGTAGCTTTTAAAACTTAGAATAAAAACTAAGAGTAAACGATTTTAAATTATATTTTTTATCACAATTTTCGAGGCGAGAAATAATTTAATTAAAATTGACAATTATTAAAATATTTAAAAATAACAACAACGGTAACTAGGAAAAACACATAAAACAACTACTATAATAAATATTCAAAATTAGCACCTGCTACTTCTAAACAATAATGCATATAGTTTTCAACATCTCGACTAACATTACTTAACATATAATGGAGTAAAAATAGTCCAAAATAAGGCGATAGAAAAAATGTTATAAGGAGCAACGCGACATAAAAAATAAGTTTGTTTTGGTGGAACTTAGAATACCCTGAGTTTTCAGGTTCGAGTAGGTAGGGAACCCTTTTTTTGTAAACCAGATAATATTGTTAATGAAGCTGTGGTTGATGAAGTGCTTGCGCAATTAGAAATTAGTCCTGATATTTATGATATTGAAGAATTCGAAGATGATAATTATGAAGAAGATGTTTGTACTTCAGAAAATATCTCAGATGTATACGATTTTAGCGATGACGGGAGTGAAGAAATATTCCAAACTCCAGTTACTGATTCGGAAGTAGACACTTCTTGTAGCAGCACATCTAGTACAACTGTTAGAAAAAGAAATCATGAATCATGACCTTCGAGAGTTTTTTTAAATATAAATATTTAAAATTTGCTCACAATCATTTTTTATTATTACTATTGAAATTTTTATAATGAATAATTACACGTGTACTTGTGCGCGCATACTTATAGTACCGAAAATGACAGGAAATCGCCGCGCACATGGATATAAGTACCAAAAATGACAAAAAATCGGCTAAATTAAAAAGTACATCACATGAAAGTAAATAGCCAATACCTTCTTTTTGACAAAAAAAAAATTCGTATATCATTTGGGCAAATTGGGGAAAGTTTTGAAAATTTTGTGGAATTTGGACTAAAAATGGAATTGCGGCCAAACTGTTGGATATTTTTTGCTAAAATTTGGCAAGCCATTTTTTGGTTATATAGGTTAGTTTCGTTTAAAATTTCATCAAATTCTGTTTAATTTTCGCCAAGTTAGCCGTAATTAAATTTTTGACGTTTTTTCAGTATATTTATATACATATCGTGGGAGGCGGTGAACCCATTTTCACTAAATTTGAACTGATCATCTACAATAAAAGGGTCGCGTGTTCGTTTTTTAACTTGCATTTTAAAAGGTCCCAAATAAATTAAAACTGAAAACCACCCTTAAAAATGACCGATTTACCCCTTTTCGCGAAAAAAAAAGGGTTCCCCCACCTACTCGAACCGGAAAACTCAGGGTAATCTTACTTTCACCAAAACAAACTTACTTTTTATGTTGCGTTGCTCCATGTAAAATTTTCTCGGAAAATCTAATTTTACTCCACTAATATTGATGTTAATGTTTTGGAATACTTCTCTAACTTTCATATCCTCCTTTGTAGTTGGTGGTGTTTTATACACTTGATCTTTGACGTAGCCCCACATAAAGAAATCCATTTTTGTCAAGTCCGGTGAGCGAGGCGGCCACTTTAAAGCTCCTCCTCTACCTATTCATCTTCCAGGATATTCATTATTTAAATGTGTATGGATAGATACCGTGTGGTGGACAGGTGCTCTGTCGTGTAAATACCACATTCTCTGAGTGGAATGGGTAAGTGAGTTATTAACTGCGGCAACTGATACTTAGAAAATTTAGGTAAATCAGGTCGCTAACCCTTCCTTAAAAAAAATAAGGCCCAATGGCATAATTTCTTATTATGTCCCCCATACGTTTCATGACCACCTTGCCTGACTGGTACTTAGCATATAATGTGGATATTCGGTTGCATAATAATGAAAATTATGTGTATTGACAAACCCGTTGAAATGTTGTTTCATCAACGAATAATACATTATTTAAAAAAATCCTTATCGCGAAGGATTTGTTGCTGAGCCCATTCACAACATTTTACCCGTTTTTCGAAATCCTCATCTGAAAAAACGAAGTTCTAGATGTTTGAAGATTGACAACTTCATGACCGTGTATAAAATCTCCGGTACGTAAAAATAAATGTTTGCTCCTCTCAAACATTTGATCTGACCTTTATCCTTAACTTACAAATGATTTATCTTAACTGCCATTAAATTTTTTTTATGTCATTTGTAATGTACTGGTTTTGCGTGAATTTTCATAATTTTCTCAATATCTTGGCAACGCCGCAACGTTTCCAAATGAAAAAATAGTACTGAACGTTTAATTTTACGCTGAAATCAATGGTTTAAGAATATATGGTGTGGGTCATTTAAAAACTCGACCTTTACCCTCTGCCTGTGCTTTTCAAAGTATTTTAGAAATAGGCAACAGTATATGCCATATAGGTCTTATTTAAAACATTTTTTTATATTTCTTATAATAGGCCAAATATTGAACTTTCTCCCAAATATGTGAAAATAACGAGGTCTGAAATTTTATTACCAACGGGCTGATTTTTACACTGTTGCTTAATTAATATTTTTGAAATCGAATGGTCAAATTGTCCTACAAATTTTCTACAAAATTTTCTCCTACAAAAGAAGGAGTGGGAGTAGGCGCGAAACCAATGCGCGGTTGATTGATGACGTGGTATGGGCTTTGCCAAAATTCTGCTGTTCGGAAAGATATTTGACACGAACGGTACCTGGATTTGGATCTAGGAGTGGACCCGTCTGCTGTCGATGAGTCGCTCTGGCTGACTGCCAACACGGGATGAATTCAATTATTTCCTTCAAATACTTACAAGCGGGGGAAATGGTTGATAGCGGATGTGCGATGTATCGGCGTGACGTCAAAAGGACTTAAAAAATATTTCTGAATATTTTCGACTAAAAATAATTATATCATCTGAATTTTGGGAGCAAATCGGGGCAAATTGCAGGAGGGCATATCTAACGCTTGGAACGGCTACTGGTGAACTGACTGTCGGACGGCTTCAACTATCTCTTTTACCGAGAGGATGACAATTTACGGGTGACATCAGATTTTTTTTATTGCCTTATTTAGATTAACGTCCTGGCGGAGTTTAGCATTAGCTATTCCACCATTCAATCAGGAAACATACACATAGACAATTATACAACGACCATTCTCTACGACATTGTCATCTGCCGCAGCTGAGACTCGAACTCAGGAGTGGTATAGTAACTAGTCGTGTTGTCTCTCACACAACCTAGTCCAGTCCACTGCTACCAACTCGGTAACACATGAGAAACTCCACTAAACATCCACACCCTAGCCAGGATTCAAACCCGGGACTCCTTGGTTGTAAGCCTAACACGTAAGCGTTGCGCCACTGATATTTAGAATATTTCGTATACATTGGTACAGGACAGAGAGCTCCACACATCTAACACGCGAGAAGGTTGGGTACGTACTGAAACTTGGCCTACGTGAATGCAGAATCTTTTCTCGTTGCTCCCCCGTCACCTGAATTCATTTGCATCCGATAAAGTTATTTGGGTGCATCTACAAATTAATAATTTATTAATAAACCTACTTTGCTTAAAGCCTCATAACGGCGAATTACGGATTTATTTCTGTGGAATTAATGTTATTGGTGGAAATTATTCAAAAAGTTAGATGCCGCGAAATTCCGGCGAATATTTTAACTTTCTTCGATGCCGCTGAAAAGTTCAACTTGTTTTAACTTTTTAGCGGATTTTGTGTTTCTGTCTTTGTCTTATTAGTTTTGTATGTTATGGTTTAAAATGTTGCATGAAAAATATTGGTCTAATCCATCATCTACGAGGTCTCCTTCTATTCTTTCTTTAGTGTAATGCAAATAAGCATACTGTTTTTGTATTTTGGTCCATTTTAAAACTTCATACACCTGTTTATTTAAACTTAGTGTTTGACATCTCAGACGTCAGTGAATAGTGAAGTGTCAAAATTCCTTTGGGGATATTTTAAAAAGTTACTAAATAAAGGACACTTAAAAACGCGAAATCCGCTGGAGTAAGTTTTGTGCGAATTATAGTCACGTATAAAAGAGTACGTTAAAAACTGTTTTCATTTTTTACTCAAAAAATAAAATTCCAAAAAACAAAATATTTAAACTCACGGAGACGTCTTTCAATAATTGTAGTAGATATACCAAAATTTTGTTTTTTGGAATTTTAATACATTTTTTAATTATTTCATTTCTTTAATATTATTATTTGTGTTTAATATATTATTCCATTAATTAATATAATATTTGTCAACTTGATTTAAAAAATGTGTACATTTATTATTGCATAGAAGTTGTTAATGAATATTTAGATTATTCGATTATAGCAGCCTATTACAACTTTAAAAACATCGGTATCAGTAACGATTGAAATGCATGAACGTAAATTTTATTTTTTATTACGAAAACGGTTGGTAACCCGGCATTTTGTAAAGAGAAGGAAAAGTTTTGGAATTAACAAGGGAATCAAAAAATATTTTATTCTGAAATGTAAAATGAGTGGATTTTAAAAATATTTAAAAAAATTTATTAGTGATTGCCCATTCCACCCCTTGGTGAAGCACTCAAGGGGATGAAAAAAAATTCACAAGCTGCCTTTCAATAAGTGTAGTAGATGTTAAATATTTTGTTTTTTGGAATTTTATTTTTTGAGTAAAAAATGAAAACAGTTTTTAACGTACCCCTTTAAAGGGGCTATGACTTGAAAACAAGGGGTATTTTGAAAAATGTCATATGAAGAATCCCAACTAATTTGGGCTAAGGAATCTACAGTTAATTTTTTTCTACTTTGTTTCCGGACACCCTGTATATCTTATTCCGGTAATTAAAAACGCTCCATTACAGTACTGTAAGCAGAAAAATATGCTTTTTCAAATGATATTTTTAAAAATGGGAGTTGCCAATTAAAAAAATTGCCGGTGACGTCTTAACTTTCAAAAAAATATTTGTAGAGAAAAAAATATTTACATGAAAAAATCAAGGAATGCATTTAAAAGTTGACGTATCTGAGCGAATTTTTATTACTTGGTTTGTAACGATTTTCCAGCCTTTACGTGCTCACTCTATATTAATTCTTTCAAGAATTTAAAAGTAATTTCTAAATGATAATTTGGTATATTTTAAAGTCACACTATTATAAAATAGTGTCAAAGTACAAATCTTCAAAACATGTTCAGTGAGAACACACGCACTGCAATAAAACTGGAAAGATCAACTAACTAGCAGGCATGTAAAAAACTTTTTAATTAATATAAATTCCCGGTAGCTGTTATCTTTTATTTTATGCATGTACTCTTTCATTACATTTGCGTGATTATTACCATTTTGTACGTATTTTTAACTGATTTTAAAGTACAAATAAATGGACGTAAACATATTAACAAGTGTTTATTTCAAGAATATATATATTAGATTTGGATGTGATAATTTTTTGTTAGGTTTTTCACACCTAAAAAGCTAGTAGTTTTCAACCATAATTATACTTGCCCACGTGATGTCTTTTGTTTATTTACCATATTGGGTGACCATATAGAATCCTCGAAAACAATCTCCCAACTCAATTCAACAATGCTTTATTACAAATTAAAAATACAGCAGTACCTCCTCAGAACCCATCCCGGAACAGACCGTGCAACCACCGCGTTAATCGCGGAGGCGGACTGCAGGATAGGGCGGAATACGCCTGGTTTGGTTAAACAAAAATTGATAAACCTTAACCTAGACACCTTCTGCAAAAGGGGATAAAAGAAGGTAATAAAATTCTTACATGTCTAACTGTAAAAAGACTTAATTAACACAACCGACAATACGCTTATTTAAAAACTGAGACACAGACACTTTTTAAAATTTTGCAGCAGACGCATCAGGCGCCTCAATCCAAACGAGGAGCCTTCTGCGAGATGTATGAACTCTGGGCCGCGCAAGGCTGCCTTAAACTTTGGCTTTCAAAATTTTTGATACCACAAGATTTTGATTTTGTTAAAAATTGACGACAAGAAAACGAATTTAGAGACAAAAATGTACAAAAAGAAACTGAGAAAAACAAACGCGACAAAAAGAATACAAATTGAAAGGAGGAGTAGTGGAGCAGATCTGGAGGAAAACCAGGCTTGAATAAGGAAACGTCCGATTGTGATATTTTTGCCAATAAATAGAGTTGGGTCTCCCCAACATTCCGATACATTGTGCCGCGGATGTCAAAGGGGGGAGGGTGTAGGAAAATGGTTTTTCGAAAATAACTCGGCGGATTTTGATCTGACGAAAAAAAATTTTCAGACCAAAAATAAAGACCTCTTTGACGCCAGACCATTGATTCGCGATACTTTAAATAGATATAAATACAGACAGGTCTCGAATGAAAAATTTCCATTAAAAGTAAATCTTGAATAGCCATCAAAATCTATAAACGCTTAGTCTATTCCACTTATCATAGAAACTTACCAATACTGATCAATATCGTTAATTTACATTAAAAATCCATTGTAAATATATACATCAAATCTTATGAGACATATTTCTCATAAAATGGTACTGACAAACTTCAGGAAAGAAATTTACTTTAAAAACACACAGACAAACCAGGACCTAAAAAAATGTATTCGAAACAACTTAAAAACATAAATACTGATAAATTTCGTGCTGGGAACTTACATTAAAATCACACTCTAAGTAAATAATCAAAACATACAAAAACTTTGTAGCTATCTATTACAGTCTCCGATAGAGGACACACTAATTACGAGTTTCATCTACTATAGTCTCACTACTATAATTCACAACTTGTTACTGTTCTTTATCTTATCTGATCACTCATATCATCTCAGATCAGAACTGAACTCCGTGCATGGGATCCACTCCCTATATATCCGTGGCGCTTTATTCTAGATCTGTCCAGTCCGTGACTCGATATCTTTCTAGTCCGTCTAGCATATTCCACTGTGCTATTGTACTTCGCCAGTTGGCCTAGAGATGGCGGCGATTTACCGGTGGTCAACTAGGCAGGCGTCCGTTCTGCTACCAAGGATTGATTAAACCTCTCTCCGTTAAAGGACTGTGGGTTCATTAAATTAAAAATGGAACTATCGCTAATTTCTGTGGTGTTACATTATTATCACTTTTCACGTATCCCCACAGAAAGAAATCTAAGGGTGTAAGATCGAGAAATGAAGATTTCTAAAACTAATGACTTGCCGCAGGTGAACAACTTGAATTGGAAATAATTCGAGTATTTTAATAGTGATAAGTGAAGTTTATTGCTGGAGTCACTAAACTATCTTTTAGTGGTATTAAACTTTTCAGCTAGGGTAATTAAATTATCTTCCGAGGTAAGTGGCAATAAGTAAGCATTGTAGCCGCTATGATTAAACTGTTGACTTATCCTTACTAATCTGTTTGCATATCATTATGAAATACTACATCTGTTTTAATTTAAGTATTCACTTGCGAATGTTAAAGTATTCTAATTAAAAATAAAAGAGGCAAATATAAAGTTTACTTACCTTTATTGAACTAATTCACTTGTGACTAGTGAAAAACTACCTAGATAGGTAATTCAGTCACTTGGTGATGAAACCATCATGCGAGTTATCACTGAAGCCCGACGGGCAAATTGTTTTAAATGGAGGCTCGCTTACCAAAGCAATAGTGACCTCTATTTAAAACAATTTACCGAGACTTCAATGACATCTTACATTGAGGTATCGTTACTGCGGCATAGTATGCTGGGAAAATTCATCAGCTTTTGATGCAAGATTATAGGGTATCTCGTATTTTAACTTTTGGAAAATGCGCCAATGCAGATTTTGTCTGTAAAATATTTATTTTATCAGGGCATTTAACTTTCAAAAATACATGTATATATCTCACATTCTAAATTTAAAGAAAAATTTAAAAAGATCACAGGTAACAGGTAACAGTTGCAGATAATTTTACTTGGCGTATAGGACTTTGCATGTTTAAAATAGAGGTTAGTAATAAGTATTTTGTCTCGAATTTGATTTGGGTCTTATTTTCCAAAGTGAAGATGCACGGTACACCTTAAAAACCCCTATAAAGGGTACAGGAAAAATGATTCAGTATATATGTATAATAGATTTATTAAATAAGTCTTAAATAATATAGTCGACGTAAGTATCATGGCGGACAAAGACAGCATGGTAAATAAGCAAATGCAATAGAAAATATAAATACAATAATAATTATCGACCCTCAAATCTGTCTATATAGTTTGATAAATCCCACTAATTTAATAATTTGTGAAAATTAATTTTATATGTATACTTAAATATTCAAACTAAAGCGCAAAGCACATGCACCATACACCCAGTGTATACACAGACAGCTAATGGCGGGGCGGTATAGCGGATAGTAAGGATGTATTCGGAACGCCGAGGTTGGATTTAATTGGCGAATTCATTTGCAGCAGGTAACCGTTCGTTTGTCATAAAACAAGGGTGCAATTGTGGTAGATATATCTTCACTTACCGGAGTAAAATTTCTTCAGAAATTTTAGTTTAATAATACGTGACTGTTTTGCCGCGTATTAACAACTCACTGCAATTGAACTTCAAAATCTGGCGACTAATTTATTAATGATAGAAAAATTGTTCATTTGTGGCAGTGTGTCACGTTTAGAAATCTCGATTTACTTGCCATTATTGTTAGAGGCAAAAAAGTAATTGTTACTAATTAAACTTTTTTCAACAACATAGTTTAGTTGGACGGGTTTTCTTAGTGAAGCAGTATATCTAATTTGGCATCGTTACTCATTGCATTGGAAGCTTGTTTTTTATCTGCCATCAATTTTCGCGAAACTGCTGTTCGACTTTGCTAATTGTACCTTGGGATATTGGCGGCAAATCAGGAAATTTTCCTTGAAATAGACGAGCAAGTTTCTTCTGTGATCGCATTATATCTCCATAACCAACCATCTGTAAAATTATTATTATTATAAATTATTATGTTATGCATTTCGTTTAAATCACCAAAACAAAAATAAACTCCCATAAAATCTCCAAATTTTTAAATTTATTTTGACTTTATTCAGACTCTCGAGTTAGTCCAGAGATCTTCAGTGCGATAGTGCAAATATTTTCGGAATTCCAGTAGGCAATTTTATCTTCTGCAACGTTGGCTTGCATTAGACCAACTTTGCCGTTGTATCATTCCAGAATTATTTTATCATTCATTTAAATTATATTTACATACATAAAGAAAAATAATTTTTTTTTATATACTTTAAATTTTATTTCATTATTTTGGCAAAAAAAAAACGAAGAGGAAAACAGGGGAAAAACGTTTACTGAATTAAATTACGTATAGAAAATAGTAGCCTTTTACAGTAGAATATGGGAATCATAAATACAAACACCTGTTAGTTTTTTTAGGTAGTCGAAAACTCATGTGAAAATATCATTTCTTTTAGTTTACTTTCAAACCTTTCATTCTTCATTGATGTTTTAAGCTCATACGGTATATTATTATAGTATTTAAAAATATTATAGGAAAATTAACGTTTATATAGGGTGGTTGAGTGTTTTGGAGGTAATATAAGTTTGCGATTCCTTGTATTTAATTGATGTATATCTCTGCAGAATTCAATTTTTTTATATAGATAATTGGGGATTCCACTATTTATAACTCTCTGATACAAACAGCAGCTATGTAGTACTCTCATTTCACGCATGTTCAACCAACTGATTTCCTTAATTTTCAGTTAAACAGAGTCATATTTTCTTAAACCAAATATCAGCCTAACACAGGAGTTTTGAACCTTTTGAATTCGTTTTTCTTCTACTTTGGTAATGCAAAAATTATAGACTACACCCGCAAAATCAAAATGACTCAGTACAAGTGAATTACATAAAATATTTTTTGATTTTTTATTCAAAATTTTGCAAATATTATAAATAAACTTTAAATTGGAATATGCCTTTTTTACGCAATGATTAATATGTTCATTAAATCTTAAGGAAAAGTCTAATATATATATATTTCACCATCGGCGAAAATTTGTAAATTATCTAAGCAATTAGAGCATTTTAATTTGTTACCGAAAGCTAGACCTGCTAGAGTTTATAGCCAGGCAGTGATTTTTGAAGCCAATATTATTGAATCAAGATCAACGTTTATTTTTTGGGCCACCTCCTGTAAGTTTTTAGGATCAAAGGACAAATATAATTGACTATCGTCAGCATAACAGTTGGATTCACAAAAGGATAAGTATGAATATAAATTTGAAATAAAAATTGTAAATAATGTCGGTCCTAATATAGAACCTTGCGGAACTCCATTGCTAATACTTAGTGGTGTGGAAAATATGCCTTTGATTCTAACACGCTGTAGTCGATTTTCTAAATAACTTCTTATCATTCTCCAAAACCATAATAGTGAAGTATTACCAAAAGTAACCGATGATTTATTCTATCAAATGCTTTCGAATAATCTGGAAGTATTAAAGCTGTTAATTTATTTTTATCTGTAGCTGATAGAATATCATCAGTCACTTTTAATAACGCCGTAGAACAACTATGGCTTGCTCTAAAACCCGACTGAGTTGAGGGTAGTTTTAAACCTATCAAGATGCTCACGTATTTGCACATTTAATACTTTTTCTATTAATTTGGATAATATTGGTAATATACTTATTGGGCGAAGATTCTTAACTTCCACGAGATTTTTAGTTTTTGGTAGTGGCATAATATTTGCTATTTTTATTTTGCTATTAGTTGGAAAATATTTCCTTTCGATACAACAATTCACAGTATGGGTTAAATAAGGTATAATTAAAGAACAATAGAATAGTATCATTTTTATGTTTAAACCATCTTCACCCATTGCCTTAGTTTTGATGGAATGTAAAATATTAGATATGTCTGTAATAGTACATAATTTGAAATTAAAAGTATCTACCCTGGATCTAGTGTTATTTTTGTAGAAATTTAATGTTTCCAAGTCTGATTCATCAGGGTTTAGAAAAGAATTTACGAAATAAGAGTTTATGTGCTCACCATCACATAGCTCATTAGGTATTTCAGTGTTAACAGATTTACTATATATATGTTTAGGTCCTTAAAGTCTCTCCAAAACGTTTTGTAGTTGTTGCTTTGTATTTTAAACTGCAAGTAAGCTTTTTTTCATTTTCTATTGCCGTGTTTGTGCAGTTTTTTAACTCTTTGTAAAATTCCCAATGTTCCGGTCTTTTTTTTTTGTATTTCTGTAATGCTTTGTTTCTGAGTGACATCATACGTTTTATGTTTCTTTTTTATTTTCCTGTCTCCGATAGGACTAATACAGCACTACTGGGTATATTTTATTATGATCTGTTGAAAGCAAATGTAGGTAGAGAGAACTTAATAATTGGTAATCGATAGATTTACAAAGTTCATGTGTCCATGGGGGGGCCTATGCCCTCCTAGAACCGCCATTGTTGTCAAGAGATGTAGTTTCAAAATAAAAAGGGTTCTCAAGCAACAAGTGGGAGCTTCATTCCTAAAACCCACCCCTAAAGTGCAATTCGGTAGTTCTTGCATTTTTCTGGAAAATCGTTTGTCCTAGAAAAAAATTATACGTATAAAAAATGTTTCCAGTAAAATTCTGCATAAAAAAGTGTTTATTACCTAAATTGCTTAGAACAGAGGTTTTCGATAAATCAGTTATTGAAGTTAGGAGTCGCATTCACAGAGATTCACGAATATGGTATAATCATGTTTTTAGGTATAAATTTGGAACTCTGTGATTTAATGTAAGGTTGTATTATAGTGGAGAAGGAGGAGGATTTATACAAGAACATTCGTTTCCACACCACCATTGAGGTAGAGTTATCGGCGTGTTTTTTTGAAGTGGTTTCTCCTTGAGACCTAATCCGCTAAGTCAAAATAAATTCATAATACGCCTTCGGTAGTATCTACATCATCTGTGATATCTGCATTGGTACAGCTTTGGCCACGGCACATAGTTGTCCAATGCTAGCCTGCAAGAACAAAACGCTGTAAGTTTTTATGTTTTTCCTTTGTTGTAGCGAATTTCGACAAGCAGACCGTTAATTTTTGAAATAAATATTAAAATCATAGCATTTTTTAATAGAAGATGAAAATACCTTTCAAATGAGGTATCCCAAGCCACTAATTCCCATTTAAAAATTTAGGGGTTGCAACTGCTACTCGAAGGGGGTTGGGTTTATGGACGAAATTTGTACGTTACGTTGCAGGATGTCGTTTCAGACTCCAAAATCGACATTGTCTCGGGAGTTTTTATAAATATGCACAGTAATTTAAATACTGACTTTATTCCATTTAGCTGTTCCACACTAATTTCAGTTTTTCCATGTTGAGAAAAACGTGTCACACTTAGACAGGCTAACAGACACACACAGGCTAAATTTGTTATTTTCTGGCCTGAAAACCATTTTCATCACAATCTATAATTTTTCGCGGCCCCAATAATGTAAAAACAACACGGGCTAACGACCTGCCAGTTCCTACAGGCCACGATCTATCGGGAGCATTCCTGAAATCCCGGTGACTGCATCCGTCCCGGCTAAACATACTATAACCATTGTGAAAGGGAAAAATGCAGTGAATGATTTAATATTACGAAACATAAAAAACAGATTCACCAATAGCAGACTCAATATTAGTCATATATAAGTATAAGTAAGTAGGTAATATCATCTCTATTAAGCCAAGCTTTTGTCAAGTTAGGTATACTGATACGCGAGTAGTCGCGCAGCTTACATCGTGCAACGAGCGGATAGTATTAAATAGTTATTGTAAAACAAATATGAAATACGTTTGTGTTTACTTATTAGTTTTAAATTTTATTAGTTTGGATTTTTGTGCACCAAATAAAAGAGCAGCATTTGTGCAACACGTGCAACGAGTTTCAGAAAAGAACTATCCGTGCCATACTCCGCAACCTAGGACTTTTCACTTAAAGGGACTATTGGCTGAAGATGATTGGAAAAATATTGAACAAGCGACGACGGTAAGTTTGACTATTTTGTTATCGCTTTCTAGAATTGACGTTGCCAACAGCTTATGAAATTTCATTAATAATATTACGGCATATTAGCATTGTTTTGAAATTTAAAAAAAATTGCACAATTGATATACATGATATAGGTGAATGTTCTTATGTTCTTGAAAGGTATTGATAAGTTTATAATTTTGTCATAGCTGTACCAAGCACTTTAGAGGCTCGTTTTTGTTTAAGGACAAGTTATGCTAATTACTGGAATCGTTTAGCAATAATTTAAAACCAGCATACATTATTAAATTAAAATAAAACTGTAATTCAAAAAAGTTATTTTCAAAAAAATTAAAATGATTTTAAACTACACAAATCAATATAAAAGTATTGTTTAAAAATCTAAATTAATCAAAGTGCGGTTGATTTTTAATTTCTAGCGAACGGGCAATTTTCGTCACGTTTGAAATACCAAAAAGTACATTTAATAATATTTTCTCACGTCTTGGAGAATCAGAAGTTATTCTGTGAGCATTTCTGAGTCGTTTCATACTGAGCCCATATTTAAAAAAAATTGTTATGCACAGTTCTTGCAGGAAAATCTTTTTATAATAAAAAAAAAAATTGCTCATAGCTTTAAACAGCTGTAACTCGTGGACCATGCATCGTATGAAGGTCACTTGAGCTCATTTTACAGATAATTTAATTCCGTTCAAAAAACCTTTTAGTGTCATTATTGCCTAAAGCCAATCAAAAAATAGCTATTTGTCAAAATGCACTCGCAAATGACAATTTTTAGATTTTTTCCTTTTATCTCCGTTCATTCGTTATCAAAATGATTTTGTAAATACACCAACATATTCAACATTTGATTATCTTTAACTTTCATTGGACATATTATATGCGTACGATCTATCGTTTTCGAGTTTTTATCGATTTTATCATGAAACAAATGTTCTGGATAGCGCACTATAAAGATGTTTAAAAATTCATATATCTGCCAATATTGATCGAATGGAATAAAAGGAAATTGTTCGTAATTGAATTCTTTACAACTTTCATTTGAAACATTTTGCGATCTGAACCACCATTTTTGGAATTTTAGTAAAGAACGCGCGCGTTTCCGTTGCGTCGCAAAACTCAAAATTTCAGAAAAACCTATCTCGCCTCCAATAGATCGTACGAAGTTAAAGAAAAAACGAAATTGTGCGGGTTTGTATTACCTATAATTTGCATATGCACATATTTTACAGTAAAATTGATACTTTCCGAGTTTTTTTGCAAAAAACAGATTTTTTTAAAACTATTTTCTCCCCCCTTCCCCTCCGCCGGCGTCTACGGATGGGGACTTTTGATGTGTTAAAAGTCACCACTAAATAAGCCTGTTCCCAAAATTTCAGCCCGCTCTGAATTATATCATCCAAATTTTATAAATGGCACAATTCTCAGTTTTAAAAAGAAAGTTAAGAACAACTGTCAGAACAAAAATTAACTCGTTTTACTTTACACATTGCATTTAATGAACGTGTATTTTAAGTTATTGGTGTTGTATGTTATTTTATTTTACTATATTCATACTTTTTGAATATTATGGTATATTATTTGTTACCATCTTTAGTCGCTTGGAAGTTTATCATTTTCTTGATTTTTGTATGTCTAACGTTGCTACGTTCAATTATTTTAGCTAATGAATTAATTATAAAATAATGAAATTATAAAAAAAAAAGATATTTTTTTTGTTACGAAGATATACTCGACGAATGAGCTAAGCAATTCTAATTCTAATTTTTTTTGCTATTTCTTAAACATACTGTTGTAACTTAAAAACTATTAAATATAATGATTTCTTTCTGAATACTAATTGAATATTGGATGTTAACAGTGTCAATAAAGTCGACGAAATAACCAAAAAAATTAACTCCAGATGCTCGTACCCTAGGTAATTTTTAACCCTGCAAGGAACTACTTCATTATTAAAAATACAATGTTACAACACTGAACAAAAGCCCAAGAAGTTTTTTACAAGATTTCTAGTTTTTTTTTAAATATTTGCAGTGGGTAAGAATAAACCTAGTTCTAAATTTTGTCCATGAAAAATTAATGTATTATTCTTTAAAATTAATTCAATAAAGAAAATATTGCTATAGTTGATATTGGTTGGTTGGCTTGCTTTAAATGAATTTTAAAACTTAAACTTACATACATTGTATAAAGGTGATTGATTCATGACGAAGGGTACCTCTAGGGGAAATAGAGGATCACTTGCTATCCATGAGCGACCTTAGAATTTTTCCTATCACGTTGAGAGATATAGGGGTTTAAATTGATTCTAGCCTGAATTTATTTTGGCTAGATCGTCCTTACGACTTTGTGTAAATCTCAGATAATCCGGCCGAAATCAGTCATCGGCCGGTAAAATTTATTCGGATGGAATATTTTTGTGCCATCTTGTTCAAAATGTGCTGCTTTATAAGAAAGTACAGTTTGCCAGATGGAAATGTGGTCAGGAGTTATTTAAATAAAGTTTCTTTAAACAAATTAGAAAAATTTATTTTTTCTACAACTGTCAAAAAAGGCTATGTTTGCGCATTAAAGTCAGTGTCTAAAATGAGACATTTTTTTCATTGACATTATTTTTTTTGCATTACCATGACACCGTACGCAAAATATTAATGTGCAAAATATTTTGCACATCACATACTTATTATTGCCTATTTTTTATAATATTTAATGTATACACACGAATTAAACAAGGAAGAGTCTCGGGGTCCGCAAATTGCGTACCTGAATTATGTATAATAAAGTTCCGCAAGTTGCGGACCTGAATTATGTATAATAGAGTTACGCTAATTGCGGACCTGTATTATTTATAATAGACTTCCGCAAACTGCGTCATCAAAACCTAACATTATATCAAATTTCAAATTCCTACGTGACATAGTTTTCAAGAAAAACCTCTGTGACAGATGGACACGAGAGTGATCTTATAATGGTTCCGTTTTCCTTTTCCTTTTTAAGGTACGGAAGCCTTAAAATGTAAAAGTTAAAATACAAATACAAATTGTTTATTTGTTAATAAATTACATACAAATTCACAAAGTAAAAATCTGAATTGTTTACCTGAACATGAAAACACAAGAACCTAACTTAAACTAACTTATTTCCATTCCTAGTATTTCCATTCAAAGGTTAGTTTGGGTTCTTTAGTAAATATTTCCAATCAACGGTTAGGTCAGGTCCTTTAGTGAACATTTTCAATCAAAGGTTAGGTTAGGTTCTTTGGTGAATACTTCCAATCAATATTTCGCATCTATTTTCATTTCTAGCAACAAAAACCTTGCTCCCCGACTTAAAATCACCTTTTAGGGCAAAAATTTTAGCAAAAACCCTATTAAATCTTGGCCATTTTCACAGAAGTCACTAAACTGAACTATTATCTCCTTATATAATGGTCCATAAATCTTTTACCTATAACACTATGAGTCTACAACACACATCAAGCTGTAAAAAGTAGGGTTATGATTTTCGGATCCCTACAAAAATAAGATAGTAGTCCGCCGCTATTTGCGGACCTTGAACAAATGGAAATACGGGAACGCAAGTCGCAGAATTGTAACCTACAGAATAGAGGTCCGCAAACTGCCCGTATATTTTACATTTACGGACTCCAAGGGAAGAGGATAGAGATACGCAATTTGCGGACTCCGAGGCTCTTCCATTAAACAAACATCGAGTTCAAAAATGTTTAATGTTTTATCAGGTAAATCAACTGAAAGCAGAATTGCCTTTATTTATTATTGTCTTTAAAAAACTACAAATTCAATACTCACAATATCGAAAACGTCAGTGAAAAGTTTGTTGTCAAACATACTGGTCTCCATAGTTACATCTGAGACAGTTCTGCTATTATGTTTTATTGAAATAATTTGCATTAAATATTATAATACAAGATATCGATTTATAGTTTTAGTCTAACCAAATCAAAGTCGTTGTAGAAAAAATATTGTTTGCATCTCGTGTGTGAAATTATTTGGTCATCTTGAACGATTTTTTGACTTGGCTGAGCCTTGTTAAAAACATTTCGTTCTCGATCACCAAAGTAGTATTTAGCACCCTGGATACAAAAATGACTATTTTCGTTTCGAAAAAATATTTTTGTATTTTTCACACCAAAACAAACAAAAGATGTTTTTAGACATTTATTTCTAAAGTTGATAGATTTCGAGAAATTCTTGAAATCCCAAAAAACCCGAAATTTGCGATTTCCAAGGCTCAAAAACGATATGAAAAATAACGTTTTTTAATGTAAGAAAAATTTGTATCTATTCTTTGAAGCTTATACCACAATATACTGTAGATATATTGTGTTATTCTTTAACTTAAGTGCTAGTTTTTTAATTGTTAAGAAGTGCGCGTGCGCCCCTCATTATGATATATACATACGGGTATTTTTATAGACCATACGCTTGCATTAACTCGTGCATCCGTTGAAATATAAAACAATTTGTATAAAATACGAAACGTTACAAATATTTAATATAAATAGAATAAATGTAAGTAGAGTAACATAAGATTTAAAATGTATGTTAAACTTTATTTTCTATTTAATGTATTTTAAAGTACAATTAAAGTGATTGTACAACTTACACATTTTTACAATAGACAATAGTTATTTTTTTTACAGCTACATACATTAGTACTACATGATTTTTTACAATTGCACGCTTTTATTAAGCCATCTGGCAAAGGATTTTTTATCATAAATATAAGTATAAGCACATTATCCTTATATTTGTACCCAAAACTTGTTAGATTTAATTCAATGTAAGGGAAAATATTGCATTTTTCCAAATATATGTTTGTGCAGGTGCTCTTAAGATAATAATATGCAAGTATAAGGCATCTGACGTGCATAGGATATTATTCAATTTAAGTTTAATTCCACCCGAACGCGATTTAGTCTAGCATCATCAGCTGCTTCACCTGTTTTCTTCAACAATTGTAAATATAGTTTTTCCATTTCACTGAATTGATCACTATTTAACTGTAAGTCACTACCTAATGGCTTGAGAACATCAACGGCTTTTTGTAATTAGATCTAATGCTTTTTTCGAGCCTATCTTGCTCGTACTATCACAGCCAGTCAAGGCATGCAATCCTGGTAAAATATCACATACAGGGTACGTTAAAGTATCAGTTGCTACGTGACAAGCTTCGCTGATTGACGCGTGCGCACGCACATCTTAACAATTAAAAACAAACACTTAAGCTAAAGAATAAGAAAATATATCTACAATATATTGTGGTATAAGCTTCAAATAAAATTTTTCGTACATTGGAAAATATTAATTTCCATATAGTTTTTGAGTCACGAATATCGCAAATTTTGCGTTTTTTGAGATTAAAAGATGTTTTTCTTAAAATCTATCAACTTTAAAGTAAAATGTCTAAGAACGTTATTTGTTTGTTTTGGTGTGAAAAATATCAAAATATTTTTACAAAACAAAAAAATCAATTTTTCTAATTTGTTTAAAAAACTTTGTTTAAACAATTTCTGACCACATTTCCATCTGGAAAACTGTATTTTCTTATAAAGGACCACGTTTTGAACAAGACGGCACAAAAATATTCCATCCGAATAAATTTTCCCGGTCGATGATTGATTTCGCCCGAACTAAGACGTGTACACTTATCGCAGTTAATATAATTATACTTATTATTTATACTTATTATTTTATTGTTTTTCTCTCTCTCTCTCTCTTCATTATACTTTTTGTTTACTATATTTGTATCAAACAAATTTTTGTCTTGTTTTTTGTTAGTGTAACATGGTTAGACCTACGAACAAGTGTTTTCTGCTTAGGTGGCTAATCATTATGTATTATACAGGGTGATTTACCTAAACATGCGGAAAATTATTCAGTGGGTTGTCCCCACCAAAAGGAGTTAAAAAAATTAAGAAATAAAAAACTTTGGAAAAAAAATTACCTTATTTTTGTCTAGAAGTGCGCCGCCTATGACTAACCAATCTGACGTAATACAGTGCAACGAAATCACTTCCTTTCTTATGTGGTATGGGTAAAAACGATTCTCGCGTATAGGGTACTTATTGAAGGGTCTTGTTCTAGTAATTCTAGAACTACTTCCTCTACTTCAACAGGACGATTTACTACACGTTCTCTGTCGCCTGGTAAATAAAACCCGATGTCACGAACTCGTTGCACTGCACTTAATTTTTTCCTCTCATTAGGTTTCCGCCTATGGGGAAATTTTCTCCCGTATTTTCGTACAGGACTTTCATTCATTGCACCATAGGTTAATATCATGTCGTAGTACTCCTGCGACTCTGGCATAATCAATATTTGCTAATACAGTTTAAAATTTAACAAAAAATGGGAAATGTTCTAAACGGAAGTCGAAGAGTCACTGAACTGAACAGTGAACGCGTGGTGCATTGACCTTAGACAACTAAGACAGCTGATACTACCTGCTAAACAAACAAGCGACACGTGTGTGAACGCGTCGAGATAGCATAACTCACCCATTCAGAAACGTATCTTTGCAGGTTTTAATGCAAAAAAATATAATAAATTATCTCGGATCGCTTTAAAATTTTACAGAGGCTTTTCCACATGACAGACTTGTATACCATTTTATTTTCCGCATGTTTACATAAATCACCCTGTATTTTAATGTAAGGTTTATTATTTGTGAGTAATTGTACATCAGAAATAAATTTGGATTTGAATATACTATCATTATTAATTTTAGCAAATTCCAGAATTGGACTTTTTAATTTTGTTTTTCGGATTCCAATAAAAATACCACCCTGTATATATTCTTTCTAACATTCAGTTAGTAATTATAAAAAAATTAAAGCCAAAATTAGTAATTAAGCGCGACAGGAATATTTATATGACTCTACCTCATTACCCAAGTGGTCCTCTCTAAAGGTATCTTTGTTTTAACCACCTGTCATAATTCAAGAAACAAACAACCGTTACACATACTACAGTAAAATTTATTTTATTCAACCATTTCTTTCCAGATTTTACCAGCATTGACGGTTCTACATACATGTATGGGTTCAGGATGTTGTAATGATACTAAAAAGACTTGCCAGCCCAAGGGATTAGAAGAAGTGCCACTTACATTTGGAGTGTTTTGGGGAAACAAAGTACAGTATTTAGAAATTTTAGCAACGAATCACACGTTGTGTCAATGTCAACTGACGAGTACGTAGTGAAAAGACGTGTAGTTTAAAAATTCTATAGAGAGAATATCAGAATGCTCATTGGAGAACGTGACTGTGATATTACCGATAATAAGTTATTTATTTATTTTATTTAGTTTAGGAACCAGTTTTAATTTCCCTTTGTATATGTTTCTATAAAATTGTAAAAATTATACTGCTTGTTGAAGATTTTATTCATTTGGCAACTTATAATTAAATGAAATAAAATGTAAATATTTGTTGATACTACATAATGTGTTCTTTATTTAATAACATACTGCACCAGTATTCAATAGTGTCGAGTAAAATACATGTATTTAAAAGTATGTAAATGTTAGTTACTCACCCAAGCAACACGTGATGGTTTAATAAACGTTTATTAAATGAAATTACGGTTTAAATTTCTTTATCGTATATTTAATCAACGTCTATGAAAAGCGTTTATTTCTTAAACGATTTTTCTACATATATTATAAATGTATTTCTCCGAAAATTTTTGAAATAACGCAGAATATTTGAGAAATAATTAATTGAGAGTTGATACTACACTTCCGTCAAATATACGATTATTAAATGTATACGATAAATATGTATTTGGCCTACATTTTTTATAGGTATGTCATAAACAATAGCAACTAAAAGTTGGAAGATTATAACAATATCTGGAAATATGAGTAAAATATTTACATTAATCAAAATTTGTTATAGATAGTTGATGAATGAAAATATTTGTTCAGTAATATTGCAGTTTATAATATACGGTTTTTAAACGTATATCAATCTGCATCGATTGCGCAGTCGCTAGCAACCGGGGTAGTATTGTTGTCTTTGTTGCAGAATACATAAGCATTTCTCATAAATATATGCATCTCTTTCATTGTCTCAACAGAGTACAGCTGAGGAGCAATCGCGGATCGTCATGTTAATTGCTGTTTCGTGTGGTGGTAGTCAACCTTATAGTGTGGCCTTGTGATCGAAACAAAGAATATTTACTTGTTTGTTTTTGCGTATATATTATTTGATTGAAATTCAACAAGTGTTATGTTGATGAGCCGCCCTTAGCCGCCCTTATCCTTGAGTTATCACGTTGTAGTGCGTTGAAGTTACAAGAATGAACCAACTTGTGATTGGTAAGAATTATTGTTTATCTGAGCGATTTCATAGTAACTGCATTTTTTTTATCACAGAAGGTGTAGTTGAAGGCGTGGGCGAGACCAGTGACAATAAAATTAGAGGGACGATTCAAGACTGGTTGAAGCTTGCCAAAAGCCGCTATAGTTACGATAATAATAATAAATAGACTCTATTTTTGGATTTTAGTAAAGAGTAATGAGCAATGTTGTGTTTTGTTATCGTTGTCAAACATCCTAAGTCCCCAAGGGTGAAATAGTGAATGATAAAATAGTTTTACGTATTTAGCCAATCCCGCAGAGTAGTTAAAGCTTAATATAATATAAAAAAGCTAGTACTAAATAATAAATATTTTTTAAAAACTACTATCTGCATACATATATACAATTGAATTATTTTTCCTTGATATCAGTAGTTATATATAGGTAGGAGGTTTAAAATATGTACTTTTAAAAAATTGGGGATCATTATAATATTAACTTTCGAATTTAAAAACGGCTACCTTCTATCTTTTTTTTAGTGTCAGTTTAAACTTCTCTGATATAATACAGTCCTCGAATTAGGTACATTTTCTCCAGGGGGCTGTAAACGTAGAAAGAATACGATGAATGTTGTATAGGATGATTCAGTTTTAACCATGCAGCATAACTTTGAGAAACGATAGAATTCGACAAAATAATAGCAGCTTCTCACACAAAATAGCCTAAAATGTACCGTTAGTGAAATACAGGGTGTTAAAGTATGCCAAAAGTAACTCAGTGTGATATTATCGATGAAGATGGTATTTTTTCCTGCAGTATAGGTCTTACTACCCATGCAATCTTCTTGCGACTACGCCACTGTTGTTTATTAAGAAACTAATTGAAGCCGTTGCATTCAAATATACTTTATTTTTATAAAATTGAGATATTTTTAGTCCTTTTAAAGTTATGGAAGGGAATATATTGCTGTACGTACTACTCAGTGTAATCAATCTATTAAAATTTTGCCGTATGTGCAATGGTCTATTAATAAAATTCACTTTGAATTTTAGAGGTTAGAATTCACAAATGTAATATTATTCCAAGTTATGTGGAATTCATCCGCAAAACAACTTCAAGAAATATGCTTCATCAAATATCAGCTCAAATCTAATCCTTTCTCAGATGCAGCAAGAGCTGCGCATGATGCGAAACGCCGGCAATTGCAAAGAGATCCCACAAAAAGAAAAGCTAGTGCTGCTGCTCTTACCCTCTTACTAATGAATAGTGTAATAAAATTGTAAAAGTATGAGATGAAAATGAAACATTCGAAGCCTCGATCAAAGCCATAGGCAAACAAATTTACAGAAGTTGAACAACGCCAAGAATCAACAATACATCCGAATAAAGTTTATAACAATTATTGCGTTTAATATTTTCAATAATTATAAGAGTTGAAGCAATATCTACTTATTAAGTAAAATTACGTTTTAAAAAATTTAATCCGTTTATTTTTGTTACTTTATTATTATATTACAAAAAATTTTAATTATTAATTTACGTTCATTTACTTTCCCAATAAGGTGTAAATAATTGTCTAAAATAAATATATTATACTAAAAATTTTAGTTATTAATTTACGTTTATTATTCAGACTGAAAAGACTGATATATTGACAGACAAATAGATTGATAGACGCACAACGATATGTGAGTTCGGATATATTTGTTATTGTCCGACTTCAAGACCTACATTTTTATTATAAACCGAATTTGAATTTTTTCAAGGCGCCGCCAGTATTCAAATTCAATTTGAAACCAGCAACACATTTCAGTCATCATGTCATAATAATTTTTATCTCAATAATATTTGATGTTTATTGAAAACGTTTAAATTTTTTTTTTAATACATTTATTTAACGTCGGCCTATTTCCGCTACTGAGGCCTATCACCGACGCCTGTAGACGAGCTACCCCCAACCAGGAATTTTGCCGAACCTCTTCCCTTAAGAAGAGTAGGGATCTTTTACTTGCCTAACATTTAATAGACAAGGGACCGACGGCTTTACATCCCCTATACAACCCTCCCCTAAGGTTGTATAGCTTCCGCGCATACACTGATATACAAGCCGCTGAAAGATGTGTGAGGCGAGGACGCGGTCTTCGTTGTGAACACCAACTCGCCTCACTTTTTTGTAAAATAAAAAGTATTGCTGCGTGGATTGCTTAGCTGAGACTCCTGAGGCCGTTGATGCACTTAATTTGTAGATTTGTAGAAGGTGGTGGGGTTGCACTCGAAGGTGTTGGACAGGGCCAAAAGCTACGCCCTGTATGTTGTCCTGGTGTAGGCAGTTACACTGACTCTAAATTCAAAGGTATCGTTTGTTCACTGTATTTTAAAATTGTCTGAGGGGACTTCAACACCCTGTGTATTAAGCAAATTGTGCTTTGGAAACGTTAAAATTCCACTAGAAAGTTAGAATTCACTTTACTTAAATTTTTGCAAATTTTTATAATACTTCTGAGTGACCCTGTATGTGGTGACTGGAAGAAAAGCACTTGTTTTAACGAGATTGACTGTTTTGATTTAAACAAATGAAAGATCGGCGTCGGTTTAATTTTTATAAATTTATTTCTATTTTGTTACAGTTCCCAAAATTCAGTAACTCTTCGACACTGACAATTCTGGCCGTAGAATCGTATCGGGGTTTTGTTATTTTAACTAAAAATCACTTTTATTATTTATTGAAAAGTTGGGCACTAGGTGCGATGCGCGAGGGCAGAATAGATTTTAAAATTAGAAGTAAAAAAAAAATGAAGGGGCGCTAGGTGCGAGATGAATTTATGCGCGAAGGCAGATTAAAGTTTAAAGGAATACGGTTTTTCTCTTGGTGTCGCCAAGGAAGGTGTAGCACGGAGTTGGAATAAAGCCAGGGAAATAGAAAGCTATCCGCGAAACGGAAACGGTTTTAAACACTATTACTTCTGGCACAGCACCCTTGCCGTCGCTGTGTACGAGGGGGCTTTTATATGTTTCAGTTTGGTTGCGTTTGGCGCGCCCCGTGAGTCTCGCATCCCGTTTTAAAAGGTTTGGAAAGGCACGAAATCGCTCCGTGCGGGCGAGGATGAGTCATCATTGTGGAATATTGTGCAATGTTGCGAAATAATGTAAAAAAGTGGAAATTTCGGGATGAGACCTGTATGACTGTGTAGGGCATAAAAAGACGAATTTTTTGGTATATGGTTTATGATCGAATCGAATTTGAGAAAAAAGTTATTGAAGATTTTCTGACGGATAAATGGGAGAACATATCGTACGACCCCGTAGCGTAGCGTTAAATCCACACACGTACTATTAAAGTGGATACAGTTTGGATACCCGTGTAGGCAGGCGGGACGAAGCGAACCGAAACAATGTTTTAAGAGGTTACAGATGTTGTATACGGGGGGCGATGAGAAAGCAAGGGGCAATCTGGATCGGATCAGATGTTTGAAAGAAAGCGGGTACTGTATACGGGGGTAAATAGAAAGTGAGAATAACGGGGATTGACCATGATTGCCGTATACAGGGGCGATGAGAAAGTTGAAGATGGTAAAGATTAACTAGGGATTGTGAATGCGTGCAACTGCTGTATACAGGGGGCGATGAGAAAGTGTGGCAGAGATGTTGTTGAAGAATGGGGAAAGGCGACGAATGTCGTATACAGGGAGCGTCGAAAAGTAATACTGATAAAAATGGAGTGACGGACGTTATATACGAGGGGCAATCGGAAAGTAAAGTTTTCTAGAAGGGAATTAAGAATATTCTGACCGGTGGTTTGGAGAGTCTATTGAAGGTGATCTTATGTTATACAGGGTTGGTATTTTTACGGTGGTTAAATTTTGATGTTGGGGTTGTAAAATTACTGTTTAGAACTTTTTGATAGTTTTTCAGACAAAATTTGATTACTTGTGAATTATCGGTCGCCTATTAATTTTTTCGGATTTTTCTCTGTAGAAATGTAGTCTTTTGGTGAAACAAAAATGATGGTTACTTTTTTTTGTGTTTTGACAGTTCGAGGTGGTAGATAAGATCGAAAGTGATTTTTGGCATTTTTTGCGACTCATTTTCTTATGGTACAGGGAATGTACTATAACAGTTGGAACGGTCACCCATCCAACTACTAACTGCGCCTGACGTTGCTTTACATCGCATATCAAAGTATGTACATAGTAAAGACGCACCTACGCTCGCCCCATAAAACGTTTAAATTATGTGTGCACCAGTGGATCGTCACGAACTATAAAGGTAGGTGTAACAATAGCAATATCATATGCTTTCTGTACCTACGTTGGTGAATTTATTATAGATTATCTATCACTTTGCCAATTTTCAGTTTGTTACTTTACGAATCTGTGATGTTTATAGGGCAACTAGAATGCTTTTGAATTGGAGCACACAATTTAGTGCATTTCCGGTTTCAAAGATCCACCGGGTTAGGAGGTTCCAGCCCCTTCCAGTAGCTACCGATTTTTTAATCACTTTATTATTGTTATTATGTAGTCCTGTGTCACGTTACATCTTGCTTCTGCTCATTAGGATGCAGCTCCATGTATTTTATTTATACACTGTCATGCTTTTATTTCTTTATGAAGCTCAGTGTTTGCTTATATACACTGTATTTTCTAGATTTGCTACAAAAAATCTACTTTTTACATAAAGTAGTCAAATAAACAATTCTATTCTATTTTATTTGTCATTTTAAGCGGAAAATTTATTTTTCATAAAAAGTTTTGCTTTTACTAAAAATATGATTGCCATGGAGTTAAGTTAACATGTCATGTACAGGGTGCCCAGAAAATTGAAAAATCTGAAAATTATATAAAAGTAAACCACGTTCAATTTTAACGATATTAAAAACTGTTACTAAGAAAAGGTGTTTAGAATTAAAATTTATAACAGAATTCCAATTTGTGGATAAATCTGGGTAATTCGACTTTTTGAAAATTTTTTCATAAGTATTAAGTGGTAGGTATCCTGCTGTAAAACTTACGGTGAAATGAACATTATTTTCTTCTTACAGGTTCTAATAACATTTGCCGCAGAATGAGTCGGACAACCATCTTGTCGAAAATAAAATAAATTGAGGTTATCCAACGGTGAATTTTCTAATTCATCACTGAAAAAGTTTGCAGCATATTCAAATAACTATTGCTGTTAAAAGTATCTTCAAAAAAATATGGGCCTGTAATTCGATGGTAAGACGCTGTGCACCAAACATTTACTTTTTGAAAGTATTCTCGCCATATTGTATTCTAAAATTAGGATTAATAACGCTCCAATATCGACTATGGTGTGAAGATACAATTGCTTCGTCACCTGTCTCTAAGGTGTGGTTGAAAATCGGTTAGTAAGAATATATCTTATTGCGTTTTAAAAATTCTTTAATCTGAAATTTCTAACCACTTTTAAATATACCGCTTTGCCTTCTTAATGACAGTCTGGGATGTTCCTCAACTGACTGTAATGCTAACAAATTGCCGGTATTGAACACGAATGGTCTTTCTATTTTCGGGAAATAAAAAATCGTCGGCAGAGCTTAGAGCCTTAGGGCTTGGTTGAGACTCCGGGAACCTTTCGTGCACTTATTTTTGGTATGGTAGAGTCTCAGGTTTCGATTTAGGTTAGGGTCAATTGCTACACCCTGTATATTGGATTTTGCACTTTTTTTAACACTTAATTAAAACCTGCTTTGATTAGCACTGATTTGTCTTTTACAGCTTGTGCAGGGTCAACGGCTACACCCTATGTATGATTTTTCTTGAAATTAAAACACTTTTGTTTAAATGAAAGTACAAAATTATTTATTCAGATTTAACTGAACATAGTTTAAAAAAGGGATTATTTTATTTAACAAGTTTCCTTTTCGGAAATCAGAAACTAATCGACAATACAAATTCTATTTTAAAAACTTCTGTGAAAATATATTTAATAAAATGTTTAATCAAAATTAAATCGGAAAAAATTCACTTGGAAAGTTGAACCTCGTAGGCGAGTGAAAAAATAGAAAGAGGCCACTTAAGGCGAAGTATTTTCTTAAAACTAAATGGGGCTACTTAAGGCGAGTACCTAAAACTAACTTTTTTTAAGCAGGTTTCGGCCTGGGAAGCTAATTCTGAACAGTCAGTCACGAAAAGTATGTTGCGTTTCTCGTGCCCCATGAACCTAGCATGAACGTTTTTACCCCCTATTTAGAGCTGGATTTGAGACCATCGAGACTGGATGGGCACGATTGCGAAATATTTCACAATATTGCGCAATAGTTTGCAAAAGTTGAAATTTTGAAATGAAAGTTTTATGGAAAAATGGGCAATGAGAAGGAGAATTTTTTGATATGAAAACAAAGTTTGAATCAATTCGGGTTTTGGAAATATTGAAGTTTGATTGACGGAAATTTTAATAATCTGAAAGGATCCCGTAATCTTGTCACGAAGGTCAGACGTTTAACAAATGATATGAAAATGTTCCTGATAGGTGCGAGGTGACTGGCAATAAGATATGAGAATGTTCCTAATAGGCACGAATCGAGTTTGAGTGGAGATATCGGTTGAAAGGGTAATCGAGAGTTTTACGAGGGATGATTAAAATTTACTGAAACTTGAATTTAGTAAACGGATAGAAATTAACTTATGAACCGATTCAAAACGTTGAGATTTAAGATAAGGTAAGTAAGTTTTGATATATACGAGGGATGCTTGAAAAGTAGTGAAATTTGAAATAGTAATTGAATTGCTAGAAATTGATGAAACTAAATTGAATATTAAGACTCGAGGTACGGAACGGGGTTTGGTGTATACGAGGGGTTATCAAAAATTAATAAGATTTGAAATGTGAAACGGTTGCAAGAAATGAATGAAATGAAACAGAATGTTAAGTTTTAAGGTAAGTTGACGTATACGAGGGATTGTCAAAAAGTAATGAAATTTGAAACGTAAAGTGGTTTATAAAAAGTTAACGATATAGAATATTGTGGTTATAGGTACGGATAGTGGTTTTTATCCATTTGATGACTATGAGGGGGGTGTATTTTTAACGGGTGTTTTTTGTGAAGTTTATTTTCTAAAATGACTAGAATGAATGTTGGAAGTGTGTTATCGGTGAATTTGCGTTACTTTAGAATTATCGAGTGTTTCTGATTTTTTTCTGATTTTTGTGACGTTGGATGTGGTTTTTCGGTGCAGACTAGGTCTGGTTGACTTTTTTTACATGGTTTGCCATGGTGCATGAATCAATATGATTTTTTTGTTCATTTCGAAATTTTTTGTTTTTGTTTTTTGACTTATAGGGGTAATACCTTATAACGGTATCAGCTTCATCTTTTTTTTAGGTCTTGTTACTTTCAACAACGATCTAGTTCTTAAAAATGTCTGTACTAATTTATGCAACACGCACGCCTGGATATTTTAAATTATATCTTCTATTACTTTCCGATAGCAAGACTCGCCAATTCCATAACAATGTAATACATTTTTTGCTGTAAAATTAGCATTTTTACAATAATTATTAATAACGAAGTAGAAAATAATGTATAGCAAAATGATAAATCGAGGATAAATAAGTGTCACTGTCAACCATAAGCCAACTCCTCAATTAAATAGTTAATTGAGGCCGATTTTATAAACAAATTGCGACATACATTTTTCTAATAAATGTTCCTAATACATTTTTGTAATGCTGTTGAAAATAAAAATATTTTAATATAATTACGAGTATAATTAGCTGTCTTTTTAATAATCTTCGTAAGAAGAAAATAATTCTTATTTTGCTTTAATTTTTACAGCATATGGTACCACTTGATACATGAAATTCTTTTGCAAAAAGTCAAGTTGGAATTCTGACAAATTTTAATTCTAAAGAACACCCTGTACACGATATGATAATTTACTCCATGGTAATCATATTTTCAACAAAATCAAAACTTTTTATGTAGAATAAATTTTCCTCGTAAAATGAAAAAGAAAAAAGTCTACCCTTTATTCGCTCCATATCGGTAGACACACACTGTACATAATATTTTTAATCAAAAACATTTTTTTTTATAAACAAATTAACATTACTTATTGGCTTTTTGACTAAAATGAAAAGAAAAAATATTGGTTAGTAGGACTTTGAAAAACCTACAATTAAAAAAACGTTGCAAACAATTTGGAATGCAAGTTTGGAATGTTCGAGATTTTAGTTATTTATAAATAAACAAATTGATATTTTAACTTAAAATTACACTAGTTTACTTTATAAATCTTGTGTTAATATAAAATCAGAGAGAAATAAAATGTTATCTCTCGCAATTCTTATTTACATCGGATTAAGTTTAATTTTTAAAGCACTGACCTGCCCAAGTCACGCGTGGAGAGAAAAACTTCTCGAAAAATTAGATAACTATTACTTTTGTTCCTTATCTATTGAGGTAGCAGAACATTTTCTCTCTCCAAGAAATTATGTTTTTCTGCGCTTTTCGATTCTATTGTCAAATATTATTTTCAACCAATCACAATTTGAATGTTTCATTCAATTTTCTTCTAAAGTATAAACGATATCAACAAGTTACTAATTATCTGATTCGGGATAATACAGATCTATTATCGAGAATATCAAATACATTTTTTAAAAAGGAAATAAATGAAATCTTCTACCATTATCTTTTTAATTGGTTCTAAACTATTATATTGGTATGGAGTGTGAAACTTTTAAATTTATTAACGAATATTTTTGATATGTTCTATATTTAAACATACTTCATAGAACAGTTATTTATAAATCAATTTATTGTATTACTCATTTTAGTCATTACTTAATTACTTCGCATTTCCGTCTGCTGCCTCATTGATTTAGCAAAAATTAAATACGATGACGAAAAAATGTAAAGAAGTAAGTCATCTTAAATTAAATATTTTTTATGAATTGCTAAATTATCTCGTATAATAAACTAGGGCGCTTTTAAAATAATTTAGCAGTTCTCTTAATGTCCATGTTCTGCAATTTATTACATATACATATTTTATTCAGTGTGTAATATCAAACTTTACGAAATCGACATTGGTGCCATAATGACGTACTTTACACCACTAGTGTGGTAAGGTAATAAAAAGAAATGAATAAATAAATTAAATTAAATTTAATTTTTATAAACATTAGCCGGCGTATTGTCAATTTAGTTCCCCATTTAAAATTCATGAAAACGATATTCATGAATCACACCTGATGGTTAGTTTTGATGTAGTTATTCTTTTTACCAATGTTCCGGTAGATGAAACCTTTAAAATAGTTAAAGATAGGTTGCCGAATGACAATAATTTGGAAACTAGAACTAAATTAAGTGTAAATAGCATAATGGAACTCTTAACGATGTGTATAAGATAACGTTAAAATGTTTATACAATTTGGCCAAAATAATTTCATCTATAATAATGAAATATTAAATAACGAGAAAAAATTTATTAAAGAGGTTCTAGTACAAAATCAATATCCTGAAGCCTTTGTTGATAGAGTTTTCATAAATGTTGAAAATAGGGACAATCAGGTACGACAAAAATCTGAACGTCATTATACAGCAATAATTCCTTATGTATACGATCTATCAGGAAGCTACGCCATATAGGTGACAAATTTGATGTTAGGACAGTATTTCAAACGGGGAACACTTTAAGATCTATTTTAACAAAAACAAAACCGATAAACAGGGAGCAGAATTCAAAAAACTGTATTTACAATATCCCGTGCGAATGTGATAAATGTTATGTGGTTGAGTTATCAAGACCTTTCAGTGTGAGGTTGGATGAGCAAAAGAATTACATTAGAAAGGATGAAATTCAGAAATCAAAGATTTGTGAACATGCTTGGGAAAACGGACATAGAATAAACTGGGACTCGGCAAAAATTTTAACAAAAGAGGCAGATAACAAAAAGAGAAAAATTAAAGAAACAGCAATAATCTTATTAAATGAAGATAAGTGCGTATCGAATTGTTCTGTAGATATTTGTACAACCTGTCTACCAATATTAAAAGAAGATCTTAACAAACTCAACATCATCTATAAGAAAATATCATCAATTCTGTGTAAGTACTAAGTATATATGGAAATAACATAAACAGAATCTTAAAGCTGTGTATTTGACATACACAGCAAATAAGTGTTCTTCCAAAAAAAGCTTTGAAAACGGAAAGAGACTATTTTCCGAAACGGCAGCAAAATACATTATTTCTGTGTTTATTCTGATTTATATTATTTGTAAAACATATCCTCTGACTAAAACATAATATTTTTAGTCGCAAACTCCTCTATACAATCCTTATTTTACTATAAGGAACGTAACCAGACTGCAACCAACAGCTACTCTCCTGGCTATGTGCCCCGCCGAGCGCTGAATTACAAGTTGAGTAGGATCAGTCTTTCGGCTGGTGTTTGTTGCAATCGAAGCATTAGCGTTTTGATGGTGATAAGCAATTATTAGACTTAACGCGCCAGGCTTGTAACTTGTAATTCAGCGCTCGGCGGGGCACATAGCCCGGAGAGTAGCTGTTGGTTGCAGTCTGGTTACGTTCCTTATAGTAAAATTCCGCCCTCTAAAAGCACATTTGAACTATATCCTCTGACTGTTCCTTTGACGTAAACGTCACGGGCGCGCGGAGGCCTTTTTTCCCAATAATTCTAATATTTTGTAGATTCAGTGATTTGTTTTTCAAGAGGATAATACACCCAACTCAAATAACAGAAAAGAATACTATAATATGTTATCTCCTAATTCTCCTAAACTAAGAAGTATTCAATCTTTACCAATGTAAAATATTTCTATAATTTACCAGAATTTGAGGAATATCTCACTAACATGTTCTCTGTATCTGTTTTAATGTAAGTATGCCAGACTAATATACTTCTACACATATTGCATATATCTAACTATATTATAACTGATGTTTTTTATTGCAAAATTTTAATCTTGTATATTTACTTTGTTTATTGACAAAACTTATTTTATATTAAACTTTTTTCTGTCTGTCTCTATATAGTATTGTATAAATTTGTCCATATATTTCACCGTTCCTTTAATAACAGAACTAATCCAAAACTACATTGCTATAAAGTGTAATAACCAATTCTTCAAACATTAGAAATACATTGTAAAAAAAGCTATATTTCTTTGTAAAATGATACCGTCATAAATTTCAAAGACAATTAGTCGATAAGTATGTGTAGGTATATAATTCCGAAACTAAAATACATTAACTAACGTAAATAAATAATATTACTTTTCAAGTGCCAATGCCATGTGCGACGTATCAGCTTATTATTACATAACGAATGGCTCCATCAATGATAGGATTTATAAAAACACATGTTAAAAACGATATGAATCTAGATATGTAATTTCAAATAATTCATATTTCATAGTACATCTTTGTATCGAAATTATTTTTCTAAGTATTTACTGCGAACTGGATACAGTTATTAAATAAAAACATAGAAATTATAGTAGGTGTGTCCGACTGCGGATACCTATGTGATAAACAATTTTGCTCGAATATGACACAATTCATTTTAACTGGGGTCACTGAGATTAAGTACACATCCAATATCATTAATTTTTATTATTCAAATGCAATTTCGATTTTTTGCTTAACAACTTCATTAAAAATAACATTTTTAAAGTAAAATTTATACTTGACCCAATCTACGTAACTTTGGTTTGAACCCGAGAGGCATACTGTACATTACAGCTTAGTTATATTTGGAATTTTCGTATTTTTGAGTGCTTAATTTAAAAACTTCAATAACATATTGTTCTAAAATTATAATAAAATTTAGTTTGTATACAACACGACAGTTTGCACGTCTCTGACGATCACCCTGTATATCGGATATTGCCCAATTTCGACAGAGAGTATTCTACAATTTTTTATTTAACATTTGTGTTCAACGATGTATGAAACGCAGTTTAATTAATAACTGACATTTCGTTTGTAATTAATGAATAAATTTTTATCATTGCACCTAGTGAATTTAGAATATAGGGGTTGAATAGGGGCTGATACAATATAGGATCTTTTGGTTCATTTTTAATTTCTACTGTGCAGTACATTATTAAAGCTAAATTAATGAAAAGATTTTGTAATAATTTCCCCCTTACGAGGAGTCAACAACAATCTTAAAAAAAATATAGTAAAACCTTCATATTCTGTATCAATGAAAAAATATTATGTAAAGACAAACCCCCTATAGACTACGAACAGGAATCCAAATTCGAGCTGCGAGAAGCATTTCGTATAACAATTTGGCAACAGGTACTTTTAGGGGTTGTCGACCCCTCTGAATCCGAAAATGCCTGTTGCCAGATCGAAAAATAAACCGGAAGCCCGTTATTCAAGATGGCGCCAGTTTTTTATATATTGCTAATGAAAATAATCCAGCGCGTATCTGTGGGTTGTCGACATCGCTAAAATCAAATTTGATAACACCATAGTCATATGGCTCACTGGATGTTCGTAATTAAAGATGGTGGTCAGTATGGCGGCTATGTTTAAAATGTTGCAAGTATAAAGGGATTCCAGGGCGTATCGGGATTGTCGACACCGCTGAAATTAAATATGACAATATCACAGTCAAAAAATCCACTGCGAGTCAGTAATTGATGATTGTGGCCAGTATCAAACGTTTAAATGAAATAAAATGATAGTATTTTTTCACCCCCGACTTGAGCGCTTTCCAGTTATCCTTCTTTATTTAGTAATCCTAGGAAAACATTACGTTACTAAGTGTTTGTAGATCTGAGTACAAACTAATAAACTATATAGAGTGCCAGGGATGCCGAATGTATTTTATTTTGCGAAACAGATTTGTTCTAACCAGCGCAGCGCAAGTCATTTCAGACCGTCGCGTCGGCTCAGCAGTGGGCCCAAGACCTACCTGCAGTGTAAACTTGCATTAGTGGAATAGTCGGGAATGATGTCATGATGTCAAGTCCTGAAATACGTGAGAGCAAAAGTAAAATACATTCCAGTCCATGCAATCGCAGAAACTCTATCCCCAATGCAAAGAGAAAATATTTTATCTTTCCATGCTAGCACCGGTTTGGACACCATATCCAAACTTGCCACCGTCCGTCAGTAAACCGACTGCATGGGTGCGGTACTTAAAGTCATCTGACCTGCTCTCCGGACTAGGAAATCACCCTCTGGAGGAGCCGACTATTTCTTATGTGGAGAAATTCGTCGTCCAACTCTACAAGGTTAGCAACTTCGCTACCGCTTCCCACTATTCTTTTTAATCTTACAGGTGCCACGCAAACTTCCACGGGTGATGAAGCAAAACAAATTCTATTTGGTACAGTTAAGTCTGAGGGACTTCCGCCCACAAGCTTTAAGACTACACATACTGAGAAGTCATTATCAAATAAATATTCTTTTAAAGACCACACATATCTAGCACTTAATACACACCATTAATTACATTTCCCACTTGCAGTGCTGTGTTTGGAATAACGCCCACTTGCCACACCCTCCCTTACCGAACCTTCGGGAAATGGGATGGAAAGCTCTAGATGGTAATTTTGTTCCGGTTTTCAGGACATTGGAATTGGTTCCGAAAGACTGCAAGGACATTCTAACTTGTGGGTGCAAGACGGGATGCGCCACCCAGACCTGTGGTTGCCGGAAAAGTAATTTGCCTTGTCTAATGTCATGTATCTGCAGTGCCTCCAACGTGCGATGCGTAAACAGGATTGAGTGATTACTAGTTTCAAATATTTTAAAACTTATACCTGTATTGTATCTTAAGTGCCACTTGATTAGAGACGTGCAATTAGTCTTAGAGTTTTTAACGCTTCAGTGTTATTTCTAACGTGCCATAAACATGACATTATGACCGATTATTTAGTTTTTAACAGTTTAAATTAATACGTTTTTTATTGCCTTTCTATCTAGATAAATAATAAGTCTGATAATTTTTCCTGATTGTGTTGACTTTTTCTCCTGAGCGCAAACAATGTCAGTAGTACACATAACAATCCTATAAGAATAGCCGCCATCTTAAATTACGAACTTCCGGTTGGCTATATGAGTAAAATATTATAAAATTTGGCTTTAACGGTTTTGAAAACTTCCCGAATCGCCCTGGATTCTCTTTACATATTCATATTCGCCATATTACAAACATATGCGCCATATTAGTCGCCATTGTTAAATAAGAACTTCCGGTTGGAAGTGCGACTAGAAAATTATTAAATTCGGTTTTAGCAGTGTCGACAACCCCCTATAAGTTCATGTTAAAAATATTTCAAAAATAGCCGCCTTTTTGGACGCCATCTTGAATAATGGGCTTTCGGTCCATTTTTAGATCTGGCAGTAGGTATTTTCGGATTCAGCGGGGTCAAAAACCCCTAAAAGCACTGCTTGCCAAATTGTTACATAAAATGCTTCTCGTAAGCATACAAAATGTTCCTAGTCTACTACTAGAAGTCAATAATAATATTAAAAATATTATAGTAAAACTTTCATATACCCAATATGTAATACTTAATATCAATAGAAAAGTTATTAGTCCAAGAACCCAGAGCCGCCAGACCTACGTCATTAAAAAAAAAACGTAAACGTAAAAACGTATTACGTACTCGCTAGCTTGAAAGTGGGGCCCTTTTACAGGTAACAGGTATTGAAGGTAAATAAAAAATCTTACTCTTACGCTCATATAGCAAAAAGTATGTAAGTTCATTAACAGTCGTCCGTGGTGTAGTAGTTGAGTTGCCCGACTATTTTAAGACCTTTTGTAAGCGGTCAGACCAATAAGAAGGATCTAATATCCTTCCAATCACGATGAAATCTCTCCTGTGAGTGTGAGCATTAGGGCATTATGCATGCAAGTGAGTACGAGTGAGAGCATTAGAGGGCTTTATTAGACAGATTCACGAAATTTAAATTGTTTATTTGTCTTGACGGAATTTTTGAAAAATTATTCAATAATATTTTAGTGCTTAATTAAAAAATAGTTACCCAAATAATCTATATACAATTCAGGCTTGCTACTATAACGTAGGTACCCCAATTTTCTCTCTAGCTTTACAGCGTCTGGCGGAAGTTAGGGCCCACGGAAAGCGTCTGGCAATAATAAATGTTGGTTCTTAATAATATAGTGTAAAACATATATAAAAACCAGCTATGCTACTTTAACGTAAAAGAGTAATTAAGGTTTTTATTCACCTTCAGTACCTGTTATATGAAAATCTTAAATTTGCAAAAATGACGTAGGTCTGTAGGCTCTGGGATCTTACTCTGTAAAAAAATGTTTGTATTAGATATTTTAGTTAGTAATCGAGCCGAAATACATCTCGTACAAAATGTAGTAAAAAAAAAACTGTAGAGTTGATTCAAACCTTCAACCACACGTGTGAGAATCGGGTTCAACTCAAGGCTCAACAGGTATTTATTAAAATTAAACATACATAACAGTTGCCTAACCAGAGCCTGCTCCGGGACTGACCGTGCAACCACCGCGCTAATGCGGTGGCGGATTGCAGGATCGGGCGGAACAGGTCTGGATCGGCGAAAACGAAAAATTGTCAAAAACAACCTATACTCCTTTCGAACAAAACAAATAAAAATAGGTAATACAATTACAAACATTTACAAAAAGCGGCATCAACAGAACTTAAATTACACAAAAACACTTAAACTTTGATTTTAAAATTTTTTATTTCGAAAAGGATTCAATTTTAAAGATGTTAATGGTGGGAACTGAATTTAGAGACAAAAATGTACAAAAAGAAACGAAGAAAAACAAATGCGACAAAAATATACAAACAGAAAGGAAGAGAGGGACAGGAAAGATATAAAGATGGTCAAAAGGTATGAAATACTAGCGAAAGGTGGATATGGTTAGAGAAAGTTATAGTTGGTGAAAACTTGGCTACAGAGGTTGCCGGAAAATTAGTAACGTCTGGTACGGTAAGGGGTGTTTGATCCGAAATGGGGCCTTATGTTGTCTGGTTTGCGACATGTGTCTTGTTAGAGGACTACCACTCAACTTGAATAGAAGTTTTGAGAGATATGCTAGATGTAGTCCGCTATCGGGGTTATGCCGTTGCAACGTGCGTAGAGATCTCTGAGGGAAATGTATACTTTATACGAGGATAATTGGAACTGGTCAGTGTTAAAGCACAGGGCCGTGCGCACTGAACTTGATATTTTGTCCTATATATTTAGCAATGGTATCGAGATTCGAATGGTAGTTGAAACTGTGCAGGCGAGTCCGAGACTGGCAATGTAATCAGCCTGAATGAACCATCTACGACTGTACTGGTTTAAAGATAATAAAACGGACAGGTCTACTAGCATAAAAAAACTCGTAAATCGCTTCTCAATAGTCAAAGCTGGACTTCTGCTGTGCTGTTAATGTGCCAGTGCAGTGCGTATTTACGCAGGTATTTACCTGTTATAACATCAAGCGTAGGAGTTTAGTTAGTTATTGTTTATATTTATAAATATTAATTTACTACTATATAAAAGGTAAAATATTTTAATTATTTACTAATTTACCATGGCTTTCTGGAGACCATTTGAAACAGAGGATAATATAATAATGACCGAAAATCTTATTATTTTCTTATGACAAGCATTTCTATTTACCTCCGCCCATGTACAATATAGAGATGCCGACTGTTTTTGCTGGCTTTTAGTTTTTATACGGTTTCAATTCCCGTCGTATACACTTTACCTTCCAGAATTTCAGATGAGGCGCACGAATTTGTGTTCTAGCACTTTTAGTTTTCTCATTGTCGTGGCCGGTATGCCGCACCACATCGGCGGCGGCGCCGCGTATGCGATGGATACAGACTCCTGGACAGGGAGTAGACCGTCCTTACTATCTTTTTTTACCTACATATTACATATTTATTGTAAAAATCTTAGCTTTGCTAAAATGACGTAGGTCTGGCGGCTCTGGGATCTTGGACTATAATATCTTCAGCATAGCGTCAATTCTATCTCGACTACAAAATAAATGCGAAATATATTTACTTTAATTATAAAATGCTTACTCATAATAGGTAAAATTATAACGATATGAATTTGTTGAATAACAAATCAATAATATTTGTTATTCCATAACTGGAACAGTTATTTAACAGAATTCTTTTCAATTTACACATTGTATATAATTGGTTATTCTTATGGCACTTAATAATAGTTTTAAATATGTTGTTGACCTCCACGAAATTAATCTCTCTTTACATTTTTCAAATTAAATCATTTTTGATACAGTGGCGGCCCGTCAGGGATGGCAGGGTAGGCAGTGCCCACCCAATTACATAAGCGTTAGTTATAAAGGTATATTTATATTTTTTATATATTTTTGTAGTTAAATTATCAAGTAAAATTTGGCGGTTAATTAATTGTAATATTAAAATTAAAAAGTTAGTGTTATTTATAATATTATTTTACTACATAATATTCTGTCTTATATAGGTACACTTATGATGAATCCGTTTAGAAACCGGGTGTAATACTGTCGAAAGTATCATGCGCCAAGCCAGGGTGGGCAAGCATCGCTCAGAAATCGTGAATTCAATCATAATACGTCTACGCGCATGTTGGTTATTCACTTCAATCTTACGCCTGTAATGCATATCAAAACGAGATGTATGTCTTGCACGCTTAGGCTATTTACAACCTAGAGTGGGCATGCCATCCCTGAGCAAAACTTGTAATAAACGATATGAATATTGAATGGGCAAGTAGACAATTTTTTAATTATTATTTTAATAACATCTACGTATAAAAACAGTTGACCCGTATTTTTTATTTTATTTTTTTAATAATGCCTTATAGTAAAAAAAAAATCATGAAGTTTAAACTATGTTTAAATGGTTAGATATTGCCGCAAATGTTCTAGCTATTCTATTGGCTATGACGTAATAGCATATTCAGCAGAGAAACGAGCGCTAGTGGAAAGGCGGAGCTAATAAAGTTGTGCAAAACGTATGTGCGGCTCTGTCGAGGTTATATTAAATGCGCGCGTATGTGACACTATTACGTCACGAGATAACCGGTAAACCGCCGTATTTTAAATACGCTCTAATCGTAAGCCTATTCGTTTTACAATAAAACCAATAATAGTCGGTAAAACTACCTTCAAATTATATCTATAACATATTGAAGAGTCATACTGTAATGCTATATTATTACCTTTGTCATTTTCGTTATTGTCTACTAGCCCATTAGACTATGTTCACAATTGAAAAGATATCAAACAGGAAAAATAACAAATGTGTTAAAATTAATTAATCAATCCCTTATGAATATCAAATATGATAGCAATTTCTAATTTGATAAATAGGAACAAAAAGAAGTTAAAATACATATCAGCGGTGCCATAGTTAAGTTACCTATAACTATAATATTATTTTTCTTTGCGTTTTAAGGTATAATGTATTAGAACACATATACCTCTATATTGTCCAAAAAGTATTAAAATAATGTTTAATTTTATTTTAGCAGTTTTAGATGTGAAATTAATATAATAGGTAAATGAAATAAATATATAATATTCAAATATAGGTGCTTCGTGCTCGGTGGGATGTAGACACTGCCACCCTCATCCCTTCCCTTTTTTTTTAACGTCGTGATGTTTCGCCAGGAATCGTTTCATTTTCGGGCGTGTGGAGTCAAGTCAAGTAAGTATTCACGAATCTCAAACGTTGGACATTGTTGCTGCTGTTTTAGAATTGGAAGATTTTGGTTAGGTTTGTGTAATGTTTTATTCTCTCAATTTTATGTTTTATTAATTTGTAATCTGTGATCTTTGTTGGCATTTAGTAAGTAGTGTCTACTTTAGCAAAACTAAATTAAAGCTACCTCTCCCCACTATGGGAAATCTCATTAATGTGAATTCAAATTCGTCCAATAGAAAATTTTGTGTCACAGGTTATCAGATATGTTTCTGGAAGTAAAATAAAAAATAAGCTTTATTGCTGGCCTTACATGTTATTCATTAAAAATAGTAAAAATCCCTGAAATTTAACAGGAATAGATAATTTAAAAACGTTAGTCAAGGCATTTGAAATGGGCAGAGGCATCATTGAATGTTTTTTGTGTGATTTTTACATCTACTAAATTTCTGTGGAGAAGTGTCATTATTATTCAGTTTTATTCCCCATCCTGCCCACCCAGAGCTAAAAGCCACGGGCCGCCACTGTTTTGATACAATCTTTTGGGGATATGGAGGATTGAAAGTTAGAACAGGACTTATGCTCTAATCCTGTTGAATTTTTCATTATTTAACGGTCAACTTCTTTGCTCGTAGTTTGTTTGTCCTTGGTCATTTATTATCCCCATTTGCTCATCATTATTTCCCGAAAATAATAAGAACATTGAAATGTTGGGAAATATTAAAGCAATTAACATAAAACCAATCACCTTTTTTAAAAAACAGTGGTTGGTTTTATTAATTTAAAAGAGTTGTTGCAGATCCACAAAATGACCCCGCAATAACTGTCCTACGGTGTTTAATAAACATGATCTTTTCTTGTGTAATTTTGATCAGAAATGTATATCGCGTATAAGCAATACATTCCCGGACGACGATATAAATTGTTTTGAGCATTGAAGGCCGGGAATGTGCTTTTACTACGAGGTACACATACTATTTTTTTTCTGAAGTCGCAATGAATATTATTATAAATTAAGGAGTTTTTATAAATGCATAACATTTTTTCATTACCATCTAACTGCCTATGAGATCGTTTTCTTGACAATCACGGTTTGTTTATTGTTGTGATAAGAGATTTAGTACTTATTTCGCTTTAATACCTACTTATCGCTAAAAAATATTAAAAAGTATTTAAAATGGATAGTGATGAAGATTAGACCACAAGCCCATGCTAAATTTTTAGGGGGTCATATGATACCGCTTGAAAAGGCATAATTCTTGTTTGTAGTCCTACAGAAATAAATCACTTTGTGCCCTATGCCGTATATTTTAGATGGGATATGGGAAAGCCGCGGAAAAGTAAAAATCGTAACCCACGGGGGTTGTATTTTTAAAAGCTTTTATTTAACTTGCAATGTATATTGTCTGAATATTGTTTGAAAGTTATTTGTGGCATTCTACGAATATTCTTTCCTATTATTTGGGTTTTCTACCACATGTATTATTATCCTCTTCAAAACAAATCACCGAATCTACAAAATAATAGAATTATTGGAAAAAAGCCACTGCGCCCGTGACGTTTGCGCCAAAGGAAAAGTCAGAGGTTATGTTTTGCAAATAATATAAATCGGAGTAAACACAGAAATAATGTATTTTGCTGACGTTTCGGAAAGTAATCTCTTTCCGTTTTCAAAGCTTTTTTTTGGAAGAACTCTTATTTTGCTGTGTATGTCATATACATCTTTAAGATTCTGTCTATGTTATTTCCATAGATACTTACTACTTACACAGAACATAGAACTGATGATATTTTCTTTTAGATAATTTTGAGTTTGTTAAGTTCTTCTTTTAACATTGGTAGCCAGGTTGTACAAATATCTACAGAACAATTTGATACGCACTTATCTTCTTTTAATAAGATTATTGCTGATTCTTTAATTTTTCTTTTTTTGGTATCTGTTAAAATTTTTGCCGAGTCCCAGTTTATCTATGTCCGTTTTCCCAAGCATGTTCACAAATCTTTGATTTCTGAATTTCATTCTTTCTAATGTAATTCTTGTGCTCATCCAACCTCACACTGAAAGGTCTGGATGACTCACCCACATAACATTTATCACATTCGCACGGGATATTGTAAATACAGTTTTTTTGAATTCTGCTCCCTGTTTATCGGTTTTGTTTTTGTTCAAATAGATCTTAAAGTGTTCCCCGTTTGAAATATCGTCCTAACATCAAATTTGTCACCTATACGGCGTAGCTTTTCCGATAGTCCGTATACATAAGGAATTATTGCTGTATAATGACGTTCAGGTTTTTGTCGTACCTGATTGTCCCTATTTTCAACATTTATGAAAACTCTATCAACAAGGATATTGATTTTGTACTAGAACCTCTTTGATATATTTTTTCTCGTGATTTAATATTTCATTATTAGATGAAATTATTTTGGCCCTATCGTATAAACATTTTACAACACCCCTTTTAACATTTATTGACTGATTTGAGTTAAAATTTAGATATCTATTAGTATGTGTTGGTTTTCTATAAACGCTTGCTTCAATTTCATTATTTATCCTTTTAATTAAAAGATCTAAAAACGGTAGTTCATTCCTACTTTCTACTTCTAATGTGAATTTAATAGACGGTTCCTTACTATTTATATTTTCCAAAAAACTATCTAGTAAATCGACACCATGAGGCAAAGATGTCGTCAACATATCTCCACCAGACAACCGGTTTGTTTATACAATTTTGAACATGTGTGTTCTCAAAGTTCTCCATAAATATGTTACATAAAATTGGTGATAATGTATGTTTGCCAGTTGGATTAGGGCAAATTTTGCAATCAAAATTTCGATTAGTTATAATTAAGCTAGAGCTTTGAAATTTTGCACATGTGTATAAGTCCGGTGACAAAACTCTTTAATATTTTCATATAAGATAAAATAAGATGGCGGCTTCAAGATGGCGGACGACTTTACCGTTTATGATCCGATTCGATTCAAAATCGATATGTGGGGGTTTTTGAGATCGCCAATTATGAATTCTTGGTCAAAATTTAGAAATTCAAAATGTTGGCGCCAATATGGCGGACGACTTTTGTCATTTATGGTCCAAATCGGTCAAAATTGATATCTAGAGGTTTTCGGGTTCGCCGATTACGAATCTGTAGTAAAAAATGTAGTTCAAGATGGCGGACGACTTTACCGTTTATGATCCGATTCGTCTCAAAATCGATATCTGGGGATTACAGCATATCAAAAGACTAAGAAATAAAAAATAGAATATTTTTTTTAAAGCTTTTATTTAAAGAATGCTCTAGAAAGGAAAAAATAAACTTTGAAGTAAATCAAACCCATCATTTTGTTATATTATACAATTTTTTTTATGATATAAAAGCTTGTCGCGAGCAATCTCCTTTACACAGGAAAATCTTGTTTTCTGGTGCGGACACTGCGGAAAAGTTGTTATTTAACTTGTTTACTGTAACTCGTCGACTTATTATCGTCAATACTGTAATTGTTTTGAATAATGCAGTTTTCTAAAGAGTATACAAAAGCAAAGATTAACCTACGAAAGAAATTTAACCTCAAAAGCTCTAAATATTGCCAAGAGTTTACAGACACAAACAAAATAAGCTAAGACGGACATTCGATCGTACACATGCGTAGTCCATTTGAAATATAAATAATTGTTTTGATTATTATTCCAACGAATTAAAACATTTTTGACTGGTAGAGTAATTGTATCAATCAGTTATAGTTATATAAAAACATGTGTCAACAGATAATATGAAAAATAACACCAAAATAGCCATATTTAGAAAGGTGCTCCTAATTTTGACCCTAATAGCAGCACTACATAAGGATCGCTCGAAGGCCTCTTCCCTACAGGGCGCGATCTGATCGCGCGATCCGTATGCTTGCGATCTCGTGTTATAATTATCACATTTGTTCATTTGTACTCATTATATCCTCTCCACACAGAGCGCAATTTGCTTATTCGTTCCACCGAGATCGTCACGATCAGTTTCGAATCTTTTGGAGGGGATGTACTGAGTACAAATGTGATTATAATACGAGATCGCAAGTGTTCGGATCGCGCGATCAGATCGCGCCCTGTGGGGAAGAGGCCTTAAATGGCTTGGAACACAATTCGTATTTTACCGCGTGATGGTGATGTCACCACTTTAGCGTCCATTATCTGAAATATAATGTAATAATGAAAACTAATTGTACAGGGTACCTCTTTAGTTACTTGAAAAAAGTAATTTACAATTTTTGAATAAAAACATAAATTCTTTATTACGATTACTACATGAAGAAAGTAACGGCATTATCATTACTTTAAAAAAACTAATTAAATTATTAATTTAATTATTGGGTAATTAATTACTGTCCAGCTTTGGTTGTTATTTAAAAGTATGATAAAATTTGGCAAAATCGTTATTTGCTTGAATGTTAGAGATTTACCTGTTGCAGAATAAATTTCAAACTACAAAACACAACGCAAAACACACGAATCGTATAGTAGAGTACCGCATACTGCTCCACTATACGTTGGAAGTATCCTTTGACGCGGGTCAAATTTACCAACAAAACCCCGAACCTCTTCCAATGCGAGCATTGGACACTCGGCGCTTGTCCCTCATAATATATAAACTAGTCACACGATGTATCAAACTACCATGCATCCAACGTTTGATAGCATTGGATGCATCGTGTAGCGCTGGCTTAAGAATGAGGGACAATTCCTTGTAATGCGGGACGTATTGTCACCTTACAAATGTGCAAACTCAAACTCGTTAAAATCGACATCTGTAAGTGCAAAAAACACGTATATTTCACGCAGTACATCTCGCGTCTTGTTACAAAGTCGTAATGTCATGATTTCACAGATTTCTGGGGACAAAAAAAATACATTTCTTTGTAGTACGTTGTAAACAATCATATGCATATGCCGAAGAACAACATAATGGTCAGATTAACAATTTCTTAATACCACCTTTCGTTTTACCGTAGGCGTAAGTCCGAAAATATCGATACTAGGGAAAAAGAGGAAAGAACCAAAGTTATAGAGAAATCAGTTTTCTACAAGTTTAGTTATTACCATGCTCACTCTTAGGTTGAGAATAAACTGTTAATTTAATAAAAACGAAACTGACCATTCAATTCAAGGTGGCAACTAACCCGATAGGGCTGGAATCCTGAAAATGTGGATTGGTCTACTCATGATCCTCCTAATCGATTAAAAAAATTAAATCGCATACAGAAATTAATGTAGTTTTCAGTGTACTCCGCGACTGGAGTAATATCCTCCTTTGAACTGCACAACAGCATGTAGGTATGAAAAACCCACATTTATAAATATAATGAAAATTTGCAAATATTACCGCAATCGATGAAAATTAATGATTTTCACAGTAAATATTAATGTTAAGTTTAACTCATTTGTTATACTTTGAAGTGACATTGTTCTAAAAATAGCATCACTATATAATTCTCCGAAACATGTTCAGCGAGAATGCACTACAATAAAACTAGTCAGATGAACGAGTAGGAATGCAAAAAAACTTTTGAATCAATATAACCGGTAAATGGTAAATGTTAATCATTTCTTTTATGCATATGAAAACCCAGCTAATTTATTTTTAATTTAAGTGATTATTGCCACTTTGCACATATTTTTAACTCATAAAAAGTACAAATGGACGTAAATGTAATTAACAAAATAAACGTGACGATATGAGTATACGCTTTTTTTCAATACAGTTGGGTGAGGTATTTTATGATTGAATTGATTTCACTCTTATAGGCTCGTGTGGATATGGCAAGGTGAGAACGATCCGAACCTGGTTGCTGCTAGCAGCAATAAAATGGGATAATACGCATGCCACAAGTGCACCGCGAGCCTTTAACACGCGACTATCTTTTCCTTTTATTCAATACTTTCTTCAGATAAAATCAAAATATTCCATCAGAACATTCAAAGCCTAAGAAATAAAAACATCGAACTAGAATCATTTAGATGATCAAAAGATGAAAACATATCGGTTATATGCTTGACAGAACACTGGCTCTGTCAAGATGAAATAAAAACCTTACATTTAAACAGTTATGAAATTGTAAGTACATCATCTAGAGGAAAAGGTTACGGTGGAAGCGCCATATATATTAAAACAGACCTTTTATCTAATGAATTAACTGATATCAAACAGTTTAACGCAGAAAAGGTCTTTGAATATTCTGGTGTAAAAGTAAATATTAATAAAACAGACATATCGTTCTCCAATTACCGACACTAGAAATTTTTTAACTCGATTACATGAATGTCTTGACTTTTTTCATAATAAATTCAAATTAAAATACTATATCGTGTGCGGTGACTTTAACATAGACTATTCCAATAATTCAAGAGGTAGTAATGAACTGGTTGATATTTTAAACTGTTTTTCTTTAGCTATAACTTGTAATGAACCCACAAGAATAACATCCTCTACAGAAACAATAATAAAGGGGCGAGCGTAGGTGCGTCTTTACTATATACATACTTTGATATGCGATGTAAAGCAACGTCAGGTGCAGTTAGTAGTTGGATGGGTGACCGTTCCAACGAAGACCGCGTCCTCGCCTCACACATCTTCCAGCGGCTTGTATATCAGTGTATGCGCGGAAGCTATACAACCTTAGGCGGGGGTTGTATAGGGGATATACCATCCTTCGGAGGGGATGTAAAGCCGTCGGCCCCTTGTCTATTAAATGTTAGGCAAGTAAAAGATCCCTACTCTTCTAAAGGGAAGAGGTTCGGCAAAATTCCTGATTGGGGGTAGCTCGTCTACAGGCGTCGGTGATAGGCCTCAGTAGCGGAAATAGGCCGACGTTAAATAAATGTATATAAAAAAGAAAGAAACAATAATAGACTATATGTGTACAAACATAGTGGATTACCATTGCGTCAGTGTTGAAAATGGCCTCTCTGATCACAATGGACAAGTGATGTATATTAAAAACAATAAACCACCGAAAACACACTTTAAACGTAGATTCTATTCAACACAAAATATTGCAAATATAAATTCACATTTATATAGAGAAAATTGGCATAGTGTCTATAACATATATACAACCGATGTCAATGAACAATTTGAAAATATTAACAATTAACTTATTTCAACGATATATAAAAATATAATTTCCTTTCGTAAACTGTTCATCTGATAATGCTAAGAAAAAACTAAACTGCAGCCATTAGAAATTCATCAGCGAATCTAAGAACTGTGTCATATCTAACAAAAAAAGGAATAATCAAGTATACCATTATAAAGCTTATAAAAGTGTCTATAAAAAAGTCATAAGAGCAGTGAAAAGAAAATTTAATGATAATCACCTCATTAATGCAAATAATAAATCAAAGGCTATGTGGCAAGTTATTAAAAGTAATACAGCTCAAAAAGAAAATAGAACAACCAAATATATTGCTTAAATATTGATAACAACACCATCTCGGACCCCATTCATATTGCAGACTCTTTTATAAAATATTTTATTAATATCCCAGAAACCATAACGAAAAATCTACCCTCTCAAGCTGATATTGTAACTATTATTACACAAGTAAGTAATGGAATGTTTTTAAAACCGGTAGCAAGTCTTGAAATTATTGACTCTTTGAAAAACACAAACTCAAGTGGACTAGATGAGGTAACAACTCAACTTATCAAGGAGTACAAACTAAATATAGCAGAAATATTGACATATACCTTGGCAGATATTATAGCTTAGTGAAGAAGCATCATTTTGATTTGACGATTAAGAATTGTTTACTTGACAAGAATTTAATACGTATTTACTGTTAAATATACCTAAGTTAGCAGGTTTTAAATAGTATTTTATCATGTATTCAAGAAACGAAAAAGTAGGCATGCTATTAATATAATAATATGGCGAATGGAACAAAAATAGCAAAGGGACTGCTCAGTTATGTGAAGAAAGATTTCCCGAAAGAAATCATGCACCGTATAACTATTTTGTAAGAGTTTAACAGCAATTCAAAAGAGAACCAAATGTACTTGAATAGTATCTTTTACAACAAGTTGTGAAATGGTCCATATTTCACCAATCACCAAAATTTGTAGTCGGAGCCGAAAGAGAGTACTACGTTTCGCGAGTGTAGAATATGCCATTCCAAACGTGTTTTAGACTATACTTTCTCTAATAAGATTTTAGGAATTATTCAAAAAAGTTACTTATCTATACAATAGTTTTATTCCAACACATGACATTCTAATACAGTGTGTTGGAATGTCATTCTAACACAATGTGTTGGAATGACATATATTCCAACAAATTTTCTAAAATAACGTTATAAAATAGTCTATTCTACAACAAGTTATGGAATGGCCCATATTCCACATGAGCGAAAAATTTGGTTCGCGAGTGTCGAATATGCCATTAAAAACGTGTTTTAGACTATACTTCCTCTGACAAGATTTTAAAAACTACACAAAAAAAATTGCTTATTTATACAATAGTTTTATTCCAACATGGTGTGCTGTAATGACATTCCAACACAATGTGCTGGAATGATATTTATTCCAACATAATATTGAGTTTTGGAACGTGTACTTTCTAAAATAGTGTTAAGAGAATAGTATATTCTGTAACAAGGTTAGAATGAACCGCTTTACATTTGACACTGACAGTATTGGCATCCACGGCAATCTATATATTTCGTTGAGTACAATTATAGAATATTCATTCTGGCACTTGTTATAGAATGACAATACATGCAAAACGCAAAAGAAGCAAGTGTTTCAGAATACATATTCTATCTCAAGCTATTTTTAAAAATCTTAATATAATGCCTCTGCCGTCATTATACATATATGTCATGTTATTAGAAATTTATAAAAATAAAAGTCAGTTTATAACAAATGCTGTAATTTCGGGGCTGAATGGACTATGTCCAAAGCCAATATCCTTAAAAAAAAAAAAAACAAATGCTGTAGTTCATAATTACCACACTAGAAATGGAAGTGATTTCCGAACATCACGCTTTCAACTTACTACGACAGCAAAAAATTCTTTGGATATTAAATTGTTCAATTATCTACCGGATAATGTAAAACTCTTGGACAATTCTGTGAAATTTAAATCCACAATAAAAAAGCATTTGCTTACACACTGCTTTTATTCAATTGAGGAGTACATGCACACCACCTTTCAAATATAGGGAAAGTAACTAAATTCGCATAGGTTCAAGAATGCATATATGTGTAGTGATGTAAATGCGTATATGCCTGGTTGTATATATGTATGTGTATGTGTGTGTATGTATGGGTGTGTATTGTACTGTTTTACTATTATTGAACTTAATAATTTGCAGTACTAATCAAACTTTAACTTGTTTATTTCCAATAGATAAACCCCAAAAAAAAAAAACTTTAAAACCAAAAAAATCAAATTAAAATCTCTTACCTTTTGATCCGAAAATATGTCAAATTTATTTAATTGGCCGGCTAGCTTATCTTTTCCTTCAGGAGCAGGTTCAAATTCAGTTCCTGTTTTAAAATGAAATTTTATTAAAGTAAAATTTTTAATCTGATATAAGTAATTTATTTTCCTTGATATTTAAATAATTTAGCAGTTTTATAACAGGTTCGAAAGTCTAATACACTATTTAAATTTTAATATACAACCTTGTCCAAAATTAAACACACAAAACCTTCCTTCTTCGTAGCTACACTCTTCTCTTTCCAAATCCAACAATTCTCCTTTCATTAATTCTTCACCTTATCTCGTCCTTATCTCCTCTGCAATTCCTATTCACAATAACACCTCTTCCTTCTTATTTACAGTCTATTTTTGCTCTTCTTCGCTGATCTTCACAATTTCTGACTTTTTTATTCAAATTATTAAATTTGTTTTTATTTTTTTTTTCTTCACTCACTAATTTTCACTTGTTCTTCTTTTTCTTAAATTTGTTTTTCCCATTTTACAACCTCTCTTTTATCTGTTGTTTTCTTCTATATCACTAAATATCAAAGTACCCAAAATAAACAAAACAAAACACCATATGAATTTTGATTAAATTCATTCCAAACATAACCTGACTTAAACCTCCTTGTCTTTCTCCAGGAAAACATTTACCAACTATAAAAATAAAATTTCCTACTTAAAAGAAATGTCATAGTGACTTAAATGTCAGAAATTATTTCAACTTCAACTTAATAACCACTAACATAGATGTCAGTATCAAACTTACTGTTGGCATCAAATAAAAACTAAAAACTATTAAAACAACTCTAAACAAGTATTAACATTCTAAAACACATACCTTTCGGATCTTTAGCTAATTTAAATAAATTTTGAAAACCATCTAAAGGAAACAAACAAATTCAAACCCTGATTCAGCAAATAACACAGACATGCAATCTTCGTAATCGTCCAATATGCGAATACATAGCAGTATACATGTATATATGTGTATATATGTTATATAGTATTTGAGCCACCGTATACAAAGCGATACGTGACTTTTGCTTCATTTCAAATTATCCCAGAGTGTCATATTTCAGCTACGTGCGGATAATGAATTCCCTCTTATCGTTATCACTCATAAAGTATCATATTACATTCATATTACATTTTAGCTTCTCACAATCATGCTGACTATTGTATTTGCTTTCCTTTGTTCAACATTTTGTTAACGATGCTTTTAGAATATTATAAATATACCACAAAGCACTTCTGTAACCAGTTCTGATACTCATGTCTAATTAAACACATATATTTTAACTTACTATTTTATTCAAAGAGTCAACGTTGACTCTTAATAATTTAAATAAAGTTTTTTAAAAAGTCTTTTATGAAACCCGTGATATAAAATTGGCGCAGTCGGTAGGATCCGTGAACACCAACAGAACAAGAAGCCTAACCAATAGTGACCCACAAGAACAAGGACAAACATCCAGACGAGGTGCCTAACTAGTGCAAGTTACCATTGGAACAAGGAGACCTTCATAACTGGTGGTGGCGGATTCCAATCCCTTAACGGACGAAGAATCTACTCCATGAAGAAATTCACGTAAGTGCATTCAAAGAATCATCTCGCATTTTATAATTGTGTTGAACATTTTATTTTTAACATAAGGTGTATTATACTGCTAATGCACAGCTATTAACAATTAAAACTATTTCTATTATCCATTCCCCATTTATCTTATTACAATTACAAGTGAATTAAATACTAAGTACAAATAATCTAATCGGAGCATTATACTGCTAATGCTCGACTGGCAACATAAGATTGACAAAAGTTTCGCGCATTATACTGTTAATGCCGCATTTGTATAACAAAATATAACTTTCATTATCTGCTCCCTCTGTTAGTACGACACTTTGCGTAAAAATACTTTAATTTTAATTTCATTCCATTTAACATTTATTACTTTAATTTCGATACATTCCAAAACTTGAGCAATATGACAGATAATCAAACAGCCACGCCTCGCGCAGTCACACCAGAAATTGAGCCCTACAAATTAAGTGAAATTTTTTCAATAATTCCAGAATTTGATGGCAATCCCATCAACTTGCAAACGTTTTTGAACTCGTGTTTTCACGCACAAAATATGGCTATTAATGAACAAAAAATTTTATTGACAATTCATATAAAAAATAAACTACGCGGCAGAGCTGCCGAGTTAATTAACTCCCGTAATCCTAATACATTTGCGGAAATTAAGTCGCTATTAGAAGCCCATTTTGGTGACTCTCGTGACCTCACGGCTCTCATCCAAGACCTACAGCGAATTCATCAAATAGCAAACGAGTCCGCTTTAACCTTTGTCACGCGTCTGCAAACACACAATGCAAAAATGCACGCGGCAGTGCAAAAACAAAATTTAACGCCAGATCAAAAGAAATCACAAACTGACTTGATAGAAACAATGACTTTGACTACCCTACTAACAGGCCTAGAACCAAAATTAGGCCAAATCATACGCGCTGGAAATCCATCAAATATGTTACAAGCCATCGCTCGAATTAGACGAGAATTGCAACTTTCATACTTCGAAAGTCAGAAATTTTCTAAAAGTAACCATATTAAAAATACACTGCCCCAACAAAAACGTCAAATTACAAATATTCAACAAAAATTCTGTTCATTTTGTAAGAGAAATGGACATACTATCAGTGAATGCCGCACAAGGCAAAACCAACAATTTTTGTCCCCTAATTCTATACCTAACGCTTACTCCAATCAAGCGCAATTTCCCAGGCAAAATTTTCAAAACACACCCAATCAAATTAATTACAGACCACAAAACTTCCAACAACCAGGTAGCTCACAACAAAATAGACCCTCTGTAATTAGGCCCAATCCTAATTTTCAACAAAGATTCCCAAGCAACCAACAAAATTTAAATCTCAACCGTCAAAACCCACAGAGGACACACCACGTCAATTTTGACAACCACTATGATCCTCAAAACTACGAATGCAATGAGTATGACAATTTTAACCAACAATCCGATTACTTTCAAAATTACGAAACTAATTACAATGACCAATACTTGCCACAAGAGAACTACATCGATAATTCTCAAAACTTACAAGGTGATTATTCTGATAATTGGCAAAACCAATATGGGAATTATACTGCTAATTCCCAGACACAACAAGAGGATTATACTGCTAATCCTCCGGATTTTTGCTTAGGCCCGGAGTATCCCGCGGATACTCCAACACGGGAAATAGATCAAATATCGAACCAGATCCAGACAATGAATCTAAAAGACAGTTTCAACCCATGCCTGAATTTCCCAGAGCACAACTTCATGTAAATATTCTTTCGCGTGCATTGCTAACTGTAAATTCAAAAAATCTTTATTACATGAATGATATAACAGGTAAATTTAAAATTTTGCTAGACACAGGTGCAGGTATTTCAGTTTTTAAACCTAAAACAGCTGAAAACTACAAATGTAGATCCCCTGAAAACGTGATTATCCAAGGAATAACGAATGAAAAGATTAACATCAATGAATCTGTTCTCATACCATTTACCACAGGTGATCCTCACAAAGTTTATATTCACAACCTGGATATAGACTTTGACGGACTTTTAGGCTCGGATTTTTTCGAACATTACAAATGCAAAATAGATTTTGAGAAAAAACAGTTAGTCACGAATTTTAAAACTGTACCAATATTTAAAGTTACCGATATTTTTCCATCGCAACCAGCCGTAACGCGAAGCTTAAGCACCACTAAAAATAGAAACTTAATTTCCATTGAACCACGCACGGAAAAAATCTACAAATTAAAATGCGATCTACAAAATACTGAGGCTATACTAGTAGCCCAAGAAAATGAAAAGGTACGCCTACCGAATGCTATCGTCAAAATAGATAACAACGGTGAATTCTTGACGACAGTAATAAACCCAAATGCGATCCCGAAAATAATAAATTTTTCAAACATCAAACTCGAACCCGTCCAAAAATTTAAGTCAATTTTTAATTTAAATACACAAAATTTCGACTCACACATACAGACCGACAGATCATCAGAAATTATGAATCAGTTACGCTTGGAACATCTAAACGAAGAAGAGGCTGAATTAGTAACGCAGCTTTGTTTAGACTTTCAAGACATATTCTATTTAGAAGGAGACAATCTTACTTTTACAAACGAAATTAAACACCCCATTGACACAAACGATTCCCGACCGATCTTCACGAAATCTTATCGCTATCCCCAAGTCCATAAAGAGGAAGTTAAGACCCAAGTTTCCAAAATGTTAAGTCAAGGTATTATCCGCCATTCAATTTCACCCTGGTCCTCCCCAGTTTGGGTTGTGCCCAAGAAACTAGACGCTTCTGGTAAACAGAAATGGCGCGTCGTAGTCGATTATCGGAAACTTAACGAAGTCACAATAGATGACAAATATCCTTTGCCCAATATCTCTGATCTTCTTGATCAACTAGGGAAATGTCAATATTTTACAACCTTAGACTTGGCTTCTGGGTTTCACCAGATAGAAATCAATCCCGAAGATGTCCAAAAGACTGCCTTTACTGTAGAGAATGGCCACTACGAATTTGTTCGCATGCCATTCGGTCTTAAGAACGCCCCGTCCACATTCCAAAGAGTTATGGACAACATCCTATTAGGAATTCAGAACGAAAGATGTCTTGTCTACATGGACGACATCATAATTTACTCACCCACTATTCATGAACATGTATCTCGTCTAACGGAAGTATTTAAACGCCTTCGAAAAGCTAACCTTAAAATACAGCCTGACAAATGTGAGTTTCTTAGGAAAGAAGTTGCTTACCTAGGACACTTCATTACCAAAGATGGTGTTAAACCTAATCCATCGAAAGTCGAAGCCATTCTCAATTTCCCACAACCTAAGAACCAAAAAGATATTAAATCATTTTTGGGACTTGCTGGTTACTACCGAAGATTTATCCCAAACTTTTCAAAGGTATCCAAACCACTGACTAAACTACTTCAAAAGGACATACCATTTAACTTCAATAATGACTGTCAAAACGCTTTTTCCGACTTGAAACAAACGCTTACTACGTCACCCATACTAATTTACCCAAATTTTGACGAGCCTTTCATATTAACCACAGATGCAAGCGCATTCGCAATCGGTTCTGTACTCTCGCAGGGACCTATTGGCAAAGATTTACCTATCGCTTATGCCTCCCGAGTTTTATGCAATGCCGAGACCAAGTATTCCACGATAGAAAGAGAGCTTTTAGCTATCGTGTGGTCAGTAAAGCATTTTAGACCGTATCTGTTTGGCAGAAAATTCAAATTAATAACCGATCATAGACCACTTACATGGCTATTCTCTATAAAAGACCCGGGTAGCAGGTTAGCCCGTTGGCGCCTCAAACTTGAGGAGTATGACTACGAAGTCATATACAAACCTGGCAAAATAAACAAAAACGCTGACGCTTTGTCCAGGATCAAAATAAACCATTTTAACAATTGTTCCCAATTCTATTCTAAAATTTTAGCAGCTAACGAAGACACAGACGATGACGAAAGCCTAAACGACGACAGCGAAATAACTAACGAACATATTGCCCAGGAATTCGACACATTTTCTAAATTATATAAAACAAAGTCCTTAATAGACTACTCGAAAATCCAAATTACAAACAGACAATTATTGGACCGGGAAAATAAAAATATAATCACATTCTTCCAACAAAATAACCTAACAGACCTTCATCACCAAATTATCGAGGACATTTTTGAAGAAAACCCTGAATTCTACAATAATACTATTAATATCGTTTCTAGTAAGTCGACCCGACATAGAAATTATTATATCATCGCTATACCTTTTGACCCCGAATCCGTAGTAGAACACTTATTTTTAACGCTATATAAAAATCAAAATAAACTAGATCTCTCCAAGACCTACTATGTTGAAAACAATTTGGACCTCCCAATACTGGAAATTCTCTCATTCATTTTCGCAGAAAAAGATCTGAAATTAATAATTTGCCAAAATCTAGTACGGACACCTGACGAAGACGAAATACCGATTATTCTCGACCAACACCATACCGGTAAAAACAACTTACACCGCGGAATAAATGAGACGATGCGTAGAGTCAAAAATAAATATAATTGGCAAGGATTATCTAAAGATGTAGAAAATTTTGTAAAAAATTGTGAGACATGCCAAAAAAGTAAAATTTGTCGAAAAAATTTAAGTAGCCCACTAGTAATTACGGAAACACCGAAAACACCGTTTGAAAGAATCAACATCGACTTATTTGAATTCCCTACGCGCAACTATGCTTTAACTGTTCGTGACGAATTGACTAAATTCACACAAGCTTACGCAGTTCCCGATAAATCCGCTAAATCTGTAGTAAACACCTTACTACTTTACTTTCAACATTATGGTACTCCGCTAAGAATACACTGCGACTACGGAGGAGAATTTGATAATAACTTATTAAGAGACCTATGCAAACTGTACGACATAAAACTAACCTTTTCAAGTGTAGGACACCCCCAGTCAAATGGTTCAATTGAACGATTTCACGCGACCCTAGCTGAAATGATAAGAGCCAACAAAACTGAAAACCCGAATGAACACCCATTTACCATTTTGCCATATGCGGTAATCTGTTATAATAACTCTGTAAATAAAACTCATGGATTTACCCCATACGAATTAGTTTTTGGCCATACATCTGTTCGCCCACCAGAAACCTTGTATAACCAAAAAGAATTAATCACTAAATATGTCAGAGATTTAAATAACCGTATATCCCATTATTATAAGATAGCTAGAAACCGAACTGAGACTCAAAAACAAAAGGCCAAAGTTAGATTTGACAAAAACATCCCTGAAAATCGCCCCACGTATAACGTTGGTGACAAAGTTTATGTAAAAGAGTCACAGATAAAGAATAAACTTCAAAATAAATTCAACGGCCCATTCGAAATCACAGAAATTCTTAATAATTCAGCAGTCTTACTTAACCCCGAAACCAATCAAACTAGTAAAGTAAATTTCGACAGGATGAAACCGTATTTTGAAAGTTAACCTTGTTTCAGGTTACTCCTGCTGTTCGGATCAGCAACACTAGTGGTTTCCCAATACAAAATTACCCCCATAAACAACACCATAGGAATCTATTACCACGAAAAAACTGACGTAATATTAACTAATGACAAATGGACATTACTAATTCACAAAAACGTATCTTCCCTAAAGGCAACATTCGAAAAGAACGAACAAATTCTAAACACAATTCTAAACACCCTCGACCCTGCCTACCAAAACATGGTGACCTTTAAAAGCGAAGTCAAAACCCATCTTAGTCTTCTAGCTCAAATATCTAAAACCATACAATCTAAATTTGAAGAAGTCTTCTTAGATACCAAAAGATACAAGCGTGGAATCCTCAACGGTATCGGCACAGTTTTTAAATCAATCACCGGGAACTTAGATGCCGAGGATGGCGAATACTACTCTAATTGCATTAATAAACTAAACAACGATGAACATCAACTAGAAAATTTAATTAAAAATCAAATTTCGGTTACGACATCCGTCATAAAGAACTTTAATTCAACAATCCAAAAATTACAGATCGACGAGGAAACGTTTAACAAAAATATTAAAGAAATCGAAACATCTATTTTAGGTGCATCACGCGAGCTTCAAATTGTCGAGACGAAATTAAAATTCTTAGAAATTTGTGAACAATTGATGGCAAGTTACTTATATATTGAAGACACTCTAAATGATATTCTAAATTCAATAACGTTTGCACGATTAAAAATTATTCACACATCAATCATTACTCCATCGGACTTAGTCTCATCCTTACAAGAAATTTCACAGAATTTGCAGAAGAACAATTTGCCGCTTCAAATAAAACTATCAAAAGTTGCTCAATACTTGGATATTATTGAACTCCAAGCTTTTCAAACCGATTCAAGTTTAATTTTCGTATTAAAAATACCTCTAGTAGACCCACAAACATACACAACTTATCAATTATATCCTATCCCCATCCTGGATAATAGAACTGGTTTACATCACATTTTATCTGTATCTCAAAAATTTATCGCGAGGGACGATGATTCCTTAATGTATTTACCCATTCCGGATTTAGACGAATGCAAACAGCTTTACATGGGAACCAAACTGTGCTCCAACTTGTTCGCCTACCCGATAGACAATAATGCTATCTGTGAAGCAAGACTTTTCAAAAATCTTAAGCACCTGCCCGAAAATTGTCAAACCTCCTTCATATTCAGTCAAGGCTATAACGTTCAAAAACTTCAGGAAAACACATGGCTAGTCATCAACGCAGAACCGTTACATGTCACTATTAATTGTCCGCAGAAAAATTCAATAACAGAAATTATCACAAAAAACTCTGTCATAAAACTACAACCCAGTTGCTACGCCTTCGTTGGCATAACCAAAATTCAAGCAAGTTCCAATGAAATATCGGACATTAAGGACAACTCACATCCAATTCAAATTTCATATGAGTGCTGCAACCAACTCCCAGATAAAATACAACTACCAAACTTGAAACCATTAAAGTTAAACAATTTGAACACCGAAGATCTCGAAATTGCAAAACATAAATTAGACCAATATTCCAAGGACCTAGACGACCTCATCAACGAACCCTACGTAACCAAACACATCTCATGGTTCACGTATTTTACTATAACCCTAATTGTTACCCTAGTCTTGTTCTACCTATTCTGTAAGTGCAGAAGAAGAAGCCGAAAGTTAGCCCTGGTTCGCCCATCTCACGGACCACCTCCGTCTCCATCGATGCCAACTAGAACCTTCAAAAGATTAACTAGCATTCTACCCCCAAGGAGAAGACCCAACATTCATCAAGAAACAGAAGAAGAAGAAGAAGTCGAACTTACCTAAATTTTTATCAATGTTTTCCAAATTAATCATTTTACCAAACCCTCTTTGAGATGTTAACCACGCTTATATTACTTTAATTTCATATTTCATAATCTTATATTTTATACGGTCTTATATTTTGTTTTATATTAATTATATAATTGTAATTACAAACTTTACAACTTTCAATATTTCAATATTATTATCTCGCTTTTCATATTTGTAAAAGTTGCTGCATAACCATCAACTTTTTTAATAAGGGGGAAGTTGTTATATAGTATTTGAGCCACCGTATACAAAGCGATACGTGACTTTTGCTTCATTTCAAATTATCCCAGAGTGTCATATTTCAGCTACGTGCGGATAATGAATTCCCTCTTATCGTTATCACTCATAAAGTATCATATTACATTCATATTACATTTTAGCTTCTCACAATCATGCTGACTATTGTATTTGCTTTCCTTTGTTCAACATTTTGTTAACGATGCTTTTAGAATATTATAAATATACCACAAAGCACTTCTGTAACCAGTTCTGATACTCATGTCTAATTAAACACATATATTTTAACTTACTATTTTATTCAAAGAGTCAACGTTGACTCTTAATAATTTAAATAAAGTTTTTTAAAAAGTCTTTTATGAAACCCGTGATATAAAATATATATATATATATGTCCGTATGTGTATATATATATATATATATATATATATATGTTATATTAGAAATATACTATGATATATAATATCACTGAGACAGGCTTAACCTTCTCAAACATATCATGTTACAGATTGCGTAACAGCTCTTCTCTAATAACCGCTCACGCTAGCTGAGCTTAACATTTCTTTCTCAGTAATCTGTTATCATGCTGAATTGCAAATCCAATGTTCTTTGTTCTCCAGATATTATAAATATTACCCACTGCCATTGTAAACCTCAGTCTTATACTCATTTTCGATTAAACAACTTCTAAATTATTATTGTATTTTCTTAACGAGTCAACGTTGACTCCAGTGTTAAACTAAATAAATGTTTTTAAAAAGTTAAATCTACAATCCACTATCTAACATTGGCGCAGTCGTGGCGGATCTGAAGAACACGCACAGTTCGGGAGCCTAACCAGTGGAAAACATATCGGAAGGAACAAGGAGTTCATCTGGAAAAGGTGCCTAACCTGAAGAAAAGAGCCCCTGGAAAAAGGAGATATTCCTTAGCTGTCGTGGTGGATCCCAATCCTTTACTCAGAAGAATCTACGTTCACAAAGAAACAATAATAATAATTCAACAAGCAACAAAGCAACATATCAATCAATCAACAAATTAGCAAGTAAGAATTCATCCCAGTCGAGAAGTTGGTGTCTTCGGCAGTGTAGGAGACCTCTGTGGAAGGAATACCTGGTAACGCCCCTGGCAGAGAAGACCGCATTGTAACAAAGTTCACGGAGCAGCATTCAACTTCAATCCAGACGTGTGGAATGGAAATTTTAATGTAAGTAGATTTTAAGAATCATCTCGATTATTTTGCATATTTTTCTTATAAAAAAAAACAATTCAATTTAACGAACAGCAGTTCTAATATTCAAATAATAATTTCATTCAGAATATAATATTTCATTTAAAATTTATGTGACCTACATAAATAACTATACCGTTCCTATCTTAACATTATTTTTATCGTAATATCATATACTCTTTAAGTACGAACTTATCTACATTTCCTACATAAATAATTATAATCACATACCATTTTTATCTTAACATTATTTTTATCATAATATCATATATCATATAAAGGTTAAGTTTACGCCTTACTTGACTGTGAAATAAAATAAAACCCACATGTTCTATACTGTTTAAATGCACATTAGTATATAAAATTTCAGTGACATTATTCCCAACTAAAAACACTTTTTAAATTAATCCAATTATCCTTGTAATTAAATTTTGAAATATTATAAAATAAACAACACATTCTTTTACATATAATATAAAATTACCAATTGTCGGTAGCGTACTAGCTCAAATTGAAAAAAGTGTTTTAAGTTATTTAATTATCTAAATAATATAAACAAAATGGCTACCACCACAAACGTAAGCAATTCCAATGCAAACAATTCAATCACGGCGAACGAAACTATAAATATTGAACCTTACAGGTTAAGTGAGATTTTTTCGATAGTCCCGGAATTCGATGGAAATCCGATATTTTTACAAACCTTTATTAGTGCGTGTATTTACGCGAACGGAATGTCTATAGAAGACCAACGTGTTCTACTTGCTCTGCACATTAAAAATAAACTTCGGGGAAAAGCCGCCGAGTTAGTAAACTCCAGGAACCCTGCCACCTGGGCAGAAATTAAAAGCCTACTCGAGGCCCACTTCGGTGACTCCCGCGACTTGACAGCCCTTATACAGGACTTACAACGCATTCACCAACTACCCAACGAAACCGCACTAATATTCGTATCAAGACTACAAACGCACAACGCGAAAATGCACGCAGCAGTGCAAAAGCAGACTCTAACTTTAGAGGAAAAAACTGCTCAATGTAACCTCATCGAAAACATGACATTGACCACCTTACTGACTGGATTAGAACCCAAGTTAGGGCAAATTATCAGGGCTGGCAACCCTAGTGATATGTTAGATGCAATAAATCGCATCAAACGTGAGTTGCAATTGTCGTACTTCGAATCGCAAAAATTCTCCAATAAAATTCAAAATAGAAGTCCCGTTCAAAATCAACAAAGACGCCCAAATCTCCCACCATTTTGCACATTCTGTAAAAGGAATGGGCACAGCTTTAACGAATGCCGCACGAGGCAAAACCACCAATTTTCACAACCCAATTTCACACCAAACGCCTATTCCAATCAGGCACAAGCTCCTAGACAGCACTTCCAGAGTGTACCTAATCAAGCAAACTTTAGACCACAGAATTCCCAAAATTTTTCTAATCAACAACGCAATTATCCACAACAAAACAGGCCCTCAGCTATCAGGCCAAATCCTAACTTCCACCAGCAGAGACCTTCTGCCATACAACCGAACCCGAATTTCAATAGATTTAACCAACAAAAAACCCATCACCTAAACCAAGAAACTTATGATAATTATTCAGATTACCCAAACCAATACGAAGATTACTCTGCAAATCAATCCGTAAATTATTCTACCAATTATTCTCCTGATTATCAATCTCAAAATAATGATGACTACGATTTTCCAAACGGACAATGTGGGCATTATACTGCTAATTCCCAATCCCAGGAACATGAGAATTATACTGTTAATTCTCAGCAATACGAGGATTATACTGCTAATCCTCCGGATTTTTGCACAGGCCCGGAGTATTCCACGAATACTCCAACACAACAAACGGACGAACTAGACCAAATTTCTCGCCAAGTCCAAGCGATAAACCTCCAGGACAGTTTCGACCCAAACCTGAACTTCCCGGAAAACCAATTCATGTAAAAACACCCCGCTACAAACTAAATGTCGTAAATTCCAAAAATCTATTTTACATAAAAGACTTCACAAATCGTTTCAAAATTCTTGTCGACTCAGGTGCAGGTATTTCTGTATTTAAAACCAAAACAGCGGAAAGGTACAAACAAAGATATCCTGAAAACGTTATTATACAGGGTATAACAGATGAAAAAATTAATATCACCGAATCTGTACTAATACCATTCAATATAAATGACCCATACAAGGTTTATGTTCACGACCTAGATATAGAATTCGATGGACTATTAGGTGCAGACTTTTTAAAATATTATAAGTGTCATGTGGACTTTGAAAATAATCAACTTATTACCAATTTTAAAACCGTACCACTATTTGAGGTGACTGAGGTAACATCAATCAGGAACCACAATAATTCTAACGAAAACAATAATCCAGGTATTAGAATTTCAAACCCAAATTTAAATGTTAAAAACCAAAATGTAATTTCTATCGAACCACGCACAGAAAAGATTTTTAAACTTAAATGCAATTTACAAAATACCGAAGCTATACTAATAGCCCAGGAAAATGAAAAGGTACGTTTACCGAATGCCATTGTCAAAATAGACAACAATGGTGAATTTTTGACAACGATAATAAACGCAAACGCGATTCCAAAAACAATACATTTCTCGGATCTTAAACTTGAACCCGTTCAAAAATTTAGATCAATATTTAACGTAAATCTTCAAAATCCGGATTCCCAATACATAGACCGAAACTACGAAATAAAAAATCAATTACGCTTAGACCACTTGAACGACGAGGAGAGTGAATTAATTACTCAACTCTGTTTAGACTTTTCAGACATATTTTATCTAGAAGGTGACAACTTGACATTTACCAACGAAATCAAGCATTCAATAGACACTAACGATTCTAAACCAATTTTCACTAAATCTTATCGTTACCCCCAAATTCACAAACAAGAAGTAAAATCACAAGTTTCCAAAATGCTCGACCAAGGCATTATCCAGCCTTCAATTTCTCCCTGGTCCTCCCCAGTTTGGGTAGTCCCCAAAAAACTAGACGCTTCTGGTAAACAGAAATGGCGCGTCGTAGTTGACTACCGAAAATTAAACGAAGTAACGATAGGTGATAAATATCCTCTACCCAACATTTCCGACCTTTTAGATCAATTAGGCAAATGCCAATATTTCACGACTTTAGACCTGGCCTCTGGCTTCCACCAAATTGAAATCGATCCCAAAGACATTCAAAAAACCGCTTTCACAGTCGAAAATGGTCATTTTGAATTCGTACGAATGCCTTTTGGACTCAAAAATGCTCCATCAACATTTCAAAGGGTGATGGACAACATTTTACTAGGAATCCAAAACGAAAGGTGTCTCGTCTATATGGACGATATAATTATCTACTCCCCTACTATCCATGAACATATTTCTCGATTAACAGAAGTCTTCAAACGTTTACAAAAAGCCAACCTCAAAATTCAGCCAGACAAATGCGAATTCCTTCGCAAGGAAGTTGCCTATTTAGGACATCTTATTACAAAAGATGGTGTAAAACCGAACCCTGCCAAAGTCGAAGCAATTCTAAATTTTCCTCAACCAAAAAATCAGAAAGAAATTAAATCTTTTCTAGGTTTAGCAGGCTACTATAGACGCTTCATTCCTAATTTTTCCAAAATTTCAAAACCCTTGACTAAATTGCTACAAAAAGATATACCTTTCAATTTCGACAATGACTGTACAAATTCATTCGAAACCCTAAAACAAACCTTGACAACTACTCCGATATTGATCTACCCCAACTTCGATGAACCTTTTGTCCTAACTACAGACGCTAGTGCATTCGCAATAGGTTCTGTACTTTCACAAGGAAGTATAGGAAAAGATTTGCCAATCGCATACGCATCTCGAACTTTATGCGGCGCGGAAACCAAGTATTCAACCATTGAGCGTGAACTTTTATCTTTGGTCTGGAGTGTAAAGCATTTTAGGCCATATCTATTCGGAAGGAAGTTCAAACTCGTCACCGACCACCGACCACTCACTTGGCTATTTTCCATAAAAGACCCAGGTAGTAGACTAGCGCGTTGGCGCTTAAAACTTGAAGAATACGATTACGAAATAATATACAAACCCGGAAAAATCAATAAAAACGCGGACGCGTTGTCCAGAATAAAAATTAATCACTTTTCAGAATGTTCCAAATTTTATTCAAAAATTCTAGCCGCAAACGAAGACTCAGACGAAGACGAAATTTCAGACAACGATGACGAAATTACCGACGAACAAATCGCCCGAGAATTTGACACATTTTCCCGACTTTACAAAACCAAATCTCTAATAGACTATTCCAAAATTCAAATCACAAATAAACAACTATTAGATCGAGAAAATAAAAATATCATAACGTTTTTCCAACAAAACAACTTGACAGACCTTCACCATCAAATTATCGAGGATATTTTCGAAGAAAACCCCGAATTCTATAACAATACAATTAATATCGTTTCCAGCAAATCGACCCGACAAAGAAACTACTACATTATCGCTCTACCTTTCGACCCAGAGTCTGTGGTAGAACATCTATTTTTAACACTTTACAAACATCGAAACAAATTAGACCTTTCCAAAACTTACCATGTTGAAAACAATCTAGACTTTCCAATTCTCGAAATCCTATCATTTATTTTTGCAGAAAAAGATTTAAAACTAATCATTTGTCAAAATTTATTACGAACTCCCGATGAAGACCAACGTCCGATCATTCTCGACCAGCATCACACCGGAAAAAATAATTTACATCGTGGAATAAACGAAACAATACGTAGAATCAAAAATAAATATAATTGGCAAGGTTTAACAAAAGATGTCGAAAATTTTATAAAAAACTGCGAAACATGTCAAAGAACAAAAGTCTGTCGTAAGAACCTCAACAATCCCTTAGTAATTACCGAAACCCCTAAAACTCCATTTGAGAGAGTTAATATCGATCTATTCGAATTTCCCACGAGAAACTATGCACTAACCATCCGCGACGAGTTAACGAAATTTACTCAAGCTTATGCTGTCCCAGACAAAAGTGCAAAATCAGTTGTAAACACCCTGTTGCTATATTTCCAACACTATGGCACCCCATTAAGAATTCATTGTGATTACGGCGGTGAATTCGATAATAATTTATTAAAAGATCTTTGTACTCTCTACGACATAAAATTAACATACTCCAGCGTAGGACACCCTCAATCCAATGGATCTATCGAACGATTCCATGCCACCCTAGCGGAAATGATCAGAATACATAAAACAGAGAATCCGAACGAACATCCTTTCACAATATTACCATACGCGGTAATATGTTATAACAACTCGGTAAACAAAACTCATGGCTTTACGCCATACGAGCTTATTTTCGGACATACAGCTAACCGACCACCCGAAACTCTTTATAACCAGAAAGACCTGATTACCAAATACGTTAGAGACCTTAACAACCGGATATCCCACTATTACAAAATTGCGCGAAGTCGAACAGAAGCACAAAAACAAAAAGCCAAAGTTCGATTCGACAAAAACATTCCCGAAAATCGACACACATATAATATTGGCGACAAAGTGTACGTCAAAGAATCACAAATAAAAAACAAATTACAGAACAAATTTAACGGCCCCTTCGAAATTTTAGAAACTTCTCAAAATTCTGCAACATTATTAAATCCGGAAACAAACCAAACGACTAAAGTAAACTTTGACCGAATGAAACCTTATACTGAAAATTAAATTTATTTTCAGGTTTTTCCTGCTGTTCGGATCAGCACTTGCTCAATTTAAAATAACACCAATTAACAATACAATTGGAGTATACTATCACCGAGACACAGACATTGTGATTTCTCACAAGAAATGGACTTTACTGGTACACAAAAACATATCTACCTTTAAGACAGCTTTCGACAAAAACGACAAGATCTTACAGACACTATACAACACACTCGACCCAACGTATCATTACATGAACGTCTTTTTAGGAGATGTAAAAACTCACCTCAGTTTATTGACACAAATTTCTCAATCAATACAATCAAAATTTGACGAAATTTACCTTGACACGAAACGGTACAAGCAAGGAATACTAAACGGTATTGGAACAATTTTCAAATCAATAACTGGAAATTTAGATGCAGAAGATGGTCAGTATTATTCTGATTGCATCAACAAATTAAATAATGACGAGCACCAACTCGAAAATTTAATCAAAAATCAAATATCTGTCACAACTTCGGTAATCAAAAATTTCAACGCAACAATTCAAAAACTGCAGGTTGATGAAGAAACTTTCAATAAAGATATTAAAGAAATCGAAACTTCAATTCTAGACATGACTAAAGACATAGAAAATATTCACGCAAAATTAAAATTTATAGAAATCTGCGAACAGCTTATGGCAAGCTATCTATTTATCGAAGATAACTTAAACGATATCCTGAATTCTATCACTTTCGCGAGGCTCAAAATAATTCACACATCGATTATAAACCCAAAAGACTTGGTAAATTCCTTACAGGAAATCTCACAGAACCTACAAAGGAACAATTTGCCACTTCCAATCAAATTATCAAAAGTTGCACAGTATTTAGACATTATAGAACTAAAAGCTTTTCAAACAAATTCAGATTTAATATTCGTATTAGACATACCTTTGGTAGACCCTCAAACGTATTCAGTATTTCAATTATATCCTATCCCTATTTTGGATAATAGAACTGGCTTATATCATATCTTGTCAACCTCTCAGAAATATATCGCGAGAGATGATGATTCTTTAATGTACTTAACCATCCCGGACCTCAGAGAATGCAAACCACTCTACTTCAACACTAAATTATGTCTAAATCTATTTTCATACCCCATTGATGATAATGCCATTTGCGAAGCCCGTCTCTTCAAGAACCTCAAAACTCTGCCAGGAAGCTGCCAGACATCATTCATCATCGGCCAAGGATACAACGTCCAAAAGATAGACGAAAATACGTGGCTGGTTATCAACGCAGAACCATTACAGGCAACCATCAATTGTCCAGAAAGAAGTTCGAAAACTGAAGTCATCTACAAAAACTCAATAGTGAAATTACAACCTAATTGTTACGCCTTTATAGGCATCACAAAAATCCAAGCCAGTACCAACGAAGTAACCGACGTAAACGACGACACTCATCCCATCCAAATTCCTTTCGAATGCTGCAACAAAATTCCAAACAACATTAGAGCACCAAACCTTAAACCATTAAAATTAAACAACCTTAACACAGAAGATCTCGAAATTGCCAAACACAAATTGGACCAATATTCCAGAGATCTAGACGATTTAATCAACGAACCATTCGTAACAAAACACATATCCTGGTTCACCTACTTCATCATTGTGCTAATATTTGGACTGTTATTTCTGTACCTATTTTGTAAGTGCAGAACAAAAAGACGAAGACTAGCCATCGATGTTTCTGCATCACCCCCATCTCCACCTAGGCCTAGCAAACCCCACAGGACATTTGCTAACCTATTCCCTTCACGAAGACGACCTACCTTAAGGAGAGAAGACAACGAAGCCGAAGACATAGAACTTACATAAAGATGAACTGTTTGTGCCTTTTACTGACTTTTAGTGCTGGACTCTTCAGTGAACCATATTTTATTCATTTAATCATTACATTTCATTATTTTACTTATCCCTTGTTAATTTCAATTGCATTAACATTTTTATACCATTTTCATTTAAACCTATCATGCTTATATTTTGGGCTTTCAAGGTAAAGCCATATTTTAACCCTGGGAATATTTTTATGTTATCCCATTTTACAACAAACTTATTATGTTTGTATTTTACGCTTTCTTGCTAAAGCTATATTTTAACTCTAACATTTTTATGTTATATTATTTTATGAATCAAGCTTATTGTGCTTGCATTTCATATTTTAGACGCTAAGGCTATATTCTGTATTTTAAACCTTACGATTTAACATTTTTGTACTCTTTATATTTTTCCAAATTGTACCATTATCTTTTATATACATTTTATATTCATTTCAAAAGTTGCTGCATAAAACACCAACTTTTTTTATAAGGGGGAAGCTGTTATATTAGAAATATACTATGATATATAATATCACTGAGACAGGCTTAACCTTCTCAAACATATCATGTTACAGATTGCGTAACAGCTCTTCTCTAATAACCGCTCACGCTAGCTGAGCTTAACATTTCTTTCTCAGTAATCTGTTATCATGCTGAATTGCAAATCCAATGTTCTTTGTTCTCCAGATATTATAAATATTACCCACTGCCATTGTAAACCTCAGTCTTATACTCATTTTCGATTAAACAACTTCTAAATTATTATTGTATTTTCTTAACGAGTCAACGTTGACTCCAGTGTTAAACTAAATAAATGTTTTTAAAAAGTTAAATCTACAATCCACTATCTAACATATATATATATATATATATATATATATTGTGCTGTTCTACTTTTAATTGTACTTAATAATTTGCAGTACTAATCAAACCTTAACTTGCTTATTTCCAATAGATAAAAAAAAAACTTTAAAACCAAAAGATCAAATTAAAATCTCTTACCTTTTGATCCGAAAGTATGTCAAAATATTTAATGGGCCGGCTAGCTTATCTTTCCCTTCAGGAGCAGGTTCAAATTCAGTTCCTATTTAAAATGAAATTTTTATTAAAGTAAAATTTTTAATCTGATATAAATAATTTATTTTCTTTGATATTTAGATAATTTAGCTTTATAACTGGTTCGAAAATCTAATAAGTACACTATTTAAATTTTAATATACGACCTTGTCCAAAATTAAACATACAAAAACCTTCCTTCTTCGTAGCTACACACTTCTCTTTCCAAATCCAACAATTCTCCTTTCATTAATTCTTCACCTTATCTGGTCCTTATCTCCTCTGCAACTCCAAACCACAATAACACCTCTACCTTCTTATTTACAGTCTATTTTTCTCTTCTTCGCTGATCTCCGCAATTTCTGACTTTCAATTCAATTTCAAAATTCTTAATCCTTGTTTATTATTTTTTTTCTTCACTCCCTAATTTTCACTTGTTCTTTTTTTTTTAAATTTGTTTTTCCAATTTTACAACCTCTCTTTTATCTGTTGTTTATTGTTCTATCTCACTAAATATCAAAGTATCCAAAATAAACAAAACAAAACACCATATGAATTTTGATTAATTTCATTCCAAACATAACCTAACTTAAACCTCCTTGTCTTTCTCCAGGAAAAGATTTACCAACTATAAAATAAAATTTCCTACTTAAAAGAAATGTCATAATGACTTAAATGTCAGAAATTATTTCAACAATAACTTAATAACTACTAACATAGATGTCAGTATCAAACTTACTGTTGACATCAAATGAAAACTTTAAAACTATTAAAACAACTCTAAATAAGTATTAACATTCTAAAACACATATCTTTCGGATCTTTAGCTAATTTAAATAAATTTTGAAAACGATCTAAAGGAAATAAACAAATTCAAACCTTGATTCAGCAAATAACACAAACATGCAATCTTCGTAATCGTCCAATATGCAAATACATCGCATTTCCCTCCCCAAATTATAAGCTTTTACTTATGTAAAACTATTTAATTTTATTCAATTATGCCGTATTTGCAAAATACTTTATTTATCATCAGTTTTGTTGTGTTTTCTTTGTGTGTTTTAATTTGTCAAATATTTCTTTAATCTGTCGTTGTCAAAATATGTCACATTGTCAGTTAAGAAAGTATTCTACAAACCGTATTATTTGTATTACGTCTTTTAGTGGGATATACCTTTGTGAGTTTTGTAATGCGTTTTTTAATAATAATTTGACAACTGGAATGCAATTAATAACTTTAATTATAATATTGTTAAATTTTATATCATTAAACTCGGGAAATCCGTTCGAATATGAACCCATGTCAACTCCCGCACACGTGTATCATAATGAGAATAAACATTTTGTTTGGACCTTGGATATTTTAAAATTAAAATTGACATATGTGGTAACTTCACCATTCATATACCTTTTTGGAGAACTGACGCGTCTCCGCACGTATTACATTTTCATTTATCATTTATAATCATACTTATTTTCATATATGTTCCGGTAACTCTTGACCGTTTTATATAATTCATTATTTATTTATTTATTTATTCCGCACTTAAAACTACATTTCCCTTGGTCCAAACAAAATATCTCTGCACAATATAACATCAAATGCTGAGGGCAGGCATAATGACCAACTCGTCTCCATTGCCATTGCTCTCAAATATCAAATTACAACGACCTTTATTTACATTACCCTTTACTACGTCATTACATATTATTTCAAATTTATATCCACGCTTATATATCACTAGTATATTTTTCATTATATCCCACAAATCCAAATTATCTTTGTTAATAGATCCGTGTTTGTATATAGTGTATAATTCCGTATAAAATTCCCTATTCATGTCCCTTTCCGTATTTTTCTTATTGTTCCTGTTCCAATTATTTCCAGTGCAAAATTTCTTCCTCGTCTTGAAGTTTTTGTGTTTTCTTTTTCCAAATATTTTGAGTTTACTTTCATCTACTATCAACTTGTATACATAACTTTTAGCTATTCTCGGTTTGTAATTTATTAACGATATATAATTTTGTAACACTTTTCTTACTAGATTTTCATATTTAGTAGGACAATTTATCTCCAATCTTTTAGGCATTTTATAATTATTCATTTCACATGTGGGCTTATATTTTTCATCATTTAAATCATTTAAATTATTATTATTACAATTTCCTATATAACCCACTATGTTTAACTCATTTTTATTAAATATTTTCACCGCAGTACCTTTTAAAACTAGGGACTTTTCCCCAAAATCTATTTTTGCCTTAAGTCGTGATAAAATATCTTCACCAATTATGACGTCGAAACTCAAATTGTCAACAATTACAAACTCGCCTCTAAAACGTATCTCTTTTACTTCAAAATCTAAATTTATGATTTTATTGCATTCTGTGAATTTCTTACCATTTGCATTTAATAATTTAATTTTTGAAATCTTAGTACAATTTTTTTGATATAACTCTTTTTTACTATCTATTATCTTTCCATTTATTAAACTGATTTCTGATCCCGTATCAATCAATGCTTTTAAATTTATTTCATTAACTTTAATGTTGATGATTGGTAAATTACTAATTCTATTATTATCTAAATTTGATTCATTCTCAATACCTATAAATTCTCGCATATGTCCGTATGTCGTCATCCCAATTAAAACTTCCCTATCTAAAAATTTTCCCTTGGAAAATGTGAATTTACCTCTGCTATCGTCTTAATTTTATTCATGTCATTCTGTTGATCAGATCTGACATTTGTATTGTTTACCTGTGCATATCTTACTGAATCACGTTTAGTATCATGCCTATTCTGTTCTTTATTATAATTATCATTACCGTTATACCTCCTATTTTCGTCATAATCTCTATCTTTATTTTGATTAAAATTTCTACTGTCATAATTTTTCTGATAATTACTATTATACCCATTTTGTTGTCTATTTGCATAATAATTTTGTCTGTTGAAATTTTGGTCATTACCATCTGTTTGGTTGTACGTTTTTCTATTAAATGATTTATAATTTTTATTCCATCCCATATGTAGATCATCGATCACTCTCAAGTACTCATTCAGACCATCTAATGTCGTAATGCGTTGTGTAATGATTACTTGGTGGATGTCATCAGAAAAATGTCTTGCTAGATATTTAATCATTTCATTTTCTGTCAAATTTGGCTCTAAGAATTTAATATTATACATTTTAGGCATGACATAATTTTCCCTAGTCATACCACTATTTTCTGAATATTTTCCATTAAATAAATTGAAACGAATTTTTTCCTGACAATGTTCAGACCAATACTTTTTTAATAATAACTTTTCAAATTCTTCTAAAGTTTCAAATTCAGTTTCTACAATTTGATACCAAATTTCGGCTTCACCTTTTAATGAATTTTGAATTTCATGTTTTAAATTAAAATTTAAATTTATAGATTTTAGATATTGCCTTAAACGTTCTAAAAATACTTTTGGGTGGATTCTGGAATCACCATAGAATTGATTTACCAGTGTTTGATGTTGTGTAGCACATGTGTTAAATATAGGTGTGTATGTGTCCTTCAATATCTTCGTATTCTGTTCGATCTTACCATCCTGTTCTTTTAATTGTGTTTTGATTATATCTTCTTGTTTTTTCATGCGTATATCTATTTCATTCATACCATCTACTATAACATGTTCTACTTCTACTCTTACTTCTTTTTTAAATTCACTTATCTCTTCATAAACCTTTTCTACCTTTTCTTCTACTTTCTTAATTTTCTCGTCCACTTTATTGTGTAACTCTACTATACTCGTTTCCAATTTCCTATTGTTCTCATCCATTTTTTTATTCATATCTTGTTTGCTTCAAATTTATTGTCCATTTTGTTGTTGATTTCATCAAATTTATTATTCATGTCTTGTTTGTTTTCGTCCATTTTTTTGTTATTTTCATCAAATTTATTATTCATGTCTTGTTTGCTTTCTTCAAATTTATTATTTATGTCTTGTTTATTTTCGTCAAATCTGTTCGCTATCATGTTCATTAATTGTATAAATTTATCATCATTTTGTGTTTGTTGGGATGTATCACCTTGTTGAGAAGTTTCTGGTGTTTGATTTTTATTCTCCATTTTTGTTTGTTTTCCTGATCTTAATTTCATACAAATACCACACAATTAAGAATTAATACTTTATATACCCTTAATAAATAAAATTGTTATTGAATTTTAAAACTATGTACCACAATCAACAGTTCACAAACTTTCACCAAGACTGCACACTTTATCAAATCGACAATTTTACAATCGCCACGCGTTGGGCGCCAAATGTGCTGTTCTACTTTTAATTGTACTTAATAATTTGCAGTACTAATCAAACCTTAACTTGCTTATTTCCAATAGATAAAAAAAAAACTTTAAAACCAAAAGATCAAATTAAAATCTCTTACCTTTTGATCCGAAAGTATGTCAAAATATTTAATGGGCCGGCTAGCTTATCTTTCCCTTCAGGAGCAGGTTCAAATTCAGTTCCTATTTAAAATGAAATTTTTATTAAAGTAAAATTTTTAATCTGATATAAATAATTTATTTTCTTTGATATTTAGATAATTTAGCTTTATAACAGGTTCGAAAATCTAATAAGTACACTATTTAAATTTTAATATACGACCTTGTCCAAAATTAAACATACAAAAACCTTCCTTCTTCGTAGCTACACACTTCTCTTTCCAAATCCAACAATTCTCCTTTCATTAATTCTTCACCTTATCTCGTCCTTATCTCCTCTGCAACTCCAAACCACAATAACACCTCTACCTTCTTATTTACAGTCTATTTTTCTCTTCTTCGCTGATCTCCGCAATTTCTGACTTTCAATTCAATTTCAAAATTCTTAATCCTTGTTTATTATTTTTTTTCTTCACTCCCTAATTTTCACTTGTTCTTTTTTTTTTAAATTTGTTTTTCCAATTTTACAACCTCTCTTTTATCTGTTGTTTATTGTTCTATCTCACTAAATATCAAAGTATCCAAAATAAACAAAACAAAACACCATATGAATTTTGATTAATTTCATTCCAAACATAACCTAACTTAAACCTCCTTGTCTTTCTCCAGGAAAAGATTTACCAACTATAAAATAAAATTTCCTACTTAAAAGAAATATCATAATGACTTAAATGTCTGAAATTATTTCAACAACAACTTAATAACTCAGGAAAACATTTACCAACTATAAAAATAAAATTTACTACTTAAAAGAAATGTCATAATGACTTAAATGTCAGAAATTATTTCAACAATAACTTAATAACTACTAACATAGATGTCAGTATCAAACTTACTGTTGACATCAAATGAAAACTTTAAAACTATTAAAACAACTCTAAATAAGTATTAACATTCTAAAACACATATCTTTCGGATCTTTAGCTAATTTAAATAAATTTTGAAAACGATCTAAAGGAAATAAACAAATTCAAACCTTGATTCAGCAAATAACACAAACATGCAATCTTCGTAATCGTCCAATATGCAAATACATCGCAATATATATATATATATATATATATATATATATATACATGCATATAGTACTCATACACCTCCAAATGGTATACGATTAGGTGGAGTTTGACACCGATTTGACGAGTTCGCCTCCGATTTCGGAGGGGGATACGTTTTATAGTGTTTTCATCACTAATGTTTTAATTATGAGTAAATTTATGACACATTATTAATAATAATAATAAGCTTTATTTGTACGTATAGGAGATTTTAAGAAAAATGGAAGAGATAGAGAGATATAAACATTTAACGACGTTTTATTTGGAGGTAGAAAATACCTATAAACATATATAAACATACACCATAGTTCAGTACATTTTTTACCAGGTGGCGCTACTGTTTTATACAGTTTTATACATTTGATGTATATAGGTATTACATGCCTTCTTACATTAAAGGAGTGTGTTCGCCTCATAAAATTGGCAACCATGTAAGGAGGCATACAAATCCTATATACATCTGTAGACACGCTAAAATTGTTTTATTAAACAATAGATAAATTTTATATACAGAAATAATACTTTATTAGAGATAAATGTTTTATTTTTTACAGTTCGGGTATAAAAGGTGTTCATTTTGCAGAACAGGATACTGTATTTTTGAACTTATCTTTGATACAACCTGTAGGGATTATTTTAAACAATATCGCATATATTGTTAATTTATTGCATAGGTATACATTTTACGGTCTGGGTGTTTCGCCAGAAAAAAAAATTGATCACATTTTAAAATGTTGTGATATAAATAAATATATCAGCCGTTCAGAAAAAAATTGTACCCCCTTATGATTGGAGCAAATCAGTAAAAATGTAGCCGTCAGAATAAAGATGCAAGTAACCTTTTGCTGTTTAAGAATCTTGTAAAAATGTACTTTGTGGAGCATAGTTTTTACTCTTATGAAGAATACTTATTCCTATTTTTACAGTTGATTATTTTGATTTATTTACTTTTATCATGATTAGAGAAGAGAATATTATTTAGGTATTAAGCAAATGACAACTTTCACATTTTCTTATTTAATATTAACTTACCTATTTTCTGTATATTGGTGCCTTAAGAATATTCAGTACAACCAAGCAAAATAACTAATCTTCTAGCTAATACTGACGAAATATAGAATTACATGATATGATTCGTGGCATACATCGTGAAAATATTTAATTTTTTTATTTAAAATCACACTTTCTTATTTAATATGAAATTGCCTTTCTGTATATTGGTACTTTAATATGGTCAAGCTAATATACTAGTTAGTAAACACTTTAAAACATTATCATTATTTGAAAACCAATCAAAACAATTACTTTTCTAGCCAATACTGATGGCATATTGAATTAAATGATAGGATTCACAGCATTTTAACGCAAGAAATATATTAAAAATACTAAAATCATTTATTCAAATACAGTTATTTAATAAAAAAGTGTGAAAGTTGTGATTTACTTAATACCTGAATAGTATTTTCTAATACTTCTCCCCCTCTAATTAAAGTTATGTTTATGTGATATTAAAATAATAATTTATTATAACTATTAATATAGTCTAGTATATTTTATCTTGGCATATGTATGAGTTGATATTGCGCGTACGATATCTTTTTCTCTTACACACAATAGCCCAAAAAGATTGCTCACGTATGGACATACATGAACAATGTTTTTGGGCTATTGATTTAACTTTATGTGCAAGAGAAAATAATATCGTACGCGCAACATTATTAGCTATAATATTTGTTTGCTTATCTTATACATGTTATGTACTGCTATTATTTGTTAAAATTTGTTAAATGGAAATAAACATATTATTATTATTATTTTAATTTATTAAACATCTAAAAGAAAAATTATAATATATTCCGGATACTATTAAACGCAAGCATATATCAGAACATAAACAAAATAGTATTAAAAAGATAATCTTGAATATATTCTTAATTATTTTTACTTGCATTATTGTATTTATTACAAACAAATATTTTAATTCTGACCCAACCCAGGTTACTTAAAATATCTTGATTTTCTCTTATAAGCTTTTCACACTCATTCTTCTTTGGAGCCTTTTTTCCTTAATGTGCCTTTTGAAATGTGAAGTTACTAGTTTCTTTTGAACTTCTGTCCACCTTATTCGGCAACTTTTCTTTTTTACTTATTTTTCACCATCAGACGAAGAATCGCTATCTTCACAACCATTTACAATGGAGAACTCTCTTAACAACAAACTCACACAGTTGCACATTTCGGCTAATTGCGCAAGCGCTAGAGTATTTCACAATATAGAAATCTGGCAACCTCTAAGGAGGCAAACTCTACCGCTATGTATGACACTTTTTTATTACACTGAGCCAAAGAGGTACTATTTATATAACGAGGCGTATACATACTAACCATATGAAAAAAAATTGTATGTACAAAATGATAAATATCCTTTCCCCTCTCCGTGTACCGTTGTTAAGTGAAATATGGCGGCTCCAAAAATGTAAACAAAATTAACCTATCTACATTATTTAAGGTAGAGGCGAGGGCGTCCTAAATCTGTAAGGAGACAGACACGATACAAATGCACATATATATGTGTGTGTGTATAGATATATATGTATGTAGGTGTGTGTATATATGTGTGTATATATTTATATATGACGCTATCATTATCTCGTAGCCTAATATCATAAAGCCTAATTGTGAATTTGTACGTTCTGTTCTACTGTATATTTAATTTGTATTATCATTAATAATTCCAATATTGTTATATTTCATGCATGTTTGATTTACCGAACACATTGTAATACTGGCTTAAGGATCTCGACTTCGGACGATGGCCTCTTGATTATAGATGTATTTATACTTGTATTTATATACTTATATAATCAATAAAATCTATCTATCTATTTATCGAGAGTGAGAATTTTTACTTTCTATTATTAAAAATGATTTCGAAATTATTACATTCTATAATGGTCGTGGAGAAAATAATTTTATTATCGATGAAGAGTCGGAAATCAATGTATTGACAATTGTGGAGGCAGATCCCACGATTTCGATAGACGTATTGAGGGCTAAAATGGTGTAAATGGGGAAACAGCTCGACACATCTTGAAAATACATAAATTTAAGTCCCACAGGTACCAAATACACCACCATTTATAGAAAATGATTTTCAAAGAAGATCAGATTATTGCAATAATTGGTTTTTAAACAGACACACTTTGGATAATAATTTTCATCAACAAATTTTATTCAGGTTCACTAATTTGGAATTATTCCATCGTAACATCACCCGTTATTGGGCACAAGAAAATCCCAGGAATATGAGAGGAAAGTGCATATCAGAAGCGATTGAGTTTTAATGTATGGCTGGGGGTAATTGGTACAATAATTATTCGGCCAATAATTTTTGACAGACCATTAAATGGAGCAAGATATTTAGAGTTTTTGCAAAATCAGATTCAAAATTTTTTGGAAGAACTGTTACCTAATGTTGACCTAGTAATTTTTTTAATGAGAACAAATGGGTTTGTTAGATGGCCTGCAAAGTCACCAGACCATACACTGCTTGTTTTTTTATATGAGGCTACCTCAGGAAAAAAGTTTATAGAACTCCACCAACAAACAGAGAAGACATGAAAATTGGAAACAGAAGAAGAACAACTAATGAAGTTACTGAATCATAATTAGATAACATGCTCAGAGCTACCGTTACAAAAACACGATTGTGCAAAGATATAAATGGACAAGATTTTGAGCATCTAGATTAAAACATATTGTTTGTATTTAGTGCTTCAGTAAATATTTTATTTTAATTTCATTCCCTCGTAAAAATTTATTACATTTTTTCATTAATTTTGTTCAAATGTGTTTTACTAATGTCTTTTATTTTTTTATAAAAAAATAGGATTGGTATAGCAATTGTATTGGACAAAAATAAAAGATAAATAAGTATCAGTTAGTTAGGGCAAATAAAAAAATGGGTTTTTATCACATCGTGTGTTATTTAGAGATTCTTTTAAAAATAATAAAAATCTAGTTAGGTTGCACACCTACAGATTGTGCCCAAAAGAATATGAGACACAAAGTTGCGTACCAAAGGTCTTTGGATAGATATCACGGCACACTAAGCATCAATATCTGCCAAGGTTCATATCATGGCTACCTATGGCCATTAACTGTCATTTTAAAAACAAATGTCATATTGCGTACATGGTTGAAAAGAGAATTTAAAGTCGAATCAGATAAGTAAAAAAAAATATACAAAGTACCATTTAAAATAACAAAGTCTGGGTCACTTCCGCTTAAACCGGAAGTTGAAGAAAATGTTTGATAGGCTTAAAACAAGGGCAATTATCTGACATACAACTCTCCCAAAATTCAAAATTTTAGCTTCTTAAATGGCAAAGTTACAGAGTGTTACATGTCTCTTGTGTCACCCGGTATATTGTATCATGTATGCAAGTTGCAGTAAGTAGAAAAAAGATATAATTATAATATTTATTCTATTTGTACAATATAAATTTGCAACAAAATGAGCAAAACATATCTAAAAACTTAAGGCAATGTAAAAGTGTAACATTTGTAATAAAATTAATATCTTCATTGCTTCTCAGCATCATTAGCACTTTAAAATAATTAAGAATTACCGAATTATGAAATACTGTACACATTTTTATCCTACTATTTTTCAATACAATTTTTAATAGAAATAGAGATTTTCGAAACGCGTATCTAGTATAATTTAGATGACGATTTATTTCGGCCCTGCCATCCTAAATTACGATCATATCAGCACTTTTATTACATACATCATACAAGTATATTCACCCAATTTTTAAAAATTTAGAGATTCCCACTTTCTGGAAAAGATATATGCAGACAGTTCATTATAATCATAACCTTAAAAGGCAACAGTTTAAAGTATTTTTGTATACGTCAACATAAACCACATTATTTAATTACGTTTATTCACACTAACTGTGACGATCTCGCCCCTTACATACATTCGTGCGGTTTTTATTTTTTATGTCTTTTGCTTATTCCTTTTAGAGTGTGTTCTAAATTATTTGTTATTATTATTTACGTAATAGGGATTTAAAAATATAATTTCTGTGGTTGATATTTATCATTTCCTTTCCTATGTTGTATTTGTATGCACATTCTTCAACTCATGTATTTTCGGACATTTAATATCTAGGTATGGGAAGTCTGGAAAAACCATTACAAAGTTTTTAGTAATCTCTACATTTATGTTGAACTACATACAAATGATGATCTATACTAATATTTAAATATTTCTATACCGGGCGTTGGAAAAGTATGGGAACAGTGGAAAATCTCGAACAGTTTGCATCAAATCGAAAAATAAAAAAATACGTATAAAAAATTTTTCAAAAAACTATCTACTGATACTAAGATGACCTCCCCACTCACCACCCTGTGGGTGGGGCGAGGGGAAACTTTAAAATTTCAAATGGAAACCCCTATTTTTTATTGCGGAATCGAATTCTACGGCAGAAAATACGTACATTTTATTCTAGACATTTTTTTCGATTCTTGTATGGTGTCGCTGTAATCGCAAAAAATGAAAAGAAAACATTACTGTTTCAAGAGTAGCGTCTTGTGCTCATAAAAAAAACGTCCAATTCAAAAACTGAAAAACACGTATTTGTTATTTTTACGAAATCTATCCAATGACATTGGATTCGACTCTTCCACTCCTAACCAGTGGGTGGGGCGGGGGGAAACTTTGAAATTTGTAATGACGGCCAAAAATACGTGAATTTTATATCGGGCATTTTTTTCGATTCTCGCAAGGTGTCGCTGCAATCGCATAAAATTGAAATAAACCTTAAGCGTCCATAAGTTTGTAAATATTTACAAACTCTAGCTACTCGTGTCGACAAAAAAACATTCAGTTTAAAAAACAATATCTGTGATATCTTGGTTTTTATGAATGTTTCTTTTAAAGTGTTCTTAATAACAGTGTTTGTTTTATGAAATTTCTACGAGAACGTTCAGTTCCTTCCAACTTTTGTAGAGGCAGGAGCGCACTCTTGTACATTGTTCATTTTTCATTAGTTCTCGCGTTTTTTTCTGCATAATGGCTACTTTAATAGAGGAAGAGAGAGTTTCTCTTTTAATGATGCGAGGGTAGGGCGATAAAGAAAGGTCCTATGATGAAGTTGTGATTTTATTCAACGAAACTTTCCGTGTAGATCAAGTGGGTTCGAAATCTACTGTGTCCCGTACCATCAAACGATTCCTAGGCACAAGGACAAATAAAAATCGTCCAAAATCTGGAAGACCAAAATCTGAAACACCGGAAGCTCGACAAATGGAAGTGGCCCAGGCATTTGTTGAAAATCGAAGGTTATCAATCAGAAAAGCCAGTCAACAACTTGATATGAGTGCATTTTCAGTTCATAAGAATTTGAAACTTTTGAAATTTCATCCTTGCAAAATTCACCTTCACCAAGAGTTAAATGAAGATGATTTTGATCGGCGACTTGAATTTATTGAATTAATGATCTAAGGGAGTAACCAAAACCCAAATTTTTTTATCATCTCTACTTGTCTTCTCAGATGAAGCAACTTTCGAACTCAGTGGAAAAGTTAATCGCCATAATTTCAGATATTGGAGTGACGAAAACCTTCACTGGATGCTTGAAACACACACGCAGTATCCACAAAAATTAAATGTTTGGGCAGGAGTTTTCAGGGATCGAATCATAGGACCGTTTTCGTAGATGGAAATTTGAATGGAGAAAAATACCTGGAAATGTTGACAAATCAAATAATCCCCGCAATACAAGAGATTGCTAGTGATAAGTTCGATAATGTTTGGTTCCAGCAAGATGGGGCTCCTCCACACTATCGGGATATTGTCAGGGACTATTTGAATGGTACTTTCGAAAATCGATGGATAGGTCGAAGAGGAACTATTGAATGGCCAGCAAGATCTCCCGACCTCGCCCCACTTAATTATTTTGTTTGGGGCTACGTGACGGGCAAGGTTTTTTTCACTAAACCTCGTGATTTGGAAGAGCTGAGGCAACGCATAATAAACAATTTTGCAGAAATACCACCTCAAATTGCTATTGAAAATTTTTACGTTCGTCTCGGACAATGTCAAGAAGTCAATGGGCACCATTTTGAACACCTGCTATAATCTTCAAATTAAAACCTGCTAGTGTAGCAGTTAAGCTGTAAACTAATTGCCTCAACTGGCCGAAATCCTCACCTTGCCTTAAATGGCTGAGTTACCTCCTTGCCTTCACTGGCTGGGATCAAGAACTTGTCTGAAGTGGCTGAATTAAGAGGTAAAACCACTGTTAGTTTTTTTTAAAATCGAGTTTTTTATTGCCCTGTACAAAATGTAAATTAAAAATTACTAACTGCTAATAAATTTACAGAATGTTAATAGTGTTGTAATTGTAATCACTGTTCTCAATACAGCTCGGGAAATTATTCACTATGAGATCAGTAGTTTTTTTTTCGTATTTTTTTAAGTATGCGTTCAAAACTTTCATATTTCCTGTCAATTTTTTGCGATTGCAGCGATACCTTGCGAGAATTGAAAGAAATGCCCGATATAAAATTCACGTATTTTTGGCCGTAGAATCCGAATCCGCTATAAAGAATAGGAATTTTCATTACAAATTTCAAAATTGCCCCCGCCCCACCCACTGGTTTAGGGACGGGAGAGTCGAATCCAATGTCATTGGATAGATTTAGTAAAAATAACAAATACGTGTTTTTCAGTTTTTGAATTGGACGTTTTTTATGGGCATAAGACACTACTTTTGAAACAGTAATGTTTTCTTTTCATTTTTTGCGATTACAGCGACACAATGCAAGAATCGAAAAAAATGTCCGGAATAAAATTTACGTATTTTTTGCCGTAGAATCCGATTCCGTAATAAAAAATAGGGGTTACCATTTGAGATTTTAAAGTTGCGCCACCCACAGGGTGGTGGGTGGGGAGGTCTTTTTGGTATCAGTAGATAGTTATTTCTCGATTTGATGCAAAATGTTCGAGATTTTCCACCGTTCCCACACTTTTCTAACACCCGGTATGTATTATTGTACAGAAGCAAAATAATGTTGTATTATATTCAATTGTTTCAGAGAACAATTCATAAATTGTGCTTAGAGCCCAGCGGTATTTGTTTTGGGTTGGGTGAATCGGGTAGTATGGCTGATTTTTGGCTTAATCGTTCCTAAAAATCATAAGAAATGATAATTTCACTATGAGCTATTTGAAAACGTGGGCGTAATTTTTTATTAAACAAAATGTGAAAAAATTCCTAAAAATTTCGTTTTTTTCTTCCTATATTTTCATATATCTCAGTAACTATTGCTTTTAAAGAAAAGTTAAATGAAAAAGTTTTATAATCAAATTTTAAATAAGATGCAGTTGGTTGCAAATCCGAAAATTCATTTTTACTATTGCAAAAGTAGTAAAAATCGAAAATAGAAATTTTATAATAGCAAGTTATTTGTGGATTTTTTTCAAATACTTATATTATGCGTAGGATCTTCATACTTAGCTAAAGAAAACTTTTTAATATAATAAATCTTTCCACCAAATTTCATCAAGATCGAACTTTTATTCTTTCCTTTTATTTGGGTTAAAACATTTGGTAGTATTATCCTCAAATAAAAGGAAAAAATATTCGTAGAATGCCATAAATAACTTTCAGACAATATCAGACTTTTAGTTTTTGCATAATAATTTTGCCATCTAAACTGCGCAAAAAAATTTGCAAATTTTCAAAATGTTGCTGAGGCTAAACTAAAGTATTTAGACAATTTTTTGACATATAAAAGAGCACTAAATTTTCAAATCCATTCTGAAATTAAAATCCGTTAATTAGGATCTCTCGATAGTAGTAGTAACAGATAGGTTGGAATATTATCATTCCCATTTTTATATTTTTATAAAATTTCCTTCTTCTGTAAAATTGATTATTCAGTGATGATTATCAATATTATTTTCGATTTGGATTGTTTCGACACTACTGAGAGATGACACTAGTTACGCTCTACTGTTGTGGAACTTAACAGTGTCTATGAGATGCGACCCAGATTTATCGAAGGTATGCTTAATTACACTGCACTGACGAGACCTAAAAAATAGGTCGAAAATACGGCAAATTTCACCATTTAATTCAGCGCTCGTCGTCGGCATGTAGCTGGGAGAATAGCTGTTTTTAGTCTACCTTCAAATTAGGAAAAATTAAAGAAAATTTTCTCACAGTTACGAGACCCATAAAAAGTTAAGTATTTGGGTTGTCTAAACATGATTTTCATCCTCCCACAGTTCCAAAAAAGGATTGTTTTTGAGAAATATATACATATAATACATGAATTTTCTGGTTTTTCGCCTTTTCTTCTCTATTTTCATAAAAAAACTATGCCTTTTAGTGAAATATATCAAGAGAGCAAAGTTGTAGAGCATAAAATTTCCTACAAATTATGTCCAAACTTTTTTTTTTTCGAATTCCGCGCGAAATATATATATATATATATATATATATATATATATGACCTATGGCATACTGATGAGAACTAATAAGTTCGAAACCGGTCTATGTCTGGTCGGGGAATTGACAAATGACATTGGCTACCAATCTTTCATGATTTGTAAGGTATAATTCAATGCAGGTCGGGGTATTTGCCCGCTGAGTAGTTGTTTCCTGCAAATCATGTATAATAACAGTATATGGGTTAAGTCCACCAAGGGCTAAAGGTCACCGCTCTCGGTACTTGCAAAATAGCAAGTCGCTATACACCATGGAGACATCTATGATGTCTGGTGTATAGTAGCATTTGACCACATGAGGGTATTCACTTACCTCTCACCGGTACACCATTTACTTAAGTTTGTATAAAACTAACAGGTTGGCCACTGTCATTTGTCTGTTCCATGACCTATGGCATACTGATGAGAACTAATAAGTTCGAAACCGGTCTATGTCTGGTCGGGGAATTGACAAATGACATTGGCTACCAATCTTTCATGATTTGTAAGGTATAATTCAATGCAGGTCGGGGTATTTGCCCGCTGAGTAGTTGTTTCCTGCAAATCATGTATAATAACAGTATATGGGTTAAGTCCACCAAGGGCTAAAGGTCACCGCTCTCGGTACTTGCAAAATAGCAAGTCGCTATACACCATGGAGACATCTATGATGTCTGGTGTATAGTAGCATTTGACCACATGAGGGTATTCACTTACCTCTCACCGGTACACCATTTACTTAAGTTTGTATAAAACTAACAGGTTGGCCACTGTCATTTGTCTGTTCCATGACCTATGGCATACTGATGAGAACTAATAAGTTCGAAACCGGTCTATGTCTGGTCGGGGAATTGACAAATGACATTGGCTACCAATCTTTCATGATTTGTAAGGTATAATTCAATGCAGGTCGGGGTATTTGCCCGCTGAGTAGTTGTTTCCTGCAAATCATGTATAATAACAATATATATATATATATATATATTGCCGTGTACACACCGGTGCAATCTGAAATACAAATTACACCTGTACAACCCTTAAAAAAAAAACCTTTATTAATGTGCTGGGATTAAATTCCCACTCTAAATTATTATTATTAACAAAAATACTCCTAATGCTCAGAGCATGAATTCTGATCTTCAAATTTGACACTCGACATACACATAAAGAAACAAATTCGAATTCAAATCTAACAATATATTGTATTTTTATGAAAATGTAAAATATAAAAACAACAATATTAACTTAAACTGCCTGATCTAACTTAAAATATGGGGGCGAGCGTAGGTGCGTCTTTACTATGTACATACTTCGGTATGCGATGTAAAGCAACGACAGGCGCGGTTAGTACTTGGATTGGTGACCATTCCAACGGAAACCGCGTTCTCGCCTCACACATCTTCCAGCGGCTTGTATATCAGTGTATGCGCGGAAGCTATACAACCTTAGGCGAGGGTTGTATAGGAGATATACCATCCTTCGGAGGGGATGTAAAGCCGTCGGTCCCTTGTCTATTAAATGTTAGGCAAGTAAAAGATCCCTACTCTTCTTAAGGGAAGAGGTTCGGCAAAATTCCTGGTTGGGGGTAGCTCGTCTACAGGCGTCGGTGTTAGGCCTCAGTAGCGGAAATAGGCCGACGTTAAATAAATGTATAAAAAAAAAAAAAAAAAAAACTTAAAATATAAAAATGACAACAAATGGATAAAAGTTCAGTATTAAAATTAATAAAACTCACGAATGTTTTAGAAGGATATTAGATTTCAAAATAAATTCCAAACGCCTATGTACTCTCTCCTGGCTTTCCAAAATTATTAATTAAAGAAAAACTCCAACTCTATTTCGTTTCCACTCCAATATTAAATTTCTATGATACCAATTTCAAAATGTTTAGACTTTTCTTCAAAATTATATTTTTGACAACTTTTGTCAAAGCTCCAATTCTCAGGTTACGTTGTTACATGCTTTCAGATTCGTGGTTTAATTAAAAAAACCTTTTTTTCAGCTATTGCAGCTCTTTATATAGGGTCGGTTTGACGTTTAATATTGCCATAGCAATGCAAATGTTACAGTTCTAACAATATGTTTTCTGTCTACCCCTTTTAAATTGGGGTTGACATTCCTTAATAAAATGTGTGACCGAGAGTCTTACACATCTTTTGTGCTATTTTTTTCTTATTTGTGAGTATTTATTTCTTGATACAGCTTAGATCCTTTTTGTGTCAAAATTCGCACTCACGCACAAAATAATTTACCCATTTTAAAGTAATAGAACAATAAAAATGCAATAAACAATTAGAGATGGTTTAGAAGTAGAATTATGATCACTAACGATGATTTTGAGTAATCTCAATTTTATGACTGTCCGATACAGATACCCAGATGTATAAAAACTATTCATATCATAATTCAACTCTTCTTAAACAGTTTATATAATCTCTAATTGCTTATATTGGCTAAATTAAGAAATTGTATGGAAATTAAGAAATTATTTGACTTATGCCAAAACCAAATATTAAAATTTGCTTTAAAATAGCAATAAAACCCAATAACTATCCATACAGATTCCCTAATTAAAATGGTTTGCATCACAAACACAATATACTATAGAATTTATTCGAATTCATTCCATTGCTTATAAAATATGAATTTGTCCCTTTCTCTTTATCTATACCAGTCCTTCTTGCTATCTGCCATAATAAAACCTAGTACAATATCCCATCAAAGGTAAGTTAAATATAATAGATAACATGCAATAAGTATAAATACTTTAAATTAAAATACTGATAAAGATAAGTTTTTTAAAACTAAAAACCCCCATTGAAAGTATAAACTGAAAACACTTTTCAGTGTATTGCGATCTACAGACTCGAATTCCTGCAAAGAATACCACGAGTACTCAAAGATAATAATAATTTGTGTATAATACAGAGTATTCATCTAATTCCACACACTAGAAAATATATTCCTCATGTTTGTAATTAAGTATAAGTGAATATCATAACAATATATATATATATATATATTTATATATATGTTTTTTAGGTTTTCGTGGGTTGAAATGAAGTGTTGTTGTAACTTCCGGGTGCTCTCCCGCGTCGATAATCGACTCCTCCAGGAGACACGGTTGTCTAAACGACGTTTCGGCAGAATCTCATGTGCCATCTTCAGGTTCTCACTGAAAGCTGCCTACTGCTGCTTCTCGTTGCTCGAACTGAACTCAGTCGTTTAGACGACCGTGACTCCTGGAGGAGAGCACCCGGAAGTACAACAACGCTTCATATATATATATATATATATATATATGTATATATATATATATATATATATATGTATATATATATATATATATATATGTATATATATATATATATATATATATATATGTATATATATATATATATATATATATATATAAAATATAAAATTGGGACTCTTCTTCAGGAACTCTACAAAGTATGACATCGAATCAGAGAAACCTTTTGCATTCTACATTTTACCGGAGGTGCCGGTTCGATAGTATATTTAAACAATTTTCACCCCTGCGCCAGCGCCTCCTACGTGCTGATATTTGCAAAAGTAACGGAGGAATGTTGTTTTGTAAGCCGATCTTAGTATCTGTGAAAAATTTCCTCACTTGATTATGCCAGGAACACAAACGTGAAAGCTATATTGTGAGTTGAAGAAAAGCAAGTAAAAAAAGCGAAATTTAAACGGAACAAGTAGTCAATATGACATAATTAACAAAAAATTAATAATAATAATAATAATAATAAATAATATTAACTTTACTTGGCGGAGTTCAGTCAGAAAGACTGCTCTTACACTCAGCCAGAAAACTCGCTTTATTGTTTTCGGTAGGCGAGTATTTGTTTTCATTTACATCCTAATAAAAGCGCTCCCGGCTCGGTACTCGTACCTGCTACCTATATTCCGACATTTCAGACTTGCGGATGTTTTTTAAAATGCAACCTTTTTTGAGATTTTACTATTTCATGAAACATGATCAAATAATTTAAAACTAAATAATTATAAAAAACTTGCAGAAAATTTTGCGCCCCTCAAATGTTGGCGCCCAAAGCGCTAGCTTCTTTTGCTTATTTTGAATTACAATTAATTTAGGGTTGACATAAAGTACTTATGAAATATTGAGGTTATGTAAAGGTTGCACATGTGGAACAGTTTCCATAAAATAAGGACACACATTTAATAACAATTACTTACAACTTGGACAGATGTCACTAGATAAAAATAAATTATTAAAATCGTTTCTTAACGCTTTTTAACTTTTGTAATTTTTTGCAAAATTCAAAAATCCATCTTGTACTATACAACCTATCAAAGTAATTCATCAAGAATAAAAGTAACTAATCTGCTGCTCCATCAGGTGTTATACCTATTGGATTATATTGATTATTGCTGTCAAGATCTAAAACAAACGTGTAAATATTTTTCAGACCCTCTATGTCCTTTTTAGAGTTTAAAAATGTTGTTATTTTTATAAATATTAGCCATTTCGAGAAATTCTCGTTTGTGAAACCAACTGATCCTTTAAGAACAGTAGACAACTCAAATTGACCTGAATATGTGCTTTAGCTTAAGTACAACTGAAAATCATATCAATGTATTCTCATGTAGATATGAAATGAAAGAAGCACAGTGATGACCATTTTCAAATGCACGCTGCTCGACAATTATCCACTTTTTGCGATTTTTGGCAACTAGGCTCTGTTCTGCAACCGAAAATTTTGCTTTTCCACAGATAATTTTAATTTTTACCAGCATTACTTTTTAATGTAATTAGTGCGTGATCTTTTGAGCTCGAATATAACATATTACAATCCGATACAATTAAGAATATAAAGGTTATACGCTGACCACATGGGATCCACACCTTACTTTATTTTAAATAAAGTTGAATATTCCTATTGTTGTATAGCATTAAAACTCGCAGCTGTAATAATTAATTAAATGGGAAATCCGTGACAAATGAAAATGTCATTTAAATTCACTTGATTATTTTATGTTTTGGGGATTTTTACTATTTCTGGAATTTACAATCGGTTTAATATAACATTATATATTCGCAGTGTGTCTTTTAATTGTGTCTTCATGGTGGAAAATTTTAATTTACAAAAGATTTGCTTATCAAAAAAGTAAACGTTAGAAAATATTTAAAAATGTGCACGTGTGAATAACAAAAAGAAAGATACTTTTTATTTATATTTGCATGCATAATAATAATAAAGATAATTTAACAGCATCAATCTATGTATTCAAGGAATATTATCCACTCTGAATAAAGTTGAATAGGTATATTGATTTTTGCGAAAAACAAAAACACATCAAAAGGACATAATAGGGACACACATTTTCTTATATATAAACCTAGGATTTGCTCCACCACCTTACCCTGTTATAGTACATTCTATTTCTTATAAGAAAAAACAAATCAAAAAATGTCAAAAATAGTCAAAAAACTCAATCATTCGGTTCAAAAGGACAAACTTAAATTAAAAAGTATATTTCATTTTCATTTAAAGCAAAAACTACAATTTCACCACAAAAAAATCTGAAAAATTCTGGAAACTCCGATAATTCCAAAATATCTCAAAACAAACAAAAAACACATTATAAATTCTATTTGTCAATTTTACGACTTTTTATGTTACTCGCCGTCCCCCTGTAATAGCATTCAACGTTCAACTCACTTTTCGTACCCCCGCCAGTATAAATTCGAATTCGTATTCATAAACTTTTTATAAATTATTTTCCATTCCATTTTAACATTCACTCGATTTCGCGCTTCAATTATTTTATCTATTTCATAACAGTCCACATTTTCAAATTAATCACACAACTTATTCTCGTTTCAACGCATCAGCACAATTTCATTTCATTTCAACTACATAATCCCCGTTCACTCAACTCGGATCATCGTCACAAAATATAACCGCATTCCATATTTACGTGCGTGCGTAAATGACGAATCACTAAATTTTTATTTTCAATTCTTAACATTTTACAAAGATGATACGATATTGCGCAATCCTCGCCCACGCTGAACAGCTGGGGAAAACTTTCTAGAATAAAACAGGTGTAAAAACGATCGTGCGAGATTCGCGGAGCACGAAAAACGAAACAGTAGAAAAAAGTATAAAAGGCCGAGCTCGACACGCTTTAGGCAAGTCAGTTTTCCGATCGTGCTACTCCCTTGGCCGAAATCAAGTAAAAAAGACTAATTTTTAAGTGAATTTTTTCAGACATTAATTTAAATAATTTAATCTCCCGCCGCGCATTTAATCTTAAGTGAATTTTGGACATTTTTAAACTAATCTCAAATCGAATTAAATCTCCCAAGCCAGAATATATTCACTGTTAAAAAGTACCATTTAGTGACTGTATTAAAAGAATAATAATTTAATTTTAATTCCTCGAACTTCTGTTGCTTTCTAATAATAAATATTATAATCTCATTTTAAAACAAAGTGTTTTAATTAACCAGACAATATACAGGGTGCTAACTAAATTACAAGTTGGAAAACAGTGAAAGCAATCTAGAGGGACTTATACAAGGTGAAGCAATTTATCTTTCCCAACCTTTTTAAGTTCAGCCCCCTCAAACCTCACTCAATCTACAAATTAAGTCAAGAAAAGCTTCAAGAGTCTCAAACCTGCTCTAAACCTAACAGAAGCTATCTTGTGTTCATTTACTCGTTCATTGCACCCAACTTAGTACCTTATACATATAGCAAGATGCTATTACTCGCCCATAATGCCTAACGTGCTGCTACAATTATAACTATAAGAGGCTTGTTTTGTACAACTCCCAGCCACCATTATATTTTTTTAAAATGGAACACCCCATGCGTTCTTAGGTCATTAGTTTTTCTCGAGGAGCTTATTACAAAAAATGTGAAAATATGGGGTCTAAAGTGAATAGTTTGGAGGCACACATTTTTTTTAAAACAATATTTTTAATCGCAAACTCCTCTATAAAATCCTTATTTTACTGTAAGGAACGTAACCAGTCTGCAACCAACAGCTATTCTTCGGTCTATGTGCCCCGCCGAGCGCTGAATTACAAGTTACAAGCCTGGCGCGTAAACTGTAATAATTGCATATTATCATCAAAACGCTAATGCTTCGATTGCAACAAACACCAGCCGAAAGACTGATCCTACTTAAAGGAGCTCTTGTGCCAGTCGTCACACACCACAGACACCGCAACAGACACCGGACCGCTAGATGGCGCCTGCTGACTGTTTTACATGTCGCTATCTCAAAGATACCGAAATGTACCAAATAGTCAGGGGATCCTCGTGTCAATCGTCACATGCCTACCTTGCACTGACGAGAGCCAACAGCTCGAAATTGCAGCCTGCAAGTGGTGTGTGACGGCTGACACGAGAGCTCCTCTAAGTAGGATCAGACTATCGGCTGGTGTTTGTTGCAATCGAAGCATTAGCGTTTTGATGGTAATATGCAATTATTACACTTAACGCGCCAGGCTTGTAACTTGTAATTCAGCGCTCGGCGGGGCACATAGCCCGGAGAGTAGCTGTTGGTTGCAGTCTGGTTACGTTTCTTATAGTAAAATAAGGATTTTATAGAGGAGTTTGCGACTAAAAATATTGTTTTAATATTCCGCCCTCTAAAACCACATTTGAACATTTTTTTAAAAATTAAAATAAGTTTATTATTTATTAGTCTGTTTGCTTGTTTATTTTTTATTTATCCAGCTATCCATCCATCCAATCATCCATGCATTCTTCATTCATTTATAAGTACGCCCTTGTCCTCTTCTATTTATGCCACGTTAATTTCCACTTCATTGTAATAATTATTTATGGTTATCAAATCTGGCAAAATATGAAAGACTAACAATTATAACTTAGAATGTATTTTTTGACGCAATTTAGAACATTTAGTATAAGCTTGTCTGCAACTAGGTATTAATTAGGTTTAAGGTTAATTGTTTTTATTGGAAAATTTTGTGCTTCCACTAGAATAAAAACAGCAATTACTATGAAAAATAACAAATAAATACATTGCATTTTCCCAGGATAATATCAGTTTTTAGATGGTTTAATGTTTATGTCAGACGCAATAACTTAATTTAAACATTTTACTGCAAAACTCTAATATCTGCTATTACTGTTGCGAACTCTATCTTTTCTCATCAGTCTTTATCTAAGGACAAATATTTGTTGAAAAATCTTCATAACTTTGAAAATACGGACTATTGCAACACAAACACATACAAGTGAAATTAAAATCAGAAAGACCAAATTTCTTAGTTTAGGAATTATTTAGGTTTTCGTGCATTTTTAGATTTTGCCCACAAAGAGTCATTATGGCTTAACTATTAGTTTTATGTCATGAGTGTTCTACTTTATAGGCAATCAACCTGAAAAATTTCATTCAGCTACTCCCAGAATTTTACAAAGTTTTGTGCGTCAAGTGTATTCAGGGTGCAATATGATCTTGTGCGTTACTGCACTATTTCAAAAATTAACAAAATCTAACTTACAAATAGGTAACTTCAATTTAAATAATATCTAATCGGAGTCTAACCAGACTATGTATTATGAGTATATTATTACATTTCTAAATTAATTATGCTAATATATTTAGAGAACTCTAAATATAACTCACTATGACCATCTGACAAGATACATCTGATAAAAAATGGTATTCCTTACTGTCAACATTTAACACACCATAAAATCTTATTAGTATTTTAAGTATTTATTTAATGTAAATCACAATTATACCTTCTATATGTGTATCACCAATATGTAAAATGTATATCCCGTTATTTTCAGACGTCCTTCAGCCACAAGTTCATGAATCATAAATTCAATTACTTATTTGGAAACGGTATTTATCATTCTAAGAATGTATCTATTTATATATTTACATTTCTATGTATTTATAGAATAGATATGATTGAATATAAAATTGGGTCTCTGGCATACTGTTCCTTTCATAGAAATAATCATCTGAGCAATGGCATTTGCCAGGCTTTTTCTAAAACCATAAATATATTTTTCGTAAAAAAAATAACTATATCTGTTGGCCATCGAATTCTGTCTGTCTGCCTGTCCAACTATACTTGAAACCACGATAACTGAAGTAATAACAGATCGATTATATTGAAAATATATAGTCTTAACTAATGGGAAAACTCTATTGTTTTCAAAAAAATTGATCAATAATATCATTGGAGGAGATTTAAAAGTAATGCCACTTCATTAGAATTCGTAATAAGAACTAATAAATCCACCTCGTCAGGCTTGTTATTTCTACGCCAGCTCGGACCACATTTTTGAAACTTACTGTTATGTGTTTACAATTTCCAGTAAACACCCTATATGTAGGTTCAAATAACTTGCAACAAAAATCTTTACAAACCGCTGATTTATTAATCACTTAATTACAATAATTAAGTCCTTATACACATTAGTACACACTAATTAAAAGAGTTCCATCTACTATAGTCTCACTACTATAATTCACAACTTATTACTGTTTCTTATTTCATCTCCTCACTTATTCATCTCATATCAAACTGTATGCAGTGCGCTTAGATCCACTGCATATACTCCACGTCGAATGTACTAGTTAATTCTTGAATGTTCTCCAACATTCGCGATTTTTCTGGCGCCGTTCTCGAATTTTCTATGATTCCAGAGGCGTAGTCATACACATAACATTACCAATATCGTTTATTTGCATTGGTCTTGATTTCTGGAAGATTTGTGAGATAATAATCATAATACTTTATTTGCGGATTAACGTCCATTAAGTGATTAAAAATACTACAAAAATACACACTTTTTACATAATTTAAAGACAAGCTACAACAAATATATACAGAGTACGAGAATATAGAAGAAGATAACATTGCAAATAAAAAGAAATAATATTTATATTTTATAGAGACACGATAATTAACAGTATACAGTAGAACTTAGAGACTATATAAGTAATATGAAGAAAATTAATTTGAGATAATACAAAGTCTTAGTTACTTAATATAAAGTACACCGCACACTTGGTGGAGAGCTTGGTCTCCTACCAAATTGACTGAATTTTTTATATGTTGTAGTCCAAATTATTCTTAATAATATAATAAAAAATATGGGGTGCTATTTAAATACAAAATTAAAAATTTTCAATATTTCTCCAAAAATGTTTGGGCAGTTTTATAACTTATTAAAGCATTACGATGTCACAAACTGGGTCGTAGCGACGTTAATCGCTTTGGTAGCGGAAAGACAATTTTAGCGGCCCTTATTCGACTTATTTTCTATTCCATATAAGCCGAACTTTGAAAAACAAGGGGCGGTTAGACTTAAATGATCACATAGCAGTTACGATAAACCAATTCAAATGCTGCACAGTGGGCAATTTGCAACTGTTAGGTGAACAGAAATATAATATATACATTTCCAAATGAGCTCAAAATATTAGTTAGAACACCGAGAAAATAACGAGGATATTAAAGGCATTATGGGGATGGTTATTGAAAAAGGTTGAATTATGCATTTCGTTATGAACTCCTAAAACTTAAATATGATATTACGTACCTGTTAAAACATAACAAATAATTAAAACTTAAGGAATAATAGGGTACTTTTTGAGGGGGTTGAAATATAAATTTAGCTTTAAACTACTGAATTTTATGAACATAGATAATTATACCTGTGAACACATCCGAAATAGTAAAAAAGATCAAAGCACATAGAGCTCTGAAGGGATAAAGAAATAAGTAATGTTTAAAACTTATATAAACTGTGAATACAATAATAATATATATATTACATCTATGAATGTATGATAAAATGGTAAAATAAATCTAATCATTTAACAGGCGGGCAAAATTAATAAAATATTTAATTGTTGATAGAGAATATCTATGATTAATGTAGTAATAATAATACTAATTGTCATATGTAGATTGTAGATTGTTTCAGGCGTCGCTTAGCTCTGAGTAGCCTTACTTCACTCAGGCGCGGATCCAGCGAGAGGTCATGGGGGCCATGCCTCCCCCTTGCTCACAAAAAATTAATAAAAAATTAACAAAATGACCAATTTTTCCGGCGCACGGCGTCGCACATATGGTTTTAAATGACTAATCGGGCATCCTAAAAAATAGTTTATTTACGTTGCGATACACAAAACCCTAGTAATAAGTAGAAATTGTATTTGATTTCATTTTCTGAAGTAAATAATAAAAATACATATTATGTTATTCTTCCTGAAAATTGTTTTAATCAGATTTTTATCATATTTTTAGCGTATTCTATTTGTGTGTTTCTCATCTTAATATTTTGTATACCCTCCCCGCCCCCCTCATTTGGGTCTGGACCCGTGTCTGACTTCACTTCGACTTAAAACATATTTTATGAATTACCCTACATCTAGTTGTTGCCCAGGATTCCAAGACTTTTTACAAAGCTTGTGATTTTCCCGGGCGCTAATTTCTCTATGTCTTCAAGCATTAATTTCGTCCGCTCTAGGAACTTTACCATCATGCGGATTAACACCTTGTGTTTAGAAAGTATATGTTCCTCAGTTTCAGTTGCAGTATCGCAATATCTGCATTTGTCGTCTACTGCCTTGCCCAAATTCTTGAGATGATATTTCAAGAGGCACTGGCTAGTTCGAAGGCCTGTTATCAGCCTTAATTAGGACTTTTCAAGTTCGAGAAGCCTTGTGGCATTCTTTGCCGAATAAGTTATAAACTTTTTCCCTTGTCTTTGGCCTGGAGTACTCCTCCAGTAGGACTTTTTCTAAGCCTTTTCCTATTTCTGTATCTCCTTCGTTATGTGTCCCTTGGCCAGGCTACAAAACGGTTCAGGTCCAATGAATGGTGCTTCAGCTCCTTTTCTCGCAATGCTGCCAGCAAGTTTATTACCTTGTACTCCCTCATGCCCTGGCATACACATCAAAGTAATATTGTTGTTGGCCAGTTGCTGTCTTTCTATCTGATAGTATACAGATCTTTGCCCTTCGAATGCCTTCATTTAGATATTCCTGGGCACACAGATCTATACCGAGGGCTCTGGATAGCCTAAATTTAGGCCCTGCTACGCCCACTCCTACCGCTTTAGCCATCTTAGATCCATCTGTATACCAGATGAGTCACCCTTGCTCCAATCGCAGTACCTCCATCTTTCTCGTCTGATAGCTTTCAATCAGCACGTCAAACGGACAGTTAAAGTCCTGTTTGATTGGCATTGAGTCAGCGGGTCTGTTCATGGACTCCAAATGGACTAACTCCGGAACCTTTAAGTGACCAACCAGATCACCTGGTTTATATTTAATCGCCTGATGCAGCATTAAGGCACTAAGTGCTGCCTCCTTCCACATATGCAAAATGCAAAGGAGAGAAGTTCTTGTGCTACTTTTCCTCTGTTTTTGGCCATCATACACGTGATGCGCAGGTCCCTGTAGGTCTGACAACCTAAAGGTAAGACCAATGTGTCATTTTCAGCCTCAGACCCCCAAGTCTTTCCAAATAGCTTACGGCATGTCCATCTAGCCGCTGTTGTTTTAGTAAGTACCCTTATGTAGACACTGATCAGTGTACTTTTTTAGTAACATTTATTTAACGGAAAAAATCATAAATATAACTCCAAAATTAACTCGCAATAGGTACATAGACAAGTGTATAAAAAAATCTATTAGTAATTTGATTCAGTTGAAGAATAATACCTTCACCTGTGTTATCCATAATATGTAAAGTTAACAAATCTCGAAATATATGTTACGATTTAATGACTGAGACGATTTGCTGTTTTTTTTTTCATTTCGTTATTAAAACAATATTTTAGTCGCAAAACTCCTCTATAATAATTATTTTACTATGTGCCCCGCCTAGTGCTGAATTACAAGTTACAAGCCTGGCGCGTTAAGTGTAATAATTGCATATTACCATCAAAACGCTAATGCTTCAATTGCAACAAACACCAACCGAAAGACTGATCCTGCTTAAAGGAGCTCTCTCTCTCTCTCTCTGGTTACGTTCCTTATAGTAAAATAAGGATTTTATAGAGGAGTTTTGCGATTAAAATATTATGTTTTAATATTCCGCCCTCTAAAAGCACATTTGAACTATGCTAAGCCCAGTCAGGCTATCTATTTTTCGGTTGCAACAGACACTCGACCGCTAGATGGCGCCTGCTGACTATTTTACATGTCACTATCCCAAAGATACCGAAATGTACTAAATGGTCAAGTGATCCTCGTGTCGGTCGTCACATGCCTACGTTGCACTGACGAGAGCCAACAGCTCGAAACTGCAGTCTGTGGTGTGTGACGACTAGCACGAGGGCTCCTTTAAGTAGGATCAGTCTTTCGGCTGGTGTTTGTTACAATCGAAGCATTAGCGTTTTGATGGTAATATGCAATTATTACACTTAAAGCGCCAGGCTTGTAACTTGTAATTCAGCGCTCGGCGGGGCACATAGCCCGGAGAGTAGCTGTTGATTGCAGTCTGGTTTACTTTCCTTATAGTAAAATAAGGATTTTATAAAGGAGTCTTGCGACTAAAATATTACGTTTTAATATTCCGCCCTCTAAAAGCACATTTGAGATTTCGTTATGTGGAAAAAATCGAAAATCCAACCTTTTTTGAGAGTTTAAACTATTTAATTTTTGAATAACTATAATCGCCTTAACTTTCTTACATTAAATTTTAGATGATAGTTCATTTGGAACTTTATTTGTGGAAAGGTAATGTGAGTAATGTGGCAATTAAACTTTTTTACAACTTCCGGTTAAAGTGGAAATTTCATTTAGTACAATTTTAAAGCACCCGCCCTTGTATTTTATTAAATAAAAATATATTCCATGCATTTCTTCCAGTGCAACCATAGAAGTAACTTAGTAATAAAGGAAATAATAATGAAATAAAATATTTCTTTTTATTTTATTCGATAAAAACAAAAAATAAACTAACAAGTATAGTTCAGTTTATTCAAAAAATGCAACAAAAACCTTACAACCTCATTAAAATACCATCACTCTTTGTACTGTCTCGACCGCAAATTGACTCGCTGATCTTTATAGGTTTTTAATGTGCGTCGGGTTGTTTGTTGACAGGCATGCCGCATGGCCCGCGGCGATAATAACTATTATGTCGTTAAGTTTTTGTTACGTTTTTTGAGTGCAGGGAATAAATAAACTGAACTATAATAACTTATAGAAGAAGGTGTTCGAAATTATTGCCACATTTTTTCGTAGATTCACACATCGTATTCAACAAGTTATGTAATTTTAAAATTAATTTTCAATCCCTTCGAAAACCATTCCATTAGTCATTAGAATGTTTTAATTACTTTTGGCGTATTCACGGGTACAATATTATCTTATATAGAAAGTTTGGGAACTTTAAATTGAAATTAATTTTTTAACCCCCTTAGTGTTTAGAATTTATTAGAAACGTATGCTGGCTTCTATTTGCTTGACGGTGAGAGACGAGAAGTTCCAGTAAATTAGCCATTTCCCATTTCCGAGTGCCTAATTTATTACCTTCTTTAATTTTATTGTGAATACTCTAAGGGAAATATTTGGCTTGATGTGCTTAATAAGGTTTATTTAAGGAATATACATGTTATTACGAGTATATAACATTCTATGCAATATTTAATACTGAGAAATAACTTTTCACTATAATTCTATTATAATAAGAATTATTGAAATTACTGAACTAATTAACAATAGTAAATGATTTAATACGGACATCTTCTATATATTTGTTTTTATAACTAAATAATTGTTTACAAGAAATAAAATTATTTGCAAATAATATATTCATTTCTATTGCATTGATTGCAGCATCATAATTAATTCAAGGAAATAAATATAATTATTAAAGTTTATAGCTAAGTAGCGAATTAAATATTAAGTTCTTTGAAACTAGTATTTATTTATTACTGCCCGAATTATTTTTTCTATGTCAGACAAATTCGGTTATTTTTTTATTTAAATATATGACAGTTACTGTATCTGTTTAGTGAGGTATTAATTGAAGCTCGGGCGCGGTAAATTACTAACGCGATTTTTACATTCAGATCATTATAGTGTGGAAACCACTTACGGAATAAAATTATTATAGACGGTGTTTTAGAGGTATGTGAGAAACGCTCGAACATGTCAATTTTCATTCGAAAGAATTTTAAATGTCCTAAACCCCACAAAGGAAGTATGGAGACTTATTAAATCTGAACTCTATAATAATAATTCATCCCCAGTCAGTTGAAAGCTAAACATAAACGATAAAGTCACAGGCAATCCTAAAGATGTAGCGGAACATTTTGCAAACTATTTCTCTTCAACCACTGTAGACAAAGTAAAAAATCACTTTGTTGCTAACCTATCACACACCTGCACTTCCTGCGAACTCAGCGATCAATCCGTTTTTATTTATCCAGTTACACCCGATGAAACAAGGCAGGTTATATCTGCATTAAAAAATAAACAAGCTTTCCGCCCTGATGGTTTGTTCATTAAGTTTGTCAAATATGCATGTGATATCATCATTGAACCATTGTGCTTTGATTCATGCATCCATTCAGTCAGGTGTCTTTCCGTCAGTCTTAAAAATAGCTACCATTATTCCCATCTATAAAAAAACGATCCACTTGAAGTGCACTTTCCAAAATAATAAAAAGAATAGCATTTAATTGAATAATGGCATTTTTAAATTCTTTCAAAATCCTGACGGATCGCCTACACGTTTTCCGTAAAAATCATTATACTGACACAGCCACCTTACAGAGCTTGTAATTTGTTTATAAAGAAATGGATAAAGGTAACCCCATCATAGGATTTTTCTTTGACTTACCACAAGCCTTTGACTCACTAAATATATCTTTTATTGAAATAAAATTGTTTAAGGTAGGCATTCGTGGAATTCTTTTAAAGTGGATTATATCTTATCTAACGGACAGGTTTCTTCGTGTAAAAATCAATCAAGAGACTTCGAGACCATGAAGTAAACCTTGGAGTCCCACGGGGCTCGGTATTGGGACCTTTGATATTCTTAATTTTTGTAAACAATTTACCATCATGCTAAGGAAGTTATGGCGGAATTTGGGAAATATTGTGGCTTAAATAATTTGATATTAAACATTGAGAAAACTGTGTGTATGTATTTCTCATAAAAAAAAGCACTACCTAATAAAAGCCAGATAAAATTTAACAACACGGTCCTACCATTTAGCTCAAAGACCAAATTTCTAGGCATTTCAATTGACACAAACTAAGCGGGGATATGCAAATTGATGAAGTTTGCAAAAACTTAAGAGTTCTCCGGAGTGTATTAGTCATCCATGCTTCCAATTTTAATTGTAAATAACTTCACGTCAATAGAATGACGCAGCCGAATGTACGGTGTGCTTGGAGAGAGATAGAATATGACATTGTACAAATTTATTATAGCAAATCTTTAAATCTCTCTTTACTCCTGAGGACATTAGGGCTAATTTTATTTTATTTCTACAAAAGGGAAAATGTTTATTTTAATAATACCTATGTGGGATGATAAAAATTATTCGAAATCGAAAATCGAAAATGGAAGAAAAAAATTATATTTTTATATATATATATAAAAAATTATATTTTTTTATATATACTTTTTTTCTCTCATCATCCCACATTGTAATATGTTTTTAATGTGCTTTAGTAAAATTTTTTTTTTTTAAATAATGATTTATATGAGAGTATATTGAAGCGTCTTGCCGGTTTATATCCGGAGCGCTCTTAAAAAAGCGTACTACTGCATACGAAAGTTTAAAAATTCCTTAGATATTGCAGCCTTACTACAAGTGTATCATTCTATAACTTATTTTCATATCGCCTACAATGTTATATTGTGGGGCGGGCCAACAATCCCCAGCGTGTTTTTGTCTACCAAAAGCGTATAATTAGATTAATTTTGAATCTCTATCTTACTTCATCTTATAAAAACTCTTTCAAAACTCATGGAATATTAACAATACCGTCTATATATATTTTCCTTGTTGAAATATATTAAAAGTAACTTACATTTATTTCAAATAAATGCTAGTTTTCATAATTATAACACTCGCCATGACGACTTACTGGCTCTACCTCATCATAATATTGCTCTCTTTGAAAAGTCACCTCACTACTCGGGTATTAGACTTTACAACAAATAACCTAATGAGATTAGAAACCGATACTTTTAATATAAATATAATCTTAAAAATATTTTACTTGAAAAATGTTTTTATTCTTATAATGAATTTTAAATTGTGTTGCTGTGTTTTATATTTATTTCTTTGTAATATCTCATATAAAAGCAAATCATGTACTTCCTTTTTTTCTTGACGTTTACATCTGCATTGTAGCAGCTTAAGTGATTATCTACATAAATAAATAAACAGTGAATGAATGATTGAACCAATTAATCAATTAATCGATAAATAATTAAGTGAATGAATGAATAAATAAATAAAAAACCAAGAAACAAACAAACAAACAAACAAATAAATAAATAAAAAACAAAAAACAACCGAACAAACAAAAAAACAAATAAATAAATACAGTTCTTTTAAAACTTTCACTGTTTTTGCCAATCAAAATGTACATCAAATTATATTGCGTTATATGACGAACAGCGCAATTTTTATAGTATGTAATATCACTAGTGCTTAAAATTTTATGTATAAAATTTTTTCGAGACAACTTATCATTTTTTTCTATTTTTATTATAATTTTACCTGTAAATTTCGAGATTAGTAAAAAAATACGCGGAAAATTAAAAAAGGAAAGAGTAAAATGGTTTTATTTTGGCCCCAAAAACTTAGATATACCTTTATTTTTCAAATTTATACCATTTTTCCTTAGTTAACAAATTGTTAAAAACTTTATTTGACAAATTAACAGATCTCACACGTTCTGACCATGTATATTCTGATACATGAACAATCTTGAACATGAGGCAAAAGGTTTTATTCAGAATCTACCTGTTTCAAAAATATTTCTAAATTTTCAATTTTTTCCCCTTAAATGACTGGACTATAATATGTTTTTGGGCTTTTGAAGAATATAATTATTTTCAAGATGTTTTACAATGAGCTAACCACAAATTCAGTGCAGTATATTAAAAATGAAAGATATTGAATGGATTCTGCGGTTGGCTCATTGTGAAAGATTATTCAATATTTTGAGTACAATTAAGGAATGCTTTTTAAATGCTTCAAAAAGTTTTGTTAAAACTCTAACGTGTTTCGGATTATTAGTCCTTTATCAAGAGTAAATTGTAAATAGTATCTATTTACTCTTGATAAAGGCCTAATAAGCCAAAACAAGTACAGAGTTTTAATAAAACTTTTTGAAGCATTTAAAAAGCGTTACTTAATTGTACTCAAAAAATAAAAACAGATTTTAGCTGTATGCTCAACTTCAGCGGCACCACATAAAATTGTGCCGTATTTTAATAAAATGTCAATCAGACAGATTCTCATAGTGGACAATGGGCTACTTCTATTCGTTAGAATACAGAAAGTTATAGAGTGAGGTCCATAAGTAACGGATAAATTCATTATCTACGTAATTATCAATTAATGAGTAAAATTCTAAAACGCGTCAATTTTTAATTCTAAAATTACATACTTTTAGCATAAGCTACCTCTTTAAAATTTTTAAGTGGGTCGAGAGTGCGTGTTATAGCTCATTTGAAAGGGTTTTTATTGGTCTATCTAGCAATATAAGAATTATTGAATTTTGTGCATTCTTTATCAAGAAAATTAAATTTGAAAATTTTGAAATGTATGCAATCAAATGTATCCTAAACTCTTTTATGTACCAAATATCTGTAAAATCTGACTTATCTAATTAATTTTGTGTCATAACATTCAACTTAAATGTACCATTTTTTCCAGGTGGCAACATACTCAACAAAAAGAAAGAAGTAAAAAGAGTTTCTATTTACATACCAGAAAAAATTATAATTTCTTTATTTGCTACATCTGTGCAAACTTATGATTCTAGTTATTTATTGCTGATTGTCAAGTTGATCATTATTTTAATAATGGGTCTTTTGGTTATCCAAAGAATTGAAATTTTGATATTATTAGGTTGTGGTGATAAAGCAAGAACGCAGAAGCAAATATGCGAGGTCTTCAATACTAAGTATCCTGGCCGTCACATTTCTCAAGTCTACGGTTAGCAGAGTAAAAAACAAATTTCGTGAATTTGGAAATGTCACAGATATTCCTAAATGCGGTAGAAAACACATTTTAGACGATGAAAAGAAATTAAAGATATTGTTAGATAGAATAGAATAGAATATGTTTATTTACAGAAAGCACATACAATTAAAATATTAACAATAATAATAATATTCACGTAAATAAACAAATTACTCATTGAAATACCTAAGTATTTGTGCATGAGAAGATGGAACTTGCATAATTATAGGATCCACCACACTTAGAACCACCCGGCCGCCTCCACCGAGGCTCACTAACCTCCCTGGGTCAGCATTACCCCGGCGGAGAAGGCCGATATAGTTTCTGATGCAGTGAATCCCCTTTTTAGGGAAATAACTACACAACATATTATAAATAATAAGCACACCTAACTAATACTTATAACTATACATTAATAAAACGATTGCGATGATTTGTGTGGATATCGCTAGATTTTTACATTCATAGAAGGAATTGAATTCAATTTAGTGACGACATTGTTCAGAAGAAGAAGAAAAAAAAACTTGTAAGTAGTAAAACAGATTTCAACTTTCATTGCTATGACACTAATCCAGGCAACCAATGAAAACTATTTTAATTATTCTTTATATCTATTGTCCTATGTATGTCAAGTTTGGGGGTTTTTAGTATATATTCTTTTAGTTTTTTTTTAAATGTTTTGTGTGAATTTTCGCATCTCAGATTTTGAGGAAGGCTATTATACTGTCTTGGACCTAAATAGTTGTAGCATCTCTGGCCTATAGTTTTGTTAGCTTTAGGTGTTATATAGGCAGTTTTTTGTTTTCGGGTATTGTAAGAATGTTTGGCTAATTGTAATTTATTTTTATTTAGGTTCTGGCTTATGTTTGCTTTTAGAAAAAATAGCTGTCGCAGATCCAATACTCCAACCTCCCTAAACAATTGTTCTGTCGGGTAAGTAGGTTTCACATCAAGTATCAATTTCAAAAATCTTTTTTGGATGAGTTCTAAATTTGAAACATGGACATTTAGGATACCACCCCAACCCAAGATACCATACGATAAGTGGGACTCTACTAGTGAGTAATAAATTATTTTTAGGTACCGCTGATCGAGAAATGTCTTTAGATATCTAAACCTATATAATATACAGCGCAATTTTTGCATGATATAATTTACATGGGTATCCCATTTTAGATGTTTGTCTATCATGATACCTAAATATTTTATCTCATTGGATGACTTTAATACATATGAAACCCTATCAATTTTTATGCCGATTTGTTTGAACTGTGGCAAACACGTTACAGTTGGACTAAAAGGTATATATTTCGTTTTAGTGAGATTAATTGTAAGCAGTTTAATTAAACCAGTCTATAATTTTAACCATGTCCCTTTCTACAGTAGTTTTTAATTCATCCCAATTATCACCCTTATAGAAGAATGCTGTATCATCCGCAAAACTGACAATATCAGCCTCGCTACTAATTGAATACAAGCCATTTATATACATGATAAACAAGATGGGTCCTAGTACAGTTCCTTGAGGAACCCCGTAATGAACATTTGTAAATGTACTGCATACATGATTTATCCTCACGCACTGTTTCCGACCTGACAAATAGCTTTTGAATAGAGTTAATGTGTTATCTCTGAATCCCATATCCTCAAGCGTACTTATAAGAAGTGCATGACTCACCGTATCAAAAGCCTTTGCCAAGTCAACAAACACGCATAGAGAGGGCTTGCCATCATTCAGAGCACAGTAGATACGTTCAGTCAAGCTTAGTATAGCATCTTGAGTGGATTTGCCCTGCTGAAAACCGAATTGCATATTTGATATTAATTCGTACTTTTTAATGTAGTTTGTAACTCTAGTTTTTAATATTTTCCCTATTATTTTCGCAAAGCTCGTTATTAGGGATATTGGTCTATAATTTAGAATTTCTTGCCGATCGCCACTTTTAAAGATAGGTATAATTATAGATGTTTTAAATACAGAAGGAAAGTAGCCTGTTTCAAATATTCTATTAATTATCCTGACAAGGGGTTCTGTTATATAGTCTATAATGTACTTGATTGTTTCAGCTTGTAACCCGTCATAACCGGGAGATTTTTTATTTTTAAGTTGTTTGACTGTTTGTTTCACTTCTGGGATATTTGTAGGAGCTAGAAAAAATGTGTTTTGTTGAATGTGTCGCCTTTCTTGGTAATTGTCGTTGCGTATAATTTTTTCAGCCAAGTTTTTACCTACTTAGGAGAATGTCTTATTGAAGCAGTTGGCAACTTTTCGCTCATCTTCTAGAATACTGCCATCCTGATTTTTAATTGTAATTTTGCTTACTTTACTTTTGTAATTTTGTGTTACATCCGTTATAGTACGCCATAAATTCCCTTGATCGTTTCCAGCTTCATCTACTTTCTTTTTGTAATAATCAATCTTGGTTTTTTTTATTAAGGACTCCAATTTACTCTTGTAAATTTTATATTCCGTTTCTAATTGAGTATTATTTTTATCTTGAAGTAATTTATTGTACATTTCATTTTTTTTGTTTATCGATGTGACTAGACCACTAGTTATCCAATTTTTCCTTTTTATTTTATTGTGCTTAATTTTTATATATTTAGTACTTTTTTGAACAGCATCTGATATCAGTTTGACAAAGTTATTTGCGTCATTTTCAAGGTCTGCCGTCCAGAAGAAATTCCAAGACGTGTTTTGCAGTAGATCTTTTACTTTATTATAATCTACAACAGTTCTATATTTTTTATTATTAAAAGTCTTATGTTTATCTTTATTACTATACTGTTGCTGTAGTACGATTTGTATGATTTGAGTAAAATGGTCTGTTATATCATTTTTTAAAATTATAGGCAATACGGACTCATTCACTACAAATTTACTTTTAACAAAAATGTGGTCAATACATGACTTAGATTTGCCCTGTATTCTTGTGTAATCATTTATAGCTGAAATGAAACCGTATTCGCTCAAAATATTTAGATATTCAGCGACAAACTTCAGGTGCCTCTGGAAAATGTCTATATTTATATCTCCCATTACTATGTGATAGTCCACATCATGATTTGTTTGCGTCTCTAAATAATTTCGAAGTTGCCTATTGTACTCGTGTGGGCAGGATTGAGGAGACCTATAAATGGCCGTCAGAGTGATACTTTTTGTATTATATCTGATATTAAGTTTTAATGCTTTTATACGATCAAAGGAAATTATTTCATAGCTATGTATTATATCGAATTTTATGTAAATTATTACACCATCATTTTGGTTATAATCGCCTTCATTATATATTAATTCATAGCCTGGGATTTTAAAAATTTTCGTGTCATATATTCTCCATGTTTCGCTAAAAACTATGCAATCAAAATTGAAATCAAACTGATGTAGGTAGATTTTAAACTCGTCCAGATTTTTAGAAATACTTCTGATGTTACTGTGCAATATTTTCAAGTTTTGAAAACTGTTGTTTACATTAATAACTTCGTTAGTCTCATGTACATTATCAAGGGTGAATGAGTCAATGCCTTCTATGTTGAAATCTCTAATGTATCGATTCATTTTTTTTTTTTTGATTAACAATCATATGACATAACAAATTATTGGAATAATTTTTACTACAAATTATATCTTAAACTATACTTAATTAATATTATAATCTATTCTGCCGATATTCAAGATAATCCACATAAATCTACAAGACAAGTTGCCGCCGATAATGATGTTAGTAAAACATCCATATTGCGTCTTCTAAAAAATGAAAAATATTACCCATATAAAATTCATTTGGTTCAAGAACTTATCGACGATGACCCTGATCACCGATTAGAATTCTGCGAAATCATGGCAAATAGACGGCCAAGATGATCCGTTATTTATAAAAAACATTTTTTTACTGGAGTAAAGAAAATTCATATTGGATGATGGAGGCCAATACTCAATAAGGTGAACGTTTGGGTTGGAATTATAAATTCTCAAATTATCGGATCATATTTATTTAATGGCACATTAACTGGCGCGAGTTACTTGGATTTCTTACAAAATTTCTTAGTTTCAAATTTCATAATACTTTTCTCAGATGATGACAACCCTAATGGAATTGATAGAAATATTTGGTATCATCACATTTTGCATTGGAGGTAAGTGCCTATCTCAATCAAGTTTTCCCCAATAGGTGGATCCGTAGACGTGGTGAAATTGAGTGGCCTACCCGTTCTCCCGATTTGACCCTGCTTGACTATTTTCCATGGGGTTACTTTAAATCGAAAAATAACGTCAATAATTTAAAAGACAGAATAAGGCAAGAAATTAATCAAATCACCCCGAAATAATACAAAATGTTTAAAAGGATCTCAGCAACGCCTCCATTATTGTCAAGAAGCTACGAGCGTCTAGTTTGAATATTTGATTTAAACTGTTTAATGTTCTTTCGTTTGCTGAGTAACATTAAAAATGTAATATTTCTCAATAAAAAAAATTAGACAAATTCAAAAAGTTTTATATTGCTGGATAGAGAATTAGAAACCCTTTCAAAGGAGCTGTCATGTGCACCCTCGTTCCATTTAAAAATTTTCAAGGGGTAGCTATCACTCCAGGGGGGTTGAAGGGCGAGATATAAAATTATGCTCCAAAAATGTCATTTTAGAATTAAAAATTGACGTGTTTTAGGATTTTACTCATAAATTGTTAATTCGTAGATAATGAACGTATCCGTTACTTATGAACCTTACTGTATAAATTTTAACACATCATTAAGTTTCCATATTTTCCGCTCTTCCTATGAAATTGAAATAAAAAATTATACAACTACAGGGTGGATCATTAATAATAGGCCATAGTTCAGGGGTAGATTTTTTGAGCCAAAATATGAGGATATAACTAAATATGCTTTAGTAAAATGTTGCTGTGGAAAAAGATACAGGGTGTCAAAGTTCAAATGTTTTTTTTCGTTTTTTTGCAATAACTCAACAACCTCTCGACTGATCTTCGCCAAATTTGCTAGAGGAACTTTTTTATTCTAAGAAACAATAATTTATGTATTACATCACGTTAGATCATAGAGGGCGCCGCAGGACCTGTATCTGACAATGAATTTTTTTCATATATTTTTTTACGAAACGTTGTAGTACTTCTGACCAGAAAATCTGATGAGGCGTCATTTCCACGTATAAAAGGTACACTTAGAAGAACTTGATAACTCCAACCTTTTAGAGGAAAGTGCCGTTAAACATTTCAATGATTTTTTTAAAGACAAATTCAAATTTAATGAAACAAAGTGTATTTATTGAAAGGTGTACTTTGGTTACGTTTTAGTTCGGTCATTTACGTCATTTAATCATTTTATTTTATTCTTGTGCTCCTCGAGATAATTTCCTTAACTTCTTTATTTACAATGCCTAGATATAATCAATTTTCAAATAGGAAAATGAGGGATATGATATGTGTTTACGCAAAAAATAATTTTAGCGGACATGCTGCAGCGAGGAGATACTCATTGCAATATCCAAATAGAGTAAAGCCAGACCATAAGATTTTCAAAGATCTGTTTCGTCGGTTGGGAGAAACGGGTTCACTTTGCCTTAAAATCGATGTAGGACAATCGAAATGAATTACTCCACATCAAGAACTAAAAATTTTAGTTCGTGTGGATGAAGATCCTCAAGTCAGCTCAAGTCGTTTAGCAGCGGCAACAGGGGTGAGTAAACAAGCTGCCCTAAAAGTCTTACGTAAATAACTCATTTACCCGTATCATCTCAGTCCTGTACAAAACTTACTTCGGACGGATCTTCCACAGAGGCTACAATTTTGTCAATTTGTTCTAAATAAACACACAATTTTGTAAGGAACAGTTTATTTACCGACGAAGCAATTTTTACTCGTCGAGGCGTTTTTAACTGGAAAAATACCCATTACTGGGAAGTAGAAAATCTTCATGCCGCTAAAGAAAGGCATTTTCAGCAAGAATTTAAGATTAACGTTTGATGTGGTATCATCGGCGATCAATTATTAATGACCATTTGTCCTTCCTCCAAATTTAAATGGACAGTCTTATCTGCTATTTCTTCAAAATACTCTTGCTGATATATTACATGCTTCTATGCTAGACATACGGAACAGAATGTGGTTGATACAAGATGGAGCTTCCCCTCATTTCTCCATTGAAGTCAGGAATTATCTTGATGAGACTTTTCCACGCAGATGGATCGGTTGAGGAAGTGAGTTTGCTTGGCCTCCAAGGAATCCTGATTATAATCCTTTGGATTATTATGTGTGGGGACATATGAAGTCCTTAGTCTATGCAAATACTATCAACTCAAGAGAAGAACTGTGGGTCAAAATAAAAAATGCAGCGAATTTTATTAGAGGACAGGAAAATGTATCTTTCAATGTAAGAAAATATTTTATGAATAGAATTAGAAAAGGCATAGAAGTAGATGGAGACCATATCGAACATTTACTTTAACTTGCAGCAATGGGGTTTTTGCTTGGGGGAAAATTTATAATGTCATTAAGACAAGTTTTACGTTATTTCTTGGTCTTCTAATAAAATTAGATCCTTATTTTAGACAATATTTTCATTATGTATTTATCTCAATGCCATGAAAATAATCCATTAGTTCATAAGAAAGTGAGAAAGAGTACCACAACGTTTCGTGAAAAAAAAATGTAGCGGAAAAAACCTTAATCGCGCAGCGGAACTAAATGTGGACTCTAATATGTGATATAAGACTCAAGTATCAAAAGATCGATTGCACCTCTTACCTTGCTTGTTGGTCTGGGTGGCAGGGTGGTATGGTGAGAGCTCTCGAACCACCTGTGGGACGTCAAGTTTGACACAGCCTCTGGACACTTTCACCCTAAGTTGACAGTTCATATAACCACAGTTAAAACAATAAAAGATTTGCGTTGAGATTAAATCTCGAATCCAAAAATGTCTTTTAATGCGAAAGAAACTTTGTTGGGTATAATACACGAGCGACGTACGATAAAGTCGAGGCAAGAATTCAAGCGATGCACGTCACGAGTGATCTCATTAAAGACATTTTAATACTAACATAATTTTTAATCATTAATTACGTTAAAAAGAGTAATTCTTCACACCCAGTCATTAAGCTTTTTTTCAGAAATAGGTACAGTTTAATGGGGCTTCATGATTCTTAGCAATATTGTTTTATTTATAGAATCGATCTGTGACGTGCATCGCTTGAATTCTTGCCTCGACTATACCAATATGTCGACCTTTTCTTCTCGTAGAGCCGCGCATGGCTTGGCGATACGAGAATACAAAAAATCTTTTGATTTTATTTGACATTGACAGGAGTACGACAAAAGAACAGAAACAATCAGTCATTATCTTATGTCAAAAAATGCCAGCACGTTTAAATTATACCAACGAAAACTTTTTAAATATGTTTATTATTCATGGTGAATGTGATAAAGTAATATCAAGAACTTGCAGCACATTTGCTACTCGATATCCACAAAAACGCAAAATAACACTAACACTGTAACATACGATCGTGATAAATTTTGATTGAGTCCTAACCACATTGCAGAATGCAGCCATATTTCTCCACTTAGGGTAAAAATTTATATTGTAATGGAATTTAAATAAAAAAACCTGCAACATTGGTGATAGTTTCCCAGATTTGTAAAGAGAGAGAATAAATTTATTCCTGCCCTTAATATTTTAAGACCTCAGTCTGGTTTTACTTGGTGCTAATTCAAAACTGTGCGTTTTGAACTGATTAAATGCCGTAGAAACAAATTGATCGGAATTTGTGTAGTGAACGTCTCCACTGTTGAAATCGAAATTTGACTACTGCTTCGCACTCAATCTTTCGATACGTCGCGTCGCTTTAGCTATTGTTATTTTGCTGTTGACAAGAACACGTTATCGTTAATATTTTTTTTGTTATAGCTAACATCCTCAGTTCTTGAAAAGTATGACAAACACATTTTTATTTTTATCGTGAATCATCAGTTTGTTGACGAAGATGGTTATGCTGAATTGGGCCTTGTGCCTTTTTTATTGTACATTACTGAAATGTGTGAACCACTTGTTTGCGGATTCAACTGAATTGAACAGACAGCTTTTATTAAAACTATTGTTCACTAACTTTAAAATAGTCATTTTATATTAATTTTAATGTATTATTGAAAAAATATATTTTGTCATATAAACATTTGTCCAGACAGCATGCATGTGTTTTTAAAATCATTGTAATAGACCAGGACCTTAAAATTTTTAGATAAAAAATTGTTTCTTTAAATATTATTTGAACAAATTAAGATATTGAAAAGGAATAAATGGCATTGAAAGTTATATTTTTTCATTTTTGGAATAGAGATTTGATATTAAATAAAAATAACCTCTTGACGTTTTGCATAGATTTTACAGTATCAAAGTAAGTTTACAATTAAGTTTTGTGGTATGAAATCGGTCGGGAATATATTTTTAAACAATTTTTTTACAAATTTGCGTTATTAGCAGTTTTTCATAAATATCTCAGTTTCTAATGGTTGGATCACAACATTGCAGGAATTAAAAATTGTTTGGGATGAAATTTCGAACTAAATTAATAGTCCGAGAACTTATTCAGATTGTTAGCTGTTCTATAAATAAATAAGATATTTGAGAACACATTAACAGATAACTCCTCTATAATTCTGTACCTTCATAATGGATAACCAGACTGCAAACAACAGCTACTCTCTGGGCTATGTACTCACGCCGTGCGCTGAATAATGTATTACAACCCTGACGCGTTAAGTGTAATAACTACATATTATCAACAATACGCTTTGGCTTTGATTGCAACAGACATCAACCGAAAAACATATTGGTACTTGTAGGAGCTCTCGTGTCAGTTGTTCCACGTACCATTTGCAAATTGCAGTTACAAGATGTTGGCTCTTATCAGTGCAAGGTAGATCTGTAACGTGACAGGCTTGCAATTCGTAATTCAGCGCTCGGTATGGAGTCATAGCTCTAGGAATAGCTCGGTTACAGTCTAGTCAATCCGTATAAAAATAAGGAACTATAGAGATGCTAGACTGAAGTATTACGTTTAGCAAATATTTAGCTCTTTAGAAGCATATACAGAGTGTTCTCAATAAGATCGCGGCACCCCATGTTGCAGAGAATATAGACGATTTTTTGGCGAATGGTAGATTGACTGGCTGTCATTTATTTTCGGCATTAACAATTTACTGGTGAATTTCCAAAGCCTACTATGATTCGATATGTAACACCAAAAGTGAAGAAGATCACACTATTATATTGCACAAATGCAAAAGTATGGGTCTCACTGGGTCTCCTCTTCAGTGGCTCAGTATAGTTATTTAAGTGATAGAACTCTAACATTTAAAATAGAAAATTATAATTCAAGGCTATTTTGTCCTTCGTCTGCAGTTCCTCAGGGATCCCACCTATAGTCTGTTTTTAAACCAGGAGGACTAAATCCTTTTGCCTTCAAATTTCTACAAACGAGAATGAGTGATGATAAATAATTAATGAAGACACTTTGAAATTTGGTTGAAATATTCAACTGACATGTATGTCAAAATTCACGATTTGGCCTAGTGTAAAACTGGCGAGCGCGCAGCCAATCACATGTGTATGATTTAGCGCGGCAAATTCGAAAGAGTCCTCCTGGTTTAAAAACAGACTATAGGTCCATTTTTACTTTTGATTTTTATGAATGACATATTAACAGAACTAGAATAAAGCACCATCATTTGAGGATGACTTAGAGTATTCAGTAAAGTTAAAAATGACAATGTTACTCAAAAATTGCAAAACGACTTAAATAAACTATTATCCTGATGTGAAAGAAACAATATGGAATTTAATATAGGCAAATACAAAACACTAACTTTTTCGAAAAGAAAACTTCAATTTTATTTATCCACAACATATATGATGTGACTTGGTAAATCGCATTGAAACTTTAGGACTTATATTTACTAGCGATTCTAATTTTAATCAACATATAGACGTAAAAATTAAAAACATACAAAGTGTGTGGATTTATATTATATTTCTGATACGGTCGTGAGCAAAAAAAATAGGACAAGTCTTATAATGGTATTTTGCTAAAATCTAGTTTTGTACATCTAACTTTAATTTTTGTGACATTGTCAGTTAGTTGTCATAATTTATTGCAAGTGTGCAAAAAACAAATATGCCTCATATAAGCGATTTAGTTCAATGAGACAAATTGAACTGCGTTATAATATTGTCAAAAATTCGGTGTGTAACATTTTAAGAAAGTGGAGAATAAACGGTACGATTAGTAGAAATCCTGGACCAGGGCGACGAAGGATAGCAACTCAACAATAAAATTTCCAATGAGGTAGTATCAGTGACGTCATCATTTGACAGCCTGAAAACGGTTAAGTGGATTGTTGAAGAATTTGACATAAGAGCAAGTCTTAGTTTGTGATCAATTCTAAAATTAGTGGTGCATAATTTTAATAACAAATTTATGTGGAGACATTTATTAAGGTTTTTTTAAAAGCCTAGTGTGAAAGAAATTTCGATACATATCGTATCAGTGCTATTATTGGAAAAGAAAAATTTGTTGTCAGGTATGTTAACATCCCTGATAAATCGTAAATTGTAAATATAAGCATTAATAATTTAGTTTTTCGTTTTCTTTTGTTAAGTAGGTATATTGTATGACTTATTTGCTGAACTATTCATTTAATATATGTATTAATAGATTTGGTATAAGCCAATATTGACATAGGATATAGGAGAAAAAAATTAGATTTAAATGTATATGACATTACATCAGTAAAGAAACCTGGAGCATTTCTACACCATGTGTTGGAGAATGTCGAATCCCTGACAAAAAATTTTACTTTAGATGACTACGTTGTCATAATAGGAGGTTCCAATGATATAAATGCAGAAAAAACGCCATCATTTCGTCTTATCTGCAATAAACTTAAAATTATTACGCACACTAACGTCCTGTTTGTTTCAGTGCCATTTTTCTATAATAGTGATACGTTTAAAAACAAGCATGTTTTTAAATATAATTCTAAGCTTAACGACTTTCTTTTTAAATTCAATAAGTGCACGGAAGGAAACATTCATTACATTGAAATAAATAGCAAACATACAGAAAAATTAAATAGCCAGTTACTTGCATCCGATATAGTCAAGGAAATAACTATGGAAAAATGCAAGAAAAATTTAAAGTTTATTAAAGTTTGTGACGAACATCGTGAGTTGCCGCCTCCTCTACCCTTCAATAATTATAAGGACCCGGAATCACCTGGTTATATGTTGGAGAATGGAAATCAAAGTTACGTGCCTTCAACTTTTTTATGCCCACGAATCTCCCGAGTGATTACCCTAGAATGATTAGATCCACGTGTGACGACGGCATTAACTCATTGCCAACCCAAAGAAACTATCTAGGTAACAATTCTGTAAACGTAAATTTTAACATCTTACATTATAATATACAATGTTTAAGAAACAAAATTAATGAATTTAATGTTTTTTTGTCAGAAAATAATTTTGATGTGCTTTGTATAAACGAACATTGGCTTCTCAATGACGAGATTGAATATGTTTATATCATCGATTATAATCTAGTTTCTTGGTATTGTAGAAGTAACACTTTACATGGGGGTGTTGCAGTATTTTGTCTAAAAAAACATTCTTGTTCTCCTTTGCCAAACATTAATAAACTTTCAGTAGAAGTACATTGTGAATTGGCAGCTGTTGTCTGTGAAAATAAATTTCACATTCTAACTGCATACAGATCGCCCAGCGGAGATTTTGATATAATTTTGGAGAAACTTTCCCATGCCCTAGACATTCTCACACAGAAAAATCTAAAAATCATCGTAACTGGAGACTTTAACGTACATTTTCATAATCCAGATAAAAATGTTTCATTACTCCTTAATTTATTTGCATCATTTGGGTTTAACGATTTAAACAAATCTCCCACACGTAATTCCAATTGCCTAGACAATATATTTGTAAACTTCTCGCAAAATAACTGTAAAACCGTTACTGTGAATCCACGACTGTCTGATCATGTCAGTATTAGTCTAAAGGTACAAAATCTTAAACCCCTAAACTCCTGCAAAAGAATTAACTTTAGGCCTGTCTCTGAAATTGGTCTTTTTCAATTAAATCACCTTTTAAAATCTATAGATTGGAGTTTTGTAAATAACCCATCCGTTGACCCAGAACTTAAATTTGAAATGTTTCTAAACAAAATCACTACTGCGATAGAAATCACCTTGCCTGAAAAATCAAAAGTTGCGTCATATACTAGAAGAGCGAAAGTTAATTGGTTTACTGAGCCCCTAATACAAATGAGAGAGTCAGTACATCTTCTGCAAGATCTCTACAAAATGAATCCTACACCCGATTTGAAATCTTTATTGAATACGAAAAAAGCACTCTATAAATTTGAATTAAGGAAGGCCAAAATTAATGCTCACGATAAGTATATTTCTCAAAGTAACAACCCAAACAAAGCTATGTGGAATGTCATTAGTAACATGAAACCGGGTACCAATAGCACACGTCCAGACTCTTCTGGCATAAATTCTGAAGACCTGAATAATTTCTTTGGAACGGTTGCCGAAAATACAATAAATGCATTACCCCCATCAAAGAACAACTTTGAAAGTTACTTATCTAACACTAACATCGATGCACATGACACCGAATTTAAATTTTCTGAGGTGTCTTACGTTCAAATACTTGATATATTTAATAATTTAAAAAAGACTGACAGTAAAGACGCCCATGAGATAAATCTTAAAATACTCAACTCTATTAAACATATTATTCTCATTCCATTAACCAACCTTATAAACCATTGTATTAGAAACAACGTATTTTCTAAAATTCTTAAAATTTCAAAAGTTATTCCGATTTATAAAAAAGGCAATATTGATGATCCTTCTAACTATAGACCAATCTCCATAATACCTTTTCTCGCTAAAATTTTTGAGATAGTCCTAAAATTGCAAATAACATCTTATTTTGAGAACTGTAAGTTGTTTAATAATCACCAGTTTGGGTTCAGAGCCAAAATGTCCACTGCGTTAGCGATAAATACCCTAACTGATATGATAAACAGGGGTTTTGAACAAAGTGAAATTTTGTGCGCTGAGTTTTTAGATCTAAGTAAGGCTTTCGACTGCGTCTCACATGATATACTAATAAAGAAATTAGGTTATTACAAATTTTCAATTACCAGCCAGAAGCTACTAACATCGTATCTCCAAGACAGAATTCACTTTGTTAATTATTGTAATATAAACTCCAGTCCTATAAATGTGAAATTTGGCGTCCCCCAGGGCTCCGTCCTGGGCACAACTCTGTTTCTTATTTTTATCAATGATCTTCCATATAATACAGCTTCTGCAAGATCTGTTCTTTTTGCGGACGACACAACATTAATATATAATAATAAAGATATAAACGCTTTGATTTCTAGTGTGCGCGATACTCAGTCCACCATTCATGACTGGTTCTTAGCAAATAAATTAATGTTAAATGAAAATAAAACGGAATCGATGATTTTTAGTTTGAAACGCCACACATTAGATAATATGATAACCACCGACAGTGTTAAATTTCTAGGTGTCCATCTAGACCATAAACTAACATGAGAAAAACACGTTCAATTTATTTGTAGCAAAATGTCCAAAAGTATATATATATTTACTACGCAATCTTGCGAGCTGTGTCTCACAGAAAACTTTAATAACAGCATATTTTGGTCTAATTCACTCTGTACTTATCTATGCAATTTTGGTCTGGGGTCACTCTCCACATGCTGCAACTGCTTTTGCGATACAAAGAAAAGCAGTAAGGGTAACTGCGGGTTTAAGTTACAGAGAAGATTGCAAGGAATCTTTTAAGAAACTGAAAATCCCAACTGTGTATAGTATTTATATTTTGCAATGCCTCCTATATATCAAAGATAATGAAACAAAATATTTATCACGCGCTCAGCTACATTCCCATCATACCCGAAGTATTGGGAACTTACATATTGATTTCCTACGTCTGTCAAAAACACGCAATGGGACAGCATACCATGCAATAAAATTTTTTAATGCGTTACCACATAATATTAAGAAACTAGATTATACACGTTTCAAAATTGTAATAAAATCGTTTTTAATTGAAAATGCTTTCTATTCATTCAACGAGTTTTTTGACGCAGATTTTTCTATTTTATGTAAGTAACATATTCTTATGTTTTTTTTGTACCTTAAATTATATTTGAATGTTATCTATCTCAGATCTGTTTGTTTTTTATCTCATATTTGTTTGTTCTGTATATCATATTTGCTATATATTTATTAATTTCTTTTGTATACATGTAATACGACTGCAATTTCTTGTATTTTGGGTATATATATATATTCACATTTTTTTTTTTTCATTTTTTTATATCTGTATTGCTGACTTGTGTAAATACTCATGTATAATGCACCAATAAATACTTACTTACTTACTAATAGGTTAGGTAGTAGTAATTTCTATTTACTAATATTGATGGTTTTATAAAAGATTAATATCCATTGCTGTGAAATTTATATTTTCTGACAATATTATTAATTCCCTGCCAAAAATTGCATATAGAAATATCTCCGAAGTAATTTAAAATATATACTTTATGGAGAGGATCTATGTAGATGATGAAACAGTTTTACATATGAGTTTCTATGCCATTCTATTGCACAACGACTTCCCGTCATACTGAGGAAGAATATCTCTTGGGATTTTTATGGTTATTAATATGACTGTATGTGAAATCGACTAATTTCGTTCAAAAAATGTTATCGGTCTCATAGAACCTTATAGCTTTATTTTTATCTGTTTCTATGAGCATTTTTGGCAGGGTTGTACTTCAAGCTCAAAAGTTTCTAATGAGTTTGAATTTGTTACCATTTTAGAAACAAAATGTCGACGACGGCTGTTGTTGTGTGCAATCGATGGAATCGAAAAAGAACAGTTAGATTTTTGGGATTTCCATCTGCTCAAACCAGACGACAAGTAGAGCTTGCACGAATAGAAAAACGTACTCAGCCCAGCAGCATTCTGTAAAAATGATTTTCTCGAATCGAAAATAAAAAATGCAAGAATATGTTCCAAACATTTTGTCATGGGTACCTATACGATAGTTTTTACATCATTTATAAGATATTGCAATGTTGACAGTGAATTTGCTTATTTAGTCAAAATAGGATGCATAAATGTTCTTAAGATTTCACTTAAAGTGTAAATTGTTCTTAAGGTGATATGTAACGTTCTTTTTAGTATGCTTTACACATTATTTTAACATGTATTCTATTATATTGACTTGTGTAAAAAAGTGTTGTTAATAACACAAATAAAACTGATTGAATATGTAGTTATATGGTTATTAATTACATCCTCCTCCAGTAACGTGCGAATAGACATAGTTTTGGGTTGATAAATGAAGGTGGGTTTTAAGATCAAACCAGATTTTAAACTGAGTGTACTAAACAATGCAAAATACATGGAATAATGAAAAATAAAACCCTAACTTTTTGAAAAACTTCGTTGGATTTTCAATGTATCTGAACATTTTTAAAATCAGGAAGAAAAAACGATGAATATATTAAATGTTGATAGAGCAGCATAGAGCAAAATACTTTACTTTGTAGCAATACATTGTGATTTTGTTGTTTTTATTAACATATTCTACATGTAAACTTAGGAAACATACATCTGTATATACATTATATAAAGCCATTAACTTTTTAAATATCATAACTGCATAATTTACAAATGTATAGATTACATAAAAATCTTTGTGAAATGCCAAAGCGCACTGCATACTCTAAGCATCTGGCCTTGTTTTTTAATACTACAGCCATATCAATGTTCTTGTTACTGAGTTTTATTCAATAAGCCAATACATCCGTCACAGACGTATCCTCATACAATAATCCAAGGCTTAAGTGTTGCTTCTGACACTCTCTGAGAATGCCGAACCTAAAACAAAAATTATATTCATCCTTAACCCATTTTAATAATATTCTAATGCTTGAAAAACAGTAATTTGTGATTAAACATTGCAGACAAAAGTAATATACTTTGATAATAAACGTTAAATTTCATACAGATCTACACTTACTTTACCAACAATGAGATATCGTTTGCTAATTTTTTTTGCCCCCAGAGATTCTATACATTTACAGGCAAGCTGGACAAAGGCATCTAAACTTTTACATGTTCTAATTTCATCATTGGTCATAGGGCTCGTTCGAAATAATAAATAATCCATCACCACACTTTTAGAAATCTTGTCAAATCTGCCACTTTTAAACTATATGGATCAACGCCATTAATATACTCTAACTTAAAAATATAATTTGGTGACTTCTGAAATGAAGTGTATAGATCAAATTTCAATGAATTTAACAATCCTAATTGCTAAAATTAACTCACCATTTCGAGAATAAAAACCTGTTGACAGTACGGAAAAAAAAAGTCGGTTAAAAAACACAAATAAAACACAAAATTAAAGTCAGTTCAACAAATCACCAAACGTATTAGTAAAAGGAAACACTAACTGTTAATTTTACACAAAAAAAGCTTTTAAAAAAGCACTGAAATTCTTTTAAATTTGGGATAACTAAGTGACCGTAAATGTCGCAAAAACTTATCTATCCACTGAACTCAAGTTGCAGCTCGGTTGTGACGTCAGCTGATACTACCTCATTGGTAAATGCTTCAGTAGAAAATCCATTTTACTCAGTTATTCAGGCCGCTGAAGAAACGAATTTTCCTGGATCGAGTAGTACTGGTCGCCGGCGAGTAAGAGAATCGGAGCTACGCTGGCATGCAGCAGCACAGAAATACTTACTTAAAGCTGAACATAAAGAAGCTCGAGTAGGATTCGCGCTTGAATTTTTAACGCATGATGTTTTTACAGACGAAAAAACTTTTCAATCAATACACAGCGGTCGTATTCGTGTTTACCGCCCTCCGAATACTCATTTCGATGAGAAATATATATCTAACAATGATAAAAGTGGTAGATTTTCCGTCAATATGTGGGCTTGGATATCGGTACATGGTCCTGGTGTTTTGTGGTATATTGAGGAACGATTTAATAGTGAAACGTATATTAGGATTTTAGACAATATTATGCTCCCTTCTGTGTCACAATTATTTCCTAATAATGAGTTCATATTTCAACAAGACAATTTTTCCGTTCATACTGCTCATATCGTAACTAACTGGTTTCAACATAACAACATCAATGTTCTTCATCTGTGGAAGAAGCTTGGGGACTACTCGTAAGACATATCCAAAAGGTAATGTGAGACCACGGAATGCCGAATAATTACTGGAAATAGTAAATAATGCATGGGAAAATATTATTACTAATGATTATTGTATAAGGTTATTTAATTCTATGCCAAACAGACTTATAGAAGTTATAAATAGAAATGGTGCAATATCGAAATATTAATAGTTAGTTTCTTGTTAAGTAGGATATCCTTTGTCCTTTGATCCAGGATTTCTACTAGTCGTACTGTCTATTCTCCACTTTCTTAAAATATTACACATGAAATTTTTATTAATGTTATAACGCAGTGCAATTTGTCTCATTAACCATCCATCATTTACTATAACAATAACTACAGCATTAAAATAAAAAATATATTAAAAGTGATATCTGTTTTATTTCGGCTACTCATTACATATTCAAATAGAGACAGATTTACATTAGAAAAAAAAGTTGTCCTATTTTTTTCTGCTCACGACAGTACTTATCGGTCATGAATATTGTTCAGTGATACCAAACTAAAATTTCGTAAAACCAAAATTTTTAAAATCAAAGTTTAGACCAGCCATGCGCAGCCCAGCATTGACATACCTCGCGGAAGGCACCTTGTACAAGTTGAGGTGCCTGCGTCAGAATCAAAATTTAATCAGTGACAGTGCGTGAGTTTTTAAAATTAGTGTTAAGTTTTATTAAATCTGTTTTCAGATCTGTTTTAATTTTATAACCTAATATAATCCATCTGCGATGGAAGGTGTTTGGGTTTAACCGTTTTTAATTGTCTATTAGCCGAACCAGTCCCATTCCGCCCAACCCTGCAATCCTCCACCGCGAACAACGCGGTGGTTGCACGGTAGGTCCCGGGGTGGGTTCTGGGGAGGCAGATATAAATTTTAATTCTTAATAAAGTTGTATTGATTGATTGATTGATACGGAACCCGAAGTACCTATAATATTACTCGATAATGTTCAAAATAAATTTGCCAAATTCATTCTACATAAACTAAATATTAATTATGCTGAAGTTAGTTACGTTGAAAAAATAAAAATGATAGGCTTGGATTTTTTACAAAAGCGAAGATTTATAAACGAAATATATATTTCACTCAAGGTAATAAATAATATAACGCAGTAACCGAATTCTGTCATTTACGTGTACAATCTTACACTACAAGAAATCAACAACTTTGAAATTGACCACCACAATACAACGCAGGGTTAACACTTAATGACACATCGTGTGATGCAAAGTGTAAACTACATAATATTTCAAAAAATAGACATATGTATTTAATATCACGTTTGAATAGTTTCAAAGATTTAGCAGATATGCAATTAATTGTCATTCATGGTTAGCTTGTTGAAATATTATAATATTAATAGTTTGTCTCTACAAAATATTTATGATAGATAATTGTACTATTAGGGCTTTTTAACTTGTTTTGTACTTGAGTACCCAATAAATAATATAGCTAAGGTTATGTCGTTATACTCCAGAAAAACTTTCGTGCACACTTTAAGACAATGCCTCTTGCTTTATAAGACCTATCAAATTTATCGGTTAAGTTCTCTTACGTTTGCATAAAGTTCTCAGAATTTATGAGCTTACCGTCCTAATGTCAACGAATGACCTAAACATAGAAACATTAGTAATTCGATTTTCCAGTATTAGTTAAGTACAATTCTAATTATCAATGGTAACACAAGTAGTGAGAATCAAGACCATAATAATGACTAAAATGTGTATCAAATTTATAGCCAAAAACATGTTAGTCATAAAATCGTATTATCTGCCTACATGTTATGCGTAATTAATAGTGATTTACTGAACCGGAGTCACATAAAAAAATAAATATCAATTGAAACCAACAGAAGCGGTAACTAATGGTGAATAAAATAGTATATTTTTTGGTATTTATGTACATTTGATTTAAAAATATTCATATTACAACAAATTTGTAGAACAACAGTTTGAATTTAAAACCATATAATTTTTTGATGATACATATAAATGTTTTCCTGTCGGGTGTACACGAGATCAGTTACTCCAACTATTTTCTTTATTTTCCAAGATAAAATTTGTAGTGTATTTGACAGAAAAATATATTTATTGACCTAGTTCGACCTGAAAATATGCTTCAGGTTTAACCAGAGGTATTAGTGACTTTATATTTTAAATAGCATCCTTTTAATTGTATCCGATAGAAATTTGACTTATCTTTACAACGGTTTTTCAAAATCATAACCAACTCAGAAATGACGACCATGAAAAATGGAACTGTATGTAATTATTCAGTGGTCAACAACAACATTATTTATAATACTTAATAGATACTCGTAGTATACAGGGTTACTGGTAATTCGATACATTCCTTTGGAGATGTGACGGGGCATGATCTAAGAAGTAAAGTTAGCCCTAACATATATTATGCAAAACTCAATAGTTTTTGAGATATTTAATTTTTTTTTGTTTTTCTCAAAAAGTAGATCTTAATGCCCTAAAAGTTAATTTTCGAAAAATCTATTTGACATTTTAAATTTTTTTTTTTTACTGGATTAGTTGTCCAATATTATAGATATCCGTTTGGAATGAAAAATATCTGGAAACATTTCGATCATGTGAACATATGAAATAAAAACTTTAAAAAATTTTTTTTTTAAATCGGCTATGAAATATATTAACGTAACACGCGTATAAACTATTATAAAAACTGCCTTATTTCAATAGCTATCTAACAAGGTACAAATGTTCAATGTACCCCTAATAGTTCTAAGAAAATACTAGTAAAAATAACACAAGTAGTACGAATTTTATTTTTAGATAAACAGTAAAAAACATTTTAAAAGTAGAGTTTAATTCTTCATTAATTTCAAAGTTGTACTTTATTTTTTATATGTCTTGCTCAAAATGGGAGCCCCTATTCCGTATACAGACACGGCAGCGTCTTCTTATTTCCGTCCTTGTTACTCTGGTTGTCAGATTATGCCTTATGTGTTGGGCAGCATCGACTATCCTTTGTCTAAGGTATTCTATAGTATTGACTGGTGTGGCATAGACCATCTCCTTCATATGACCCCATACGTAATAATCAAGGGGTGTTAAGCCAGGGCTTCGCGCTGGCCAAGGTATTGGGCCCGCTCTTCCAATCCAACGGTTAGGGAAACGTTGATCAAGTAACTGTCGTACTGTCAGCCGATAATGTGCTGGACAACCGTCGTTCTGAAACATCATTTGCTGTCTGACGGCGAGAGGAACATCTTCTAAAATCACCGCCAGATCATTTCTTAAAAAATTTTCATAGATTTCCCCGTTTAAATTTTGAGGAAGAAAGTGTGGCCCTATTAAATAGTGGCCAATGACTCCCATCCACACATTAATAGAAAACTTCATTTGGAAACTAGTTTCACGTGTTAACTTGGAATTTTCCTCTTCCCAATAATGTAGGTTGTGGGAATTTGTTATACCCTCGCGATTAAATTTCGACTCGTCCGTCCATAAAAATTTGCACTTTCTGGATCTGAATTTAACATAAAGCGGTAGAATTCCACTCTCCTTCCAGGATCACCTTCCTCCAAGTCTTGGACAGGGGTATAGTGGTAAGGATGACATCCAACTCTACGTATTGTAGACCAAACTTTCCATTGTGACACTCCGGTTAGTCTTGCGACTTTATTAGTTGAAATAGTTGGGTCTTCCTCAAAATACCTCAATATTTCTTCCTCATCGTCTGGTTCATAAACGGGAGGAGCACCAGCGTCACTTCTTCTACATTTCACGCAGCCAGTTTCAGCGATATATCGATATGCCGTACTGAATACACGTGCATTTGGTAAGCGGCGGTTAGGGTACCAAAGACCATATTCTCGGCGAGCTTCAGCAGCGTTGCCGCCACAGTATCCATAGACAAACAAGATATCAGCATATTCTGCGTTGGCATACGCGGCCATGGCACAGAAAATACAATAACAACAACTAATAACAACGACTACGAGCAAAATAAAAATCTTCGATAACTAATTTAACAAGACCAACAAACTTATGAGACACGGAGATAAGAATGTCAGTTAATGACATATATGCACAAACGTCAAAGTTAAGGACTGACTGACTTAAATGAAAATGAACGATTTGTCGTTTAATAAATTCCGCCACCAGCATTATCTTTACTAATTTATTATTAGAACTATCAAGGGTACATTAAACATTTCTACCTAGTTAGATAGCTATTGAAATAAGGAAGTGTTTATAATAATTTGTACGCGTGCTACATTAATATTTTTTTGAAAAAACCTAATAGGTAAATTTCATAACTGATTTAAAAAAAAATTTTTTACAAGTTTTTATTTTAAATGTTCACATGATCGAAATGTTTCCGGACATTTTTCATTCCAAACGGATATCTATAATATTGGACAAGTAATCCAGTAAAAAAAATTTAAAAATGTCAAGTAGATTTTTCGGAAATTAACTTTTAAGACATTAAGATCTACTTTTTTACGAAGAACAAGAAAATTGAAATATCTCAAAAACTATTGAGTTTTGCATAATGTATGTTAGGGCTAGATTTACTCCTTAGCTCATGCCCCATCACATCTCCAAAGGAATGTATCGAATTACCAGTAGCCCTGTATAACAAAAATGTTTTTTTAAATATTTTTCATCTAAAAACAAAAGTATTATGAATATCTATAGGATTATTGCGTTGTTAAATAATATTAGCAAAACTCTTGAAAAAATCGTTTGCAATAGACTAATATTAAAAGTAGTTTCCCAACATAGAAACATTGAAACTGCAATTATAACTGATCATTGTTACGTACGTTCAAGAATAAGATATGGAATAATTTTCAGGGGAAATCTACCCTTGCAAACAGAATATTTATTCTTCAGAAGCGATGCCTTAGAAATATTCTAATCTTAAAACAAACAGATAATTGCAGACATACTATTTTTAAACACTTTACTTTCGTAGCTCTTTTTATTTACGAAGCAATTTTATTTGTTAAACAAAACAGTACACTTTTTGAAAAATAGTTATCATAACCATGAGACAAGAAACAAACAATAAATTCTATAAGCAAGCCAGAAAATGCACTACATACTATAATAAAAATTTTCAATAAACTGCCTGAACAACTCAAAAATCTGTCAACAAAATCATTAGTCCAGAATGAAGCACATACTTACCACTTATCTGTGTGTATATAGATATGAAAAATACTAAGTTCTCCGGTTGAACCGACGTTTCAGTTCCAGTTTTGGAGCCATTTTCACGATAAAAAGAAGGGGTCAAAGAAATGGGTAATAGATAAATATGTCCGAAAAAAAACTGTCAGGATAGGTTTGAGTTCGTAGGACTGGTTCAATTAGAGAGAACTCGCTAGTAATGCATGATGAAGTGTTATTTATACGAATGGTGTCTGCGGGTGGGAGAGTGGTGGAGGATTGAGAGTCTGTTCTCAATTGCTTCGCGAATGATTCGCGTTTTCTGAGAAAATGCCATGGTTTTTGTGTTGTCGAAGTCTATATTATGGTCTGTTAGGAGGCGGTATTGGGCAAGTGATGATGTTGGATCAGATTTTCTAACCGCAAAACAATGTTCATATATTTGTTGTCGAAACCAATTGTTCCCTTCCTTTCCTAGACGTTATTATTACGAAACAAAACGAAGGTTCTCCTATTCTGTGTACAGAAAACGAACCTACACCAATCATTCCCTTAATTCAAAATCATATCACCATCCTTCACAAATAAATTCCGTTGTTAACAAACATATCCTTCAGACTAACAGATAATTGCAACAGGCAATCCGAACTACAAACATTAGAACAGGCACTTCTACAAAACGGTTACGGCAGAAGACAACACAAAATCCTTCATATACGGCATACAAAAGCTCCTTATCAGCAAAAAGTCTTCCTACCCTACATCACAGGTGTTACAGATACAATTCCGAAAGTCCTAAAACCCAAAAAATGCTTATAACTCATAAACGGTCTACTTTTTAAATTTTTTTTGTACAGAGAAAAATCGTTCCCTATATCATAAGGAACAAGAAGTGTCATTACACTATCGAAGCTAGGAATCAGGGTTTCCGAGTTATAAGTCATTTTTTGTAGTATTACATTTTCTTAATGTTTTCTATTAGGACAGGTGCATGTGCACGGTCGTTTATATTTGAGCAAAGGGGAGTGTGGCGATTACAATTTACGAGAATGATAAAAGAAAATGTAAACTTTATTGATTTTTTTACACAGGTATTTTGTTTGTATTTATGAGTCATACAATCAGATTGGATTGTGACAGTCCATGGGTGTAAAACTATTACACTTGCAGAATGCGCAACAAGTAATTCTGCTCTTGATACATGTACAACTTTTTTTTTGTATACCTGAGGAATTTAGAACCTTCAACTAGATCGCCCGGGTAGAACTTATATTCACATAGTGGCTCTAGAGAGTCTCCACCATCCGCATATCCGAAAACAAAGGGATCAAGCTGTTTGAAGTTTTCTTGGAGGTAGTTAAGTTGTAAATTTGTTCAGAGCAATGGAAGGTCTAAAGTCCCAAAGGCTCAACGGAGTGGAAATTCCATTTGCCTGTGAGGCAAAATATTTAAGAGTCATCTTTGACCAAAAATTAATATGGAACTTCTACATCCAAAAAGTCACACAAGGGGTGGGAAGGTGTAAGCAAATGTGTGGAAAGAATTGGGGGCTAAATCCCAAAATGAACCTGTGGTTATACACCAGGGTTGTGAGACCCATGATAACCTACGGTGGGCTAAGACGCGCAGTCGGGGGCATGCCCACGGACGTAATGGTCCCAAGGTATAACTTCAATAAGAACTTTCAGACTGTAATACTAGACAGGGAAGACTGGATAAACCGTCCTCCACTAACAGCACCAACAGTCTGGTACACTGACGGTTCCAAGACAGAACAAGGAGTCGGGGCCGGGATTTACGGGATAAGGTCAAAAGCCAGTATCCCGATAAGTCTAGGGAAATGCGCAACAGTGTTTCAAGCTAAAGTGATCGCCATACACTGTTGCGCAAAGGAGATAATAGGACAAGACATTGTTAACCAGTTGATTGCCAAGCGGCAATAAATGCAATCAGTTCCATGCAAATCAACTCAAGATTGACGTGGGACTGCTTGACGGCCCTTATAGAGCTGGGAAGTCAGAACAGACTGATCTTAGCATGGGTACCAAGACACGACGGACACAGTAGAAATGAAAAGACTAATAAACTTGCCAAGGAAGACGCGCTCAAAGCCCCAATAGGAGTCCTTTTGTGGCGTGTCAAAGACATGCATACGAGCAGTCACTAAGGAATGGGTGCAAAATATGGAATGGTGGAGGAATCTCTCAAGACAGAGGCAGGCCAAAGAGTTCATTAAAGAACGTTCGACCAAATTCACAGAAGATCTACTAAGCCAGAATAGGAAGGCCATCAGAGTGATAGTAGGCCTTCTAACTGGGCACTGCCCGCTCAATAGACACATGAGTCTAATGGGCACATATTGTGCCACCGTGAAGGCCTGACGAGACTGAGATTCCAAGTACTCGGAGAAGAAAATCCAAAGGCCGGCAGTTATACAAAAGTGCCTTTATCAAAACTGTGGAATCTAGTACAAAGGACAAAGCTGGATGAGGTACTCTAAGGAATGTATTCTAGAAGCACCACAATAGAACTGAAAAGATCGCGGTGGTAAAGGCTAAATAACCAGCTCCTATGTTTATATCTATCTATCTATGTAAAATGACTTCTAACTCGGAAACAGTAACTCCTAGCGCCTGCAACCTTATAATACTTTTTGTTCCCCTTAAAACGAGGAAAATTATTTGTATAAAAGGTTAAATATGTCGTTTCTGAGTTATAAACATTTTTTTATCTTTGGAAACTTTACTTTAGGCGTTCGCTGATAAATAAGTCTCAATAATTACGTAACGGTTAACTTTCTGGGCTTCCATGTAATAAATTGTTCCTTATAATGTATAGAACAAAAAGTGTTTAGGTATGGAAATTAATAAAACGCACGGTTTACGAGTTAAAAGTTATTGAGTAAAGTTATGTCAGTTGTATTTCAGATATTTTGAAAATAGCGATTTCTGAGCTTGTGCCCGCTCTGCCAGGCTGATACCCTGATGGAAATTGATAAGGGCCATAGTGCCTACATGATGCGAATGGTTAATTTTCTGGACATCAAAATGCATACAGAACCACCCTTAGCAACTGGACTATAATAGAGCTCAGCGATCTTTATTCTCTATTAGAATGTCTTATACATTTTATTTACATTTATTTACAAGAATAAGTCAAAAAATGATTTATTTCCGCATCACCTTAAAGGTAGAATGCTCGGCGCGCTTATTTTTACATGGTTTCCCCAGAAGACCTAATCCATGCCGGATCTTAAATTAATCAATATTCCGACTCCTTCGGTATTTGAAACATTATCGTCCAATGAAAATTCGTTGTCATTACTTTCATTCTGATAAGATTCTACGTCGTCCATAGCAATTATAGGTGCGGTATTCAATCCGAAGTAATCGTGGCAATGTCCACAAGCTGTTTAACCATTCAGACCTACTTTTCTACAGCTACAGTTTCCTGCACAACCCTTCGTACAGTTGCAAAAAATTGAATTTAATAATATGTCTGGTGCTGGTGGTAACTGCGTTGACATCATTCTTCCTAATCCAGTCCCACTGCTCAGGATCAATGTATTTTCCCAACCATGTTTGAACTTGATAATACACTCTACACAAATGCTGTTGAGCTGCTGAAGATGTTGGAGGAAGTGCTGATGATAATTTTACAGCTGTGGAATGATTTGTAGATTTGGCAAATATTAAATACCGGTAATTGTCTATGGAAGTTTCCGTTTTGGGGGACCATATTGCAAGAATTATCTTCATTCCATTACAATACAATACAAATATCAACCATTACAAGTAAGGGTATAACAATCGTATATAAGTAATCGAAATGAACGTCTTCCTCTGATGAGAAACGATTTTCGGCTGAATTCGTTGACAAGTAAACCAACAACCTGAAGCCGTTACAGCAGGTATAAACTGAAGGGTCCGCAGTAATGTGACAGCTGTTGGCAGCTGCAAGCGGTTCAAGGCTACTTGAGAGAATCAATAGCACATCTCAACATTTCTGCGCTGTCCAATATAACAAAAAATATTTAAAAAATATATAAAAAAAACTTAACTAAGAGCACTTTTTACTTAGCCCGCGTCTTGTCTCCAAAACGTTTAGGCGTGCGAAAAAATTTATAGAAGCTTTCAGGTAGAGAATTTACAGATGTACAACATTTATAATAGGGATCATTTTATATGTCAAAATTAGTTTATTATTATATTTTAGTTTACATTTTAAATAAGTAAAACAATTTAAGATAGTTTTAAAAACGAATATGATCTTTAGTATTTTAATCACTTTATTCAATGTAATATTTTATCCAATGATATGCAGTGAAAGCAGAATTTATTACCTTTTCTTTACGTACAAATTTGCGTTATTACATTTCTTTTCCTTGGATTTCCTAGGAAATAACTGGTTTTAAATAGTAGTTGTTTGCCCCGGGGCGGAAGCATGCAAGGAGCGTCAATACATAGTAATTATAAATAATATGACGTTAAATCCACCAATGCCAACGTAATGTGTTTATTTCTGTTACGAAATCTTACAGGTGCCCGTAGGTTGTAACATTCTGGTAAAACCTCACACTCAAGAACAATTTCCAAAAGGCCCCCCAGCCAGTAACAACCTGAAAAATATTTATGACGAATATGTTCTCTCCCAAACAAAATTTATAATATTAATTCAGGTATTTTGCAAATAGCAAGAAACTGCGTTATATAAGTTTCTTATACATATTCATAGATGTATTTTTAAATATAATACTATAGTCTTACTTTACTTTATCGTGCAATGCAGAGATTTTTAGCACCATTAGCATAAATAACTAACTAATGGTTTATTGTTCGTTCAGAGTAGACGTGTTTAGGTTGTTAGATTAAAAGATGAGTTATTTGTGACAATTTTTTAATTTTTTCCCAGAACTTTTGTTATTAGCTGTTAAAATTTCAGTGAACGATTACAATTAATAGACAAACAATTAATAATATAGGCACATCCACGGATTCCTTAGAATATCCGATATTTTATGGCAGTACTTAAATCTTGTCTTTTTTTTTTACTTGACTTTCTAAATGCTATAAAATTGTCTTTTTAATTGCTTTAATTAACATCTGTCTGTTTATTAGGTTAGCTTCGCACTTTTCTTTTGTTGTAACATATACCCCCATTTCCGTGATCTACCTGTATAACATTATAATAAAAGTCCTGACAGACCCCTGGACCAGAAGAGAGCACTCCTGTGTAATATCCTGGTGTTCTATTTCTTTACATGTATATAGGGCTGTGTTAGGTTAATTTGTTTAGGAAACTGATTAGACAGTAAAAGCATAAAAAACTACTGCCCAAGGAATCACTACTTCCACAGCCAGATTTGGTAACCAAGTTTTATACACACTAACGCCATAACAAATTTTTGAGACGTTTCGTTCTTGTATATATACTAATTCACATTTTAATTTTTTACTTCCTTTCATAGTAGTATGGGGGTGGTATTAGGGCTGATAGTGGGGGGTGGCTGATGCCAAAAAAAAAATTTGAGACCTTGATTTTTCGTACATGCCCTAAATGGCAATTTTATGGACTCTTACCTGCTTGCTTTACCTATTTACTCTTATTTACCCCATTTACCTTCGAATCCTTCAACGGGATTAAATCGAAATATAATCTATTTCCAGATCTTGTTGTAATATATAAGTGCACCAAATTTCAAGTCGATATCATAAACGGTTTCAGAGTAAACGTGCGCACAAAAAAAGTTACAGACAGACCGACAGACAGAATTTTTTTTTCTCAAATTTAAAATCTCGACGTTTCATGACATTTTAAGCCCATTTCAACAACAAAGAAATATTTTTTTACGTTACTATACTTCCACTGGACGTGGAGGTAATACACCAATATGTATTCGGCCAATGGAGAAAATCCGATGCCACAAAAAAAAATTAAAAAAAGAATTCCAAAACCAAGGAAGATTCTGTTTACTATTTTTTCTAATTATTAGTGGTGAAATTCTGTTTACGATATTTGCCACTCGCACCGTGAATTCATCAAGTGTTTTATGTCGGGCTAGATAACTTTGTAATTGAGCGCTCATTATAGTTCTGCAGTATAAAATAATTGATGTTTTACCAAAATAGCGGATTCTACAAATTGTTTCGCTAAAATTGAATTTTAACGTTCTACTTCAATATTGGTGACACAACTCTACAATATTCCATTACCTTCCAGTTCCTTATTATCACAAGCTTTTATCTATTTATTTATTTTATTTATTTATTTAAAAACACTAATTTTTACATTAGTCACTACAATCATATATAGGATTCAACAGTGTTGTAGATTTAACAAGGTTTGTATGGCGCCTAGGCAGAGTACCCGTATGCGCTTAACATATAAGACTATGTATAATTACAGTGAATAAAAAGAAGAAGTAATACTACATTAAGTATGATTAAACGTCTTTAAGACAATGCCACATGTGACATCACAGAAATTGGGAAAACAAAAACTCATTTTCATGACTATTTATATCTCTTATATTTTTTGGTAAAGTGTTGAAAATCTTTGGCCCTAGATAGTTAAATTGATTTTTATAGAATTCACTATTTGGTTTCGGTACTTTAATGAGCATATTTGTAATTGTTCTTGTAGACTGACTATGATGTATATCCTAGACGTCGCCAAAGCGTTCGAAAGGGTCTGGCATGATGGTCTCCTAGCTAAAATGATGAGTATAGATTACCCCATCGAACTCGTTAAACTAGTGAGATCCTACCTATACTGAAGACAGCTAAGGGTGAAAATCTCGGACCAACTCTCCACCTACAGGACCGTGGAGGTGGGAATTCCACAGGGATCGGTGCTGTCACCGCACCTGTTCGCCATCTATACCTCGGACCTCCCCCGGATCGACCACACAGCCCTAGCCCTGTATGCAGACGACACCGCCCTGATTGCCAGATCCTGGAAGGCCAGAAACGCAACCAGAAAACTCCAGGAAGCGGCCACACTCCTGGAAGAATGGTGCACAAAGTGGAAAGTCGCAATCAACGCCGACAAGAGCCAAGCCATCCTCTTCAGACGAGTGCGGAAAGAAATTCCCACAGGACACGTCTCCATGAGCGGCGAGGACATCCAATGGTACGACACCGTCAAATACCTTGGCGTGGTCATGGACAGAAGCCTAACGTGGAGACAAAACACGGACGCCATCACAGCCAAGGCCCGACGTACGAGAGCCCTCATCTACCCAATGACGGGAAATGGGAGCCAGCTCAACTTGAGGAACAAGCTCACGCTTATCAAGACCCTCATCAGGCCGCAGCTGACGTACGCCTCGGTAGCGTGGGGCTACCAGGCGAAGTCCTACATGAAGAGAATCCAGGCAGTGAAGAACATCGCCCTCAGGACGGTAGTTGACGCCCCATGGTACGTGAGAACCGCAGACATCGTCAGAGACCTGGAGTACACCACGGTCAGTGAAGTCATCCGGGAACGAGCGAAGAAGCTGTACGCCCAAGCCGAGGAGCATGGGAGCCCGCTGATCAGACAGGCCACTGATTACGACCCCGCCGACGCCCCGAGGCACAAGCGACCGAGGGTTCAGCTACTGGACAACGGGTAAGTATAACCTTTATTTCCCGCTAACGGATCTGTTTCAGATACGCCAGGACGGACCACCACTACCAGAGACATGACGTTTTTAACCCTAACCCATCCTCCTTGCGGGCGTCGGACAACATACCGTCCGACGCCCGTTGTCCTACCTGCTCCGTGGAGACCGAAAGTGCTAAGAGAAGCACTTAGGTCTCCACACTCCCGAGCTACACAGCTCATCCTTACCTTTCCGACGATCCGGGGTAGGATATCAATTGATGTCCTACGTACCGGCAGTCAGTCCCAGCCAATACTTCCTAAACCCAACTCGACCGATGACTACCCCCGGGGGTGACAAGCTGGCGAAGAAAGAAAACATCAAGACAAGAAGGGCGCCAGAAGAGACCTCAACCAGCGAGGTTCAACAGCCAGGACCAGGGGAGGTCCGCAGAAAATACCACGACACATCTCACATTTGTGAGCTGGGTCTGGTAGAAGTACGCGGGCCCACCTATCCTGAAGGCCGGTCCAGGTCTACAGAGATAATTTAGGTGCAAAAAGTAATAGTCCTACTCGGCCCTAGTTATCGAGACCGACATCCAGCCAATGGATATTGGCGCGTATGATGTATATATCTTTTTAAATGTTTATTTCTGTAGACATAGCAACACACGGCATGTGTAAATAAAGATCGCACATTATATATATTATTTTCCTTGTATAAAAGTTGAGTAGGATATAAATGAGGTTTCCTGAATATGATTTTTAATATTTTATTTTGGACAACATTTAACGGTTTCAATGTTGTGCTATAGAGGCCATCCCAAGCTATGATAAATGTGCAATATCTCCGGTTCTAATCAGTCGATTTTAATTTTTCAAAAATAGTTTTCTTTCTTTTTGTATCAGATATCATAAAAAATTTGAAAATTCTCCCCTCCATTGTTAACTTTGAAGTTATAGCCTTATAAACAATTAAAATGTTAATAACAATTTTTCTTGCATGATTCCGTAAAATTGAGTTGCATATTTGGATTCAGCATGAAAAATACGTCGAAAACAGCTGTTTACTCGTCGCGACCTCAAAGGGCCACGGGAAGGTTCATGGCCCCCCGTACTATATCTCGGTTTCTAGGCTTCTGTTATGGTCGTACAGTTTTCATTTTACTAAATACGTGCTTTTCAAACGGCTTTTTAATGCGCCTAATTACAAGCGTTCATCATAAAAAATAACAAAGTTATTTTATTGTTGATAAGCAAAAAAACACCCACATTTTAAACGGCCTATTTAACAACAATTCTTTGAACAAATAATTTATTTTTTCAACTTACCTTTTACAGTGGGATCGATCTGGCACGAAAAAAGCCCCGAAACGACAGTGTTTTTTTCGAATTTTTTCTTTGTGTATATTATGTAGTCGGACTTTCTCTATCATCTGGTCATGTATGCAGGCGCGAATTTACATGTGAAGATATGGAAAATCGTTTTTCGGACATAACTCGCTTAGTTTGATTTGGATCGAAAAAGTGTAAAACCCAATAGACACTCAGGACCTAAGTACTGGGTCCAAATTTCAAGTCGCTAGGTTAATTAGGGGGAGGGGGAGGTAGAAGGGAAAACGTAAATGAAATTAAAACTGCTGTAACTTGTAATGTGCCTACTTTGAATTCCGCTCATGTATTTTCAATTTTCGCCATAAATAAACAAATGGTTGCGAAATAACCAATTTATTGTTGTTATTGTTTTTAGAAAAAGTCATTTTTAGCCAGGAAGGAAAGAGGTGGGGGAAATAATTTTTTCGCCATCGGATGCGGATTTTTTTCTCTTTGATTGAGCCCGACCAGATTGCGGTCGGATGATGAGGAGGGGAGAGGGGGCCCGCAAAGTGCTTGCCCTGTAGAAGGGCAAGGGAAAGGGTTAGGGACTTCGGGCCGGGATCATTTTCAAGGGCAATCAATTCTGTTTCAAGATTCTTTTACACCGAAGCTCTAACTTCATTAGGGCCTGCACGCGTGCGTGATAAATTTATAAAAACGACCGCGGCAATTCAGCAGCCGTGTAGCGAGATGCCGCGGGAGGAGCCTAGCGGCGTATTTGTAATGTATACCACTATGCAGCGGTTAGCCCGTTCTGGCCTCTGGTATAATGTACACGCGTAATTGGTTATTTCACTTACGGAAAATATACCGTAGCACAGAACCGAAAGTAGACACGATTTCAAGTGAATATTTTCAATATCGTACTTCAGAATATACCCGAAAGTAGCGTGCTTGCGCTGTTTCTACTTTTACACAATATATTGCGACAATTACATTTACGCATTGTACACGTGTTTATTACATAACAAGAACATTAAGTATATATTAGTTTTGATAACTAAAAGTTTGTGTACAGTGCAAAATATATAAATAATTTGTCACAGATGTCGATTCAATTAACAATTTAAGATCACCAGAAATGGCCACAGAAACAGAATTAAAATACTTTTTGAATGCCTCCTTAGATGAAATACATTTAGTTATATTGACTTTAACTCGCCAGAAAATTTTTCGTTGAAAATAAGAAGTGAAGTGCTACTGAACGAAATCAGTGAGTACTACAACAATTGTGTTGCCAACTTTATTTCCAAGTTTTCATCGTTTACTAAAACCAATTGGATTGTTCGGAGGACTTGCCAAATCTTAAAAGACTTCAATACAGAAAAGTATATACATGCCATTATTCATCTTTTAACAAAAAGACTTCTACAGACAGTACTGAATGTTCACGTGGGAAATAATATAACGTTATGATTAATTTTACCGTCAAAAAAAAAACAAATAAAAACACAATAACGAATGATAGCTTATTATAGAATAGTGTCACGCCCAGCCCTCTTAAAGGGCCTCAGTATATGTATGCATTGGGGTTGGAGAGCGTAGCGGGCGCGGCACTGGTAGATTCACTCGCTTGGTGCAGCAATAAATTAAACACACAGTTTGCAAATAAAACAATTTAATTTTAAATAAAATAAAACTACTTACATTTTCTTTTAATATTTTCCTGCAGCCACCTCTTCACTTTTCCGGCACCCTCACACTTATCTTTTCAATATCTCGTCCTTTCACCGAATGTCCAACGACCTTCTTCTAAACGACCGACTCTGCGTTTTTTCTAATGTGTTATTGAACTTGCGGAGTCGGTTGTCTAGAGTTTCACAACAGATACGGATTACAATAATTTAATATTTGGATCGATGGACATTATCTTTACACATTTATTTGACATAATCCCCCCGCCTACGAGAGATTGGTCCCCAATGTAATTTCCGCTGAGTGCTGGAGGAGAAGTGAACTGCAGGAAATCTTGGCCCTAATATAATATTAATATAACTTAATTAAAATCTCTCGTTTCTAAAAAATTAAATACAATATGACTGTAAACAAAATTATAAAAACCTAAACAATACAATTTATGAAAAATAAAAATAGATACGAGTAATTAAAATCGTACAAGAATAATAACTGGGAAACGGACGTTGAGTCTTCATGTCATCATCACAGCGACACTAACAGCGATACCGTCTACAAGTTCCGGTTGCTTCAAGAGTTCTCACCTCACTTGCACTAGGTAACTCACAACGTCATTGGACGGTGGTCGGGCGATCTGTCACCGCACACCTCCTGGTGTCTTTGTGATGTAAATTGCAATTGTTACCAACAAAAATGTCAATCTTGCACAAAAACATTTCAACCAGTGATCGAATTTGGCACTTACTATTGTCCTGCTTTTTCTGTCAGTCCAAGTACCAGTATCTCGCAATCGCATTCACTAAATGTCTGATTTAAAAGTATCACTGCAAATATTCAATTTTTAAGCCTTCCCGCACTATGAGGAAGTCCTTCCTATGTTATCACATAAATCCTAAGAATAGACTTTTTAATATTTACAATTGACAACCAAATTTGATTAGCTGTGGCGCTGGTAGTGGTTCCAAAGGCGTGAATCTACACTTTGTGAAGAAAAGTAGACAGAGTTGTTGCTGTGCAAGATGCTAATGCCGAAAGTTTTGGAGTGGTCCGGTCCGTACCCATTACATATGAAAATTAAAAGTAAATTAGTATATGTTCCTACTTTAAGCTTAATATCTATGGTACTATGTCTTGTGCCTTAATGACATTGCAACTATTAATATGAAAAAATTTACTAAAGTCCTTTTCAAGACTTATTTTTTGAATATTTTACAAACCAACTCTAAATAGAAGTTCTTATAACTGGTAACAATTGCCAAAGTAGTTAGAATGTAACTAGTTCTAGTTCTAGATATATTACGAAATTATTCTGCTGATTGAAAGAAAGAAAAGAAAATTAAAATATCAAACATTTATCTGAAAAATTGAAAATTTTCCAAGATTCTCAATTAGTCATAGCAACAAAAAAAACATGAATATTATTTCTATATATATATATATATATATATATATATTTAAATTTGCAAAGTGAGTGAAATTTCAGGATAAGAAGTCAAATTAGCATTTTAGTACAAGAGCTCCTTCTTTCATTTAACTTTGTTTCTATCAACCAACCAACCAAGGACTAAAACGTAATATCTTATATATGCGTGTTGATTATGAGCGGCATCGGGTTTTCACAGAGAAAAAAAAAATCAAAACGCAGGGCACCCTAATTTTTTTTTTAATGCTCAAAATCTGCGTCCATTTAACAGTAATTTGTTTATATGATATCCGTTGCATGCTAGATGCAGCTCAAATACCCAGCTAGTTTTCCTGATCTTACTATGTTTTTCTTTCTCTTTTTTTTCTTCCATTGTCGCTCTTTTTAATGTAAGCACTAACATATATATGTATTCGGTGATTGGTTGATAGAAATTGATGTTTCCCCAAACTAAATCTGCAAAAAAAAAACAAAAAATACATTAATGAAAATTATTTATATTTTCACTAGCAGCTAATACTACTAATTAATATATCTACGAATTTACGGATGGAGACGAGGCTCCTTTCCTCCCCCCCCTTTATATTATTCTAGGTATATTATGTACTTATTTCTATTGTTGGCTGTATCCTATTAAAGAGAGTAGTCTGTTCACAACGTTAGTTTTTGGTTTTCTACTCGTTTTTTCTTCCGAAGCCGGCACTCGACTGCTTCGTAGATTATATCTACTTTCACCTATTTCTCCAAGTTCTTCGATGGAAGCATCACTTTCCTCTTCCTTATCGCACATCTCTTGTTCATCTATTGTCATTGTTTCTTCTTCTTCGTCTGATCCTTCCATCTCGTCAGGCTTTTCTCCCTCGACATCGTTGGAGACCTCTTCTACGTCCCCTGAAGTTTCGCTTGTTTCGTTTTTTTCTTCATTATTTTCTTCTACTTCTGGTGTAACATCTGAACACCAAGGATCAGTCCAATGAAGCATGCGTGACACGTGTACTCTGTCCAGCTTGGCCTTTTTACCAGTGCCAATTTTTATTTCATAATTAACCTCATTAAGTTTTTTCTTTACTGTGTAGGGACCAAACCATTTTAATAGCAATTTTTCACTTCGGCCCACTTTCCTTATCGGTTTTAAAATCTTCACTTTCTCCTTTATTTTGAATTCCAACGATCGATGTGTCTGATCATATCGAACTTTATCCAACTTTTGTTGTTTATTTATATTTTCAATGGCTTGGTTTCTAGCTGCTAGTGCCTTTTCCCTTATTTCGATAACATCCGTTACGCATTCTGTTTCTATCAGGCTGTCCTCCATGGGTAGTATTGGCTCCCTACCATGCACTAACATAAAAGGTGAAAATTTCGTAGTTTCTTGACGAGCACTGTTGTACGCGAATGTTACGTGCGATAGATATTCACTCCGATCAGTCTGGCTAGTATTAGTATACGTGGCCAGAGCATCTACCAGTGTTTTATTCAACCTTTCTGTAAGACCATTACAGGCTGGATGATACGCGGTTGTGAATTGAGGATTTACTCCCATTATCTGTAAAAGTTCCTGTATGAGTTCCGAACGAAACTGGGATCCTCTATCACTTAATAATGTTTTAGGGGCTTCATGACGTAAGATAATGTGTTCCAGAATAAATTTTACCACTGGACCTGCTTTTCCGCTAGTTAGTACTGCTGTTTCTGCGTATCTGGTAGCGTAGTCAGTAGCTACTATTATCATTGTCTTACCATCTTTACTTCGACGAAAAGGACCTAGAAGGTCTATTCCCACTTTTTCGAATGGTACTCCTACCGGAATAGGTTGGAGTAGTCCTGGTTTCCTTCTATAAGGTTGACCTTTCCTCGCATGGCAATCCTTACACCCTCTTACATATGCTTCAGTGTCTTGCTGCATTCCTTCCCAGTAGAATCTATTTTTTATTTTGTGGAAAGCTTTAGTGATTCCTGTGTGCACACTGATTGGTGACACGTGGTGTTCAAATAGAATTTCTCCCACTAGTGCCCTTAGTATTACTAATAAGTATTCAAGACCCTCTTTTGAGTTACTTACTTTGTATAGTGCTCCATCTCTTAGCCTGAAATTTGCTAGCTTCTTTTTCAATTTGGTCGAATTGGGATTTTCTAGTGCATTTATGATCACCTGGAGTTTCGTCCTTTTTTTGCAGTGCAGCTACATCTAGTGGTGCCATGGTGAAGGTGGGTATTTCGTCGATATCTCTCAACTCATTTTCAGTATTTAGTGGGTTTCTTGATAAACAGTCTACGTCATTGTGTTTTTTCCTTTTTTATACTCAATAGTATATTCGAAATCCTGTAACTTCAGGGCCCATCGACATACCCGCCCTGAGGAGTCCTTAAGGGACTTAATCCAATAAAGTGCGTGGTGGTCTGTAACTATTTTTACGTGTCGGCCGTAGACTAGATGTCTGAGGTAACCTAGGGCCCAAACGACTGCCAATGCTTCAAGTTCCATAATTGCGTAATTTTTCTCTGTTTCCGAGAGCCTACTTATATATGCGATAGGGTGGGCTTCGCCTTCTTTACTTTGCTGAAGTAATATAGCGCCAATGCCTTGTGTGCTTGCATCTGTGTGTAAGATGCAACCTTTATTGGGGTTGAAATGCTGAAGAACGGGAGCACTAATTAATTTATTTTTTAAATCTTCAAATGCCGTTTGTTGTGCTGCTCCCCATATAAATTTTTTATTTTTCTTTGTAGCTTCGTGTAGAGGCCTAGCTATCATTGCAAAATTGTGGATGAACTTTCTGTAGTAGTTACGCAATCTCAAGAAACTCTGAATGTTTTTTACCTTTGACGGTATCGGAATTTTTTTTATAGCCGCTAATTTGTTATCGTCGGGTTCTACTCCTTTATCGCTTACTATAAAGCCTAGTAGATGGATTCTTTTCTTTAGGTACACACACTTACTTGGTTTAAGTGTGAGTTTAGCTTCCCGAAGTCTTTGGAACACCCTATGTAATTTCTCTAAGTACTCATCAATAGTTTTTGAGAAAATTATTATATCATCCAAATAAATTAATACATCTTTCCACTTCATTCCTTGGAAAATTTTGTCTGCAAGTTCCTGGAAAGCGGAGGGGGCATTACTAAGACCGAAGGGTAAAACTTCAAACATATAGGATCCTTGACCTTGAACTGTAAACGCTGTGATCGGTTTTGATTCCTCTGACATTCTGACTTACCAGTATCCGGAGAGCATGTCTAAAGTTGTGAAATATCTATCTCCCCCTAAATAAATTTAGATATCGTCTATTTGAGGTAATGGGTATGTGGACTTCCTTGTTACACTGTTTACTTTACGATAGTCAACGCAAAAGCGTATAGTTCCATCTTTCTTCTTTACCAGGACTATTGGGCTAGACCATGAACTGTGACAGGGGCTGATTATTTTGCATTCCAACATCTCCTGGATCTGTGCATCTATGATGTCACGTTTCTTTTGTGACACTTTATACGGGCGACTTTTTATTGGCTTTGCGTCCTCTACTTCAATTTTATGTTTTATGACGTCTGTCCGTCCCATATGCTTCGTTGATTTTGCAAAATATCATTGTATTCGTACAGGAGATTTATTAGCTTTTTCTTTGTAGCTTTATCCTCTATATCCTCCAGGTTATGATCATCCATTGTTACTTTGTCATGATCGTCGTCTGGTAGCAGCGACAAGATTGTTTTTTCTTTCTCTTCTGTGGAGTTTTGCAAAAATAAAATGGTGGAACTTTTATAAATGGTGGTTATTCCTGAAGCCTGTGACTTTAAATTGATCTTTATGGTGCCCTCTCTACAAAATATATTCGAAGTCTGCAAGAGACCTCGTTTTATCAAGTATTTTTCGTTTATGATAAATAAATAACTTTTTTCTTCAATCGTTGTGTTAGATACTTCTACGTCCACCGTTAGCTCTTCTCTCGAAATAAACGTATAATCTCGCATTGCACCCAATTTATGTACTTTCTCTTCTAAGTCATCCTCCCTAGTCATTATTGCCGTAAGGTATTTTGATACTTCTTGCTCTCCTTGTTGCCTAATTCTGGGAGGTATTTTTTTTTTGTTCCTTTAACCTGATTGTTTCCTGCTCATTTTCATGGGTTACTATCATCCTGCCCCGCACTTGTCTTGTTTTTGTTGGATTCCATTTACAGATTATTAACTGTAGGTCGATGTCTCCGAATATATAGTAAATCATGTCCCTTACTATGTCCCAATCCAGCCTATCCAGTTCACAACCAATACGTGGCATGGCCAGTTTCTTTACACTAACCCTTTTAATGTGATTTTTCATTTTTAGCAGTGCTGAGAAAAGGTGCTGATAAGTGGGTTTGTCTTGTGATTTTTCTTTCGTGACGAGATAGTACAAAAACCGCCCATTTTCGCTTAGAACCGCCAAGCCGCCTTTCTTTTGGTTTTGTTGCCTAAGCATTTCCACTGGGTAAGGTAGGTCTTCTACTATTTTTACTTCACATTTTGCTGTAAAATTATTAATTTTTGTTGTTACTGACGTTCTTCCTAGTATATTGATAAGATGTCCCCCTGCTGTTTTCAACATTTTAGTTTCTGTATCCAGGTATTTATGTTTCTTTTGTCCATAACATTTAATTCGAAACCAGTGTCCACGATGGCTTTTACTATAACATTATTTACTAGTACTTTCAGTATTATTATTGGAGGATGACGATCACTTTTTTCCCCGCTCGTGATGAGGACGGCGCGGGGATTTAATTTTGCCGTCCCCTGCCATTTGGGTACATTCCGGTTTTTGACTGGTTAGGACAAGATACTGCAAAGTGGCCTACTCTGTCACATCTATAACATCTTGGTCTATTGTTAGATGATCTTGTTTCTGGTAGCCGCCTTGTATCTACCTGTTCAGCTCTTCGGTATGCTTGATGCTGTGGTCCCGTGGGTGTATTGTCCTGATCTCTTCCTACATATTGATTTGTTCTGAAATTTCCTCTATTTTGGTTGCAGTTTTCCGTCCAGTCCCTTCGTTGACTAATGTTACGCTCATGCTCTTCGTTAAAGAGTGGGGGGTCGCCTGTATAGTAATTTCTTGGGTTTTGTAGAGAATCTTCAGATTGGTTGTACCGCGAATAATTTCTTACATAGTATAACTTTAATTGTGTTTGCCTATTGGGATGCCAGTATCTTTGATTTCCAGGTTGTGCTTGAGCTGACTCAGGAACCCGTCGTGTCTCGTTCTTTGGTTCTTGCGACATCCTTTTGGGAGCCTTGTCTATTGTAATCGCTAGGCTTTTCAGCTCATCCATAGATGAGGGCGGCTTATTTGGCGTATGTGTCAACCAGTAATAGTGATAAAATGCTTCTCCCAGTAATCCTCTTTCAAAAATCTTTTTAAATTCTGTTATATTTAATGATTGATCGTAGTCATAATATAAGGTTTTTAGCTCATAAAAATAGTCCCTGACTGATTCTGTGATTTTCTGCTTGCGGTTTTCCACTTTTCCCTCAGAGATTCATGTGCCTCCGAATCCCTGAATTCTTTCAAGAAGTCATCAATTACATTTTCCCAGGTCTTTTGAAGATTTTGCTGATCTTCGATATAAAGTTTATACCATAAATTTACAGCTCCATCCCAGAATGACCCCAAATAGGTTATTTTAAGAGTATCATCCCACGCATTTGCAATAGCGGATCTCTAATAATTTTTTATAAAATTACAGGCGCTGCCGCTGCTAGGATAATATGTTTGTGGGCTTATGAATTGTGGTATAGCTGTAGTTTTTGTGGCTGCCAAGGCGTCATGAATTGATGTGTTGGCCATTTTGTGCTGGACTTCTTCTTGTTGCTCTAGAATGGAGTTGTCCTGTTTGTCTTTTTCACACTGTTGCTGGATTCTTTGTCTTGTTTCCTTTTCGTATTCGTCTGTATAGTTCGTATCGGAATTTTGTTTTTCTAACTTATTCTCTAATTTTTCTATAATATTTGAATCCTCCTGTACAGTGGGAGAGTTAGGTTCTGACCGCTGAAGAGAAGACGATGGTTGAAAAGGGTTATTTTCGGTTTCTCTTGCGTTGAATATTTCAGTACTTCGATGTGTTGGGTTGAAATTTATGGGTTAATCAGATTTCCTAACGACTATTTTGCCCCTCAAATTATATTGCCCCTTGTCGGCGCTCATGGTGTGACCGCATTTTTATTTATAAAAATTTGTATTAACTGTTTTTGTTAATTATAATTTAAGATCAATTAAATTAGCATTAAGTAATATTCAGATAACGCTATTTTTTTTCTCAGCTCCGACCTGAAAATATCTGGCACCTGAAAAGCTTATGCTAGTGCATAACATGTGTACAATTGATCTTGTTTCAGGAAGTTGATAAAAGTTATAAGAGCGAAATTATATTGAAAATTAAAAAAAATAAATTACTATTGGTAATAATAACTTATAATATGGAATTAAATTTTTGTAAATAAATGTACGGAATTCACAAGATATTTTGTACACAATGCAATCCATCAAAACCGTGTGCGCTGTTTTTCTTTAGTTCGTTCACCTACTATAAATAATTATTGCATCACTTGCATAAATCTAGCAGTTGTGCTACTCAAATGAATATTTTTTTTAACCTAATTAATAATAAATAATTGAGTTTCTTGTTATCCATATTTTATTTTGATTTTTAAAATTATTGGTAGGTATATACTTTTTTTAGATTATCATGCACAAAACCATTATGGTAATTTTGGAAAAATATGTTCACGAAAAAAAGTTTATTTTTTCTGTTATTTTGAAGCAATTATTTGTTAAAATATTATCATGTAATCATTTAGTAATTGAATTAACTTTGAAATAATATTCTCGTTAAAGAATATCTATGATTACCCTTAAATGTGATAACTACCCTTGAAAACTCTAACCTAAATATTTGCCCTATTAAGAATATAACGTCAATTTTAAATGCGGCGTATTTACTAAATATTAATATGTTTACTGGACTTCAAAACTAACGTTAAAAGGAAAAGCAAAATATTCACAATGGCATTTCAATAAATGAGTTTTTACGGAATTAATCTATCAGATATATCTCAGGTTTAACTTTATTTCTGACATTTATAATTAACTATAAGCAGCTAAAATAAACTTAGAAATTGAAAACGGCACCTCTGCTGTGTGTCTAATAATATTTTTCTAAATTAAATTATCTGCATTAAATAACTTACTAATTTTTAAACAATTCCTAAATATCTCCTAGCCAGCTTCCGTAAATATGGCTAGAATTGATTTTCTTAAAATTAAAATAAATAAACGGATCCTAATAATTTTTTTTAATTAAAACATCGGCGCATCCACCAAATATGTCACGCCCAGCCCTCTTGAAGGGTCTCAGTATATGTATGCATTGGGGTTGGAGAGCGTAGCGGGCGCGACACTGGTAGATTCACTCGCTTGGTGCAGCAATAAATTAAACACACAGTTTGCAAATAAAACAATTTAATTTTAAATAAAATAAAACTACTTACATTCTCTTTTAATATTTTCCTGCAGCCACCTCTTCACTTTTCCGGCACCCTCGCACTAATCTTTTCAATATCTCGTCCTTTCACCGAATGTCCAACGACCTTCCTCTAAACGACCGACTCTGCGTTTTTTCAAATGTGTGTTTATTAATTGTGTTATTGAACTTGCGGAATCGGTTGTCTAGAGTTTCACAAGAGATACTGATTACAATAATTTAATATTTGGATCGATGGACATTATCTTTACACATTTATTTGGCAATAGTTTCAATATGCTTGTAAATATAAAGTACATACAATATAGCCTTTTCATTACTTAAATGCGATACTGAGACAGAAAGTGATTTTTTCGCGTACTAAGAAAATGGTTTAACTCCCGCTGCAGCCAAGATCACGAAATGAAACTAATAGATATTTATGAAAATAATGCGATGGAAGTGTTAGCAAATGCACAAAAAAATTCAGTAGAAAATCATATTTATTACATATATGAAATTTTGGAGATCGAAACGAAAATAATCTTCATGAAATTTTGACTGAAAGAAAAGTAAGCTTGAAAGTTTTGATCATACAATGATCTATAAAGAAAGATTCGACTGCCTCTTATGATCAGACCAGTACATCTGTTACATCCATTTTTATATATAGTAAAATAGGTGCTCTTCCTATTGCTTGTTCCATGCACAATGAACAAAATAAATCGAATTACAGAGAAAGAAATTTACACCAAAATTTTCATGACATACGCCTCTATGGCAGAAAGGAATGCGTTAAGAACTATTTTTTCCAGAGTGTCGTCTACTCTTATGCGCGTTTCATGTCTGTCAGTCGTTTTGGCGATGACTATGTAACACTGAAAATTATGTCAACAAAGAAAGACAGCAGTCGATCATGCTTTCTTTCCGTAATATCGTTTTTGCTAACGACCGTCAAACTGCTAAAAAATTATTTACTAGCCTAATCGCTGATACATACGTCCAAACTCTTATACCACTTGCTAAATAGACTACTAATTACTGAGATCGAAACGAATGGTCAATAGCATTCAGACAAAACATCATAACATATGGACAAAATACCAACAATTCCACCGAAGCGTCTGTAAAGATTTTTAAACGTTGTAAAGCGTTTAACGTTTGTCGTGCCTTTTGATAGATTTCATGACATCTATTTATGAAAATTATCAACAAAGACGAGTTTTATCTTCTACTAACACTAGACAAAATAAAACTAGCGCATACTGTGAATTAATTCCTCCGGGTGCTCTCCCGTATCGATGGTCGACTCCTCCTGGAGTCACGGTTGTCTAAACGACGTTTTGGCAGAATCTCGTCTGCCATCTTCAGGTTCTCATGGAAAGCTGCCTACTGCCGCTCCTCTCATTGCTCGAACTGAACTCAGTTCAGTTCTCACTGAAAGCTGCCTACTGCTGCTCCTCGTTGCTCGAACTGAACTCAGTTGAATCAATTCAATTCAGAATTGTCAATTTTTTCTTGCCCCCCCCCTTTTTCTCTTGAAAATGGCCCCAAAACGGGAGCCGAAACGTCGAGACATTAACAATTTTAGACGCGGTTCAAATATATATATATAACTACCACTTCTGAAAATTGTCAGTCTGCACCTCAATCATCATCTGATAATGTGGTTGTCACTAATGTTGATCATATTTTGAGCAATTACAACAATACATTTTCTAGTGGTTATGAAACTGCTATCAACCAATTTAATCAAGAAATGTCTAGGCTCGCACAGTTATTCAAAAATAATCCTAGTAGTACTAATGTGAAAGTTATTACAAGATTGACATCATTTTAAGAACATCAAGAATACAGAACAGGCCTACAATTTTGCATTTAAAAATATTATTGCCCGAAGACCCAGACAAATTTTCGTGCAACCAACGTCCATAAATTGCCGCTGTGAAAGGGGTTTACTTAAGACTAAACGACGAATTTAGTCGGGAAGGCCAAGCAATTGCGAGGTGTGTAAAAAGTCTGCAAAACGGTGTAAATGAAAAGATTCCCTTGCAAAAAACATTTTACAAAGTGTACCGTACCCATTGCTAAATAATCTATTTGTTATTTGTGTAGGTTATTTCGTATATTTAAGTGCTGCTGTCTTCATTAACTAATTTCGTTTGAATAAGACGTTTTATATTGTAATAAAAGTTGTTTTGCTGTTTTGTATTTTTTCAGTACAGCTTATGAACTTCTTGGGTTGGAATAAAAGTTACCTTATTGCCTCGTATATTGTCTACTAACCTGTATTAACTAATTTGCGGTATGATTTCAAGCGACAATACGAGAAATCGTATATTAAAACCATACCACCTTTCAGCGTTTGGTATAGTTTCCACATTAGGCCATAGATTAACGACTTGAATGTATATCACTACACAGCATCGAATTAAGGGTATACTTTAAAGTGAAACTACGCGCCTTATATTTTTGAAATTATACCGCAACGTAGTTCAATAGAGGCGCTGTATAGCGGTATAAATTACTAATACGCAGCCTAGCGCTCCCACTTGCCTCCCTTTTCTCACAAATACACGTCCCACTCCGCTCGTCTATTTTTATAAATGTATCATGCGCGCGTACAGGCCCTAATGAAGTTAGAGCTTTAGAATAAAAAAATCTTGAAAGGGAATTGATTGCCCTTAAAAATGACCCCGGCCCGAAGTCCCTAACCATTTCCCTTCTATAGGGCAAAAACTTTGCGGGTCCCCCTCTCCCCTCCTAATCACCGATCGCAAGCTGGTCGGACTTAAATCAAAAAGAAAAAAATTCCACATTCGATGGCGAAAAATAAATCTCCCCCACCCCTTTCTTTAAAATAATAACAACAATAAATTGGTTATTTCGCAACCATTTGTTTATTTATGGCGAAAATTGAAAATACATGAGCAGAACACAAAGTAGGCACATTAGTACACGCCTCTCGGTACGTTCCCGCCGCAGCAAAAAATCCGTATACAAATCCATACCTTCAAATCGCAATATCTCGAGAACCGCTGGACCGATTTCGACGAGTCAAAATTCAGTTGACGCTGTTATCCATCTTACACTTTTTCGATCCGACTCAAACTATAAATAACACCGCAGGTAATTACGACCCCCTTTGAACCGGAACTAAGCGAACCCTATCTTTACTTGTCGTCCGCCACCCCCTTCGCGCCCGCAAACATGACCAGATGATAGCTGCAGTCGACCATATAATATGCACAAAAAAAATACGAAAAAAACATTGTCGTTTCGAAACCCAGATCGGCCCCACTATGTTGTTCAACCTTTCAAGAATCCATTCCACTTTGTTAAACATCTCTAGATTCATTTCCTTAGTTATGACGATTGTTTAAATAGACGCTCTCTGGGATAAACAAATGCAACTATTCATAAACTATCAAACCGATCTGGCTGAAATTTCGCACACTTATAAAGACCCATAATGGCCTCGTCATCAACATGGTGATATGTCACACTACCATTATTGCAAAAGTTATTAACATTTATAAAATAATGCAAAGAAGACGGTTTTTCGCCATTATCTCGATAATTTATTTATTGATTTTAACGCATAGAAATACCGATGATTTAAAACTTATTTTTTTTTCCCTGGATACTTTAGAGCATAGAAGTTAATCTTAGATTGAAGATTATAATCATAAGCTATATCTACAAGGATTTTTTTTTAAATTAGTATTTTATTTAATATTTATGTTTTAATATAGAGTGGAAACAAATGATAAAGCTTAATTTTCACGTGCAATTTATAATAAATAAAAATTTTAAAAATTAAAAGTAAGTATACCGTTGGAAAGCTGAATTCTTCCTCTTTAAAATGCTACCATTTTTTTCTATTTTCGTTTTTAATGGGTACAAATTGTTTTTATTATGTAGCGGCGGTCGAGTAATGCTTCATTTGCCTCATTTTTCTGTGTGATGCACTTGAGATATTGAACGTACTACAATAATTTCTCATGCTAAGGGAAAATTTATTTTAAAAAGCTTTTATATTATTTTTATGTAAAATATCCCGCTTTTTCACCGTCTCATCCAATTTTTTATTATTGTTATTTTTCGAGACATTAGCAAAGAACTGAATTTTTCCGTTGCAGAGGGTTGTTTTTAAGGGTTTGCGGGGGTAGATTTTGGTAAACTTTTTTGAGCCACTTTCTACTAGCAAAAAATAGCTTTTCATGAAAAAATTAGCGAGGTAACAATTAACTACGACTTAAAACCCCTGGCAACTGGGCTACACTCTTAACACTTAATAACGAAAACTAAGGTTTCAATTGAAAATTTGTCTTGTGAAAATGTTGCTGGTTCATTGAGTCGTTATATTTCACTGAACACCAGAGAGTTCTTTTCATAACATGCGCACTACTCCACTCCTTTTTACTAAACCAGGCAAACTCGACTACAGACGAGAATTCCCAAAATAATTAGTGACAAACAATTAATTTGGTGGTAGGTGATATCTTATAAATTAAGAAGTTTACCAACACTTGTATTCATAGCTCAACACTTACGAGATTATAACAGATCGCGACCATCACCGCAGTGCCGTGTAATTTATTTTTTAACAAAAAACACAAACTACCAATATGTCATTATACGAGATAGTGTTATTTATCATGTACATTAGTTTTGTTATGTGCGACAATCGATCAGCATGGACGAAACACTATAGCGTAGCTTCTGAAAAATCATTTCCATGTAGAATACCACAGCCCAGGGTGTTCTACGTTGAAGATCTTATAAAGGAAAATATGTGGAATTCGAAGTATAAATATGCAGATGTAAAGGATAATGTAAGTTGCACAAAATAATAATTCACATTTTTTTGCTGATAAAACGTCCCTTTCCTTCCAGTTTTATTTATTTTTGTTACAATAATTAATAGTTTATTTATAATCTATTAAATTAAATATCATTATGTGCTTATTTATTGATAAATTCTGCTAGAAAATACGTATATAGATTAATACTTTGTGTGAATACGATATAGTGAGTGATTTTCTAGTTAAATAATTATGTCACATTTTTGTTTCTCACCTAATATATTAAATTATTGTTGTGTTCCAATATGATTAAAATTTATTACTATAATAAATTACAGTCTTTATCACTTTACATTGTGTATTACATTCGAATCTATAAATAAACGAAGTTTACCAGGACTTGCCAGTAATTTTAATCATCTGATTTGAACTAAAGTCGATGCAAGAATTCAAGCGATGCACGTCACGAGTGATCTCGTTAAAGAAATTTTAATACTAACATAATTTTTAATCATTAATTACGTTAAAAAGAGTAATTCTGGACACCCGGTTATTAAGCTTTTTTCAGAAATAGGTACAGTTTAATGGGGCTTCATGATTCTTAACAGTATTGTTTTATTTATAGAATCGGTTTGTGACGTGCATCGCTTGAATTCTTGCCTCGACTATTTATTTTGATATTAAATGTGTATGGACACTTCAAACATGTAAACGTGTCAATTAATAAATAATATTCTCTCTTGCAATTTAGTCCAGTCAATGAATCGGAGGAAAGGCCTGAATAAAAAAGCGAAAGTACAGTTAGCCCCAAATATTTTTTTATGGTAACATGTTAGTTATAGCCTCGAGATTATTCAGCCAACTGAAGTAATGGCTGCTGGCCATGGCCTTTTTTTAACCACCAGTTTTTGGCCAGTCCGGGTAGCATATTATTTTTTTATTTCTAATTCATAAGAAAATAAATATTTCGGCCCAAAAATGGATTTCTGTAGGTTTTTTGGATCATTTATTATGAATCTGAAGTCAATTTTCCGAAAAATTAACATGGAGAGCGGAAAGTCGTGAGAATTTTTTCGTATTTCGATCCTTTCGCAATTTAAAGATAAAGATTCAAGTTTTATATCATTTTTTATATTTTTTAATATGCCGATTGCGAATTTTAACATAAGTAAGTGAAAATCTTGAAATATCCCTGAGAAATTGTGAAACATTCTTGGAAAATGCGGAAAACTGTACCATTACAAGACCGTGTAATATGTTGTTTTCAAGGTTTTTTTGGTCACTGATGACGAATGAGATATTCAAAACGACGAAATACATTTGATTTTCCCGGAAAATTGTAGAAAATTTTTCTAAATAAATATATGAAATTAAAATGCAAGGAAATCTCGGAAAATATTAAGAAAATCCATATATAAAATGATTGTGTAACATATCATGTTATCTTTTTTTAGTCACTTATGATGTATTGGACATTATAAACAAAAAGAAAATTTCAACTTTTAGAAAAATCACCGAAAATTTAATTTCATTCTAAGATGTTGAAGGTGTAACATATTAAATGTTGAACTAGTACAAATTTAAGCTGGCAAAAATGGCGATATAAATAAACAAAACGTAATTAAGTAATTTTTTTTCGAAAAAATTATTAATGATATTTTATTAATTCATTTTATATATAAATACAAAAGAAATTAAGTTGATAACTTTAAAAACCTCCATCATCGGATTTAGTTTCAAGAATTGGAATTGGTCCACGTTCTCTTGTATATTCATCATTGTTGTCAATTGCATAATTCTCATTATCTTCTGTTATTATTGCTAATTCTTTATCTCTTGACTGAACATTCGTACAATCATTTCCTTTACAAATTAAGCAACTTAATGTGTAAAGCATGCCACTCTTTCGACACCCACACGTTCGGCCGCATCCAGTTTTACAGGAGCGCATAATGACGTTCAGAATATCTTCAGGAGCTAGTGGATATAACATTCTAGTAGGATACAGATCACTATCAATAAATAATCTTTCACCCCCAATCTGTAGTATTTAATTTCGGGGCTATGCCTTGACAAAAACCAATCCATGATTGAACTTGGAATCGTCCAACATTTAATATGTTACATCTTCAAAATTTTGGAATTAAATTAAATTTTTCGGTATTTTTCTAAAAGTTTCAATTTTCTTTTTGTTTATAATGTCCATTATGTCATAAGCGACTAAAAAAACATAACATCTGATATGTTACACAGTAATTTTAGATTTTTATATTTGAATTTTCTTAATATTTTCAGAAAATTTCCAAAGCTTTCCTTGCATGTGAACTTCATATATTTATATAGACAAATTTTCCACAATTTTCCAGGAAAATCAAAAATTTTTCATCTTTTTGAATATCCCATTCGTCATCACTGACCAAAAAATCTCGAAAACGACATATTACACGATCTTGTAATGACAGCTTTCGACATTTTCCAAGAGTGTTCCACAATTTCCCAGGGATGTTTCAAGATTTTCACTTATTTATGTTAAAATTCGCAATCGGCGTATTAAAAAACATAAAAAACTATATAAAACTTGAACCAATATCTTTAAATTGCGAAAGAGTCGAAATACGATCAATTTCTCACGATTTTCCGCTTTTCACGTTAATTTTTCGGAATTCGGATTCGTATTCAGCGACGCAAAAAACCCATAGGAACAAATTTTTGGGCCAAAATATTTATTTTCTTATGATTAGAAATAAAAAAATAATATGTTATCCCGACTGGCCAAAAACGGGTGGTTAAAAAAAGGGCATGCCCAGCAACCATTACTTCAGTTGGATAAATGATTCTGAGGGTATAACTAACATGTTACCATAAAAAAATATATGGGGCTAACTGTACTTTCATTTTTTTTATTATTTCCTTCAATGACTCGACTAATTATTATATGCGGTCAAGTGAAGTATAACACTGTAGCCAGGGCCGTATTTACCATATAGAAATACCTGGCACAGCCTAGAGGCCCCACCGTAAAGGGGCCCCTGCATTAGTAATTATTGATTATTTTATTTCAATATTTTTATTTAAATTGTGAAATGCAAAGTTTTCAATATACTTGTCCGAATGTTTCAAGAATGACGTACTTTGACAGTTTTTTGCTTTTTACAGCATTCTGGTGCATTTTTAAAAAATGCCAGTAGCAAATTCGGATTCTATGGAAAATTTTACATAAAAGTATGATCAGTTATTTCGAAAATTCTTCGACAAGCTAATTACCAAATTTTGAACCCTAAAAGAAACCGCCTATAAGTGCCCCCACCAAAATTTTTCTCAGAGGCCCAGTCATAGGTAAATGCCGTAGCAAAAATAAATGATTAAAAAATTATATAAAAAAATATTTAAAAAAAACCTTTTACTTAATGCTCTAAAAAGTAGAAAATAAACTTTGAAGTAAATCAAACCCATCATTTTGTTTGTTGTTTGTTTTGTTGTTGTATAAAAGCTTATCGCGAGATTTTCCTGTGTAAAGGACAATCGGATCTTAAACGGTAAAGTCGTTCGCTATCTTGGAGCCGCCATCCTGAACTAAATATTTTGTTAGAAATTCGTAATCGGCGAACCCAAAACCCCCAGATATCAATTTTGATCGATTTGGACCATAAATGACAAAATTCGTCCGCCACATTGGCGCCGCCATTTTGAATTTCTAAATTTTGACCAAGAATTCAAAATTAGCGATCTCAAAAACCCCCAGATATCGATTTTGATTCGAATCGGATCATAAACGGTGAAGTCGTCCGCTATCTTGAAGCCGCCATCTTATTTTTTTCTTATATAAAAATATTAAAGTATTTAAAGTGTATTGTCACAGGACTTATACACATGTGCAAAATTTCAAAGCTCTAGCTTAATTAGAACTAATCGAAATATTGATTGCAAGATGTGATCTAAACAAACTATCTAACAAACAAACATAGCAAGTTAAATACAAGCTTTTAAAAGGCAATGATTGTCTTAAGTGCAGTGATGTATCTTCTGCTTTGAAGTAATGGAAAATTGTTGGTTACGATTTCTTTTGGGCCTAACGTCAACTGTGGCTGTAAATGAAGCGATGGCTGATGAAATATAAAAGAACAATAAAATAGATAACTATATTTCAAGTTGGCGTAAGAAAACCACGAGCCTATGCATATGTCTTTATCTATATTTACAAATTAAATTAGAAAACATAGATCTGTTATTGTCAACTTTTAAAAAGTAGTCATAAGAGAGAAATATTTAGAAAAACATATATATTACAGTACCTACGATCATGGAAACATTTTGTAATAAAAATAGTATAGCGTGAAAAATCATAAAAAATAATAGTATAGATAGTAAACGTTTTCCTGATAGACTTGTAAATGAAAAAACTCTACTAAAAATTCACAACAATGACAGAATATGAACCTGAAGATGTCAGGTGGGATTCTGCCGAAAGGTCGCTTAGACAAGAGGAGCCGATCATCGACGCGGGAGGGCGCCCGGAACATAACAACACTTCATTTAACAACTGCAAAAACCTATAAAGAACAATATACATATATATTACCATGGTATCCGCCTGAAGGACGGTAAAAAATATCACAGAAAGTTCGGAATCGTTGAAAGAAAAAACACAGAAAAACACAAAGCAAATGAAACAAATCCAAATCAAATTGAACAGTGTATTGCAAAAACAAAAATATGCGATACAAATAAAAATAAATAAAATCCCCTATCTAGCCAAAATCTAAATACGATACTAAAAATAAAATAATTTGAATAATGATTGTTTAAAATAAAATTTGTTAATAAAAATAAAATTATTGGTTTAAATTTTTAATTGAAAATTTCAATTATTTTCCAAACTATTAAAAATATGCAAGTAATTTATGAGAAGTTTATTACAACCTTTTAGTCCGCGTAGCTACCTCCAGCAGCACAGTATCACTTATTTCGATGTTCAGCTGCAATCTGCTAAGCTCCTACACAATTTAAATGATATATCGGTTCCAGTAGGAATCATTTCCTGCACCTTAAAATAATTTATGATTATCTTCTTTCTCCAACTTGTCACAATTTTGAAAAATTAATTTTCTTTTCTTTGCTTATAATTCTATAACTAGTTGTCTTCCTTCTTTTAACTATACTCTAATTTTACCAACAACAGTCTATTTTCTTTAGTATCTTCCAATCTTCACTTTCTCTAAAAATTTATCAACCAAACGTTTTTCGTAATTTTCTTGTTCTTTTTCATGTCCCCTAGCAACGTCTAATTTCTATTTTTCATCACTCTCATTATATTTTCCTCAAATAAAATTCGCCGATACCAACTTGAATCTTTCTTGATATCAGCTTGACAAAACCAAATGGTTCTCATCACGTGGTATTAAGCTTTTATCCCACACAAATTAAATTAAAAATTTTATATCTACATGAACATAATACATGCGTAAACAGTTCGAGATGTTATAAACATTTTGATAATTAGTAGAACAATAACTAAGCGATATAACATAACTGATTCTAATCATCATTAAGTTATGGTATAAATATCTCTAACTATTTTTAATGGCTAACAATTGCACGTATTTAATAAACATATCTATTTTCTATAAAAATACTTTGGTATTTTATCAAACAGAACAAATAAACGAAAACAAAAAACATGCATGCAACTCTCTACTTAGAATAAAATAAGATGCATTTTATTCACAATACATAACTCAAGTTGATTTGAATGTATTCTTTAGCTTAAGTACAAGTGAGATCATATCATATATACCGGGTGTTAGAAAAGTATGGAAACGGTGGAAAATCTCGAACAACTTGCATCAAATTGAAAAATAAAAAAATACGTGTCAAAAATTCTTGAAAAACTATCTACTGATACTAAAATGACCTCCCTACCCACCACCCTATGTGTGGGGCGAGGGGTAACTTTAAAATTTCAAATAGAAACCCCTATTTTTTATTGCGGAATCGGATTCTACGGCAAAAAATACATAAATTTTATTCCGGACATTTTTCGCTGTAATCGCAAAAAATTAAAAGAAAACATTACTGTTTCAAAAGTAGCGTCTTGTGCCCATAAAAAAAACGACCACTTCAAAAACTAAAAAACACGTATTTGTTATTTTTACGCAATCTATCCAATGACATTGGATTCGACTCCCCCACCCCTAACCCAGTGGGTGGGGCGAGGTCACTTTGAAATTTGTAATGAAAATCCCTATTTTTTATAGCGGATTCGGATTCTACGGCCAAAAATACGTAAATTTTATATCGGGCATTTTTTTTCTATTCTCGCAAGGTGTCGCTGCAATAGCAAAGAATTGAGTGGAAACATGAAAGTTTTGAACGCATACTTAAAAAAATACGAAAAGTAAAACTACGGATCTCAGAGTGAATGATTTCCCGAGCTGTTTTGGGAACAGTGATTTTACACGGTCGTGCGGAAATTACAACAACTATTAATATTCTGTAAATTTATTAGCAGCTTGTAATTTTCAATTTACATTTTTTACGGGGCAATAAAAAACTCGATTTAAAAAAAAACTAACAGTGGTTTTACCTCTTAATTCAGCCACTTCAGACAAGTTCTTGATCCCAACCAGTGAAGGCAAGGAGGTAACTCAGCCATTTAAGGCAAGGTGAGGATTTCGGCCAGTTGAGGCAATTAGTTTACAGCTTAACTGCTACACTAGCAGGTTTTAATTTCAAGATTATAGCAGGTGTTCAAAATGGTGGTTGACTTCTTGGCATTGTCCGAGACGAACGAAAAAATTTACAATAGCACTTCTTATCATTTGAGGTGGTATTTCTGCAAAAATATTTATTATGCGTTGCCTGAGCTCTTCCAAATCACAAGGTTTAGTGAAATAAACCTTACCCTTCGCGTAGCCCCAAACAAAATAATCAAGTGGCGCGAGGTCGGGAGATTTTGCTGGCCATTCAACAGTTCCTCTTCGACCTATCCATAGATTTTCGGAAGTACCATTCAAATAGTCCCTAACAATATTCCGATAGTGTGGAGGAGCCCCACCTTGCTGGAACCAAGCATTATCGAACTCATCACCAGCAATCTCTTGTATTGCGGGAACTATTTGATTTGTCAACATTTCCAGGTATATTTCTCCATTCAAATTTCCATCTATGAAAAACGGTCCTATGATTCGATCCTTGAAAACTCCTGCCCAAACATTTAATTTTTGTGGATACTGCGTGTGTGTTTCAAGCATCCAGTGAGGGTTTTCGTCACTCCAATATCTGAAATTATGGCGATTAACTTTTCCACTGAATTCGAAAGTTGCTTCAACTGAGAAGATAAGTAGAGATGACAAAAAAATTGGGTTTTAGTTACTCCTTTTCATCATTAATTCACTAAATTCAAGTCGCCGATCAAAATCATCTTCATTTAACTCTTGGTGAAGGTGAATTTTGTAAGGATGAAATTTCAAATGTTTCAAATTCTTATGAACTGAAAATGCACTCATACCAAGCTGTTGACTGGTTTTTCTGATTGATAACCTTCGATTTTCAACAAATGCCTGGGCCACTTCCATTTGTCGAGCTCCCGATGTTTCAGATTTTGGTCTTCCAGAGATTTCGAAATTCCCACTTGATCTACATGGAAAGTTTCATTGAATAAAATCACAATTTCATCATAGGACCTTTCTTTATCGCCCCACCCTCGCATCATTAAAAGAGAAACTCTCTCTTCCTCTGTTAAAGTAGCCATTATGCAGAAAAAAAACGCGAGAACTAATGAAAAATGAAATAACTTTTTCCGTACAAAAGTGCGCTCCTACCTCTACAAAAGTTGGAAGGAACTGGACGTTCTCGTAGAAATTTCACAAAACAAATACTGTTATTAAGAAGAACACTTTAAAAAACATTCATAAAAATCAAGATATCATAGATATTGTTTTTTAAACTGAATCTTTCTTTGTCATCACGAATAGCTAGAGTTTGTAAATATTTACAAACTTATGGACGCTTAAGGTTTATTTCAATTTTGTGCGATTGCAGCGACACCTTGCGAGAATAGAAAAAAATACCCAATATAAAATTAACGTATTTTTGGCCGTAGAATCCGAATCCGCTATAAAAAATACGGATTTTCATTACAAATTTCAAAGTTGCCCCCGCCCCACTCACTGGGTTAGGGGTGGGAGAGTTGAATCCAATATCATTGGATAGATTTCGTAAAAATAACAATTACGTGTTTTTCAGTTTTTGAATTGGACGTTTTTTTATGGGCACAAGACGCTACCTTTGAAATAGTAATGTTTTCTTTTCATTTTTTGCGATTACAGCGACACCATGCAAGAATCGAAAAAAATGTCCGGAATAAAATTTACGTATTTTTTGCCGTAGAATCCGATTCCGCAATAAAAAATAGGGATTTCCATTTGAAATTTTAAAGTTGCCCCACCCACAGGGTGGTAGGTGGGGAGGTCATTTTGATATCAGTAGATAGTTTTTTGAAAAATTCTTAACATGTATTTTTTTATTTTTCGATTTGATACAAACTGTTCGAGATTTTCCACCGTTCCCATACTTTTCTAACAGCCGGTATAATTCATGTCTGTTTAAATAATTGATATATTTATTTACTACCTATTTCTAAATTAATCCCAAGATTAGTAGTCCGGTGCTCTGTGTTGAATATAAATTATCATTTTATTCACTTTCAGATTCTTCCTCCAGCAACAGTGTTACACAGATGCGAATCAACTGGCTGCTGTAACAAAAGAAAAGAACGATGTCTGCCTAAATCAGAGAACGTAACTGAAGTTATACTGACTTTTGGCACTACATTCCGAAAACTAAAATACTTGAAAATGAAAGCAAAAAATCACACAGAATGTAGCTGTCAGGAAATAAATTTAACATAATTTTAAGAAAATTGTGTGTGTAAATAAATTAGTTTAATTCTAATAATCTATGTCAATATCATCTGTGTTATTAATTTTAGAACTTATTTATTTTCTGTATGTAATTTGTGTAATAATACAATTATTTAAAGTTTTACCTGTTTTTTTAAACTATCTAAATTGAAATAATTTTACAACACGTATATACAGTTATGCTGTAATAAAATTGTGTATTGCTTCCATGCCATCTGCATAGATAGATAACTTAAATTATGAAGAAATATATCTTTGGAACTAAAATTTTATTTGGCATAATGGAAAAGTAATATAAGAAAGAACATTTCAATTGTGAGTGCTATATTATTTAAATCTAGTTTATTTTACAGATTCACACGTACAGTAATTGTCTAATATTGGGTTTGCGTCAGCTTCCAAGTCATCAATTTGAACATGCGCTATCCACTTGATAACGAGGGGCATTTTTGGAATTAAATATACTATAAATATTATAAATCCTGGTTCACGTAATTGATATATTTGAAGTTCAACATGCCTTTGCTCCGCATTATTATCTTGTATATAGCAGTGCGCTAATTTTACCTGAAAGGTATCATACATATGCCCTTTAAGGTAAACACACGGTAAACACGAAAATAAAAAAACATCATTCAATGCTACCCATTTATTGCTTCTACTTCGTAGATTTTCATCATTCACATTAGCTTTGGTTCTTGTGCTCTTAATATCATTTCTTCCGCTAATTCTACATTTGTATCATGCTTTAGAATGGTTTCAAAATACTTTTTAATAATGGTACTGGCAATATGAAGATAGTCATCAATATTGCTTGTGGAATCAACCTCTGTTTACTTAAAACTGGTTTATTGAAATCCAATATCATTAGGAAAAAGCGTAAGACTTTAGAAAACATATGAAAACTGAAGGCTAGTTTCTCCACACACATACCAGCGTTCATTCCTGCCATTTTTTCCTTCGACTTTCTTTCTTCTTAAGAAATTGAAATGAAGTAAAGCATGCTCTATCCCACTAACACAAACTTAATTTTTCTTGTCAGTTTTTACTGCAGGACAATCCTCTTATTTTTCAAAAGAATTATAATCCTTTTAAAGTCCACTAACACAAAATACATTTTCCTGTAGTTTTCTCATATTAAACTAAACATACTCTTATTCTTTCCTATTATTTGGGTTTTCTACCACATGTACTATTATCCTCTTCAAAACAAATCACCGAATCTACAAAATAATAGAATTATTGGAAAAAAGAGCCTCTGCGCCCGTGACGTTTACGCCAAAGGAAAAGTCAGAGGTTATGTTTTGCAAATAATATAAATCGGAATAAACACAAAAATAATGTATTTTGCTGACGTTTCGGAAAGTAATCTCTTTCCGTTTTCAAAGCTATTTTTTGAAGAACTCTTATTTTGCTGTGTATGTCAAATACACAGCTTTAAGATTCTGTTTATGTTATTTCCATAGATACTTACTACTTACACAGAACATAGAACTGATGATATTTTTTTTTTTTTTTTTTTTTTTTTTTTTTTTTTTTTTTTTTTTTTAGATAATGTTGAGTTTGTTAAGTTCTTCTTTTAACATTGGTAGCCAGGTTGTACAAATATCTACAGAACAAACAATTCGATACGCACTTATCTTCATTTAATAAGATTATTGCTGATTCTTTAATTTTTCTTTTTTTGGTATCTGTTTCTTTTGTTAAAATTTTTGCCGAGTCCCAGTTTATTCTATGTCCGTTTTCCCAAGCATGTTCACAAATCTTTGATTTCTGAATTTCATTCTTTCTAATGTAGTTCTTGTGCTCATCCAACCTCACACTGAAAGGTCTGGATGACTCACCCACATAACATTTATCACATTCGCACGGGATATTGTAAATACAGTTTTTTGAATTCTGCTCCCTGTTTATCGGTTTTGTTTTTGTTAAAATAGATCTTAAAGTGTTCCCCGTTTGAAATATCGTCCTAACATCAAATTTGTCACCTATACGGCGTAGCTTTTCCGATAGTCCGTATACATAAGGAATTATTGCTGTATAATGACGTTCAGGTTTTTGTCGTACCTGATTGTCCCTATTTTCAACATTTATGAAAATTCTATCAACAAAGGCTTCAGGATATTGATTTTGTACTAGAACCTCTTTGATAAATTTTTTTTCTCGTTATTTAATATTTCATTATTAGATGAAATTATTTTGGCCCTATCGTATAAACATTTTACAACACCCCTTTTAACATTTATTGACTGATTTGAGTTAAAATTTAGATATCTATTAGTATGTGTTGGTTTTCTATAAACGCTTGTTTCAATTGTATTATTTATCCTTCTAATTAAAACATCTAAAAACGGTAGTTCATTCCTACTTTCTACTTCTAATGTGAATTTAATAGACGGTTCCTTACTATTTATATTTTCTAAAAAACTATCTAGTAAATCAACACCATGAGGCCAAATTGCAAAGATGTCGTCAACATATCTCCACCAGATAACCGGTTTGTTTATACAATTTTGAACATGTGTGTTCTCAAAGTTCTCCATAAATATGTTGCTTAAAATTGGTGATAATGCAGACCCCATAGCCATACCAAAATCCTGCTGATAGAACTCATTATCCAATTGAAAATAGGTTGTTTTTATACACAGTGTTAAGAGTTCCATTATGCTATTTACACTTAATTTAGTTCTAGTTTCCAAATTATTATCATTTAGCAACCTGTCTTTAACTATTTTTAATGTTTCATCTACCGGAACATTGGTAAAGAGGCTAACTACATCAAAACTAACCATCAGGTGTGATTCATGAATATCGGTTTCATAAATTTTTTCTATGAAATGTTTACTATTTTTAATATATGAATCGGTATTTCCAGATAATGGATCAATAATTTTAAGTAAAAATTTTGCCAAATTATGACATGGTGAATTAATAGAACTAACAATTGGTCTTAAAGGAATATTTTGTTTATGTGTCTTTGGTAAGCCATAAAAATGAGGGGGCTTACTATGATGTGGTGTAAGTTTCCTTCGTTCAAAATCATTAAATTCATGTTTGTATTTAAACAAAGTTCTGTAAATTTTGCTCTCTATTGATTTTGTTGGATCTTTGTTTAATTTTGAGTAGGGTCCCTCATTTACAAGAGTCATGATTTTTGTGTTATATATATCTTTATCTATAATGACTGTGGCATTACCTTTGTCTGCTGGCAATATTTTTATACTTTCATCGCGTTTTAAAGAAATATACATACTCTATCAAAAATGTGTCACTTTGTATAGAATTATCTCGTCAGACGAGCTTTTTACTTTGGAGCGTAAAGATTTATATTTCGTTTCAAATTTTAGTGTAGCCTAGTACTTGTGTAGAGTGGTGCGCTGTTATACAGGGTGTTATTTAAATACGTGGCCAAACTTCAATGGGTAATTCCTTGAGCGATTCCAAGACGAAAAGTTTATATAAATATAGGTCCGGTAATGCTTCGTTTTCAAGATACATGGTGTCAAACTTTCTTTAAAAAAAATCTTTTTTTCCCAAGAATGTTAATAATCCTTTAGCCAATTTTGTTGAAATTTGGCAGTGTTATTTATGGTAGAAAGGGACTAATTTTGCCCTAAGTAGATTAAAATTACTAAGTCCAGTGGCATCCAGGGGGGCACCTTAACCTATTTTTGACAAAAAAATGTGTGCCACTGATTTTATTAAAACTTTTATAATTTCTATCGCATAAGCAACTAAAAGTAAAACTTTTTTGTCTCTCGAATTTTTATACTATCTTGCTTCGTTTTCGAGAAAAAAATTAAAATCACTTTATCACATGTTCCTGGGACAACATAATAAGGAACTAAAACTGCCAACTATCAGAAAGTGGGGTGTATCTGTTATTTGTTTCCATATCAATCAGTTGATTGTAGGTCTCCCCATAGCAGCCGACCTTTGGAAAGTGCCTGATTCGCACAGCTTTTGATATATTCTTACAAATGTTTGTCTATTTGGTACAAGGCGATAAGGATGTCTCTCTTGATAAATCCATCTAGCCGCTCTGGAATTGCCTTGGGCCATTCCATAAACAAAATGCATATCGGCCATTTCCGCGTTTGTAAATTGATCCATTTTCTAATATCAGTAACAAATTTTATAGCTTAAAACTCTTAAAAATACTTCAAATAATTACATACGCACTGTTTAAATTTATGTCAGTTATGTCAAAGTCAAATTTGTTTGATCAATTGATTCTTTATTTAAACTTTTCGTCTTAGAATCGCTCAAGGAATTACTCCTTGAAGTTTGGCCACGTACTTAAATAACACCCTGTATAATAATTATTATAAGACGATGAAGTCTAAAAAATAATTGTAATTGCTTGTATTGGCCTAGCAAATGAACTTTTGTACAAGAAAAAACAGAAACGCCGCATATGGTCAAAAACGTGGCTACTTCAACGGAAATTATACGACATTAATCTTTTACGAGAATTAAGGACAAGCGAGCCCACCGATTTCCAAAGTTATCTGAGATGAGCCCCAGTACATTTGATGAATTATTAAAATTAGTTACTCCATATATGCAAAAAGAAGATACTATATTGAGGAAGTGATTTCCACTCGAGGAGAGCCTCGTTGCAACATTACGATATCTGGCTACTACTGGAAGAAGTTATGAATGCCTGAAGTTTAGTACTGGAATTTCTTCACGGTCTCTTGGCCGTATAATTCCAGAAACTTGCAAAGTAATTTACTAAGTTTTACAGAAAGGCTATCTGAAAGTAAATAAACCAAAATGTATTTTACAAAGTTTTGTTACACAAAAATTGTACAAAATTTATATTTCTTTATTCATATCAGCATAGAACCATTTTAACGCATCAGAAATTTGAAGATCACCACTAACTATAACTTATGATTCTTGTGATTCTCATGAGGCACTCATGGTGTATGGTATTGTTACTAAAGAGGTATGCGTGTTAGAGGAAGATAACTTAGTGATGAAGGATAGGAATGATAATTAGTTATTTCTGGATTAATGTTGAATTAGGTTAAATCTGTAGATTCACTTAACCTATTTAATATTGCCCTATTATGTACTTTTGTGAGTATGTATTGAGCCAAGGCTTCACTATCAGTTACTGTTGTAGTCAGTGCTTCAGTACATTTTGTTATAAATACTTTTCTTTGGCGTTCTTCGGTTATTTTCTGCTTCTTTTGTGGATTTATGTTTTCGTCTATTCACCCACCTTAAAATATACAATGAAAGAAACATCATAAATATCTTTTTTAAATCCTTGCGGAAAAATCCCCTTAGATACTGAATTTTCAACTTCACCATTTTCTGATTTGCCTCGAGATCAAATTTTTTCCAAATGTTAACTAGCTCCGAATAGTCACGAATTTTTAAATTTCTTTGTTGTAAACCCCTTTATTTTTAATTTACCACTAGGTAGGATGGGCTCGATACATATCTATAAATTGTTTTAGAACACCTTTAGGCGCATTTCTTAAGTCACATTTTTGTGTTTGTGTGTTGGTATTATTTTATACCTATTCTTGAAATTTAGGTCAATTATGTACGTGACGTAATATTGCGCAATATAATACCAAGTCAAAGAACAGTAAGTAGGCTTTGTAGCATTTAACACCCACCTCACTTGCGATGTCAGGATGCTTCTGTACCTAATGCCGTTAAAGAGGGAGCGCTTATAATATATTTCAAATCCAGGTAGGGCAGGTAGGCACAAAAGTTTCATCAGCGTAAGATGTCCCTAAAGATAAAGCAGGTAGGTCACAATTGTTCATCATCATAAAGAAAAGGTAGGATCGCAGTTGTTCATCTCATAAATCAGTACAAAGATAAGACAGGTAAAATAATTTTGTAACTAATCAAGAATGAATGTTTGTTATGCCATTGTAAAAAAAATACAAAGTGCAATAGGACAATGCAATGAGCAGGTGGGTAGACAGACGAACAGGTGGACAAACGGACAGACGGATGGGCGAACATAATTGCTTAAATCATCATTATTTTTGCTGCAATTATCCTTATTGTTACTGCAATTACCCCATTATTACTGCAATTACCTCATTGTTACTGCAATTACCCCATTGCTACTGCAATTATCCCATTGTTACTGCAATTACCTTTATTGTTACTGTAATTACGCTTATTTTTACTGCATTTACCCCCACTGTTATTGCAATTACCCCCATTGCTACTGCATTTACTGCCACTGTTACTGCAATTACCCTCATTGTTATTGAAATTACCTTTATTTTTACTGTAATTACCCTTATTTTGCTGCATTTACCCCGCACTGCTACTTCAATTGCTGCGTCACTTCAATTACCTCTCACCGTTTCAATTACCTCCCACCACTCTAATTGCATCCAATCATTCTAATTACCACCTGTCACTCTAATTACCCCCCACTACCACCTCTCCTAGGCCATGCTCTCTTACGTACCATTCCCTAAGCCCTGCCCCCAAATTGCCTTCCACCACTCTAATTGCATTCCATCTCTCTAATTACCATACCACTCTAATTACTCCCCACCACTCGAATTACCCCCGACCCCTCAGTGCTTCGGCTCCGGCTCCGAACCGAGGTTCTCTCATTTCCATACTACTCACGACGAAGTCCACCTTGTGCTTTGGCCAAGCATTATTCTGGTCCGACTTTGCCATTTCTTATTATTACTACTTATTTAATGAAATTTCGTACAAACATATTTAGGAGGTTGCTGAATCCAGTGGCGCACTCAGATTTTAAATATAAAAATCGCTTCTAAAATTTCATCATTTTCTGACCCGAAAAAAAATTATAGTAGGCCACGCAATTATGTTTTGTAAAATTTAATATAACACAAAAAAGATGCACTTTTCAGAGATCTTATTTCAAAAAAATTATATATAAATCGAACATTAAATAAACTTTTTAATATGGGTGCTTCCAGGCAAAATGGGACATTTTTATTTCTCTCAGGAAAAATCCAAAATTACGATTTTTTTCAATAAAATTTAGTACAAAAACACATTTGGGGGGTGACTAAATCCAGTGGCACACTCAGATTTGAAATAAACAATTCGCTAATAAGATTTCATAATTTTTTGACCTGAAGAAAAATCATAGTAGGTCACGCTATTATGTTTTGTAAAATTTAATACAACACAAAGATGCACTTTTTAAAGATTATATTTAAAAAGAAATTACTTAAGTCAGACATTTTTATAGGGGTGGTTCGAAGCAAAATGGGACACGCTATATAACAAACATTACAACTATGTTATTTGCTAATGACAAGTATGGCACAGCTTGTCAATAAAATATCTAGTGACGTTTTTTTATCGTTATTAACTTGAAAATGAACTGCCAGCCTAGTAGGCTTCTTGCAAAATTTTGTTCATGGTTTCCAGTAATGGGCTTGTTACCGATAATTTTTATTTATTTATTTATTTATGGTATTCAATAGAATTTGATCATCTAGATAAACTGTTAAAATTTAAGCTTCATAAAAATATCCAATCCTTAGATATTCAATGTTAAAGATTGGGTTTCAGTACAAAGCGCTTCGTTGACTCGTGACGTCTTTCTGCATAAACATTACGGCGACCGCGACCGAGTTTGCTATAAATACTAGTAAGTACTGTCAGTACTCCATTATAATCCGTGTCGAAAAGGTGTTTGTTTGCTTTTAATTTACACAATATTTCCTTTCTTCATTGTTTTTATGTACATATAATTTTCTGTGTCTTCTTTTATCTAAAATAGGTTATAAATATCATATATTTTATAGTCTACCCACACATTGGCAAATTTAAACGCGTTAAAATGATCCTCACAGCAATAAACATGGGATTTGTCAGAAACAAAAACATCCCATTCTGCCAAACTTTTCTAGTTGCAGGATCAAAAGGCAGGCTTATAAACAGTTTTGCTGGGGCATTTCTGGAAGTATTACGGCACTCAGAAGTACACAATAGTCCATGAAAAAGTTGAAAAAACTCCAAAAGCTAGGGATGAAACATGGGTCCCCCAGTTTTCGAAGTCACTGAACACGATGGTGATATTGTTAAGGTTCCCACCCCTCAGCAACTACCCCTAAATTCGAAAAACAACCCCTATTTCGCGTTCTTTCATCGTAGGCATGCGTACCAGTTTTTTTGGGCAGGATTACGGTAGGCCACATGAAATTTAACCATACAACATCTTACTCATCCCGGGGTTGAAACTACCCCCTCCCTTAATACTAAAATATCTCCAAAAAAATCAAAATGCATGAAAATTTGTTTATCCACGTCTTCGAGGGTGCTCAACACGATTGTAATAGGGGAGAACCCACCCTCCACCAATTACCGCTAAAACCATCCCCTTTTCATATTTCTTGATACTGGGCATTTGGGGACTAAAAATTTGCACAGTTCCATACTAAAATCCTATTCGACAAGTGCTCGCATGCACAGTACCACTAAATGTGAAAGGGGGTGATTTTGGGGATTTGGGGGTGGTTGATTGAGAGTGGGGAGTGAAATAGTATAGACATCGTATTTAGCAGCCTCGAAAACTGGGAAAAAACATTTTCCACTATTTTGTATTTGTCGGTGGATTTCAATGTTAGGGGTGGTGGTAGTTTCAACCCCGGGGTCGATGGCATGTCTCGTCACCGAAATCACATTAAATACCCCGATCCAATGAATCCTCATATGCTCAGGATCAAGAAATATGAAAAGGGGGTGGTTTAAGGGTGATTGGTGGAGGGTGGGAGAGAAATGAATATTACCATCATGTTTAGCACCCTCGAAAATGGGGAGAAAACATTTTTCAATATTTTATATTTTTTGGTGGATTTCAATGCTAGGGGTGGTAGTAGTTTCAACTCCGAGGGTGGATAATATGTCGAATGGTTAAGTTTCATACGGTCTACCCGAATCCTGCACAAAAAACCGATACGCATGACTACGATGGAAAAAACACAAAAAGGGGGTAGTTTTTCGAGTTTAGGGGGGGGGGTAGTTACTGGGGGGTGGGAACCTTAAAATATCACCATCGTGTTCAGCGCCCTCGAAAACGTGGGAGTACCTATGTTTCATCCCTGTAACACAACTTTTGTTCACTCATTTTAAACAAGCAAGAAGATATAATTTAACGCTGTTTGCATACAGAAACGCAATAACACGCTTATTAAATCTCGATTATCACCTGACAGCATCTGCAAAGTGACGTTACATGAAGCTCCGCCCAATTTTCGTGCGGCCCAACTCCGGTAATTTATGTAAGGGCTTAAACGGCTTAATAAAAATCAAAAAATTTGGAAATTGCCATAACAAGTGTTCTACTATCGATTTCTAGAATAAAAGAAAATGTTTAACGGACCTATTTGTACGAAACAATTTGAAAAATATTTTATTTTACTTTTTGAGGCAGTTGCCTAAAGAGTGTTGTGCGCACCTCGGCCAAATAATCTTTCTCGACCTCATCCGAAGCTGGACTTCGAATTCGACCGAGAAAGATCAACTTTACGGCCTTGATACACAAATAACTATTGTATGTACTATTGCGGCCAAAAAAAAAAAAAAATAATTGACTGATTTCCCATTATAAATATTGTTCTCACCAGTGACGCATCAATCATAATATATTTTTTCATTTTTATCAGTGTCGATGTCATTGTAATACCCACCAATGATTTATTGTCAAAATAATTTAATTGGCATAACTGACGTAAAAATCCCCATTTACAACAGATCATTTTGTGAAAAACATACTATTTGATAAAAAATCGATTACTTCAGTTCGGCTGCAATTGACCTACTACTTTTGCAAAGCTTACCTTTATTAAATTGGACTGACATGAATGTGCTAGAAGCTATTTTAGGTGGCATCAAGAGCGCTGCTTTAAGTTTATAAAACAATTTTCCATTTCAGATAAACTGTAAACATTTTACAAGTCAGTTTAGTAGATAGTTAAGAGTGATTTTCAATGTTTATGTATTGTTTCATTGAATATCATTTTCCAAGTAAACAACAAATAAAAGTAAATAGGTACCGGTCGTGAGCAAAAAAAATAGGACGTCTTATAACGGTATTTTGCTAAAATCTAGTCGTGTACATCTAACTTAAATTTTTGTGACATTGTCAGTTAGTTGTCATAATTTATTGCAAGTGTGCAAAAAACTAATATGCCTCATATAAGCGATTTAGTTAAATCTGGAGTTATTGCTAAAGTAGAAGATGGATAGTCAATGGAACAAATTGCACTGCATTATAATATTGACAAAAATTCGGTGAAATTAAGAAATGATTTTAAGAAAGTGGAAGAATAAACGGTACGATTAGTAGAAATCCTGGATCAGATATCAACTTATTACGACCTATAGTCGGGGTAAGTAGACGAGGTCTTACAAATACTTGTAGTGAGAGTGACAAAATAAAAGAACAAGTAAAAACAAATACAATTTATTATAAAAAATCAGTAAAAGACAGTACACAAAATTTAACGGTAAAAATATTACAATAAAACAATACAGCAAAGTCTAGGGTTTAAAGTTAACGCTATGGAAAAATGGTTAGTAAATTGAAACAATTTGACAATAAAAAGGAGATACAGTTGTTACTTAACTTTTACAAAGAAAATTGGAGAGTTTCCTGGCGCTCCAGACTTGAAGGTTGTTGATCGAGGAGAAGTCTTCACAACACAATTTGATAGGTTTTACAAATCTTCACAATAGTTAGATAAATTTCTCTTAATCGTAATGTATAAATCAAAATGCAGTGCCAAATCGTATACCAAAATTCGGGTACTAAAGAATAGCAAATGATCCAAAGTCCAAGAATCCAATAATCCGAAAATAACAGAACAGTAGGCAAGTTCTGTGCTCAAAATCTGGCCTCTCCCAAATCGTCTACAATTAAAGTTACAAAATTATTCTCAAGATTAACTTCTAACGTGAGTACGAGTCTATAATAAATCAAAGAAATTCAAACTTACCTAGAATATTACTTCTAGACGATAACTTGCTTATTTATCCTAATAATTCGAAATTTTAATTTAAACAAACCAAAATATAAATTGAAATATTAGGTTAAATCTAATTATTGATCCGGTATTAAACCGATTAGCAACACGTGCCTTTTAACTAAATTAATCCTTAGCGAAGTTTTCAGTTCAAATTATTGATTTAAAAAGAGGAAGTTTTAAGCAATTTGAGCGATTTATAACCTTTGGTCACTCACAAAAACAAAAGGAAATGACAACAGCTGACAGTTCGACAGTCAGGGTACCAACATGTGAAATGTAAAAGACTGACTCGATTTTTATGGACTTTTGATCATTAACTATCTTTACACTATTACTTTGTAAAAAAATTTTATACGCTAATTATTGCAATAATCTATTTTGTAAATTCCCCTAAAATATACACAATAATACACCATTATTTAATAAATTTATATATTTTCTACGGAGAGCCATCTGTTGGAAAGCTTAAAGTGGTAATTTGCACCCAATATTAAGCGTGGTGACATTTATTGCTAAAGGTAATTTCTACTATAGGTAAATTTGATGAATTGATCTACTTATGTTCTTGCGGACATCGGCGAAAGATGGCATGTCACAACTCAACAACCAGATTTGCAATTGGTAAACGCTGTAGTAGAAAATCCATTTTACTCAGTTATTCAGGCTGCTATAGAAACAAATTTTCCTGGATCGAGTAGTACTGGTCGCCGGCGAGTAAGAGAATCGGAGCTACACCGACATGCGGCAGCACAGAAATACTTACTTAAAGCTGAACATAAAGAAGCTCGAGTAGGATTTGCGCTTGAATTTTTAGCGCATGATGTAAATTTTTGGAACAATGTAATCTTTACAGACGAAAAAACTTTCCAGTCAACACACAGCGGTCGTATTCGTGTTTACCGCCCTCCGAATACTCGATTCGATGAGAAATATATATCTAATAATGATAAAAGTCGTAGATTTTCCGTCAATACGTGGGCTTGAATATCAGGACGTGGTCCTGGTGTTTTGTGGCATATTGAGGAACGATTTAATAGTGAAACGTATATCAGGATTTTAGACAATATTATGCTCCCTTCTATGTCACAATTATTTCCTATTAATGAGTTCATATTTCAACAAGACAATTGTTCCGTTCACACTGCTCATACCGTAACTAACTGGTTTCAAGATAACAACATCAATATTCTTAACTGGTCTGGTTCTAGTCATAGTCCAGATCTTGAGCCCGTGGAAGAAGTATGGGGACTACTCGTAAAAAGTATCCAAAAACGAATTGTGGGACCACGGAATGCCGAAGAATTACTGGAAATAGTAAATAATGCATGGGAAAATATTATTACTAATGATTATTGTATAAAGTTATTTAATTCTATGTCAAACAGACTATTAGAAGTTATAAATAGAAATGGTCCAATAACGAATTATTAATAGTTAGTTTCTTGTTAACTAGGATATCCAGGATTGATCCAGGATTTCTACTAATCGTACCGTTTATTCTCCACTTTCTTAAAATGTTACACACCAAATTTTTGTTAATGTTATAACGCAGTGCAATTTGTCTCATTCACCGTCTACCATTTACTATAGCAATAACTACAGCATTAAAATAAAAAATAAATTAAAAGTGATATCTGTTTTATTTCGGCTACTCATTACATATTCAAATAGATACAGATTTACAATAGAAAAAAAAGTTGTCCTATTTTTTTTCTGCTCACGACAGTATATTGAATTTTTAAGCCTATTCTATTACTTTGCATTGATGTATTGGGGGTCAAAGGAGTTGCTTCCGAAAATTTTTCGATAAGAATGTTTTGATCAGGACGATATAAAGTTTCTATAAAAATAGTTATAGCCAATTTGGTCGAAAATGTTTCTTAAATTATTTTATGGTGAATTCCCGGCGCATTCACCATAACTATTGAATACTCTACGCCGTTTTCACTAAACTAAAATATCATTTTAATGAAAAATATTATAAAGTCCTTAAAATGTAGTGCAATATGAACGTATGAAAAATATGTTTTTTGACTTGACCGCTTGTACATTTTTTGAGCTGTAGCTCGGGGACTAGACGTAGAATCGAGTTGGGCCCATAGAGCTTTTGATCAGAAAGTCTAAATTTACAATACCTATATTAAAAATTTTGCCAATTTGATCGAAATTCAATTTTCATAAGAAAATAACGGGGTTTGTTATAAATAGCCGAGGGGCAAACCGCTGGGGAAAATCAGGTGTACAAATCGGGGGAAATGAGCGGAAATTAAGAGGAAATCAAGGGGAAATCTACTGCCATTTTATAGAAATATATTATGCGCATAGGCATTTCAGTTAATGTCTTTTGTTTGAAAAAAGGGTATTTTGAACAATTTTTCAGAACATCGAAAACCATGAAATAGCTTACTAATGTGGCTGTAGAGTACGGTATTATAAGGTTTTCGATACGGCGAAACGTGGGTTCGGTTAAAATGCATATATAATATAGAGAACAAAGCCAAGCACACTGTTTCAGTTATTTGTTTTAAACATGTTTTTATTTTTAGATGTTATTTTAGTGCCTAAATAAATATATCCTAATACCTACTTGAATCTTACACTTAAAACGTTATCTCGAACGCGATCTTTCAAGAAATAATTTTTACCAATTTGAAAGGTAAACATGTAAAAAAAATGTAGTTTAAGAAATAGTGGTAGCGTACTGAAAACCTTACCGACAAATTTAAAACAGAATCAAAATTGGCTTCACTCTAGCGCCTTTTGGATAGTTCTGGAAAAATAAGAGTTATTAAACACGTGTTATACTCTATAGGCCACCATACACGGAAGGGAATTTTAAACGATTTGTCTCGCCACGGACCAAATCTGTTGGTGATATTTCGATTGATGTTTACGTTAGTGACGTGCGGCAGATTTGATGGGTGAAACATCCGATGTGTGACAGGACAGATCGCTGCAGTTCAGTCCTGTCAGTGCAGATATATCATAATTCCGTGCGAATAGTAAAGGTATCATTGAAACATGGAATGGAGAAAAAAATTATTAACCAATTTTATAGATTTATATAAGGAAAAACATGTTCGTGGAAAATTAAGGACAGTTCGTAAGTAAATAAAAATATAACAGGAGAAGCTTATGACGATTTTGCTAATTTTTTGAAAAACTTGACCTGGTATTCATAAATAATTTTTGTAAATCATCCTGCTCATTCGCCATTCTCGAAATAAACGCGTCCATTTTTTTTGGAACCACGTTTCCATCCACTTTGTTTGATTTTTCTTCTTTTCATTTTCACAAATTTGCCAGATACATAGACCGTCTTTATTTTTACTGACAACAAGTCCCTTCTGCATTTTAAGCATTCCTAAAATATTTGGACGCTCGTTCAGTCTCCTAGGAGGCCTCGGAATTTAAATAGGATTTACCATTCACTGAACTCCCCGTCCCGTCAATGACTTAATACTTGGCGAAAGTAAACGATGCGATCTTTACGTGTGTGAAAATCAAAATATATGTACCCTGAGAGACGGCAGATGCGATCTAGCAGATCTGGACGGCGGGATCGTTTAAAATTTCCTTCCATGTATGGGGGCCTTATGACATAACCTGTCGATAGTTCACTCTACAGCGTAATTCTAGCATAGTCGTCTGTAATTTGACTCTGTAGATAAAAAGACAACAAAAACTTTATGAGTTCATTGTTAACGCCATTGAACCATTCGGTATGGTGTCATCAAACACACCGACATACATTAAAAACCTATAAAGGTAAGTGATTCAATTTGCGGAAGAAATAGTATAGAGAGTAACGGTCTTTTAATGAGGTAGTAAAGTTTTTGTTGCCTTTTTTATCTGCAGAATAAAATTGGAAACGACTATTCTAAGCGGATAAACCTCTGGAACAGCACATCGTTTTGCGGTGAATATTTCACTTCGCTTTACTGTTATTATCGTGTTCGATTTTGTGCCATTGTTTTACTGTGATTATTTTGCTATAAGCGAGGCTATAAGTATTTCTTGTGTCGCTGGTTAAGTCGAGTAGGTATCAATTGTTTCAAAAACGTAGAAATGTATAGGGTTTGATAGGTTAGTGAGGTTAGGTTGGCCTTCTTATGAAAATGTAGTGCTGACATAGATTTCAAATTAGTATATTCTTGTTATAGAGCATTGAGTAGCGGATCGTCATTTTTGCTCGAATGATATAGATTACGAAAATAAAGGATCATTCAATTTAGTCGGTATGTCTGTCTGTCTTTTGGCGCTATAACCAAAAAACTATTCCATATAATAATATCTAGCATCTTGTCTAGCGTTGACGCTAGTGCCAAGGAAGAAATCGAATCTACATACAGTGTGACCCACTTTCAATGGAAATATTGTTGTAAAAAATATGTTTATTAACCGATTTTAAGGTTTTTTAGGGGAGTTCTGTAGTCAAATCGCAAAAAAGGAACCCTTATAATTTCGGCACGTCCGTCCGTCCATAGGTTACAGCCTTATAACTCCCGCCATCTTTCCATCGATTCTGATTAAATTTTACAGGTAGGTGTCTTATGTGAACCGCCACATAATTGTGTAATGAAATTATAACAAAATAATTTAGGGTTAGCTTTCATGCATACAACTGGGGATGAACATTTTTATTTTGGCGCACCCTATTACGTGGGGTATCGTTGACTAGGTCTTTAAAAATGCAATAAAGGTTCTTAAGCGACTTTTTTCCTTGGGTGAATACTTCCCGAGATATAAACTCCTAAAGTCGTTAATAATGTACCCTCCTTTTAACTTCCCAACCTTGTGATTAAAAAATCTGAAAAAAATCAAGATAGTAGCATTTTCTAAATACTTTCAATGAAAATTATTACAAGATATGTTAACAAGCTTTTCAGATATCACAATTTTCAGTTTTCAATAGCACTACGGAACCCTTAGTTGATGCGTGTACTACACTCACTTCGGTCCGGTTTTTTAATAAATCATCAAAAAGTTTATCTTCTGAAAAAAATTTAGATACGATTCATGTATGTCAAATACACAGCTTTAAAACTCTGGTTATGTTATTTCCATAGATACAATTTACATAAAACTGATGATATTTTCCTTTAGATAATGTTAAGTTTGTTAAGTTCTTCTTTTAACGTTGGTAGCCAGGTTGTACAAATATCTACAGAATAATTCGATACGCATTTATCTTCATTTAATAGGATTATTGCGGATTCTTTAATTTTTCTTTTTTTGTTATCTGCGTCTTTTGTTAAATTTTTGCCGAGTACCAGCTTATTCTATGTCCATTTGCCCAAGCATGTTCACAAATATTTGATTTCTGAATTTCATTCGTTCTAATCTAATTCTTGTGCTCATCCATCCTCGCACTGAAAGGTCTGGGTGACTCCCCCACATAACATTTATCACATTCGCACGGGATATTGTAAATACGGTTTTTTGAATTCGAAACTTATTTTTCTATTTTCAATCATAACAGAAATAAATGGGCGATCTATATATAGTGAATAACCCTGTACGTACCCCACCATATGTCGCACTTTTCGATCCGACTTGACAGTAAAAGTGCATCGGAATCCAGTGTCGCCAAACCACCAGGGATTCCTATAGAAGCTAGAGTCGGTGTTTAGAGCAGCAGCAGGAAAAATCTCGGTACCAAGTCCTACACCTGCTAAACTTCGGTTTCTCCGAGCATAACATAGGAATATTTAACCTGGGGAAGAGCTTTCGTATTTTACATTCTGGGTTTACTTAATTAATTAATAAATTAATTGATAATTCGGTTTGATTAATTGGCCCCATTTTCTTCAACCATTACGTAATTTTGTAGGGATTCTTTTTGTGTGTATTTTACCTCACCTTTACTTAGACTACTTTTTCGTGTGACCGTCATATCTCGCAACGGTTTTCAAGAAATCTGAAAAATGCGACTTTTGTAAAAAAAAAAATAGGTATCGTAAAAGTTACTCGTGCTGCTTTTACGCATACATAATTCTATCGATTGTACCTATTCTTTCGATTATTTACATTTTATTCTTATCTTGTTTTAAAGCACTTCGAGTACTAAGTCATTATTTTTCAGAGATAACCGAAGAGCTCTTCCTTTAGCTTTTTTATTCTTGTGCATTTGTGGTCACCAAAATAATTAAACGCAACAACGCGACGGACGTGGATTCCCCATGAAGATTAGTCATGAACAATTAATTCTACATTGTGGTAGGTGATATCTTATAAATTAACAAGTTAACAAGTTTACCATACACTTTCATTCTCAACTCGACACCGCGCTGACGAGATTATAATAGGCTGCGACCGTCTGCGCAGTGCCATATAGTTTGTTTATTAATAAAACTTTTAAAGATAAACTAGCAATATGCTTTTATACGAGATTGTGTTAATTATCACGTGCAGTAGTGTAGTTGTGTGCAACAATGCTGGAGAATGGAGGAAACACAGTCGATTAGCTTCTGCAAATTCATTTCCTTGCAGTGTACCACAGCGCAGGGTAATTTATATAGACGATCTTAAACATCTTATGGGAGAAGAAATTTGGAAGTATAAGGATAATGTAAGTACTACTATAATTTTTATTTCAAATATTTATACAGGTAAATAATTCAGGAACATTAACATTAAATATGTTCATACTGATTTATAAATTTTGCTATACGATATTTATATATATGAAAACTGTAATAACTTCTCATTATAGCCCAATAAAATGGGACGAAATTTGTCGATTTGGATGAAATAATTCAGAGCGGGCTGAAATTTTGGGAACAGGCTTATTTTGTGGTACTTTTTAATACTTATATCGAAAGTCCTCACCCGTACAACTTTTATAAGAGGTGTTATTCCCGTTTGGGCCATAAAAACTGAGTTAATCGTGAATCCGCGATTTCCGCGACCTTCCGAAGCGATTTTCACGAATTCCTCCAGGTGTATCGTGGCGTAACTACCAAGTGTTATTCAGGACGTCCAAATAATAAATACACAATAAAAAAAGTTTTCGTAGAGCACGAATTTAGCACAGAGGTCAATTTTACAGTTAAAACGCCTGGAGTAAAAAGAATTAAATTTATTATTTTTTAATATATTAATCTTTATCACTTTAGAACATGTAATACATTCGAGATTTTACTTTGAATTACCAGTAATTTTAATAATTTCATTTGAACTACTACTATATTTTAATTGAATCTGTATGGACATTTTAAACATATAAACATATCAATTAATATTATTTCTTGTAATTATCTATTATCAAGTACAGTGTAAAACTGTAGTAAAACTAATAAATAATAATAACTCAGGCGGTATCTGCTTAAAATCACCTATGTTTGGGTAAATCGGATAGTATGGCAGATTTTCGGCTTAATCGTTCCTAAAAATCATAAAAAATGATAATTTCACTATGCGCTAGTTTGAAAACGTGAGCGTAATTTTGAAAGTTGAAAATCTTTTGACGTATAAAAGAGCATTCGAATTTTCAAATTCATTTTGAGATATTGAAATCCGTTAATTAAGAGAGCCTAGGGGTATGTGCCCCGCCGAGCGCTGAATTACAAGTTACAAGCCTGGCGCGTTAAGTGTAATAATTGCATATTTATTGCAATCGAAGGATTAGCGTTCTGTTGGTAATATGCAATTATTACACTTGTAACTTGTAATTCAGTGCTCGGCGGGGCACATAGCCCGGATAGTAGCTATTGGTTGCAGTCTGGTTATGGTCATCATAGTAAAATAATGATTTTATAGAGGAGTTTGCGATTAAACATATTATGTTTTAATATTCCGCCCCCTAAAAGCACATTTGAACCATTTCAGGCCTTGCTTGTACACATTTTTCCATTATTTTAGGTACTAGAATTAGTTTACAAAGTTTGGCTAGAGTTATAGTTAACATACGTCTCTTACATATAATACATATACATAATATATACAATACATATAATAATACTAATGTTATTGCTAAATATTTTTTCTTATTATCTAAATAAAAGCATTCAGATTATTATGAAATATGGCATGAAGTTAAATGCAATATGTAATTATATAGTGATATTTCATTTTTGGTTTTAAGCATCAGGATTTGACCATTTCTAACATTTCCTGTTCATTTTCAGATCCAGCCTCCAGCAACAGTCCTGCACAGATGTGAATCGGCTGGCTGCTGTCGCGAAAGAACTGAACGGTGCCTGCCTGTCAAAAACAGCATAAGAAACGTTACGCTGACTTTTGGCATTATACAATTACATGCAAGAAATGTGACATATTTTAATGTAACAGCCCAAAATCATACAAAATGTCGCTGTCAGAAAATAGATAGTACCGATATAATTTAAGAAAATAATGTATGTTTGCGTGCATATATTAGTTAATGTGCTATGACCATTGTCAATACCATCTGTGATATTAGTTTTAGAACTTATTTATTTTTTTATGTAATTTATTTATTTAAATATATAATTATGAAATTGTTCACGAAATATTTTTTAGACTAAAATAATATTCCAACATATAGTCGAAATCACGAATGTTGTCGTTCACGTCATCAATTTATGTACTTACCAACGACATGCGATTTTTCTATCTTTGCAAATACAACTAGGCTGGTGCCAATACCTTTTTGAAAAAAAAAATAATAATAACAGGCAAGGACCAGCCGGGAAGTTTAGATAAGGTTATAATTAAGAGAAAAAACAAAAATTAAAGACGAGATAAAGTGAAATTGTGAAATGGGGGTGCTGTTTAGGGGTTGAAAGTGTTCTTTTCTGATTTTCGGCGAAACGTGACCTCCTAGCGGAAAATGTCCTTTATAGAAGTTGTAGATAATAAATAATTCTAAAACTTCCAAATGATGCGTTTTTTAAAAAACCTCATTTTTTGAGAAAATGGCGAGAAACCGGCATTTTGTTTTTTTTCTCTCGTAAAATTAATTCAATATACATGAAATTATGTGAAAGTATACCTTTTGTGCATTGAATAAGCATGATTCTTGTGGAGTCTGGGAAGCAAGTAGTTTCCGAGACAATTACATTTTTCGAAAAAAAAAAAAACATCTTTCATGAAAAACTTTATTGGTGTTTCTTTCGATTTAAATATTATATCGGGGGTTATTATAACCGTTGAAATGTTTAATTTAAAATGGTCTATATATGTTGATGGTTTATTTTTCATGAAACCGCTTAAAATTGATAAAAACAAAAAAAATTCGACTTCGAATCAGGAATTTTTCAATTTTTTAAAATTATTTTCCATTTTCTTTTATTATTTATGTAAATAATGGATTAAATTTCAATGACAGAATTTACTTCAATGTAATATTACTAATGTTGAATGAATTTAATTGAAAAAAGCAGAGGAAGCCATCCTGAAACTTTGAAATCAATAACATATTAATAAAAAAAAAATTAAGTTATTACTTACTATTAATTTACAAAATTGTGAATTCGGAAATTTGGTAAAAGAACAATACTACTGAATAAATTGCAAATAAATATTTTAATTATGTTCGAAAGCATTATGCAGCTAATAGTTTTATAGTATTCGATGAGTATCTCGAAATAAATAAAACATTAACTACAACACTTGTGACGGCAGCAAATTTTCCATATAACCAATGTGATGGAAAAGGCAAAGCGTATATTTCCCTCTCACAGGCAAACGATATAAAAAGCTAGGAAACTCGTTTCAAACAACAGAAATCATTGATGGGAGCTCGCCTAGGATCTACTTCGAGCCCTCTAATTTCTCCACCAATTCTACCTCGACAGCTATTCCAGCTCAGCTCTTAGAGTTTGTGACGTCTGGAATCACCGAAGTATCTACTCAACCAACTATTACTGCATGCATGCAGTCTGGTCGATAGCCGAGTGGGATTGATGCAAATATCCCCATGATCAGAGATTTTATACGAGATACAGCGGACAGGTTTTTTAAATATAAAGTGGGTAATTCCACACTTACCGCCAACTTAACCAGTATGAGGAGTTATAATGAAATTCCTCACACACATAAACTTATTCACGAGGGGTTACCCCTCTACCATCAGAGGTAACGCTAGGAAGCTACGTAAAACTGGTTTAGCCCTGCAAAGGGGGTATGACCATGTTGGGTGACATGTAACATTTTTCAAGCAAAATTAGAATTCTTTTTATGTTTCATTTAAACAGAGTCATTTTTATTTTCATTTAGAGTACCTTTCATTTTCATTTAAAATTACTTTTGTAGAATTGCATTTATTTTTAGTTGACTGATAAACTCGGTAAATTGTAAATATGTATATAGAATTCGTAAAGCAGGTTTTCGCGCTTTCCTGCAGTAAACACACCCTAATTTTGTAAATAGAAATCATTTTTAGAATTTAACTTTTATTTTTGACTACGTAACCTTTTTGGAAGAAAACTTTTAATTTGCTAAATCTTTATAGGAAGGCAATGATACCCTAAAAATAGTAATCATTGGTAGAGAAACTTCACGATGGCATTAGATCCGCCGCCTGACAGGATTCGTTTATTTATTAAATTTGTATCCAGCCGGGTTTACAGCACTTAGTGCATATTGTCAAATGAAATAAATGAAGTAAATAAAATACCTTTGAATTGTGAAACACAGCTAAATAAAATAAAGATATTTTAATGGTTTTTTTAATGGTAATGGCGCGAGGTGGCAATCGCGATTAATCACACGGACATCGCACTACCGGGTTCGAATCCTGGCTCCGGCACTGGCACTGTTGGAGGAAATGGTTGTATGTCCGCGTTTTTTCAATGTCTAACCCTCTTCCGCACAAGCCCTGGCTTCTGGAATTGGGGGTTGTCTAATTTCTGTGGTGTTTATTTATATAACGCTTCGTCAGCTATTCCACCTCAGCTCTTAGTGTTTCTGACGCCTGGAATCCCCTGAGTATATAGTCCTAGTCATTTCTTTCGCCATCCATGAAGTGTCAATTCCAAAACCTTGCTGTGGATACTGCCGACCTTGCGGCGGGAGGTCCTATATTTGAGGGAGGGCATAATCTGGCTGTTTACACGGCGCCGGCGGCAGATAATATCGCCAATATAATCTTATGTAGTTGAAAAGTTGATTATTTCGGGTTTAGCGTTATTATTTAAAGTTGAATTTACATTCTAGTTTCGACTGGGAATATGAGTATTTTGCGTTTTTGTGGTACTAAAGGAAACGTTTGATTTTTATGAAATATTTAGTTTTGATTTTAATTAGGAAGTAAGATACATTTATATTTCAATCTTTTCAGTTTCAAGCAATATAAAAATGAAGTCAGTAAATTTCACTCGCTAAATATTTTATTAGGGAAGTTTACGTTTGCTATCACTAAATGGATATCTTTAGAGTTATGCAAAGACATGATACTTTATAAGTGACCAGTCAACATTTACGTCAATGACTATTCTGCAGTTTAACCAAACTAGTAGGTGGTTCCTGCGTCCACCACATCTCACGTAAGGTTTTGCAAGAATACTTCATATTCAAAGTATACTAGGAAGACTTTCCTACTGTAACCATAAGGTTATTTGATTGTTGCCAATTTTACCTGCAATAAAATTATAAATACATAAATTCGACGTATCATGCGCCAACAAAAGTTGAAACATTAACAACGGTCAATTGGCTGTTAGGTTGTTGATTGATGTTCCGTTACAACGTGGGATGTTTAATATTTCAGACTATGTCTGTTCACTTGTTCGATTGAAGGGTGATGCAAAGCAACCTTCGACCTTCGCGGATTCGCGTCTTCGTATGGTTGAAAATCATACGCAACCTTCTAGTTGCTTTAGAGGAATTTCCGCAGCATTCTAAAATATTTTTCGTGAGGGTAAACTTTCGTCTACAGCACAATTAATATGATTATATGAGCAATTGTCCCAATTCTAATCTCAAACAATAACAATAAACTTTCGGTAATTGCCACAACTCTTATTTCAATCAAAATAACACGGAAATTCTATTGCATAACATGGTTCTTGTTATTTGCATAACCAACTCTAAAACATATATGAGTTGGTTATGCAAATAACAAGAACCATGTTATGCAATAGAATTTCCGACAATTGTCTAAATATTATATAGGAAAGTTTATGCTGCTACAGTAATGACCATACTGTATACAGTATGGCCATTACTGTAGCAGCATAAACTTTCCTATATAATATTTAGACAATTGTCATAAATATTTGAATTGTTTAACTCCATCTTTGGCTATTTGCTACAACAATTGTTATAAAATAAAAACTTTTTTGTGGCTATTGTCCCAATATATGCATTAAAACAATTTCTGCTTTTTCTTTCAACTTTAACTTTCTGGAAATACCAACTAAATATATGATATTGATTTAATTCCAATGAAATAAAATCTGACAACAAACTTTAACTATAAATTCACAGTGCAATCTTGAGTAATAAAACGGCAAGTAAATAACATAAATGATTAACTAGGTTTCTCAATTAATAAACAATGTGTTCAAACTTACAAAGTATTTAAATTAAGAGGGTAATTAATTTTCTAGGGTAAACAATATCAGATAGGAAAACGTAATGTCAAACTTTGCATAAAGAACTTGGGTAAATATAAAAGGTTACTACAAACACAATGCAGTTTGGGTCCTAACTTTGTAAAACTAGACGATCAGATAAATGGCCAATTTGTTTACTTATCTTATCATAAAATTGAGATAAATAATTACTGGGTGGGACTAAATATGTTCTTGGTTGCTTAACGATCAAGGATTTCGGTAACTAATTAACAGACAGATTTTTAAAATACATTATTTACGCTTTTATCTAAAAAGATAAAACTTGGTAGATTAATTAACCTAAAATGGCCTATCGCTTGTTGTAAACATATTTTTTCTATTGCAATCATCAGCATCTTATTTGGGTGAGTAGTAACGGACATTTTGAATCACACTAAAAAAAATGCATTTTCGATGTCAGATTTAAAAACTTTAGAATATTTTATAACGTTAAGGTGCTTTTCTTTGTTATAGCTAAAATGCAACATTTTCGAAAAAAATTTATTTAAACTTTTCGTGTTTCCTTGCATAAGTTCCCAATGATTATTAAAAATGAAATGCTGGCTTTGGAAAATCAAGAAAGTACCTTAATGTAAAAAAAACCCAAGCTCAAGATATCAAATAGATTGTTACGTGTTTACAATCTCCAGTAAACATCCTGCATGTAGGTTCAAATAGCTTGCAACAACAATTTTCACAAGTAGCCTATTTATTAATCACTTAATTACAATAATGAAGTCCTTATATACTTTAGTGCACACTAATTACAAGTTCCATCTACTATAGTCTCACTACTAAAATTCACAACTTATTACTATTCGTATTCCATCTGTTCACTTGTTCGCTGTGCCTCCGGCGCTTTCTCGCACGTTCTATGAGGCAGTGGCGTAGGCGTGCACATAACAATATTTTGAGAAAAATGAGACTTTTATGATCGCAATAGAAAAATCATGTTTTGCGACGGGTCATTTTTAGGTTAATAAATGTACCAAGTTATATCTTATTAGATAAAAGCGTTTTGAAGTTATTTAAAAAGAAAATGATCCATCTTTAAAAGGTTGTAGCTCCGTTAGGAAGCATTTTTGGATATAGCGCAATTCAGAGGGGTGGGAGATTGGAAATTTAATGATGTTATTTGCACGGCCCATAGAGTTTAAACTCAGTTATCGTCAAAAAATTTCATTAAGAAGGGTGCGGAAATGGGTGAGTTAAGTGTTCCTTTATAACTTTCGATTGGCGCATGTTTTCTGAACAGCGTAAAATGCTATTTTATACTAAATTTTATGGGCTTTTCGAAAATCAAAAGCAAACCTCCCTCCCTCTCTCGTTTGCAATTAACGTTTATAACAATTTTCCGTAAGAAACTGTGACTCAAGTTCCTTTATTGTTACAATTATTCGTTTTTTTTTCTTATAATATCGACTGATGTTTTATTCGACGATAATATAGAGCTTCAAATTCCCTGAAAAATACATGTGGACATATGACCTTCCAGCTTTTGGTTCGTGCCGTAGCAGATTTTTTCCTTTTATAAATAAAAAATTGTCCATACATATTGTACTAATAATGTAATTTACGTTGAGCTGACATAAAATAACGTCTGGAATTTGCAGTTTTTGTTTGTCAGGAGAGTCTCTGCACGTCCTGTAGATTCAATTTCATGATTTAATATCTGCGATATTATTTATTCAATCCATCTATCTTTCAATGTATTAGATCTGTAATAACATTAGTAAATTGGGCCATTTAGTCAAATCGAATTTTCAAGTATCTCTCCCGCCAATAAGCAATTTTGTATGATTTTTTTTTTGTATTTAATAACTACCTCTTACTTATAGTGCAGTGTGTGAGTCGGACGAACTTGTAAATATTTTGCTATGCATCGAGAGTACCTCCCTCCCCCCTTTTCGAGGATGCTGAACACGATGGTGCTGGTAGAATTCCTGTTTGGAGTTGCGCAACCTCCCAAACAGCCAACAACCACCCTCAAAAGGGATTAAACGCTTATCATGCACATCCTTTCCATCGGTGAAACTTAGCGTACCCCCCCCCCCCCCGTTTTCGAGGACGCTGAACACTGTGGCGATGCTCAATGTTTCTTCCGACCCCCTCCAACCCACCTAACGGCTAACGAACACTCCCGTAAGAGGGAAAATATATATTTTTTATATTACCGGCAAAATGTATATACCGCCCGTTTAGGAGGATGCTGAGCACGAGAAAAATAATCATACCTCTCTTCGTGATTATAATTCCCTTTTTCTAACACTATTTCAGAAAGTACACGTTCCACAACTGAAAACCACTGCCCAAGGAATCACTACTTCCACATCCAGATTTTATAGCCAAGTCTTATACACACAGTAAATCCCAATGTAATATTTTATTCCCTTTAATAATAGAGTGGGGGCGATAGAGGGGGTGGCAAATGTAAAAAAAATTATAAACCCTTGATTCTCGTATACCCACTAAATCATAATTTAATTTTTTATTCCGTTAAACAATAGGGTGGGAGTGGCAATTAGGGTGGTAGAAGGGGTAACTAACGCCAAAATAAATTTTAAAGGCCCCTAGTTCTTGTTCGCACACTAAATCCCAATTTAATTTTTTACTCCCTTTAATAATAGGGTGAAAGTGGCAATGGGGGTGGTAGAGGAGGTGGCTGATGCCAAAAAAATTTTTAGAGTCTCTTGGTTCTTGTATACACACTAAATCCTAATTTAATTTTTTACTCCCTTTATTAATGGGGTGGGGGTGGCAATGGGGGTGGTGAGAAGGTAGCTAACGCCAGAAAAATTTTTTGAGACTTTCGTTTTTGTATAAACACAATCACATTTTATTTTTTTTACTCCCTGTGTGGAGGTGGTATTGAAGGTGACAGTGGGGGTGGGGGGGTGGCTGATGCCAAAAAAAAATTTGGGACCTTGACTCTTCGAGCATGCCCTAAATTGCAATTTTATGGACTCTTACCTGCTTACTTTTCCTATTTACCCTTATTTACCTCATTTACCCCCGAACTCTTCAACGGAATTAGATCAAAATATAATCTAGATCCAGATCTCGTTACAATACATAAGTGTACCAAACTTCAAGTCAATACCATAAAAAGTTACAAACAGACAGACAGACCGACAGACAGGAAATTTTTTTGCTCAAATTTAAAATCTAAACGGTTTATGACATTTTAAGCCTATTTCAACAAAAACATTTTTTTTTGCAACACATTATATTGGAATAAAATTATTGTATAAATAAACAACTTTTTTCGTGTGATTTCTAAAATTTTGTTAGAGAAAGTATAGTCTAAAACACATTTGAAATGGCATATTTCACACTCGTGAACCTTGATCCTCGCCTTCGGCTCGGACTACAAACTTTTCGCTCGTATGGAATATGGGCCATTCCACAACTTTTTGTAGGATATGCTATTGTTTATCCTGTAGTTGAAAGAGATAATCAAGTACTTACAAAACAGGTCAATTGAATCATTAATACGTACAATTTATTTTATAACAAAAAGTGATGGAAACTTTTATATTGTCGCGTATAAATAAGCTTGGCTAAATTGTTACAGCTTTATTTACATGAAAAATAATAGACGTTATATATAAAGATAAAACATGCTCACAATACATTTTTTTTTTTCATTTATTACACTAATTTGACCTACGTCTCTTACAAGTAGAATTACATGCTTATTGGTTGATATTCTTCGAAATGGACATCACAATCATCAGCGTCACAGACTTCATCGGCCGTTTTCATGTCAGAATAATTGATGTGAATATCCGGTACAAAATTACAACATTTGGTCAATATCATCATCACCACCGTGCTCAGCATCCTCGAAGACGGGCGGGTACATGAATTTCGCCGCTGTATTTCACAAAAAAAGATTTTCACCCCTTTCGGGGGTGATTTCCGCCTTTTTTTCCGATACACACACTCCACAATTAGACTACTTTTACGTGTGTCTATCTAATCAGGAACATCCACGAAATCTGAAAAATGCGACTTTTGTGAAAGAAAATAGCGCTTTCAGTAATTTTATTAATAATAAAATTTTACCTATTTTGTGAAATTTCCTTGTGCTGCGCGTACACAATCCTTTCGAGTGTACCTAATTCAATTATTTATATTTTGCTCTTATCATGTTTTAAAGCGCTTCGAGTACTGAGTCATTATTTTTCAGTAATAACCTTTGGATTTTTGTGCACTTATGGTCACTAAACTTATTAATTAAACTCAACGACAGACGTGGATTCTCCAAGAAGATTAGTCATGAACAATTAATTCTGCATTGTGGTAGGTGATGTTGATATCTTATAAATTAACAAGTTAACAAGTTTGCTATACACTTTCATTCTCAACTCGACGCTGACGAGATTATAACAGGCCGCGACCGTCAGCGCAGTGCCAGATAACTTGTTTATTAATAAAACTTTTAAAGATAAACTAGCAATATGCCATTATACGAGATTGTGTTAGTTATCATGTGCATTAGTGTAGTTATGTGCGACGATCGAACAGCATGGAGGGAACACAATAAATTAGCTTCTGAAAATTCATTTCCATGCGAAGTACCACAACCCAGGGTAATTTACATAGAAAATCTTATAAAGAAAAAAATATGGAAGGATCAATATGAATCAGTAAAGGATAAGGTAAGTCTTACAGAACAATTATTCACATGAAAATACTCAAAATATGGCAAAATTATTTAGGAACCTAGGATAGTTAGTTACATACAGTTATAGACATTTTCTTTACCCACTTAAAGAATTAAATTATTTTTTTCTCAAATGTGATTAAAATTAATTATTGTAATAAATTACAGTCTTTATCAATTTACACTATGTAATACATTCGAAGCTATAAATAAACTAAATTTACTTGGACTTACCAGTAAATTTGATCATCGGATTTGAACTACTAATATATTTTAATATCAAATGTATATGGACATTTTAGTCATATAAACATATCAATTAATGTTTTATCTTGTAATAATTTATTAAATACAGCATAAAAATGTAGTAAAAATAATAAATAATAAGTAATAATAATTATATAAACAATGTTTGTCTTCAGTGCGGCTAGATATCTATGTTTTTTCCGGAGTCATATTTAACAATATGTGCCTTTAGATTGAATTAAAGGAAAATTTTCCAGAAAAGTATTATAATTTCAAGTTGACTTTTGCGGAAAATGTGCAAAACACTACCTAACTAGGTTTATTGGTGTTTCTTATTTTAGATTAATATCTAATATTAAAAAATGCAAATATAAGTAACAGCTTAATTTTTCAATTTTAAACATGTTTTGGTATACTATATCCAATATCAGTTTGAAACGACACAAAAACAAGAGCGCGGCATTCCTTTGTAAACCGATATTGAACGCGTGTCGTGCATAGGCGCGCGTAACTTACTTTTCTAGGCAATACATGCCCTATATACTATTTTAAAAATCGATTATTCTACACGTAACACTATTTTGCAGACTTATGAACTAATAAATTATGACTGAAAGTCGTGAAATAATCGGTAGGTGTTTGTCCGTTTGTGTAAAGGATTATCTTATAAAAATACCAAATCCCAAATCAATTTTATTGTGTGTTTCGCAAATAATGGTCCACAATATATTCTTTTTAAAATTATGTTCTTTAACAGTTTTAATAAATCTTTTTTTACTGGAATTTTTTCAGGTTTATTTATATTTTTAGATCTCAAACTTTATTATATCGTTCTTTTTTGTATTATTATTGGATACTTTATTTAATAGTCGCGAATGATAAAGAGTTATTCATAAAGATAACTGAATTTGGGGAAACATTAAGTAACAGCTTTTCAGCGAACCATTATTCAAACAAATCCGCGGTCATATCTTCGTAATATAGATTGTACATTGTTTCAGGGGTCGTTTGGCTTTAAGTAGTTATTTCACTTCGACCTAAAAGATCTTTTGTGAAGAACCCTACAACTAGTTATTGCCCAGGATTCGAAGACTTTTTAGATTTTCCTGGGGGCTAGTTTCCCTATGTCTTCAGACGTTAATTCCACCTGCTCTAAGAACTTTAGCCTGATGCGGATTAATACCTTGCATTCACAAAGTATATGTTCCGCAGTTTCAGTTGCAGTATCACAGTATCTTCATTTGTCGTCTACTGCCTTGCCCATGTTCTTGAAATGATATCTCAAGGGGCAATGGCCAGTTAGAAGGCCTGTTATCAGCCTTAATTCGGACTTTTCAAGTTCGAGAAGCCTTGTGGCATTCTTTGTCGAATAAGTTATAAACTATTTCGCTTGTCTTTGGCCTGGAGTATTCCTAGGACTTTTTTTGTTCCTGTTCCCATTTTTGTATCTCCTCCATTATGTGTCCCAGGCCACAAAACGGTTCAGGTCCAATAAATTGTGCTTCAGCTCCTTTTTTGCAAGGCTGTCAGCAAGTTCATTACCTTGTACTCCCTCATGCCCTGGCACCCACATTAAGGTAACCTTGTTGTTGTTGGCAGTTTCTCCAGGGATTGTTTACATTCCCAGGCAATTTTAGACTCAAAGGTATAGGACCTTAAAGCTTTTAATGCTGCCTGACTGTCTGATAGTATATAGATCTTTGCCCTTCGAATGCCTTTATTTAGGCATTCCTGGGCACACAGATCTATAACATGAATTTCTGCCTGGAAGATGGTTGGGGTGTTACCAAGGGCTTTTGATAGCCTACATTTGGGCTCTGCTATATCCACTCCTACCCCTTCAGCTATCTCAGATCCATCTGTATACTACATGAGTGACCCTTCTTCCAATCGCAGTGCCTCTATTTTGCTTGTCTGATGCCTTTCGATCAGCACGTCAAACGGACAGTCAAAGTCCTGTTTGGTTGGCATTGAGTCAGTAGGTTTGGTCATGGATTCAAAATGAATTAGCTCCAAAATTCTTAAGTGACCAACCAGATCGCCTGGTTTAAATTTGAGTGCCTCATGCAGTCTTAATTAAGGGTAATGCACTTAATAGTGCTGCCTCCTTCCTCACATGCAAGTGCAAAGGAAGTAGGTCAAGCATTGCCTCCATAGCTGCTGTGGAACACGAGTGCATTGCTCCTGTAGTCCCTAAACAGGCAAGTCGTTGAAATTTTTTCAATTTTCCTTGTGCTATTGTTTCTTCTGTTTTTGACCACCATACACATGATGCGTAGGTCACCATAGGTCTGACAACCGATAGGTAGGACCAGTGTATCATTTTCGGCTTTAGACTCCAAATCTTACAAGACAGCCTACGGCACGACCAAATTGCCGCTGTTGCTTTAGTAAGGGTCCCTTCTAGATATGGGTTCCAAGTTCTTGATCCAGGATTACACCTAGATAGTTGACTTCACTGGAAAGGCTTAGGACCGTCCCACTCAGCATAGGAGTTTTAAGGTTTAATTTTCACCTTTTAGTGGATGGAACATAACTGTTTTGCTCAGATTGATATTGAACCCCTCTGACGAGCACAAATTGGATATTATGTTTAAGGTAATTTGCATGAGGTTTGAAATCATAACCTCATGTCTACCTCTAGCAGTCACCACCAGGTTATCTGCATAACCCTGGACGTTGAAGCCCAAATTACTCAATTTATAGAGGAGATCATCGACTACCATTGACCACAGCAACGGCGATAGGACTCCACCTTGTGGAAAACCCCTGACTGGAGTCACCGTAGGCGACCCCTCCCCCACATCTGTGGTAATTATTCTGCTTCTAAGCATGGATTGTATTCATTTAATTGTGGGTGACTCTATTCCCCTTTTTTTCGGCGGCTTTTTGTATGGATTCATGGAAGGTGTTATCAAAAGCACCCTCTATGTCTACGAAACGACACATAGCCACTTCTTTAGCTGTGAATGACTTTTCAATGCCTTGAACCAAGCAATGTAGAACATTTACTGTTGATTTGCCAGGTTGATAGGTAAATTGTTTAGCGTGAAGCGGTATTCCTGTAAGGATTTCGCTTCTAATATATTGATCTAAAAGTTTCTCCATTTTTTTTAGGAGAAATGAGGTTAAGCTAATGGGGCGATACGACTTAGGCTCGTCTGGTGGACGTCTACCTATTTTCGGAATAAATGTCACCTTAACTTCCCTCCTAGCTTGGAGTATATACCCAAGTATATAGTTTGCCATAAATATACTTCTCAGACATGGGATGAGCTCCTCAATTCCGTGTTGAAGTAGGGCAGGGAAAATGCCATCTCTGAGTGATTTAAAGGGCTTAAAGGTAGATACCGCCCATTTAATTTTGTTGGGGGTGAATATTTTTCCAGCCAGGCATTTTCCTTCTCTGGTAGGACGGTGTGTATCCTCATCTAGATAGTCCTGTGGAAATTCACCCTGAATTATGCGAGAGCCTGGAAAATGAGTGCCTAAAAGCACTCTTATGTTTTCCTGCTAACTCTCTGTGTATCCGCCATCATGCTTTTTGAGTAGCCCTATTCCATTTGAGTGGTCTTTTGCAAGGATTTTTCGTAGACGCACTGCTGGGGCTAGTTCATCTATCCCTTCGCAGAACCGTCTCCATTATCTTCTTTTAGACCTTCTTAATTCTTTATTGTACTCCGTAAGGACTTTTTTGTAGTGCTCCCAGTTTCCAAAATTTTTGCCTTTATTAAAAGCATTCCTAGTCTCAGCCCTAAGACGACTGAGATCCCTATTCCACCAAGGCACATCTCTCTGGACTGCCTTTTGTTTAACGGGACAGCTTTTTTCATAACATGAAGTCATGATGTTTTATAGTGGATATGAAGCTATGTCTAATTCCTCTATTGTGTCGATGGAATGTGTTACATCTTTCACCCCCATCCTTAAGTGTTCTTTATAAACACTCCAGTCCGTCATTCTGGGTATTCTACATTCCTCGAGGCTTGTTACAGCTGCCTCCAAGTCGAATTGTATGTGTTATGAATGGATCTGCAAGGGTTACGTCTTCGTGACAGTCAGTAGGACACTGTTTTATATTTTTAGCTGACAAGAGTGCCCGATACGAACCCACTTTTACTTTCGGCTTGCAGAATTATAATACGTTTTCCCACTGAATATAGCGTATTTAAAGTACAATTTTGTATTGTGTGTACCCAACCGTAATTAATAGTATCATGCTTATCGCGTATTAAATCGCGCCTCGTCAAGATTTTTACCGTCCTATATGATTCACTGTACACTTTATTTTACGTAAATGTTCCTGTCGAATTTCCACAATACGGCGTGATTGCATTAGTAATAAACGGTTATTATTTTTTTTATATATAAATTCGCACTCTAATAAATTATCTCTCAAAGTTTCCAAATATAGTCATTTCCAAAGTAGAGACTTTATTTTCTTGATAATAATTACAAACTGTTCTTCGGATAACGTGTTTTGAAAATTCGTCAATTTCACTACATTTTTGATTTTTTTTTAATAGCCCCTTTCTTAATAACAAAATTAATAGTAGAAATCGGAATCTTAGTTAATTCAAATGTTATTTTTATAATACCATCATTTAATTGTTTTCTCTCTATAAGCAGTTATAAATATTTAAAGAAGACGCTAGGTTCCCACGTGTACATCTTGATTCTTAAACTCACAACTAGATTCGATCGACTCCGTTACCATGTCTTCAACATTTTCATTATGTAAATTTTCTACAAATGGACTCCAAAAAGGTATTTTAAAAATATTTTTTTAAAGAAATATTACAGTCAATAATAATTATTTTAGGTAAATTTAACTCAAACAACTACATTTTTACTTATGGTGCGAAACCACCGCGCAAGGTTAAATAAACGTACGGCACTGTCCGGTTCCACGAAAACAGTTTCCCACAGCACTTTCTTGTTTTAAAACTGGTCATTTCGAACATTAGCTTGAATTCTTTACTATAAATTAAAAAATATAATATAATAATCAATCGCTATCCAATGTGGGATTCAAATAAATAATACTCCTGTTTGCGGTCCACATAATATCCAGAAGCATGGCGAACTGCAAAAATAATAAACATCCCAAAACCCACAAAAGCTAAAAACCTTCCCTCTAGCTGCAGACCAGGATGTCTTATCCCAGCCTTAGCTATAGTCCTAGATATCGTCCTCCTTAGTACAGTCCAGGAACACATACAAAACACAGTGCTTCTGAACAATTTTCAGTTTGGATTCCGCGCTAGCCATTCCACAACCCAGCAGCTGTTCGTGGTCTGCGAAATCGCTACTACCAACTTTAATCGAGGTCTACTAATAGGGCTTGTCGCCTTAGACCTCAAGAAAGACTTCGACAAAGTCTGGCATCCCGGACTACTATACAAACGCCATATCGCGGGTATTTTCGACTCGAATCATTAAAATGATACAGTCATATACTTCTAAATCAAAACTTGGGAGTAGTAGTCAACCAGGCGTGCTAATCCCTCACCCCTATCCTATAAGGCGTCCCCAGGGATCATCCCTCGGACCCATACTGTTCAATTTGGACGTGAATGACATACCACCCCCGACAGACCATCGAACAACTTATACGCCGACGATACCGCAATACTAACGATTTCAAAACGGTCACAATTTATTTATTTTATTTATTTATTTACTACTAATTCCTGGTTGGGGGTAGCTCGTCTACAGGCGTCGGTGTTAGGCCTCAGTAGCGGAAATAGGCCGACGTTAAATAAATGTATAAAAAAAAAAAAAAAAAAAAAAATACTACTGCAACATGTTTACAAGTTATACATTTTGTGTAATTATGTATAGTTAATAATAATATTTATTATTAATTTTACAATTCTATTAACATTATGTGTTATGACGCCTGATTGGACCTCGTGTTGTGTCTAGCAATATTTCGTTGCATTTTCTAGGAATATTACGATTTATAAGTTTGTAGTTATAATATAATATAAAGTGAAATAATTAGAAAGAGGAAGACAAGGAGAATATATAGTTAAATGCATTTAAATTTATTATATATTATTACCTTTATTTTCGACTTGGTTAGTTAGAAGAGTCGGAAGTAAACGGGAAAAGATTTGTTTTGTTGTTAGGCCAATAGTTGGAGTAGTGTGTATAATTGTCTGTTATATCCTTTTTACACGTCCTTTTTAATTTCTTTTCATTATGGACTTTAATGTGTTCAGATAGAGTTGGTTGTATAATTTAATTCCATTGAAATTGATTTGTTTCTGGCAGATTGTTTTGTTGTATTTTGGAGTTTGATACGCATTTTTAGATCTATTTCTTGTTTCATATTGATGATTTACAGGCGTTCCAAATGTATGTTTCTTATTGTGAGTATAAACTATAGCCGCATGCATATAAAATCCCTTCACACTCAGTAATTTATTATCAATAAATATATTTCTACAGTTGTCTTGACTTTTCCTGTTAAAAATTGTCCGTAGTATATAATTTTGTGTTATCTGGAGAGACTGGAGAGTTGTATTGTAGGCTGAGCCCCAGACGCTAATACCATACCTAATTAGGGATTCCGCTAAGCTGTTATGTCACTAAGAGAGTCTTTCTATTTAGTATACTTTTCAGATTATAGAATTTATATATTAGTTTTCTAAGCTTCCCGTTTCAGTATTTAATATGGTTATCCCATTTTAAGTGATAATCGAAAATAACGCCGAGATATTTGATAGTAATGGTATTTAGTATGTAACTATTCGTTTCTCTATCTATAAGAATAGGTTGCACCATTTGGGGTAGTCCTGTTTTCGTTGGAGAAAAGACCATAAATTTAGTCTTTGCTATATTTAGTTTTAACATTTTAACAAATTTGTGTCTAGCCAGTTTTTGATTTTAATAATGGCCTCAGCCGCCTTTTGTCCCACTAAGTTCCAAGTGTCTCGGGAACATATCAGTACAGTGTCACAAAGTTTCTGTCCAGTAAATCGTTGATAAACAGCAGGAATAAGGTATGACCTAAAACTGTACCCTGTGGGACTTCAGTTTTTATTATTTTCTTAGTGCTAAGGCTAAGGGCATTGCCAATTTTTACTTTCTGGGGTCTATTTGACAGGTATTGTTTTAATAAGTTATGGACAATACCTCTAATTCCCATCTTGTTTAGTTTGTTCAGTAACTGGCAATGTGACACCGTATCGAAGGCTTTTTGTAGATCCAAAAAGCTATGACATTTTCATTTTTTTCAAACTTTGCTGTAATTTGTCTGTTAGTAACTGGAGAGGATCTTCTGTGCTTAAATTTCATTGGAATCCATACTGATTTTTTGAGAGTACTTTATTTTCTTCAAGATATGAACGAAGCCTATGGTTCAGACATTTTTCGAAAATTTTTGCGATATTGTTTATCAACGAAATTGGACGGAAGTTTGTCATGTAATTTTTGTTACCACTTTTACAAATTGGGACAACTATGCTTTCTTTGAATTGTTCAGGTTTGTCTGCATGTTTGAAAATAAGGTTGATAATATGTGCTAGAGGTTTATAGACGTGAGCCGATAGCAGTTTTAGTGTTTTTACCGTTATTCCATCTTTTCCAGGAGAGGAGGAGTTTTTGAGGGAAGATATTATATTTTTTATTTCCGTATCATCAACATCTTCCAGGAACATGGAGTTTAGATTTTGGCTTATGTTGTCGTTTAAGGTCAGGTTTTGTACGTGTGTTATGCATGTGCAATACTGACAGACATCCTACAAAAAGCAGACATACGCGGCTGTGAAATACTACGAAGAGTGGGGACTACTTGTGAACAAAAACAAAACGATAACCATATGTTTTAATAGGATACTACAGATCATTAACACAAGAATTAAAATAAAAGATCACACTTTTACTTGGAAAGACCAAATAAATTATCTGGGCGTCGAATTTGATGAAAAACTCCTTTTTAATAATCATATACAGAATGTTGGAAACAGGTGTTGAGCACGATGCTCCTCTCTTTATCCCATAATAAAAAATGCCCTAACAGACACAGCTACTTTCATATACAAATCTTATATTCATCCAATAATAACATACGCAGCTCCCGTATGGCACCCTCCTATATCAATAACCCATCAAATCACCCTTCAATATATTCAAAACAAATACTTAGAATCATCTATGGCCCCAGCACAGTTAATGCATGATCTGTCAGGTACTCCGGTACTAAGCGATTTTATATTAAAACGCTTACTACCTAATTTCCCACAAACTTTAGTCACACCAACCCACTTTTCGTTAATCCCCTTACAGCCAAATTTCCCCACGATCCTACTTATCCTTCCCTGAACTACATCTACACCCCATAAACAAATCATTGTACACTATTATTTGAAAAAAAACAAAAAGAACAAGAAAATATTGAAAAAATTAAAATAAAAAAAACTAAAAAAAATAAAAACAAGACAAAAAAATATTAAAATTCAAAAATAATCTCAAAATTAGTTTTAAATAAGAAACATTTTTTTAAAAATTTCAACTATTATAACCATAGTCATTGAGAGATAAAAGAGCCCTTATATACACACACAAAAAAGAGCCATACGGTGCATGCACACAAATAAACAAAATACTAACCCATAACTAACATAAAACATCACTAAATCACCCACAAAACAGAAGAACAGACACCAAATCCAACAACCAACGGCACCGATAGCCGTAGAGCGAAACTATTCTATCGACACTACAACTCAGGGCAACCATCGGTATTCGATGGAAAGCCCCGGGCACTGCCATACACTTTACAGAATAAGAGACCCCTTTACATATATTGTTTGTTATTCAAGTGAGGAGTAATCTATACTGAGGTCAGTCACGTTGAAAAAATTGACCCTGAGTCTTGTGTCAATAATCGCTTTTAGAAATGACTAAAATTTATACCTTTAGTATGTACGAAGAATAAAAGTATTATAACATGCATTGCATTTTATTTCAGTTGCTGGCAAAGAATACTGGTACCAGATTTTAAAAGTTTGGTTTTGCTTGTCGGTAATAGTTATAAATTTTGATAAATCTAATACGAATGTGGTTTACTCCTATACTGTTGTTACACATTTAGTTGGTTGTTAGAAGTTCTTCAAAAAATATTTACATTATATTCATATAACTTTTCACTGTTTCAATATTTGAATGTTCAATCAGTTCTTCATAAATAAATATTATTATAATTATTATTATTAATATTTGTGAAACAGTTATAATAGTTATATACAGGGTGAGCATGATTAAAGATGGTGAGAAGGTAACAATTTTTTGAAAATTAAAATTATTGGGGAAAACTATCAACCGGTTCTATTTTTTTTTTATTTTTCATGCAAAATATAACGGCGCAAGGTCCCGACTTATTTTTTTATATAGATAACCGACAATAATTTATATTTTTAATATAATTTTATACTTATTATTCAAAAGAGAATTTACTTTTTTACAGGCCGTCAAAGTTATCTAATAAAAATACACGGTTGTATTTAAGTTCTTACAACCCAGCCATGCTATAGACGATATACGATCAAAATGTCGTCAAGATAGCCATAAATTCATTGAAATAATAATTATCAAATAACAACGATTTATCATAATGATAAAGCTACTGATTGTTGAATATTAAATTATTTAATTAAAACATAAATAATACAAGTAATAGAATCAAAGAACTCCGACATTACTCAACAATAACAGTCGGCAAGTTATTAAAAGGTCATTATTATTAAACGTATGTATGTAAGAAAAATATATAAAAAAATATTTTTTTTTACAAATTTCTGATTATTCGCCATTTTAGTGGTTAGTTCAGGACATCTCCCAAAAATTTTATTCTTTCAAACTGGGCGATAGTCCGCTAACAAGAAACGTAACACAAATTAGACTGATAATACATACCCTACCATACCAGACGTTACCGTTCTTCCGACAACCTCTGTACCCCTTCACCAACTATAAGTTCCGCGTACTCTATCCACCTTTACTGATATTTCATTCCCTTGAATCTTTAAATCTTTCCTGTCCCCCTCTTTCTTTATGTTTGTTTCTTTTTGTCCAATTTAATTCTTGCTTTCTTTTTGTAAATTTTGTCTCTAAATTCATTTTTTCTTCAGACATTTTTAACAAAATCAAAATTTCGTGAAACCAAAATTAGTTAAACCAAAGTTTAAGCGGGCCGAATTGTTGAATTGAATTGAGTATACAGTTTACAGTAATGTTAGGCATTCGAAATTTAAAATTATTTTATTTAATTTGTCTAAAACATAGTTGTATGTACTGTAACTAAACAAAAATAATAAAAAAATTGAAGTATCAGAAAATAAATGATGTTACTTCTTATTTCTAAAACAGAAGACGATTTTATGGGTTCAGAAATGTTTCTCACAATGTAAATTTAACACTTCCACTGCAAGAATTCGTTCCATGTATTTTACCGAAAATTACTATTGCATGCAACGTACACTATTGTCGGAAATCAGCTGGAGAAGTTTGTAGGCCAGGCGTTAGGAAGTTGAGGATGCGTAAATACCGTTTTAAACCAGACAAAAGAATTTACTGTCTTTTAGACATACTAATTTTTCCCCCTCGCCCGCCCCCCGGAACACTCCCAACTTTGGGGAATATCGCCCAAAAATCATTTTTGCCAATATCTCGGTTCTGAACGGTCCTACAAAAAAAAATTGTTATCATAGTTAAAGATAAGTAAATTCTCTATCGAAATTTTTCATACACTTTTTATGTACTTAGTATTAATATTATTGGAGTTATAGGCGGGGCAAGTCAAGCATCGTATCGCATCCGCTCTGTATATCGACACTTTCAAAATTTCAAAATTGATAATAAATATATTTACTTAAACGAAAGTGAAAATTAAAGTAGAAAGCGTGGAAATATAGAAAAATGCCAATATACAGGGGGAATATGCGATACGATGCTTGACTTCCCCCGCCCACTGTACCCAAATCGGCAATGATTATAAGCAGTTGGCGCTTCAGGATTATGATATTTTGGCATACAACTATTGTGAAAAATGAAAATGTCTCCGCGGACCATTCGCTGGAAAATGTAATTGTTATTTGTACAATAATAACCGTTTTCACAAAGATAATAGTCAGTATGCCAAGCATACCAATGATATTTCATTAAAAAATAATGGAACGGAATATGATTGGCATACAGGTAGGGTGAGACCTAAGGGCACGTATCGGCCTTTTACATGTGTAAATAATAATTTTTGAAATTGAGAAGACTTTGTCATAACTTGCACAATTTCTGAAGGGCATACAGATTGGGTATAAGCACATTTCCGCATTTGAATAACTTGGAAAAAATTCTCACGCATTTTTAATGGTAATAGTCAGTATGCCGTCGTAATGTGTGATCAGGCGTCATGTGATTTGTAGCTTACATCGTCGGCATACGGATCATGAGGCTCCTAAATAATGGCATACTCAAAACAAGTGGGACAATTTTTAACGACAATATGCCCTTGTGGTTATTATTTAATAATCCTATAATTCATCAATTTCTCGAACGGCATACTGATTGATTGGAACAAACTTGTCATTGTCGATGTAAAAGTTATGTGCGAATTTGCAAGTACAAAGAGTTTGTAACAATAATAATCTGTGTGCCCTTATGGTATTTACTGAATAATGATGTAATTAGCTAATTTATCGAACGGCATACGAATCGGTTGAAACAAACTTGCAAACTCATTGAATCCACCAGAAGAGCTGACGCACAGATAACCGCTTTTCCAGGCCAGAGTCAGAGAAGATGGAAGAGGATGATTCGGTGGGTACTAGGCGAGAAATAAAAATATCAGACGTTTCAACCTCGCTCTCTTTGTACCCTATTAATGATAAAATGTAATTAAAAAAATGTTGTAGGTATTGAAATTACAAATATTATCACATAATACTGAATAAGCTGTAGAATGAAAACCAAAATTTTTTCAACAAAATTCAGAAATACATCTCAAAAATAGTTTAAAATGTGTTTTGATTATTATGAGATAAAACAAAATCAAACAGTGACAACCTGCATAAATTTTAATAGAAAATGTATGTTACATATTTTGTATTTAAAAAATGTATTTACTGTCTTCACTAGAGCTCCCGTGTTCATCGTTTATCATGTCTTGTGCCATCTGATGCTCATCCACTGTTCCAGCTATATCTTGAGGAATTGCATCTCCTGTAGAAAATTAATTTCAATGTAGTTCTGCTTCCTTGCAGAGGAAACTTTTTTTCGCGAACATTTTCATGTTCTATCATATCTTTTCATAATGAATGAGATTATTAAAAGTATTTCGTAATAATTTTTTAGAAATTCGGCAAAGCAGTTGGCATTAAAAATGCGTGAGAATTTTTACCAAGATGTTCAAGTGTGGATATAGTTGATTGCATCCGATCTGTATACCCTTCAGAAATTGTGCAAGTTATGACTAAATCTTCTCAATTTCAAAAGGGCACAGTGACTATTATCATTCCAAATGTTATATATTATTTACACATGTAAAGGACGATACGTGCCCTTAGGTTTCATTCTACCTATATGCTGATCGTATTCCGTTCAATTATTTTTTAATAAAATATCATGTGGTGCTTTGTATACTGACTATTATCGTTTTAAAAACGGTTATTATTGTACAAATAACAATTACATTATCCAGCAAATGGTTCACGGAGACATTTTAATTCTTATTTTTCACAATCGGTTATATGTCAAAATATCATAAGCCTGAAGGACACTGCTTATAATCATTGCCGATTTGGGTACAGTGGGCTGACGGTCTATATAACTCCAGCAATATTCTTACTACGTAAAAATGTGTCTGAACTATTTCAGTAGAGAATTTAGCTATCTTTAACTTTAATAACCATCTCATTTTTGTAAGATCGTTCAGATATTGACTTTCGAGCGATATTGCTCCAAAGTTAGGGATACTACAGGGGGCGGACGAGAGGAAAAATTAGTATGTCTAAAAGAGGCCTATAATGACCTGCTTCCAATAGTAAAATCTTTTGTCCAATTTAAAACGATGTTAATCTAACCCGATGTCTGGCCTAGGAGTTCCTTTGTATTATAAAAAATTATATATTATACTGTTTGTTACACGAACGTTATAGTTCGGAGCTCTTCTGCATTTAACAGAAAATATTAAAAATATATATTTTTACAATCTCAACAATTCTATCTAAAAAATGTTAATAAAAAATTATGTCGATTGTTATACTCTTTTATTAAATAAAATGTTACGTACAATCTCATTTTATTTATGTACGACCCATTCATGAAGCATTTCAATATTTGTGATAACAAAACTGACAGTATAACGTTAATTATGGCTAAGAAAAGAAGTCCATATTGTGTTAATTTTAATTGGCATATTCACTGTTAAATGTTTAATAAATTTAATGTAATTATCAGTTTCATAGGTTACTGTTATAATTTTCTATTAAATTTATGTAAACGTTAGATTCGAAGAAGTATACCTTTTTTAGGGAGCATTTAAGGTCTTGTATACAAACTTTTTCAATATTTTGGATAGTAGAATTAGTTTGCAAAATTTGGCTAGAGTTATAGTTAAGACCCTGTATACATCTCTTGCATATGATAATACTCCCAATGATATTGCTTAATTATTTTTTTTTAAATTTTAAATAAAACATTCAGATTATTTCTAAAAGTATTGCATAAAGCTAAATCCAATAAATAATTATATAGTGATATTAAATCTTTAAGTATCTGGATTTCACGAATTCTAAAATTTCTTATTGATTTTCAGATCCAGCCCCCAGCAACAGTCCTGCACAGGTGTGAATCGGCAGGCTGCTGTAACCAAAGAACTGAACGATGTCTGCCTGACAAGAACAACATAACAAACGTTACGCTAACTTTTGGCATAGTACAATCACATATGGCATATTTTAATGTAACAGCCCAAAATCATACAAAATGTCTCTGTCAGAAAATAGACGGTACCGACATAATTTGAAATAATGTATGTTTGCGCGCATATATTAGTTAATTTGTTGTAACCCATTGTCAATACCATCTGTGATATTAGTTTTAGAACTTATTTATTTTTTTTATGCAATTTATTTATTTAAATATATAATTATGAAATTGTTTACGAAATATTTTTTAAGGCTAAAATAATGTTTCAACAAATGTATCCAATTCCACTATAAAAATATTGTATATTATAGTTGCGGTATCATAAACCTGCATAAAACAATTAAATTATAAAAATCCCACCACAAAAGAGACATGCGAACTGTAATGCCGGCACTTCACTCTCGCCGAGACAAGTAGAGGCGGCCCGAGCACGAGAGTGTGGACGGCATGCTCATCTTAGCTCGCTCCTCTCCTCTCGCCTCGGCAGCGCTCCGTGTCGTGTCGGTTTTATGAGCCCGAGTCAAAGGGCACGAGACGTATCGAGGTCCGAGAACTAGCTACCCTACTACACCCTCGCGTTGTCTAGCCGACCATTTGTTTCAGTTGAGGTTAAAACCTGTTGCATAAGCACGTTTTTCGTCACAAATTTCGATGGATTGTTGTTATCCACCACCATCTTTTCTTCCAAGGTTTCTCAACTTTCATTTTGCAGTATGTTTGCACAAAATTATAATAGTTACATGCACAATAAGCTGCAGTAGCGGCTACTTCAACGTCGTCTATGCTGGTTCGTTGTAGAACATCTGTTGCACTATTCGAGAGTGTGAATGGTAGCATTCAGGCTTCTATTCCTGGTCAAATGTCTTGTCGAGAGATTCGGCGAGAGTGAAGTGCCGGCTTAAGGACACATAATAGGGTGGCCCAATGGAACTTGATAGGGGGGGGCTTTGGGTGATAATAATGTAGATATAATGCCGGCACTTCACTCTCTCCGAGGCGCCTCGCCCAATGTCTCGGCGAGACATTTGATGAGGAAAAGAAGCCCGAACGCTACCATCCACATTCTCGAATAGCGCAACAGATGTTCTACAACAAACCAGCATGAGCGACGTCGAAGTAGCCGCTACTATAGCTTATTGTGCATATAATTATCATAGTATTGTGCAAACATGCTGCAAAATGAAAATTAAGAAGCCTTGGAAGAAAAGATTGTGGTGAATGACAACTTATCGAAATTTCTGACGAAAAACGTGCTTATACAACAGGTTCTAACTTAAACAAATGGTCGGCGAGTCAACGCGAGGGTGTAGTAGGGTGGCTAGTTCTCAGACCTCGATACGTCTCGCGCCCTTTGACTCAGGCTCATAAAATCGACACGACACGAAGCGCTGCCGAGGAGAGAGGAGACGGAGCGGGCTAAGACGAGCATGCCATCCACACTCTCGCGCTCGGATCGCTTCAACAAAAACAATTGAATACAAACTATATCAGATAAACTACAATCAGAGGGATTTTTGTGCAGGCAAGCATCCGAAGACGCCGATGCATTAATTATAAATACTGCAATAGTCTTATTTAATGAGTTTTATTTAGTAGTTGTTACTTCTTGTGGATAAAGTATTAAAATTTCAGATGAATCCGATAATAATTGGTCCTCGAAATATATGACTTTCAAAAGGCGTATTTGAAACGTGGAGCAACTAACATCATGACGTCAGACAATAGTAAACGAAACGGTCGCGTAACACATCAACGGTCATGCGTTCTGCTTGAGAACGTCCAGCCTTTCTCAGTGTTCTGTGCATTAAATTGGATAATATATCTTTTATTGTTGTTCGTGGTGATTAAAAAATGTGCGAAGCGAATTTTAATAAAGCAGGCTCTTGAAATCTTCCAGAAGTGGATTTACTAATGTCAATGGATTTTTTTGACAATCAAAAATGTGTGGCACAACATCTGGTCTCATTTTTATATGAACATTGTCCATTAATTTATAATACATGTAGTTTTCCATGTCTTTTTCGAGTTAAAAATAAAATAATATTTTAGATTTTTCTCATTGCTTTCCTTAAAGAAGTTTATAAAAACTTGAATAATAGGGGTATTATTAACTTAAGGGATATGTTTTAATAACAGTGTATAAAACGACCATGTTGTGTGGGTACAACTAATTAAATGTTCTTCAGAAGGAGATATTTATTAAACAAAACTTTAACAAAAAGTGGTTACGAATCTTAAGTTTAAATATACGAAGTGAATGGTTTGAGAACAGATATATGACTGACCTCTTTTGCCTGCATTTTGGAGGTCTCTCGTATACCTCTCGAGAGATGGGTAATGAGCGTAATTTCCAAATTACGGTTGGCTATTATAGTTGGCCATTACTGCCTCCAGCCTGTCGGCATTTTTGCCTTAAAGGTATAACCTTTGTTAGTTTTACGGTTATGGTATTTCCGTGCTTAATTGTGGAAAAGTACGCTACAGACCACATGAAAGTTGCAATTTTTCCCTACAATCAAAGTTTAATAATTATTTGAAATATATTTACGTTACACCCTGTATAATAGCAGCTCGATGTTGAAATATGAAGTAGAGTATTTCTCACATATTTTTAAACCAAAATGAAAAAGACTTGCTAGTATTTAAAATATATTTTACGTTTAAATTTCAAAAATACTTTATTTAATAATAAATAATTTAATATATAGAGACTTATATTGAAATGGTCTTCACAAAGTATGTTGATTCAGTAGTAAGCCTTTCCTCTCTTTTCATAGTTTGTTGTTATTTCCTTCGCATTTTTAAATATCTAGGAACGGTAATAAATGTTTTCGTAGGTGTTTTCACCGTGGTGCTTTGACACTCAGGAACAATACAATATTTATAATTCCTTTTACTGTCGCTATTATACATTGTTAATATAAATCGGTGAAAATACTTGATAATCTGAAATTCTTCACAAACACGCATAAGTTTCAATACACACTGCTTGAGTTAACAATTTGCAATATAAAACAGTAATAACCATGTAATTACGATATTGAGTGACGTCACGGCCGAGACTCGACAAGACGGGTGCGGTCCATGTTTATGATTTTTTTTAGACGATTTACGGGTCTCAAAAAATTCTAGTTTTTTGCTCAAGGTCTCAAAATTTTATGATCTTTCCGATAATGAAATAAAAAAAGTGCTAAATGTGCCCATTGAACTAACAAAACACGATGATAAAACTGTCGTCGCCGTGGGTCAAAATATTGATTTACTAGTATTTTAGCATCAACTAAATTCAAATGGTCTCAGTATTTTTTTCCACAAACCAGGCTCAGGCAACGAAAAGGATTCATTTTATGCATCTAATTGTTTCAAACACGAATCGTACACAAATGTAATAGCAATCCTTCACTCTTTTTCGGGTTGCGATACAACTTCCGGTTTTGCTGGAAAAGGAAAATACAGTAGTAAAATCATTATTGAGCATCAAAAATTTATCAAGCCTAACTAGTATTTAAAAAAATGCAGATCAAATAACCATTGCATAAAATGAATCTCAACTTATAGCTAGTATTTACAAAAGTAAAAAAATGGATGTCATTACATCAATTAAAATTTGAGGATTACCAATTGGCAACTAACAAATTTACTCTTAAATTGGAAAAGCTTCCCCCAACTGAAGGAGCAGCTGTACAACACTCCTACAGAATTTATTACCAACTTGGTTTGGGGCAACGAGCTCGATATCAAAAAAGCTAAGCAATGTGCTTGGAACGAACATCTAGGTAGACTCGTGCCCAAATTTATCGCAGACAGTTCAGAAAAATTATTAATAAGTATTAGCTGCAGCTATGAAAGTGGTTGTAACAAGCAAAGATGTGGCTGCCGAAAACACAGCTTAAAATGTACGAATTAATGCAGTGATTGTCATGAAAACTGGTCAACGAGAGATGAAGAAATATTTGAAGACTTAAGTGATTCGGAAAGATTATGTATGAAGAGCCAGCAAAAAGTCTCGATATTAAAATTGAAGAGCTCAAAGACGTCGATAATCTCCAAGATCCTTGGGAATTTGAAATATTTATTGATGAACAACCACAATGCAAAATATCTAAAATTCATCAGAATATCATAACTTTTCATAGATTTTTTATTTTTATAAGTCGAAGCGAGTAAAAATTTAAAAAAAAATATCAATAAATTAATTGTTTCACTTAATAATTATTTATTCCAATATACATAAAACAGATTACTCATCGTTATACCATTTATTTAGTGAAAAAATAGTAAAATATTCAGTAATAAAAATGCAAACTGGGCCATTAACCATTAAACCATTAAAAAAAAATTATTTTGTTTATCTATTTACATGTCAAGGTATTAATTTGTTATATCTCACTTAATTCATTTCACAATCTTATTATTCACCCGGCGCGTTACAAGTTTTATATGTAAAAAACGAAACGGTCTAGGGCGACCGATATCATGCCAAAGAGATCTTTAATACTTTTCTAATTTTTGAGGTGCGGTTGCTCTCCTAGATAGTTTAAGCAAAATCCATGCGGTTCTGATAAATCAAAAGAAGAATCTATTTTTTATAAACTTAACAGTCATTACACAGGAAAATATAAAGAAAAACCTGTTTTAAAAATCAAAATATGTACAATTTAAAAACACACCGATTATATACATTAAAAAGAAAAAATAAAAGATATTTCAGTATTAAAAAGAAAAATAAAAGATATTTCAGTATTTACAAAATTCAATAGATGTATTATCTATATATATTTACAATTTATACTTAACTAAATTCTTGCGTTGCAGATTATCGTAATGTTACAAGACCTTCGAATTTTAAGTTTGGGGCCAGTGGGTCTTAACTCTAGCTTGCGACTTTCAGTACGGTACGGTGCCATTGGCAAGAAAAACTTAAGTGTCACAATGATATTCCCCACTTTCTTCAATTAAATTTATTCATCTTTAGTAATATTACATTGAAGTAAATTCTGTCATTGAAATTTAATCCATTATTTACATAAATAACAAAAAAATATTGAAAAATTCGTGATTCGAAAAGTATTTTTTTTTCAGTTTTAAACAGTTTCATGAAAAATAAACCATCATATATAGATCATTTTAAATTAGATATTTCAACGGTTATAATCAACCTGGATATAATATTTAAATCGAAAATAACACCAAATTTTCCGTGAAAAAAATTTTTTTTTTTTTTCGAAAAATGTAAATATCTCAGAAATTACTTATTTCCCAGATTCCCAAACAACCATGCTTTTTCAATGGCTTCAAAGGTATACTTTCACACAATTTCATGTAAATTGAATTCCTTTTGCGAGAGAACAAAATGAAAAACCGAAAAACCGGTTTTCCGCCGTTTTCTCAGAAAATTTGAGGTTCTGTTGAAAAATGCCTTATTCTAAAGTTTTAGGTTTTTTATTATCTACAACTTTTTGTAAAGGACAAGGATGTCACGTTTCGCCGAAAATCGCAAAAAATCACTTTCAACCCCTCATTTCACAATTTCACTTTATCTCGTAATTGATTCTTGTTTTTTTCTGTTAATTATATCCTTAACTAAATTTCCCGGCTGGCCTTTGCCTATTATTATTATTTTTTTAATATTCAGAATCCGCGGAAAAAAGCGCAGAAGCGTTTTTGATAGATAATTTAATAAGGAATAATTTTGTAAATAAGTATTTTTATCAAGAAGTGCACCGTTCCCGAGATAATCTAGATGATCTCAAAACGACGTCCTAGGGGATATGAAGCACACTATTTTTAAAGGTGGGAACTTTTTGGTTCAATAATACTTATGCTGTCCTCATTATTTCTACCAATTTTTGATACTATGAATGTTGTCCAATTTAATTCAATTCAAAACTTCTTTATTTAACAGTAACTTATACAATAATTACCTCACCAAGGCCTAACCCGGGTCCGACCGTGCAACCACTGCGTTATTCGCTGTGGCGGATTGCAGGACCGGGCGGATTAGGCCTGGTTCGGTTTTAAAACAATTAAAACTTATACCTAAGCTCCTTCTGTAGAATGCAGATTAAAAAAGGTGATCAAAATTACACTTTTATTAGTAGCTCGCGCACTTCACTGTTTCTAATTTGGCTGTTGACGCTGGTACCTCAATCTGGACGGGGAACCATCTGCGAGACGTGCAAATGCCGGGCTGCGCATACGCTGGCCTAAACTTTGGTTTTAAAAAATTTTGGTTTTCGGAAAACTTTGATTTTGTTATAAAATGTTGATGGAAAATGAATTTAGAGACAAAAATGCAAAAAGAGACAACGAGAAACGAACGAGACAAAAAGAAACAAACAGAAAGGAAGAGGGGGACAGGAAAGATTTAAAGATTTAAAGGTATGAAGTATCGGTAAAGTGGATAGGGTAAGCGAAAGTTATAGTTGTTGAAGTTTGGCTACAGAGGTTGCCGGAAGATCGGTAACGTCTGGTACGGTAGGGTGTGTTTAATCCGAAATGGGGCATTATGTTGTCTAATTTGTATTATGTTTCTTGTTAGTGGACTATCGCCCAGTTTGAAAGAGTAGAATTTCTGGGAGATATCCTGAACGTAGTCCGGGTATATGTCGTGGCAAAGTGCGTATAGGTCTCTGAGGGAAGTGTACCTTCCAGAACTAGAGATGAGGCGCATAAATTTATGTTCTATGTTCTGAATGTTGTCCGATATATCACAATTTCAAGTGTTATATTATCGAATTATATATTAGTTCAGGCGGTATTTGTTTTGGGTTAGGTGAATCGGATAGTATGGCAGATTTTCAGCTAGTCGCTCCTAAAATTTATAAGAAATGATAATTTCACTATGCGCTAGTTTGAAAACGTGGGCATAATTTTTTATTAAAAAATATGTGAAAAAATTCCCAAAAATTCCGTTTTTTTTTCCTATTTTTTCATATATGCCAGTAACTATTGCTTTTAGAGAAAAACTATGTAAATGAAAAAGTATTGTAATTAAATTTTAAGATGCAGTTAGTTGCCAGTCCAAAAATTCATTTTTACTGTTGCAGAAATACTAAAAATTTAATTTAAAAAGTTATTTGCGGAATTTTTTTCAAATACTTATATTATACGTAGGAAATTCATATTTAGCTAAAGAAAACTTTTAATATAATAAATCTTCCCATCAAATTTCATCAAGATCGAACTTTTAGTTTTTGCATAATAATGTTGCAATCTAAACTTCGCAAAAAGTTTGCAAATTTTCAGAATGTTGCTGAGGCTAAACTTAAGCATTTAGAAAGTTGAAAATTCTCTGTCATATGAAAGAGCATTCAAATTTTCAAATCCATTTTGAGCTATTAAAATTCGTTCGATAGGAGAGCCTAGGGAATTGTTTAAAAATTTGGTTAGCAAAAAGTAGAAATGGCCCCAATTGAGCCTGAGCTCCGCACCCCAGAATGGGCCCCCTTAGGACTCCACGGCTCCCGCGATAGGACTCTCGTGCTGTCAAAAAATGGGACTCTTATACTGTAAAAAAATGGGGCTCCGCCACAGAACCACCTTAGCACTCCGCGACCCCCGTGTGCCTCCTTGTTTTGCGTGCCCCGCACTAGAGCCCCCGACTGGCCGACGTAATTTTGACAAAGTTGGAAATTCAAACTATTTTAATCCCACCAGTGGGCCCCAAGTGGACGCATAATGGCGGCGCGGCGATGGTTTGTGTGTACGCGTGTGTATCAGTGCGTTTACAACGCATGGCAAGTCTCAGAAGCAGGTTATAGTATAGTCCAAATAAAGACTTCGAAACAAAAACTTTACGATACCATTATTATCGCCGCGGGCCACCGGCGGCATGCCTAACATCAAACGATCAAACAACTCGCCGCACATTAAAAACGAGCGAGAGAAGGTCGGTCGAGGTAGTACAAAGTGTAATGGTATTTTAATGAGGTCGTAAAGTTTTTATCACGTTTTTTCTGTCTCATTTTATTCCTACTTGACCTATATTTGTTTTGACAAAGTGGAAAAATATATGTAAGTAATAACGGTACTGTTAATTGTTTCGTGGCCAAATCAATCATAATAGGCTGTTATTTTAATTTTATCCGATTACATTGAGGCTAATAACATTATGCTCGTCAAAAAAGAGCAAACCCTATTGGCGCCGCCATTATGAATCTATTTTTCATACGGACCAATCAATGTATCCCACTCGAGTGGCCAATCTCGACTTTATAGGATCTCTATTTCGACATAAACTAACGCGTTCTCTGGGGGACATAACCTCACACAGCAAAAAAATTGTCAAATTTTGAAACAATTGCCTAGGCTCTCCTAATTAACGGATTTTAATATCTCAAAATGGATTTGAAAATTTGAGTGCCCTTTTATATGTCAAAAATGCTTTAGTTTAGCCTCAGCAACATTTTGAAAATTTGCAAATTTTTTGCTAAGTTTATATTGCAAAATTGTTATGCAAAAACTAAGAGTCCGATCTTGATGAAATTTGGTGGGAAGATTTATATTAATTTTTTTGCAATTTTTACTATTTTTGCAATAGTGAAAATGAATTTTTGGATTCAAAATCATCTTTAAAATTTAATTGCAATACTTTTTCATATACATAACTTTCCTCTAAAATCAATAGTTACTGAGATATACGAAAAAATTGAAAGAAAAAAAAACGAAATTTTTAGGAATTTCTTCACATTTTGTTTAATAAAAAATTACGCCCACGTTCTCAAGCTAGCGCATAGTAAATTATCATTTCTTATGATTTTTAGGTGCGATTAAGCCGAAAATCTGTCATACTACCCGATTTACCCAAACATAGATAGCAGATACCGCCTGGGCTATATTATATATAATTAAATATGTTGCAGCTTCGTTTCCATAATTTTATTTAGTCACGCTATTTAGCGTATTTATTTAATGCATTCTTAATTAATGGTATACTCTTTTCTGTTTCCTACAATTTTATAAAAAAAATAAGCAAAATTAATTTACAATAACACACGTATCGCGTAAAACACTTAACTGATTTATATTAAATCACGCCCCTCAATTTTAGTTTGGTTTAGTTGTGGCATATAATATTTTTTTTATTTTTCATTTGGTAATGGCTAATAATAATTTTTTTTTATAATTTTAATTTTACTTGAAAATGCGCGTTTCGACCGCCAAAAGTTTTACAACCGAGAATATTCCACCACTGGAAATTAAAAGGTGAGTGAAGTTCTTTACCGCTTATAATAATCATAATTATTGTTTTTATTTTCAAATTTATTTTAAAAATTAAGACTAAACGAAGCTCTCGATGAGCCAGCCGTAATTTTATACAGTCCACTTTTTTGTAACCCACAGAAATAATTTTTGTTTTTTAATACATTTATTTAACGTCGGCCTATTTCCGCTACTGAGGAATAACACCGACGCCTGTAGATGAGCTACCCCCAACCAGGAATTTTGCCGAACCTCTTCCCTTAAGAAGAGTAGGGATCTTTTACTTGCCTAACATTTAATAGACAAGGGACCCACCGCTTTACATCCCCTCCGAAGGATGGTATATCTCCTATACAACCCTCGCCTAAGGTTGTATAGCTTCCGCGCATACACTGATATACAAGCCGCTGGAAGATGTGTGAGGCGAGGACGCGGTTTCCGTTGGAATGGTCACCCATCCAAGTACTAACTGCGCCTGTCGTTGTTTTACATCGCATACCGAAGTATGTACATAGTAAAGACGCACCTACGCTCGCCCCTCACAGAAATAACAATAATAATAATTTACTTTATTTAGAAAACTGGTACATAAAATAAACATACAAGCATTATGTAGCTCTAACAAATCACCACTTATCTTAAAAGGCGGAATTACTCCATATTTGAGCCGTTAATTTGAATTTCCTAATACTCATAATTTTTGCTTTATTTATTATTATGTGCCGAAGCCGGCCCTGTGTTCTACATTTTAGTCAAAGTAGTCGGCGGTGCCATCTCTGTGACTGTGAACGATCCGTGTTTTATGGATGTCTGAAGGACGTATTTTCTGCTTTGGAAAATAGGAAAAAGAAAAAATTAATTTTCTTTTTCCTCAACCTTTTCTTAATTCTAAATAATAAATATTACGTTCACAAAATTTTTAGGGTTCAACACGACTGTTTCAGACGGAGAATAATGTAAAAAATCATACTTACTGTCGTTTATGCTTAACTGCTGCTCTGATGGTATCAATTGGACGACGTCGTAACACTATAAATCTAACACTGTCTGTATCACACTCTCTTAAAATTAAACCTGAAAAGGAATTTTGTTAGAAAACACAACTAAAAGACAATATAAAGTTCAAAATGTATATATTAAATCTTTAAAAAATTTATGTTTTTACAACAACTTCTTTCAAGAGAAAATGTTAACAAACAATGGTCTGACCCGTGTACAACACATGGTGAGGAACGGGACGACTCATACTGTACCAACTACCATCCAATATGCGGTTTTATAAGCTAACGATGCACAAAAAGATTCAAGAAAAGTTTCATGTAACTGAAATTTTGATGGGCTTTTGCTTGCCTGTCTTATAAACGTATTATTAAATGCACATTAATTTTGGTCGCTCCTCGGAGCTTAAAATTGCTTGAAGCGTCTCTACTTCGATTATATTCTACAATAACAACTTTTTACGTTCAGGCAAGGCGGATCCCATGCACGTGTGAGTACATGGTAATAATACTTTTTTGACTCCGAATCACTGAGGAACCGGTTTAGGGCAAACCCCGCCAAAACTCATCATTTCCCCGTCAAATCCGACTGTTAGGAAGTGATGGGGGTCCCATATCGCTAAGGGCTTTTTTCGCTATAACTTCCGATATACTTTGAATAGTCGTTGGACTAACTTGTCCTCATATTCAATACCTCGTAAGAGTTGCAGTGCTTGACAACGTGGATTCGTAAAAGGGTTTTTAATCTTGGAAATTTCCAATTTTAGTATACTTTCTAAAATTGGGTGGTCGGGGCGACATTACGTCCCTGTGCAGCGACATTTACTACACTTTCCAAATTAACGCTCCTTGAAGAGTTAGCGAAAATTTGGCATAAAAAATGCTCCGAAGAACAAAAATATGTTTCCAAGAATTAAAAACCTCTTCCACGGCGTTTTTACGTGAAGCACGCTTTTCTTACGAAGTATTTCCTAAGTCGGATTTTGTTACAACGTCGAAAAGTATATCGGGGTTATAGCGTTCTTTAACACTCCCCTCCTTTCCGTGAATCTTTTTGTGCAACGTTTGGTAAAATTGGTTTTTGAAAAGAAAATGGATCATTGGATGTAGTCTCCCATGTGTTGTATTCGGTTATATTTCAGACCGGCCTATCTGAACATAACATAGATGCAAATCTAAAAATGGTGATAAGTTTGAACATATATCGATGCATAGCATTCGATTGAATAATTGAAGAATGGTTTTCAAAATGGCATAAAAAAAGAAAAAAATCGAAAATCCTCAGATTTTCGATGACACAACACAAACACTTTCGACGCACTTATCTTTCTTAGTGTTCTTCCACTAATGCGGGCTTGCGTCTGCTCCTCCTCGTGTCTATGCCTCGTCGATCACCTTCGGTGTCGAACTGCCTTCTGGAACAGCTTAGGTGGTCCTCGGACTGCTTGGCTCCAGCTATACAATGGCTCTGCTCATTTATATGAAACAATATAAAACAAAATTTTAGTAAAATGTATTGTTCATATCCCGTCTGGGGATCTGCGACCGATAACACATCGTCGTTTTTGAGAATAGGAACACTGAATTTTGTAGACTTATATTGATTGAAACGTTTCCGTGTAGTTAAAATTCTCTTCTTGGGAGAAATCTGCGACCGATATCACATCGTCGTCTTTGGGAATATGAACACTGAATTTTGTAGACTTATGCTGATTGAAATAGTTTTTATTAAAATCTCTTCTTGGGAGAAATCTGCGACAGAATCTGCATCCGTCGGATCGTTGCATCTGCCCATCCAGCAGACGTGGCGGCATCTCGCCCTTGAGTTGCTAGACTCGTCTGAATCGCGCTCTTGCGTCAGAGTCGTCGTCTTTTCATGCCGTGCCAATGGAACATTTGTTTGGACCCTTTGGGTCGGACTCTGCTTACAGATGTATATGTTTTAAACATATGAGGACTTTGAAAAAATCATAAAAAATACCAACTCTGCCGGATACGGTCAGAGTTGCTGCAGTGGATTTGGAAGATTTGTATGGACGATACAATATCCTCAACAATAAAAAATGACTTGAAAAAAAATGCATAAAAAATACCAACTCTTATCAGACACGATAAGAAGCTGGTATGGAAATTTTGATATAAAATAAACCTAGCACTAAGTTAAAACTTAGCCTAGGTTGAAAAATATTATAAAAATATGATGGAATCTCCAGAACTTGATTCTGAATCAGAAGGGGAAGCATCTCGTGGCGGTGCATGGATTTGTACAACCGTTTGCTCCGGCGGTGGAGGTTCTGTGGAATCGTCTGAGAACGGGGAATCATTTCCATCGAGTGATGTTCCGCCTGGACTAGCATTTTCTTCGTCGGAAGATTCGATTTCCAAGTTGTGCTCCTCTGGCGGGGCTGGTCTCAAATCATTTACATGTACTCTCGTCGTTACATTTCCCTTTTGCACGAGATATACTTCGTCTGAAAACTTCTTTAAGATTCTGGTTGGGCCTGACCAAGACGGCGTGAAGGTATGTACCTTCCTTTTTCTCTTACTCATGACTCTGTCTCCTACTTTGAAAACGATTGGAGTGACGGCCTCTTTCGGCGCATATTTTTGTTTGTAATTTTGTTGGGCCTGACGGGCTTCCTTGACTCGCTCGTATCGTGGAAGCGTTTGTTGTTTGGCTCTTTCTTGCCTCCAGGCATACAAATCCCATTCGCCTCTTTCGGCTGGATCATATCCTAACACGATCATGCTGGGTGTCTGATTTGTAGCGGCGTTCCTACGATTTCTTAAGATGTATATCATCTGATGCACGTAGCGATCCCAAGTGTCGTTTGGCTTTTTAAATAAGAGGGTGTTTAAAATTTTCTTACACTCCTGAACCCGTCGTTCCACGGGGTTGGACTGTTGGTGATATGCCGGAATTAAGTATCGTTCGATACCGTTTCTTTCACAAAATGTGATGTACCATTCGGAATTGAAATGACCACCGTTGTCTGAAATTATGACTCGAGGGACTCCGAATCTTGCTACTATTTCTTCGTCGATAAATTTGGCTATCGTTCTACCATCGACCTGAATGTATGCCTTTGCCTCTATCCATTTACTGAAAACGTCTTCGACGATAATCATGTATCTGTTTTCGGCGTCTTTAGTCCTCTGCAGCGGGCCAATTACGTCGACGCTCAAGGTTTCAAATGCATTTTGTGGTGCATGACTTCTAAGTGGAGCATTGGGTTGGGCTTGTCTTGTCTTTACAGACTGGCATATCAGACAGTCGTTTATGTATCTGCCTACGATCCTGGCCATATTATTGAAATAGTAGCGTTTTGCTATTTTCCTGAGAGTCTCGTCTCTTCCTGGATGACATGCTTCATCTCGGTCATGATAATGGTAAATTAATTCCTTTATTTTCCTCTTTGGAACTATCAATTTAAAATTTCGATCGCAATCTTTCAATAATACATCGTCTTGGACGTGAAAATTTTTCATAAAAATAAGATCCGTATCGGAACGTTGTTCCTGTTGAAATAGATCATTCCAACGGCGGATCTTGTCTTGAATATCTCTTGAACTCGATTGAGCCTGTACGATATCTTCATATATTTCTGAATGTGTTAAAACAGAAATACGTTCTGGACACGTGTAATTTGGTAGGAACATTCTTTCCTCTTCATCGTCTGTCTCGACATATTTATTTTGTGGGTTACGACTTAGAAAATCTGCTAATAAATTCTCCTTTCCTGGACAGTGTTCAATTTTGAATGCATATTCTTGCAATAGTAACGACCATCGTGTGAATTTAGTTTTGTCGTCCTTATGCTTGTTCAACCAAAGTAACGCCCTGTTGTCCGTCTTCACCAAGAACGGTTTGTCTGCTAAGTACATCTTGTACTTTTTAATATAGTTCTCCACCGCCAAGCATTCTAGCTCGTTAATGTGGTAACGTCTCTCTGCTGGAGATAACGTATTGCTTGCATACGAAATAATATATTTTTCGCCGTTGTCGCCTAATTGATATAATACGGCCGAAAGACCTTGTAAGGATGCATCGGTTTGTAAAATGAACTGACGTGAAAAATCCAGCCGATGGAGTTCCAGCGGTCCGGATAATAATTCTTTTAATTTTCTAAAAGCTTCATCGCATACATGGTTCCAGTGCAAACGATTTTCCTTCGAAAGAAGGTTCGTTAGCGGCTTCGTGATCATCGCCACATTTGGTAGGTATTCTCTTACCCAGTTGCAAAGTCCTAGGAAACTTTGTAGCTGCTTTTTGGTGGCTGGAACGGGATAATTTTGAATTTGTAATACATGTTTTTCTAATGGTCGGGAAGTATCAGTTCTAATTATGTGGCCTAAATATTGGATTTCATTCGTCGCTATTACACACTTTTCCGGTGACACTTTTAGATTGTGCAGACGTAGTCTTTCAAAGACTAACCTCAAGTGGGACATATGCTCCTTCACGTTTACGCTGTAAACGATTATATCATCTAAGTACACTTTACAGAAATGGTGCAGGTAACCCGTCAAAACGTCCTTTGCCATGAATTTCTGAAAGGTACAGGGAGCTGTCTTGAGGCCGAAAGGCATGACATTAAATCTGTAAGCTGCCCCATCAGGAGTGGTAAAAGTGGAGAAATCTTTGGATGCTTCATCGAGCGGTATTTGCCAATATCCATCTCTTTAGGTCCAACACGGTAAAAATTTTCGAATTTCCTAAATCTTTAATACTTTCATGTATTTTTGGTAAGACGGAAGCCTCGTCTTCAGTCATTTCGTTCAAGTGGCGATAGTCGATGCAAAAACGTGGTTTCTTATCTGATCGTTTTATTATCACGGGTGGTGAACTATATTGGGCAGTGCTAGGTTCGATGACGCCAGCTTTCAACATCTCTTCGATTTGGTCGTACATAATTTTCTTCGTACTCGGAGACATCGGATATGGTCTGATATTAAATGGTTTTGTATCTTTTACTATAATTTTGTGTTTAACAGTCACTGTGGTTGCTTGAGTCGGTTCCGCAGTGAACAGATCGACAAATTCTTCGAACAGCGGCCGTAGAAATTTGTCTTTAATAACAAGCTCTTTAGGAAGTTCTGCCTGCTGTCTCTCCCTCTGAGAAGCTTGATTCCAGAAGACGGTAATACGCTCTTCCGTGCCGGCATATAGGCATTTTCGGCCATAATCATATGCGACATTGTTCATGTATAAGAATTGTGATCCTAATATTATTGTTTCGTTCAGATTTTCGATTACTTGAAAATCAATTTCAAAAGAAGTGCCTGAAATTTTTACTTTTAATTTTGTCGTTCCAAGAGAGTCCACCATTCGATCTCCGCACGCCATAGCAAATGATCGACGTGTCGTGAGATTTTTAAAATTATCCAACATCCTCGGATGGATAACGTTTCGTGTCGAGCCTGAATCAATCAGAGCGTCGACCGCATGTTCATTAATTTGAACTTTTATACGAGGCAAAGGGAACGCTTCGCTCATATAATTTATAGATTCCCTTGTCTTGTGCAGGGGAGCGTCGTAGTGGTCATGAATATTCGAAATGTTTAATGGACATTGCTGCCGCCTTGGTTCGGCCGTTGTGCCGGGGATCTTGCAGATTGACCCTGGCCTGGGTCTCTGGCCCCTTGAAAGTTTCCCGGTCTCCTGTTGAGATGAGGGTTATTCGGACTATGGAAGTGCCACTGCATTGTGTCTGTGCAGTATCGGCACGGGGTAGCCGGTCGGTCGGGTACTCGGAATTTCCCCGATCCGCCATTGAAATTGTTTTGCCTGCGGTCAGGATTCGCTGATCCGCTTGAAGAATTAGGCATAAAAAAAGGACGACCAGGTGCTCTACCTGGACCGTCCTGTCGAGAGACATCCTCTCGGAAATGCACCTTCGGTGCTGTCGGAGTTGGGCTTCCATTGCTCCTATTACTAGAATTTTGTTGATTAATACGTCCCGGCTCTTGATAGTAAGACGCGCGGGACAGACGTTGATCGATAAGCTGGATTAGCGACGTCTGTTCGTCAGCTGAATCCCGCTCGACGTTAGTAGCTGCTGCTATTAACATCTCTGTTGATGAAATTAGGTTGCTTCTCAAGCGTGACCTAATTTCTGGACGCAGTTGGTCCATGATGATCCGAGCTCTGATGGCTTCGGATTTGAAGGGATCAATACGATCGAAAAGGCAGGTCTTCCGTGTAATAAACACTGCCGTGTCGTCTAAAGACGTTTGCTTGGTGGCATACAGTTCAGCAATAGCTCGTGATTGTATGTCGGGAGAATTAAATCTCGTAAGGAATCTTTCCTTGAATAAGGCGTACGAAGTTGCCAACGTCCTAAATTGTTCGGACCATCGTTGAGCTTCGCCCTTGAGTTGGCCGGTTACGTTATGGAGGCGATCATAGTCGTGGCTTATGCGAGCCCTGTCGAAATATTCCTCCATAATTTTCAGAAAAGCTTCTGGATCTTCATGATCAAGCCCATGGAACGTCACGTTCGGACACCTTTGTCTCTCATGGGGCGTACAGGTCGACACGTTCTGTATCGCCTGCACGAAGCCCTCTGCCATTTTCAGAAACATACTTTCCATCGAATTAGCAGTTTGTGGCTGTGAAGCAGATAAATTTGGATTATTTCCCCCTGGAAACAGTCGTTGTGGTTCTATCCCTCTAGAACTGTCGTCGACGAGCGGCGCGGTGGCTCGCTCGTAAAATTCTCTTGGGGTCGACTCCTCGGAGTCTTCCGCCATGAAGGAGAAAGGATTAGTTGGGTTTGGGGACGGCATGGTCCCTGTTCGGGCGCCATGTGAACGATCCATGTTTTATGGATGTCTGAAGGACGTATTTTCTGCTTTGAAAAACTTAGAAAAATTTAAAAAAATAGGAAAAAGAAAAAATTAATTTTCTTTTTCCTCAACCTTTTCTTAATTCTAAATAATAAATATTACGTTCACAAAATTTTTAGGGTTCAACAGGACTGTTTCAGACGAGAATAATGTAAAAAATCATGCTTACTGTCGTTTATGCTTAACTGCTGCTCTGATGGTATCAATTGGACGACGTCGTAACACTATAAATCTAACACTGTCTGTATCACACTCTCTTAAAATTAAACCTGAAAAGGAATTTTGTTAGAAAACACAACTAAAAGACAATATAAAGTTCAAAATGTATATATTAAATCTTTAAAAAATTTATGTTTTTACAACAACTTCTTTCAAGAGAAAATGTTAACAAACAATGGTCTGACCCGTATACAACACATGGTGAGGAACGGGACGACTCATACTGTACCAACTACCATCCAATATGCGGTTTTATAAGCTAACGATGCACAAAAAGATTCAAGAAAAGTTTCATGTAACTGAAATTTTGGTGGGCTTTTGCTTGCCTGTCTTATAAACGTATTATTAAATGCACATTAATTTTGGTCGCTCCTCGGAGCTTAAAATTGCTTGAAGCGTCTCTACTTCGATTGTATTCTACAATAACAACTTTTTACGTTCAGGCAAGGCAGATCCCATGCACGTGTGAGTACATGGTAATAATACTTTTTTGACTCCGAATCACTGAAGAACCGGTTTAGGGCAAACCCCGTCAAAACTCATCATTTCCCCTTCAAATCCGACTGTTAGGAAATGATGGGGGTCCCATGTCGCTAAGGGCTATTTTCGCTATAACTTCCGATATACTTTGAATAGCCGTTGGACTAACTTGTCCTCATATTCAATACCTCGTAAGAGTTACAGTGCTTGACAACGTGGATTCGTAAAAGGGTTTTTAATATTGGAAAGTTTGAAGTTCAAGTTCAATTTTAGTATACTTTCTAAAATTGGGTGGTCGGGGCGACATTACGTCCCTGTGCAGCGACATTTACTACACTTTCCAAATTAACGCTCCTTGAAGAGTTAGCGAAAATTTGGCATAAAAAATGGTCCGAAGAGCAAAAATATGTTTCCAAGAATTAAAAACCTCTTCCACGGCGTTTTTACGTGAAGCACGCTTTTCTTACGAAGTATTTCCTAAGTCGGATTTTGTTACAACGTCGAAAAGTATATCGGGGTTATAGCGTTCTTTAACATGACGACCGCCGAGTCAAACCATGGAAATTACCAAAAAAGGAATCAACGAGATCCGTTCAGAATACTCTAGAACACCTGTGTTTAGGTATATAAAGACACAGCAGGGAGGCAGACGACAGTTCAGTTCAGTATACAGTATACTTCTGATATGCAGAGTTTTATATTAGGCGAACAAGTGATCAGATGAAATAAAGAACAGTAACAAGTTGTGATTGAAAGTAGTGAATTTATGTTAGATTAAAGTTATTATTAGTTGTGTTATTCTTAAGAATTAATTATTGTAATTTAAGTGGTTAATAAATCAGTGGTTTGTGAAGATAATTGTTGCAATTTATCGAACCTACGTACTGGGTGTCTACCGGAGGGTGTAAACATGTAACAATTGGTGTTGGAAGCGGAATTGCAACAGGATTTCTGGAGAATTCGACGAGGTTCCAGAGTGTACTATTTAGAAACCACTGGAGATAGTATGGTGTTTTGAACTGGAAAGTGATATAAACATTCGACTAGGCTTATTTGTGTTTGTGTGAGGAAATTTCCAGAACATTCTATAATTTAGAAATTAGTGTAGTTATTTAAGTGATTTCAACTGAGAAATGGTATAGAAATAAGATCTATTTGTGAACATATTGAGATAACTTCTAAAACATATTATCCCAGATTTTGTGGAAATATTTGACTTGTATCTGATATAAATTCTAAATCAGGACGACGAAAAAGAAAAACAAGAAAGACGTAAAGAAGAAAACGTCAGGAAGGAAAGGAAGAACAAGAGAGACGATGCCAGGAAGAATTGAGAAAAATTATACAGGTGCAACAAGATGCAAAAGAAAGAAAACGTCTGGAAGAAAAAGAAGAACAATAGAAACGTGAAGAAGAAGAAAAGGAAACGCGAAACAGAAAAGGAAAAACAAGAAATAAAACGTCAGGTCAGGAAGAAAAAGAAGAACAAGAGCGACGACGCCAGGAAGAATTGAGAAAAATTATACAGGTGCAACAAGATGCTATCCTGCCAGCCACTAATGAGGTCAAGGAAAAAGTAGATACAGTTGAACAAAAAGTTAGTAAAGTCGAAGGAGAAGTTACTGACATTAAGGGAAAAGTTACCGACATTGAAGGGAAAGTGAATACAGTCGAAGAAGAATTAAGTGAAGTTAAAGGGAAGATAAATATAGTCGAAGAAGAAGTAGAACGACTTAAGCGACAGTTAAAGGAAAAAGGAGGCCAGCTAGTATTATCATCGTTAGGCCCTCAATTATAACCGCCTTCCTTTGATGGCCAAACTTCTTGGTCAACATATAAGAGAAAATTTAAGGCCGCTACATGTGCCAACAACTGGAATAATTAATAAAAGGCTTTTAGCAATAAGGATCTAAGCATCAGAAGTGCCTCAAGCGATTCCAGTGGCGCGGTAAGAAGATTTTAAAGTTTTAGAAGCTGCATTAGATTTAAGATATGGCGACCAACACATCGCCCAAGTATATGGGACTCCGCTGAAATCACGTGTACAGAAAGTTGGGTAGAGTTTACAAGAATTTGAGGCTGCAGTAGAGAGATTGGCGCACTTGGCTTACCCGAATGCACCAAGGCAGTTCCAGGAGAAATTGGCAGTGGACGCGTATATTGATAGCATGAAAGACGAGAAGATCAGGCGGGTCCTTAGACTATCTGGGTATAACAGTAGTAGCGAAGCGAAACATTGATCCATGCACTTGAGATAGAAGCCGCCTATATGGATTCCTCATGGCACAAGTACAAGCTGTCTCTATGGAAGAAGCCCAATCAGAAGAAACCAGTTTGGACACCAAATTAAAGGACATACACAATATGTTTAATTAGTGACCAAGACAAGTCCTTCATGAAAACAGGGAAACCGACAAGAAGGTGTAAGGTCCAGCGGAAGTATCCGACCAGTGCAGCAAACCAAGGCATATGATGCGTGATTGTCGAAAATGGAACCCTGGGGAAGTAAACGCTGCAATGAAAGAGGAAATTCGCTCCGATAAGGCGAGATTGATTGTTATGCTAACAGAGTTATAGAAAATGGTTGCGCAAATATTGAGCGGATTACGTTAGCAACCGGAGTCGAAACAGGAACCGCAATCACCTAAACAGGAGCCGAAGCAGCAGCAAAGTGATGAAAGGCTAGCAAATTCGGGCAAGCCAAGAGGTACTGTCACCAGAGGCACCCTAAGGAGTGAATGTCGAGGATGTAAAAAGACAGCAGGATGTAGCGAAAGTAAAAACGGTTAAGATAGAGGTTCCGAAGGACTGGACAAAGGAAGTCGTAAGGAAGGAACAACTGAGCGACGACGGAATTGGATCTATACTGAAGGCAAAAGAAGAAGGCACGCGAGCAGAATAGAAGGATGTTTCGGATAAAAGCGTCGAGCTGAAGGCTTTGTGGATTCCCCAAGACTTAAAGATAGACTATTACGGAGAGCTTGAGAGAGCCCTAATGGGAAGGAAGTTACAATGCGTTTTGTGATACCCAGATGCCGGGTACCAAAAGTACTTCAGGAAGTGCACAAAGAAATATCTTTTGGTAAAAATAAGATCTTGGCTAGAGTACGGGAAAGATTTTATTGGAGAAATAGCCATCAGAATGTGGAAGATTCGTGTCACAAATGCAAAGTTTGTGCGGACGTGACCATTAAGAGGTCAACTACGCAGAGTAGTGATCGAATGAAGTGGCGTTACAACCGCCGGTGCGGCAGGATTCAGCATGGGGAATCTGGTTTGGCTGTACAACCCACAGCGGAAGAAAGGAAGATTTTCAAAGCTTCACCCACTTGGAATAGGCCGTATACTATCGTCACCCGGATAAAGGATGTCATCTGTCGAATTCAACGGAGCAAGAATGGAATGTACATAGTAAAGGCACATCTACGCTCACCCCGGAGCAAGAAGTCGTAACTGAAAATCGTGCACCTGGACCGGTTGGTGAAGTATGTTGAAGATGCGGAGTTGCCTGACCGGGACGTTCAGGTTTAAGGAGGGGGCAATGTTATGTGCTGAAACCGGCCCTGTGTTCTACATTCCAGCCAAAGTAGTCGTGGACGCCATCTCTGTGACGACCATCGACCCGAGCCAGGGAAATTACCAGAAAGGGTACGAACTTACGGGAATCGACGAGATCTGTTCAGAATGCTCTAGAACGCCTGTGTTTAGGTATATAAAGTACAGCAGGAAAGCCGGCGACAGTTCAGTTCAGTATACAATACAATTCTGATATGCGGAGTTTTACATTAGACGAAGTAGCGATCAGATTAAATAAAGAACAGTAACAAATTGTGATTTAAAGTAGTGAATTTGCGTTAGATTAAAGTTATTATATGTTAAAGGATTAATTATTGTAATTTAAGTGGTTCATAAATCAGTGGTTTGTGAAAATAATTGTTGTAATTTATTGAACCTACATACAGGGTGTTTACTGGAAGGTGTAAACAAGTAACATTATAATCATGTACTTACAACTATTAGACCTTTAGCCATTTCTCTAAAGTGGTTATATATAGTTGAAGTTCGCGTCAAAAGCCATCATTATCAGCCATAATATATTAATTAAAAGGCTTTCTATATGGAGTTAAAAGAATATTTTATAAAACAGTTATTCAGCTGGAACTTTATTTTAAATATGTATAGCTGAAATTTTCCGCCTTTATATAACTTTTATACATGACCGGGTATTAAGGTATACTTTAACACGTTTTTGATTCACTTATGAAATCTTCAGAATACATTGCTGGATCATTTTAAAACAATTTTATAAAAAACATTTTCTTAAAACAATTTTTAACAACATCAAATTCAAGTAATTTTGGAAGCGCGTCTATTTATTCGAAGTATATTAGCTTGTCTCGACAGAAAAGTTTTCTTTGCATAACAACTATGTCAAGTTAATTTTCTATTGACACAGCATCTCTACTAAACGTAGGCAAAGATATTAGTTCACTTTCATAATAATTCGCCATAATAATTTGCGCCAATACTCTGCAGCAAACGTATGTATCAAATTTAATTTAATTAATTTATTTAAATTATTTAATTTAACTACGAACCGTAATTTACATTTAAAGTAATTTTACGGCATAAAATCCTATTGGCAGTGGCGGCCGGTGCGGGAGGGCTCTGGGGCGCCGCCCTCCCTGCCATATTTAAAACAATAAATAACAATACCAATAGACAGTAACCTATTTCCCGATAACTTGCTTTACGACTATTTTTTTAAAATAATAAAAAACAAACGGCATACTCTCCTCACTAGCGATCAATTTAATTTAACTTCCGAATTGCATGTAAAAACTCTGAAATGGGCTCCAGATGTTCCGCCTAAAATATATACGGCGATCGTCATGGCAACAAGTGGCAGGGGGTTGCGCGTGGTTTCGTTATCTATTGGGGCTCTGGTCAGTCCGCCCACGGCTGTGTAGGAGTTAATTACTTCGTGGTTTCTGTTTTCTTTGCTTTTTTACGTATGAAATTGTTTTGAGGTTATCACGCTTTTTAAAAAGTTTATCGATTTGTTGCATATATAATGTAATAATTCACATTACAGATTTTTTTAGTTTTATTAAACATTAGACTAGACGGCAAAAGTGCGAAAGACATAATTAATTATGAAAGTGAGTGAAATTAAAAAACTTATATTTAACCGCTTGAGCTTAAATGAAAAACTTGAAATAAAACAAAACGGCCGTCCAACGCCAATTTTAAATATAGTGCAAGAGCAGTGACAATGCAAAAAAGTTTGACAAAAAAATATACATTAAAACTATTTGGATTTGTGGTTGCGAGGAAACAAATTCGTTCTTTTGTTTTGTATGTCTGCTTTTTGGGGGCGATGATAAGTGGACAAAAAATGGGGTAAACGATTTAAAGCACATTTCTATAAAAATTAAAAAACACGAAAATAGTATGAAACATCTAGATAATGTTGTCAGTTTTCAACTTTTAGGAAAGACTAATATTGCTATATTTCTAAGTACGGCTTATGCGGATCAAATTCGTAAGCATAATGAGACAGTGATCAAAAATCGACATATATTCTCAAAAATAATAGACATTAAAACTGTGCGGAACGTGTAATCTTGCCCTTTGCGGTCACGACGAGAAAAAAGTCTCTTCAAATAGAGGGGTATTTCTAGAATTGGTTGATTTTTTAGCAAACACTGATATTGCCTTTAATAGCCATATTCAATAAGCAACAGTGTTCAAAGGCACATCAAAATCTATTCAGAATGAAATTTTACAATGTATGTTCCAGGTTTGTCGTGAACATATTCTTGGAGAAATTCAAGAATCTGCGTATCTCGCACTTATGGCTGATGAGACTACAGATGTATCAACTCAAACTCAAACTGTAGTTGTATTACGTTATGAACTAAATGGAAAAATATTTGAGAGGTTTTGGGGGTTTGCAAATCCGAAAAGTCAAGATGCAGATTGCCCAGAAAAACTGATTTGTCAAAGATCTGCTGTTATGTGTGGTCATTTAGGTGGCGTTAACATGAGAATTCGCCAACAGTACAAAAATGCACATTTTATATATCGCTACGCTCATCGGCTTAATAAAATACTAGAACAAGCAGTTTCAAACATCAGTAGTGCATGAATATTTTTTTCAAATTTGAATGGCATATCAACTTTTTTTCTCAATCGCCAGACATAACGGCAGCTTTGCAACATGTTTGTGACAAACGCATTCCAAGAACTTCTCAAACACGATGGAATTTTAACTATCGTATAATACGAGTATGTACAACAATAAAGACAACCTTACTGAATGCTTTGACAATATAATGTCAGGAATTCCAAAACAATACAACTTTGAAACAGTGACTCAAGCGGCTGGATTTATTAAATGGCTAGAAGATGATTCATTTTTATTTTGGTTAAATTTTTTTCATGCCACATGTTGATATTTTATTTAGCCAGTTAAAAAATTTATAAAAGTCCAGAAATGCGTAGATAATTTTGAAAAAGAAATTGTACAAATTAGAAATGATTTACCTTCCTTAACAAATAAACCAGTGAACACAGAAGTTCCAAAAAAAGCGACGTAGACTGAATCAAGAAAACGTTAACATGTCTGTGAGGGAGGTATGTGATATAATTACTTCAGAAGTGAGAATTCGGTTTTCTTTTAAAAATCATTTATGTGGTGCAAAATTATTTTTAAAGGAGAAGTTTAAGAAATATGAAAAACACCACCTTTGGAAGATATCAACCAATTTGTGAAGCATACCCTATGATAGATAAGGAAATTCTGAAAATGCAACTAAGTATATTTTATACTTTATACGAGGATAATTGGAACTGGTCGGTATTAAAACACAGGAATTTGCGCACTGAACTTGATATTTTGTCCTATATATTTAGCAATGGTATCGAGATTCGAATGGCAGTTGAAACTGTGCAGGCGAGTCCGAGATTGGCAATGTAATCAGCCTGAATGAACCATCTACGACTGCACTGGTTTAAAGATAATAAAACGGACAGGCCTACTAGAAAAAAAAACTCGTAAATCGCTTCTCAATAGTCAAAGGTGGACTTCTGCTGTGCTGTTAATGTGCCAGTGCAGTGCGTAAATACCTGTTATAATATCAAGCGTAGGAGTTTAGTTAATTATTGTTCATATTTATAAATATTTACTACTATATAAAAGGTAAAATATTTTAATTATTTACTAATTTACCATAGCTTTCTGGAGACCCTTTGAAACAGAGGATAATATAATAACGCCCGAAAATCTTATTATTTTTTATGACAAGCATTTCTATTTACCTCCGCCCATGTACAATAAAGAGATGCCGACTGTTTTTGCCGGGTTTGAGTTTTTATACGATTTCAATTAAATTCGTTTGCACTTTACTCCAGGAAATAAATAACAGGACAAGATTCAGAATATTCCAGTGAAATTCAAAGTTTTTCTGGGTGCTTGCAAACATTAAACTTTCTCACATCTTTCGGTTTAGACGTTGTTTTCGGGGAAGTTGTTAAAGTTTTGAAAATTTTAGTTACTATTCCGATGACGACATCTGAAATGGAAAGATGTTTTTCGACATTAAAATTAATTAAGACGTATGTAAGAAATATTATGAGTGAAGACATCACTTGCAATGCTTTCAATTGAAAAGTCAATGGTACGAGAAATACCAAATTTTAATGAAAAAGTTATTGAAAAGTTTATCTCCTACGAAAATAGAAGAATGGAATTTCACTTCAAAAAATAATGGTGAGTACTTAATTAATCGCTTTAATTTATATTTGCGAACTTTTTAATGATTTAATTAGAACCTCAAAAATATTTCGCCTGCGGTGCTTTCATTTATTGACCCTACTACTTTGATACTCGCGAGCCGCCACTGCGCCCTCCCAAGTACATAAGGCACGAGCCGCCACTGCCTATTGACAGCCTTTATAAATACCACAGAAATTAGACAACCCCTAATTCCAGAAGCCGAAAGCTTGTGCGGGGTTACCATATATATGTCTATGGGAGTTACACATTGAAAAACGCGGACATACAACCATATATCGTCCGACAGTTATAGTACCGGAGCCGCGGCTCGAATCCGATAGCGCGTTACCCATTAGATTAATCGCGATTGACACTTCGCGCCATAACCAACTTGGCTATCAGTTAGATTTATACAGGAACTCCTTAGCGGTCTATAATATGGTTTATAAAAGCTGTTAAAGAGAAACATAGGTTGTCATAATGCTAGTTAAGTATTTATGCAGTCTTAGTAGAGCTTACCGAGGCTATATAAACTGTGCCTACTTTAGACAATTCATTAATACTGGAATAATGTTGTTAACTCCTCATCGGAAAGCTTGTAGAAATTTTCTTTATATCAAACTCAATTAATTAAGAATTATTAGGATAAGGTTAGAGTAAGTTCTTCCAGTTTGATTGTATTGATACTTGTTGCTTTTTTTGTGTATATTTATATCTAAAAAAAGTTGTACTATTTTTCAATTTTTCATACCCCTTCCCTCGCACTTGACCCAAAAAGAGGTGCCTATTTTGAGTTTTTGCATATGGGCCCAAAAAACCTATCTACCCCACTATCTGTCTATTATTCATATTGTACGGCAGCCCGTTACCAGGTTTCTCGACTTATTACTCTCCAGTGATTTTTGAATTTTCTTGTTAGTTCTCGATGAGTTAGAGTGTCCCATTCAAGGGCAGCATCCCCAAATGAGTTATATCACGAAAATATTCGGTTTGGTAAAAATGAAATAAAACAGAAATTTAAAATTAAAATATCGGTACGACGCCTCTGGAGTGTCCCTTTTAAAGGCAGCGTCCCCAGAGGGTATTATTCACGCCAATATGTCTTCCCAGATTTTAGCTTAACCCAGATCGGTTATTTGAAAGTTACAACAAGTTGCTGAAGACGGAATTTAACAAAATATAACAATGACAAATTAAATTACTCAAATAAGTACAGACAATATTCTAAGCCCAAAATTACCACAGAGACAAATGTGAATTTAAAATAGCGAGCTCTTATCAAACGGTCGACTCTTTACCTCGCGCGTTAAAACCAAAGAAAGGGTCTTTTTGGTTTTAACGCGAGCCGTTTCAGTGTATCACCGTGCGCGGAAACATATGAGCCAAGCAGTCATCAGTCGGCAGCGGAGCGGAATGTTTATAATAGGTAGTGTCAATTGATATAAATAATAGTTTAGTTGCCTGGGATGGCTTGCAAATAAATTCTTATATTATTTAGGAAAAAGATTGAATTTAATAGCCTCAGTATTAACAATTATGACTCTGAATTAAATCGATATTTTTGAGGCCGGTTGATAGTTATAATTTCTAGCGTTAATTAATTTAGACAATTAGTTTCCGCGGTTGAAACTTCTTGGAATCGGTTAGAAATTAAAACTTTACCCGATTACTGAAAAAAAAAATTATTTTATTTACGATTCAAACCAAATTGTACCTGAGAGTTTTGGGAGGTGAAAAGAAGTTGCTCATATGATATGGTGAACAGAGCCCCTGAACTTTCGATTTGAGAGCAGAAAAACGGGCTGCCCGCTTGGCTTATCCGAACAGTAGCCCATATGTCTATTATGAACATTTTTTACCTGTCGAACCTGGCTTGCGATTCGAACCAAACATGTCTAATTTTTTTATTGCCAACATAATCATTTGTATTTAAAAAACTTATACCCGTTTATATTCCATACAAACTGTTTCCATTTCACATGTTTATAGGCGTATTAAAAAATTGAAACCCATATTTTAGATTTGATATATCACAACCCTCTCCCCTCGTGAACTTGGGAATTTTTTCATTCTCTGCAGCTGCGCAACACAGAAAATGTCAGTTCAAAGATATTTGCTGTTTTTTATACTATTCTCAACAGTTTGCAATCATTTGCAACCCTGGAGCTTTTCCTTTTTTACACCACATTACCTTACGAATTTAATTTAAAATATTGAAATTTTACAATATACAAACATCAGTTCTTGATGAATTCAAGTTGTCTTTTACATTTTAAACGAGATTCCAAAGAGAACGGACGTTGCGCGATAAAAAAAAATTTATTCCTCTACAGACTGAAATTACTCTACCGGGTCAGCACAGCGTGGTGGGACTTGTTTGCTCAGATTTTTTTTTTTATAATGTAACGATTAGTTATCGATTTGGGCACGGCGTGATAACACGGAATTTTGATAACGGGCTGCCGTACTAATAATTATATGGTTCAAATTTCAAGATAATACCTCAAAATCAAATTAACATGACGGACTAACTACTAGAAGGATAACTTTTAAAGAAAAGTTTTTTTAGTTCAGAACCATTGTTTGAATATTTGGAATTAAAATTTATATTTCACTTGAAATCTTATTTTTGATTTTCTTTTAACCAAGCTGCCTTGGTATGCGTTTGCCAACCGAATTGGCATCGTCTGAAGGTGAATAAAAGTAAACCTAATCTAAAAGTGTATCCTATTTATATACACTCTATTGCCACGGTCAAGGTTCGATAACAATAGATAAGATAATGAAACTTAAACTTAAAATCTTAGTGCATAAATTAACTACATAATAAGTTCGATGAACCGTGACCTACTAACCTATAAATAAAACTATGTATGATAAACTCTGAAAAATTAAATTTCATAAAGAACAGTACTCGTATTTTTATTTTTTCATAATATATTTGTTGAGGCTAATTGCCCTTATTATCTCATATTGATTTAAACGAAAGTTTTGGGCTATATTTCTTTATTATTAATGTTGATTTCGATTGACAATAATTATGATGCGTACAAGTTTTATTAGGTACTAGGTACTTTCGTTCGTCTTGAACAAACTGAACACAATCATTAAACAGCCAATTGAGTTGAGATATTTTTCAAATTCTTGATTTCTATTGGTTGCTTACTAATCACAATCACTTTGTTCAAGACGAACGAAAGCAGCTACTGTCATATTATTGTTTGACATTTCTCAAAATTGTCTGAAAAATGCAATCTTTGATAAAAAATATAAATTAATTTAACAAACCGCCGCCCTTGAAAGGCTGTATTTTCAAAGTAAATGTACATAAAACATCAAGAAAATATGCATCTTACGATACAAAAGGATTTAGAACATTTAGGGCGCGTTGTACTAATCTTTTTTAATCCTACGATTACGGAAACCATGATTAAATTTAATCGAGGATTAAAAAAGTTTTGTGTTGTACGAAGCAAAGTTATCGGAGAATCAGCTAATCTGGTTCTGGTTCTAAGTGGGTGACTGTGTATATTGGCATCACTGGTTCTGTCAAAATTGCGTAAATCAGTATAAATTCTGAGAGTTGGCATAGACTAGAGATATAATCCGTATATGCTATTTGAATTGTTTGATATACTACATAAATTAAATATATGGAGCTGCGGGGCGGCGGCGGTACTATTTTCCCATTTCTTGCCGCATACTTTCGATGCGGTTGTTTCAAGTGGGTAAAAAAATTTGTCTCGGGGCCAGTTTATTACTATATTCTATTCCGACTCTCTGTATAAATCCCTGATCTGTGACGTAAATTCTGGAATATAACCTTTCTTCTGGCCAACTACCTTATAGGTAAAGACCATAAACGCGGAAGAAGTTAACCCAGAAGTAATAGAAAGTGAGGTAGTCTAACAATAAAATTATTATTTTTACTTAAATAAATATAATCTATAAACAACACAATCATGCAAGCCATCATCCACAGAACAAAAGGAGCAAGCAATTGGTAGTTGGTGCTATTTCCGCATATATGAGATCCAAAAGATACCGTACCACTGGTTTTGGTATTCTATAACGATTTCTAAACTCATCGTCCCTCCACTTAAGAGAATTATTAAGTCTTTCCCGAAACAGACGAGGCATTCGCGGGTGTAAAACTAGTTCAAGTAGTAGTAAGTAGTACTTATGATTACAGAACAATTAACAACTTGAATAACACTCCAGCTAGCTCTTATTTAATAGTACGGTCGTGAGCAAAAAAAATAGGACAAGTCTTATAATGGTATTTTGCTAAAATCTAGTTGTGTACATCTAACTTTAATTTTTGTGACATTGTCAGTTAGTTGTCATAATTTATTGCAAGTGTGCAAAACACTAATATGCCACATACAGGGTGTTGCATCATGAGAGGGACATAGCTTAATAGGAGGTAGAGAACATCAGTGGTAACCGGAACCTCCCATAGAAATGTCTCATTGGGCCTTCATTACGAAGTTACAGGGTGTTAAATAGTTTTTGGCCAAACCTGTTTTTTGTCATAACTTTGACAGGGAATGAAATAACGGATTCATATTTGGTACGGCTAATTTACTAACGAGCCCCAAGAGGTACATGTATAAAAAAATATATATCCAGGTCCGGACTCACTATAATTTATGTTTCTTCTTTGCATCAATAAAACATCACCCTGTATATATTTTTTTGAAATTTCGATACGATATTCGAAAAGAGCAAGAAAAAACAAACAAAATGGCCTATTTCATTTTTTTGTTACACCTTCGTGGTTATTTAAATACGTTGTTAAATGTGCAAGAAAATGGATTACAGAACCCTATTAAATGAGAGGCACGTGAAATAAATAGTTTTATAACTAAAATTTGCAAAAATTCTATTGAGCCTAGGTGGTCTGGGTGAATCCTAATTCCGGTACGTTTTAAAGGTCCATTTTGGTAAAAAAACTGTGGTCCTAATAAGTAATCGGGTATGAAATAACAAAATTTTTAATCAATCACAGTAGGCTTGTTCAAAGTGACAGATAATAAAAAGAAATCTCCTAAACAGTTGAATAATTGTTTGTTAGTAATTTAATGTGTCAATAATCCGCATTTAGTTAGTGAAAACTTGTGAAAATATTTTAACTATGCCAGTAAAATTTACAAACGTGGAATATGCTGACATAATATTCATCTATGGTTTCTGTAATGGAAATGGTAGGTCGGCGGAAAGAGAATATCGGCTGCGTTTTCCTGGTCGTCGATGCCCTAATCATAAAACCTTTAGTACGGTGTTCCAGTATGCAAGACAACACGGAAAGTTTCCTACTTCTGCAGTTGTGGAGCGTGTTTTACAACAAGGTGTGCAGGAACAAAACAATATTATAAACGTAGTTCAAGAAAACCCAAATATGAGCACTAGACGAATCAGTTTGGCAACTGGTATTCCTCATTGGCGAGTATGGTATGGAGAACCCTAAAAAGAGAACGTTACCATCCATATCATATCCAGCAGGTACAGCGTCTTCAACAAGGCGACGATATCCCCCGCCTGGTATTTTGTCATTGGTTGTCTAACCATCGCCCAGTCATTTACAGAACCTTATTTAGGGATGAGGCACAATTTACAAGGGATGGAGTAAACAATTCACGAAATAATCATAAATGGGCACAGGAAAACCCACATGCGGTACGCCAACGCCGTTCGCAACACAGGTTTTCTGTAAATGTTTGGGTCGGACTTGTGAATAGACATTTGATAGGGCCACATTTTTTTGAAGAATGATTGAATGGTGAAATTTACTTTGATTTTCTTCAAAACATTTTACCGAATATGTTAGAAAATATCGGTATAAGAGGCATGTTGTTTCAGCATGATGGGGCCCCACCACATTTTAACCTTCAAGTAAGAGAACACTTAAACAATGTGTATCCTAATAGATGGATTGGACGCGGGGGTCCACATGAATGGCCACCAAGATCTCCTGATTGTAACCCTTGTGATTACTTTTTATGGGGCCACTTAAAAAACGAGGTTTATAGCATTGAAATTGAAAGTAGACAACATTTAATCCAGCGCATCGTTACAACCTGCGACGAAATGCGGAATAATCCAGAAATGATACGTCGAGCAATTGGTGACCTTTCTAAACGCGCAAGAAAATGCACAGAATGTGGGGGAGGACATTTTGAAAATTTACTTTAGTGTCAATTACGTTTTATTTTTAAACACATTTAGTTATTGTTTTGTTATTTATTGTTAATTGAATGGAAAATATTTTATTTATTTAGATTTTAGTTTGTTCTCTTTTCCAATTTTTATTAAGTATAAAATGTTGATGATTTTCTTGATTAAAGTAACTGGTTGCTTAGGCCTAAATGGTTTAAATTATCTGTCACTTTTATTCTTTGAACAAGCCTACTGTGATTGATTAAAAATTTTGTTATTTCATACCCGATTACTTATTAGGACCACAGTTTTTTACCAAAATGTACCTTTAAAACGTGCCGGAATTAGGATTCACCCAGACCACCTAGGCTCAATAGAATTTTTGCAAATTTTAGTTATAAAACTATTTATTTCACGTGCCTCTCATTTAATAGGGTTCTGTAATCCATTTTCTTGCACATTTAACAACGTATTTAAATAACCACGAAGGTGTAACAAAAAAATGAAATAGGCCATTTTGTTTGTTTTTTCTTGTTCTTTTCGAATATCGTATCGAAATTTCAAAAAAATATATACAGGGTGATGTTTTATTCATGCAAAAAGAAACATAAATTATAGTGAGTCCGGACCTGGATATATTTTTTTTATACATGTACCTCTTGGGGCTCGTTAGTACATTAGCCGTACCAAATATGAATCCGTTATTTCATTCCCTGTCAAAGTTATGACAAAAAACAGGTTTGGCCAAAAATTATTTAACACCCTGTAACTTCGTAATGAAGGCCCAATGAGACATTTCTATGGGAGGTTCCGGTTACCACTGACGTTCTCTACCTCCTATTAAGCTATGTCCCTCTCATGATGCAACACCCTGTATAAGCGATTTAGTTAAATCTGGAGTTATTGCTAAAACAGAAGATGGATGGTCAATGAGACAAATTACATTGCGTTATAATATTGACAAAAGTTCGGCGTGTAACATTTTAAGAAAGTGTAGAAATAAAGGTACGATTAGTAGAAATCCTGTATCAGGGCGATGAAGGATATCAACTCAACAACAAGATTTGCAATTGGTAAATGCTTTAGTAGAAAATCCATTTTACTAAGTTATTCAGGCTGCTGAAGAAACTAATTTTCCTGGATCGAGCGCACGATGTAAATTTTTGGAACAATGTAATCTTTACAGACGAAAAAACTTTCAGTCAACACACAACGGTCGTATTCGTGTTTACCGCCCTCCGAATACTCGATTCGATGGGAAATATATATCTAACAATGATAAAAGTGGTAGATTTTCCGTTAATATGTGGGCTTGGATATCGGCACGTGGTCCTGATGTTTTGTGGCATATTGAGGAACGATTTAATAGTGAAACGTATATTAAGATTTTAGACAATATTATGCTCCCACAATAATGAACTCATATTTCAACAAGACAATTGTTGCGTTCATACTGCTCATATCGTAACTAACTGGTTTCAAGATAACAACATCAATGTTCTTAACTGGCCCAGTCACAATCCAGATCTTAACCCTGTGGAAGAAATATGGGGACTACTCGTAAGAAGTATCCAAAAACCAAATGTGAGACCACGGAATGCCGAAGAATTACTGGAAATAGTAAATAATGCATGGAAAAATATTATTACTAATGATTATTGTATAAGGTTATTTAATTCTATGCCAAACAGACTTATAGAAGTTATAAATAGAAATGGTGTAATAACGAAATATTAATAGTTAGTTTCTTGTTAAGTAGGATATCATTTGTCCTTTGATCCAGGATTTCTGCTAATCGTACCGTTTATTCTCCGCTTTCTTAAAATGTTACACACCAAATTTTTGTTAATGTTATAACGCAGTGCAATTTGGCTCATTAACCATCCATCATTTACTGTAGCAATAACTACAGCATTAAAATAAAAAATGAATTAAAAGTGATATCTGTTTCATTTCGGCTACTCATTAAGGATATGTTCCGTTAATCACCTTGGTCGGTTTGGTTACACTTTTTGAATTCCGTAAATGTCTAATTCCTGAAATCAAGTTGATTAACGGAACGTGATTATTTGCTACCAAAATGACCAACGTATTTGAGTAGGTGAATGCGGTAAATGGGTGGCAATCTGTCAAAAGTAAACTGTCAAATTAAGCATTGGTTTGCTTACAAGATAAACAAATGTTTGTGGACATAAAAAGATTTAAGTGTTTAAATTTAGGTTATCTTCTTCCACGTTTATGGCTCTTACCTATCCTACAAGACAGTTGGCCATAAAATTTAGGTTATGTTGTTCTTTTAACTACTGGGAATTCGTACCCACCATTTGTTTGTTCTTTTGCGTCCCGTTAAAAAACCATAACCGGGCTCACCAAAAGAGAATCGCTGTCAAATTTTCAGTTACCGGTTCGGTTATTGAAGTTTGTTAACGGAACATATCCTTAATATTCAAATAGAGACAGATTTACATTAGAAAAAAAAGTTGCCCTATTTTTTTCTGCTTACGACAGTACATGTTACTTAAATGTCAGTGATTTAGCCAAAATTTGAAAAATGTGAGGTTAGATTCAACTGATCTAGGTTTTAAATCTCCAACATAGTGGATTTAGGCGATCATCAAATCAACCATCGTTAAAACGCCGATTTGCAATAGTACAACGAATCTGGACCGCTGATCCTCGAATCAGCGTTGATCTGTAAATTGTTAGTACAACGCGCCCTATATTCACAATATGACGTTTCTAAATATCTTTTACGGTTATATTGGTCTCTATTGGAAGAACATATATTTTTGCTACTGCACGCTACACTATGCTTTTAGCAGTTTTTACACTCACCACGCGCACTCTGCCGTCATCTCCTGGATATATACTGTTCTTCCTACAGACCAGCATTTTGGAAGCAAATTATCTTCTTTCAGTAGAGCCATTGTTCCAATATATATGTCACTGTGGTGAGTTTGTCTCCATTTGCCACTTTGCTGAAGAAAAGAGAGATATTCGTTTTTCCATCGATTCCAAAAATGTTGTACAGTTTGCTGTAATATTTTATACAAAATTAATCTGTTAGGAGCTGTTTCTTGTACATCTTTCTGTGGAACTGCTGTTAATATATCTCTTATTAGGAAGTGACTGGGAGTAAGAAATATGAGGTCATTGGCACCCAATGGGTCGTACGAAGTTAAACAAAAAACGAAATTGTGCGGATTTTTATTATCTATAATTTTCATGTGTACATATTTTACACTAAAATTGATACTTTCCGAGTTTTTTGCGAAAAACCGATACTGGGGTTAATTTATTGAATTCAACACCGCCTCTATCTGCACGAATACAGTGTTTAGTTCCTCGAAAGTAAAATGAGTTTTCGTATTGCCAATAATTCTTTTAAAATGGTATTTTGCAAACTTAACTGCTGCCTCTCAGAGGCCACCAAAATGAGATGATCTTGCTGGTATATAATGCCATTGAGTGTAATTTTGATTTAAAAAAATTTAAATGCTATTTTCGTTTTTAATATTTGACATTTTACTAATTTCTTTTAGTTCATTGTTTGCGCCATGAAAATTAGCTCCGTTGTCTGACCAAATATTTTTACATATTCCTCGTCGAGACGTGAATTTCTTTAAGGCATTGAGAAAATAATCAGATGCCATATCCCCGACTAATTCAAGGTATACCGCTTTAGTGGAAAAACCAATAAAAATGTATAGGTAATATTTTACTATGGGACATCTCCCAGTCTTGCCATCTTTGATATAAAATGATCCGGCATAATCGATAGCGCAATTAAAAAACGGTCTTTCATGCTGAAAGTTTCCCATTAGTGTTGGTTTGCACTCAGTGGTTCAACCTTGAAACAAGTAATACATTCACGCAATACTCGTTTTACTGTAGAACGACCCTTAGGCAAAAATTGTATTCGGATGGCAGCCCATGTGACTTGTATCCCTGCATGTAAATTTCTACGATACTCATAGTTTATTAGTAATATTGTAAAGTTAAATATTAAAACATAATATTTTTAAACATAATATTTTTAGTCGTAAACTCCTCTATAAATCCCTATTTTACTATAAGGAAAATAACCAGACTGCAACCAAAGTTACAAGTCTGGCGCGTTAAGTGTAATAATTGCATATTACCATCAAAACGCTAATGCTTCGATTGCAACAAACACCAGCCGAAAGACTGATCCTACTTAAAGGAGCTCTCTTGCCAGTCGTCATACACCACTTGCAGACTGCAGTTTCGAGCTGTTGGCTCTCGTCAGTGCAAGGTAGGCATGCGACGACCGGCACGAGAATCCTTTGACTACTTAGTACATCCCGCTATTTCTACAACAGCGACATGTAAAATAGCCAGCAGGCGCCATCCAGCGGTCCAGTGTCTGTTGTAATCGAAAAATAAATAGCCTGACTTGGCTTAGCATAGTGCAAATGTGCTTTTAGAGGGCGGAATATTAAACATAATATTTTTAGTCGCAAACTCCTCTATAAATCCTTATTTTACTATAAGGAAAATAACCAGACTGCAACCAAAGTTACAGTTACAAGTTTCCTTATAGTAAAATAAGGATTTATAGAGGAGTTTGCGACTAAAAATATTATGTTTAATATTCCGCCCTCTAAAAGCACATTTGAACTATGCTAAGCCAAGTCAGGCTATTTATTTTTCGATTGCAACAGACACTGGACCGCTGGATGGCGCCTGCTGGCTATTTTACATGTCGCTGTTGTAAAAATAGCGAGATGTACTAAGTAGTCAAAGGATTCTCGTGCCGGTCGTCGCATGCCTACCTTGCACTGACGAGAGCCAACAGCTCGAAACTGCAGTCTGCAAGTGGTGTGTGACGACTGGCAAGAGAGCTCCTTTAAGTGGGATCAGTCTTTCGGCTGGTGTTTGTTGCAATCGAAGCATTAGCTTTTTGATGGTAATATGCAATTATTACACTTAACGCGCCAGACTTGTAACTTTGGTTGCAGTCTGGTTATTTTCCTTATAGTAAAATAAGGATTTATAGAGGAGTTTGCGACTAAAAATATTATGTTTAATATTCCGCCCTCTAAAAGCACATTTGAACTATAATATTTTTAGTCGCAAACTCCTCTATAAAATCCTTATTTTACTATAAGGAACGTAACCAGACTGCAACCAACAGCTGCTCTCCGGGCTATATTCCGCCTTCTAAAAGCACATTTGAAGTATGTGGTGATGCCTGGAGCTACCTATCAAATCCTGATGCTTGCCGTGCGTTATTTTCTATTCTAGAATGGCTTTGATCAACGTCTGATGGTGTTGTTGGCTTTTGATTTGGGTTTCTACATGTTCTTTTGTTGATAATGTTTTATGTTAGTGGTGTTAGGGTTAGTTTATGAATAAATAATAAGGTGCGTGCACCTGTAAGGATCCTTTAGTTATTATGTTTATTGGCTTTTATGTTTTGAATTTCCAAGGACATATAGGTGTATTATTTTTTTTTGTATTTTTCTTGTGATATATTTTCATATTTTTGATATTTTTTGTATTTGTATTTTAGCGGAAACCTTTAAGAGGGTATATATAATATATCTCCTCAGACTGTGATGCAACTTGATAAATTGAGTAAAAAATATTTTAAATACGTGGTTGCAACATGTGAACAATTATTAACATTGGAAATAAACAGTAACAGCGATTACAATTAACGTGTATAAGATAATTACTGGTAAGTAATAAAGCATTTTGTAGAAGTTTTATTGCCGATTTGTGTAAATAATACCGCAAGCTACAATTTGTGCAAACATATAATTTATCTGATAATTAACATAAGCATGCAATACGGCTACAGCACAATAAATGACTATAAATTTCAATAAAGCCAAATGTATTTTATGTTGGTGGAATTTCTTGCTCCATACGTGTAAGTTGAATATTCCTATCAGTCTCTGAAGCTGGTCCTGCAAATTCTCCAGTTTTTAATCGGGCCCGCAAGTCAAGACAACGTATATCAGTCATTAATGATTGACATTTGTTTGCCAAGTCCCTGTCGATTTGAACCTGCTGCTCCTCCAATGCATTGTAGGTGGCTTTAGCACAATTGATTTTGTCAACAAGATCTCGCCTCGTTTGACGTAATTGCAAAACTTCTTCTTTTAAACCTTGTTCAGATTCGTCCCTTGCCAATTCAAATCCAGGCCTGTTAACAAAAATATATATTTTGGAATCGGTTTTATATACAACAAGATGTTTCTTGCGAGTGTGTTTAGTGGATATTATATCACAAAAAAATTATATAATGTAACGAAATAATCGGTTTGATTTATTTCAAAGTTTATTTTCTACTTTTTAGAGCATTTCAATAAAAGCTTTTTAAAAATATTTTTTTATATAATTTTATATATACTTTTTAGTCTTTTAATATGCTGTAATCCCCAGATATCGATTTTGAGACGAATCGGATCATAAACGGTAAAGTTGTCCGCCATCTTGAACTAAATTTTTGACTATAAGTTCGTAATCCGCGACCTCGAAAATCCCCAGATATCAATTTTGATCGATTTGGATCTAAATGACAAAAGTCGTCAGCCATATTGGCGCCATTTTGAATTTCTGAGTTTTGACCAAGAATTCATAATTGGCGATCTCAAAAACCCCCAGATATCAATTTTAAGTCGAATCGGATCATAAACGATAAAGCCGTCCGTCATCTTGAAGTCATCCTGAACTAAATTTTTGACTAGAAATTCCTAATCGGCGACCCCGAAAACCCCCAGATATCGATTTTGATCGATTTGGACCATAAGTGACAAAAGTCGTCCGCCAATTTTGGCGCCGCCATTATGAATTTATAAATTTTGACCAAGAATTCATGATTGGCGAGATCCGATTCGACTCGGATCATAAACGATAAAGTCGTCCGTCATCTTGAAGTCGTCATCCTGAACTAAATTTTTGACTAGTAATTCCTAATCGGCGAACCCGAAAACCCCCAGATATCGATTTTGATCGATTTGAATCATAAATGGCAAAAGTCGTCCGCCATTTTGGCGCCGCCATTATGAATTTATAAATTTTGACCAGGAATTCATAACTGGCAATCTCGAAAATCCCTAGATATTGATTTTGAGTCGAATCGGATCATAAACGATAAAGTCGTCCGCCATCTTGAAGCCGCCATCTTGTTTTTTTCTTATATGAAAATGTTAAAGTGTATTAATTGTCGCCGGACTTCTACACGTGCAAAATTTCAATTTCAATTAGAACTAATCGAAATTTTGATTGCAAGATTTGACCTAAACAAACTAACTAACTAGCTAACTAACAAACATTGCAAGTTTAATAAAAGTTTTTAAATTCCGTGAGATATACCAAATACTGGACAATTTTTAAATCATAGTATGTTAGTTTCCTAAGTCTTCTTACTTTGAAATGCAGATTATTTATATATTACACAATTTTAACAAAACACTTCGTTGTTAAGTTAAAATATGTAAACAGTTTATTTTGATATAATGAAATTGAAGAAGTTCCAAACGGAATAATCAATGTAAAAATTCTAATCCCAATGTCAGGTTCTATGCTGACGCATAAAGTCTTCAAACCTTCAGCTTATTTTTTTATCATAATGGGCTCATTTAATGAGTTTTATTTTGTAGTTGTTACTTCTTAAGAGTAAAGTATTATTAAAATTAGGCGATATTGAAAATTTCAGATGAATGCGATAAGTGGTTCTCGAAATATACGACTTTTAAAGGGCGTATTTGAAGCGCGGTGTAACTAACATCATGACGTCACACAGTAGTAAACGAAACGGTCGCGTAACACATCAACGGTCATGTATTCCGCTTGAGAACGTCGAGTCTTTCTCAGTGCTCTGGTGCATTAAATTGGATAATATATCTTTTATTGTTGTTTGTGGTGATTAAAAAATATGCGAAGCGAACTTTAATAAAAGGGGTATTATTAAATTAAGGGATATGTTTTAATAACAGTGTATAAAACCACCACATGAAATTTGCAATTTTCCCCTAAAATCAAAAATTTAATAATTATTTAAAATATATTTGCGTTACACCCTGTATAATAACAGCTCGGTGCTGAAATATGAAGTAGCGTATTTCTCACATATTCTTAAATCAAAATGAAAAATACTTATAAAAATTGTTAGTATTTAAAATGACGTTTAAATTACGTTTACATTTAAAAAATACTGTAATTAATAATAGATAATTTAACATTATAGATACTAGCATTGAAATGGTCTTCACAAACAAAGTATGTTGATTTAGTAGTAAGCCTTTTCTCTCTTTTCATAGTTTGTTGCCATTTCCTTCGCATTTTTAAATCTCTAGGAACGGTAATAAATGTTTTAGTAGGTGTTTTCACCGTGGTGCTTTGACACTCAGGAATAATACAATATTTATAATTTCTTTTACTGTCACTACTAACTGTTAATATAAATCGGTGAAAATACTTGATAATCTGAAATTCTTCACAAACACTCATAAGTTTTAATACACACTGCTTGAGATAACGATTTGTAATATTGAGAAACAGTAATAACGCTCTGTAACTAGCCGCTTCGGCTAGCGGGTTACTATTGAGTGACGTCACAGTCGAGACTCGACAAGGCGAGTGCGGTCCACGTTTATGATTTTTTTTAGATGATTTACGGGTCTCACAAAATTCTAGTTTTTTGCATAGGGTCTCAGAATTTTAATATCTTTCCGATAATGAAATTTAAAAAAGTGCTAAATGAGCCCATTAATACCTTAAACTTTCATAATATTCATGTAACGTCTACTTTACCTGTAAGAGCGATTTTCAAGTCTGGTCTGTGCCAACTTTAAGGCATCGGTTTTAGCTAGTAAGGCACCTTCCAACGTTTTAATCTCTTTGAGAACCTTGTCCATTTCATCGCGCATCTTGAACTGTTGCCATTCAATTTCATTCCGGCCTTTTTGAGTCTCATATATTCTCTTGCGAAGAGTAAAATCCACTCGATCTCTCTGAGCCAACATGTCATTTCTAGCTCTTTCTCTTACTACGAAAAGCGATTCACGCAACTTGAGAGTATCGGCTAATTCATTATCAGCAAGTTGTTTGGTGAATTGAGAATGTTCAAGCCAAGATTCATAAGGAAGCGAACTAAAAAATGTGATACTTTTAGATTTAGTACAAGACAATAGTCCTCAAAACGGATTCGAATTCGAAATTATGGAGTTAACTTCGGATTTGCATGATTATTTTCATTCATTTTGTACACAAAACAAAATGAAATAAAATTTGCATAATATGTGAAGTAAGTAATCACTTCATAAAATCTTCTCATAATATCTTCAACATTTTTTCCTGGCTAAAAAGATAGTTCAAGGTGGATAGCTGGGTACATTTGTGAAAAAACTATAAGATTACCTAAGTAAAACGGTAACAATAGGCTCTACTATTGTAATCCAATAAGATGTCATTAAAAAAAACAGGATGATTTTTTCAGGGTTGCTTGGGGACTGCTTTGTCACGTAATTCGCAGTAGCTCATTAAGTATTAGAGATACAAAAAAAAATTATAAGGAAAAGTTGTTCAGAATTTGATGCTCTACAACGTTTATGAAAGTCGCGGAAAATTGGCATAATTTCTTTCCTTAAAATTTACTGATTTTAAAAACAACTGAAACTATAGAGTAAAAACTTACATTTGACATAGTTCTATTTAGGTAGTTTTATAGTTTTTTTGAATTTGATTAGAAGCATAAGTACTACTTAATATAATTATTAGAACAACACAACTGTATATTTAAAGTTTAAAGAGCATCAAATTAACGGCAGCTTCTTTTATAATCTCTATTCTATTATTTCATGTTATAGCCCCAGTTAGTTAGTCAAATTCCTTAGCAATTGTATCTTTTTTTACCAAAAAGCTTCTAATTGTCTCCATATTGAATTTTTAGTATTTATTTTGTCTTCATTGGAACAGTTTCATCAATATCTCGGTTTATATTTTATTTTGTTGAGAAACATCACCAAATTGTTTTTTCTTCATTTATTTTTATTTATCAAATTTAACTATACATAACACGCGTGAAACTAGATGATTTATGTGCCAATAGCCAAAGCAGAGCAAGAAGTAAAAGAACGATACGTCGTGCGCCGGACTGAGAACAATCCAAGTTAGATGGCACTGGCGCTATTGTTCTTTGGCACGTCAACTCATATGCTTCGTCAGTACACTTGATTTAACAAAAAAGTAGTACAACTCTCTCGGTTGTGTACATAATGCTGCCACCATAAAATATCAAGGACTAGTCTTAGACCCACCTTTGAAATGGGGAAATCATGTCGACTATTTAAATGGAAGAATACAAAAACTAATCTATAAATCCTACAACCTAAAAACTATAATATACAACAAAACTCTTCTAATCACAGACAACAAACAGCCTAGTTGAATTCGTAGCTAGATATGGCATTATAGTATGGGGTTCTGCTTATAAAGTAGTTCTACAACCCTTCATTTTACACCCAAAAGTGGAGTTATGAACAGCAGCCATCTTGTGAGAATAAACAAGCTCAGTTAACGAAATTTTTAGGCATATATTTAGCCAATAAGCTTAATTGGGAGACGCATGTAAATAATGTGTGCCCTAAACTACAATCCAGTTGTTATGCATTATACAGACTTAAAGGCCTTAGTAAGCCAATCTGTTCTGCTGACGTTCTACCATGCACAGTTTGTGTCAAAAATAAAATATAGAATTATATTTTGGGGTTGTTTGCCGCATAGCGTCAGAATTTTTGTTTGCAAAAGAAAGCCATTAGAACAATATATGGGCTATCAAATCTAACATCTTGTCGAGATACGTTTAAAGCCAACAAATTATTAACATTACCCTCTCTATATATAAAAGAAATTATTATGTGTGTTAAAACTAATTTAAATCTATTCGTAAATAATAATAATAATAATGTTTATCATGATTATGAAACTCGTGGGAAAGAGGATTTATGTATACCTAAACACAAATTAGCTATTTCTGAAAAAAAATCCTTGTTACATAGGTATTAAAATACATAATAAGTTACCTGATTATATAAAATGTTTAGATAATATTATGGAGTTTAAGCATAATGTAGATATATTTTTATATTCTAATGTATTTTATAGTCTAGATGAGTATTTTAACCGCTGACTTAGATTCAACACTGCCTGTGATTTTTTTAATTTTGTTTTTCATTGTATCAAAACTCTTTATTTTGACACCCTATGTCTCTATATATACTTTGTACTTGATTTCTTTTTGGACAATATATTCTATTCCATTCCATTCCATTCCATTCTATTCCATTCCACTCTATTCTATTCTATTCTATGGGTTTATGCATACATGCTGCTATGGCCTATGCGCCAATTTTTTAAATCGTGCAGAGCTGATTTTACCCTTACTCATTTCAACAGACTAAGTTTTTTGTACTATTTTTCCTATTAATATACACTGATAGATGGTAAGAAATAAAATATTACCGATCAAAAATTTCTAAAATTGTGTGGAGCTTTAATAAAAAAAAATAGCGCTACTCATTTTTTCACCGTACTTGTTGACTGGATTAAAGCATTATTTTTAGTTGTAATAAATTCTATTTATATACTTTTAATTGATCCACAGTTATGAGTATGGGTCATATGCGTATATTTATATTTTTTGTAACACGTGCATTGATAAGGGTTCATTGTAGACCTGATGCATGGGCTGAAGGTGTCGGATTTCAGGCCGACGACGATGTGACTCGGAGCGGTTCAAAATTCCTAGCAACGAACAGATACGTTTTTTTTTTCACAGGCACAAAAAGCTCAACTTTTTATGCCTGTGAAGCGGGCATAAATGTAGCGGCCCTGTTGAAAAAATTCAGTTGGCATTTCCAACTGAAATACTGTTGAGTCGAAATACTGCCGACAAAACGTTGGTGCAGTTCCGAAAAATACGCCAAATAAGAGTAATTTACTATTGATTTCGGAATTGAAACACCGTATTTCGCTAGTGTTGCGTGTCAGTGGTGAAGTGCTGTCTCCTCGATATAGTGTTCCACATCGAATCTTCGGTGTCGATAGTCGATACTTACGCACCCTCGATTCGAAAGTCTGCACTAATTTATTTTTTCCCTGCAGTAATGCCTGGTACTTTCGATATTTTCTTTCCTCCTCTGACATTAAGGTTCATATAATCACAGAAAAGGACGGAAGATATCGATAGTACTAGGCATTATTGCGCTAGACTGTACATATATTGCACTATATATGTATTCCCGTATGTAAAGGAAATTCTTTGGAATTGTTTGTACGTGGAAAAAATGAGTAGCGCTAATTTATTCTATTACATATGAAATGTGTTTTGTGCTGCTGCATTTCTTGCGTAATTCAATGGTATCCCAGCCGGCGAAAAAGTTACCCCTATTACGGTAGTACTACTAAAAGTAAAGACAAAATAGAAATTCAAGTAAGTAATCAATTATTTACCTACGTTTGGAAAATTAAGTTTTTCTCCAACAAGTCCCATGTTAGATTCCAACTGTGAAAGCCAACTTCAGATTTTTGGTTGTATTGTTATGAAAATAATTGAAACATTAACTATACATGATTTCAAGATTTTATAACCTGCAATATTTTTGCTCTTGGCTACAATTATGTATTAATAAAATGTACTTCACAATAAATCAAGTTTAAAATAAGCTCTACATAATTTTATAAATTTGTGACCAGTAATATTTTATTCCTTACATCTATCAGTGTATATTAATAGGAAAAATCGAAAAAACCTTCGTCTGTTAAAATGAATAAGGGTAAAAATCAGCTCTACACGATTTCATAACTTTCTAATCTGTATTTTGTTGTGGTAACAGTAAAGGAGAAATTTTAGTCTGTTGAAATAAAATAAATAAGGATAAAAGTGAGCTTTCACGATTTCATGAAGTTTTAATCTGTATCAGAAAGTAAAGGTGGTCAGAAGGTGCATAGGACTACGATAACGGTAAAGCGCTTTTTGTTATTGTATTCCAGTTTGGTTTAATCAAAGGTTATGTTGCTCATCATGAAGTATGTAGTCAAAAAGATAAATATGATGGATGGTCAGGGGCTGCGGGGAAGCCACATAGAAAATTAGGTTGTTAGTATTATACATTGGAAGTGTTGTGGGGTGGAGGGGGGGGTTGACTTCATTTATTTTTTCATTATGAAACAGTACGTGATTTCACAATTAGCTATTAAAATAGATTATATAGAAGAACCGTGAAATTTGATTATAGACATACTTATTAATTTATTTCTAACAGGCCAACAAGAAAAGTACCTCTACCATTCTAGTTGCATCAGATAAGAAGAAAGAACATTTTCTTCCCATTTGCAAACTTAGGTCTGTCAGTCATGTCTTTCTGAGTACTTTACTACTGGTCTCGATGGTATCTAGGAACTTTCTGATTTTGATCTTAGCAGTTTTTGACCCCTCAGGCCGCAATGCCTATAACTCCTTTTCCCAAAGTCAGTAAGTATCTCGGTCAAAATTTGAGCGGTCGATCAAATGGAGAAAAAGGTGTATCGAGGTCCTAGTTATCCTCTAGTAACGTTTTACTTATTTCTGACCTACAGTTTGGTCACAGCACACTTTTTCCCGGAACGGTTGGTCGGATATCGAACCGATACTTTTGGCAATCGATTCTATGATCTCAAGTTACTCGAAAATGAGAGATCGCGCTGCCTTTAACTCCCTTTTCCAGAGTCACTATGTATCCCGGTAAAAATTTGGGCGGTCGCTCAAAAGTGGTGCAGAAGGTATATCGAGGTCCTCGTTGTCCTCCAGTAACGTTTTACTTATTTTTGACCTTTAATTTGGCCACAGCACACTTTTTCTGGGAACTGTTGGTTGAATCGATTTGGCAATGGTCGGAATGGATTTCTCGTGGTCGACTTAGTCGATAATGATACCTCTCGCACATTCGTGAGTCTTCGGGAAACTTCGGAAGTGTTCGTGCGAAGTTCGAATTTTTGCTTAAAATCCTAGCTTCCATACGTGTGAATTCTCCTGAAACTTGTTTCGGTTTTTCAATTTCCCAAGTCGTTGATAAAACGGTGAATAACGCCCTCGAGAGTGATCGAATCGATTCAATAACCATCGTAATCGATACCCCGTGATCGATATTGTCGAAAATGCTACCCCACCCGACCTTGTACGCCTTCGGGCCTCCGTAGTTAATACCTCGGCCTGTACTCGGAAGACGCCAGACCGTCTTTCTCTAAAAATTATACTAAAGCTCTTTGAAATTTTGAGATTGTCCGACCGGTTTCGACCGGGGGGGGGGATATACTTGCAAGAAATCCTACTTAATTGTTCGATTTTTAGTTAGAGAACCCACTCGCGCCTAACTTCACTATGTCTTTAAAAAAATGTTAGGTTAGGGTTAGGTACTAGTTTGTTTATGTCTATTTTCACGTTATTTATAAATGTCACTGTCACAACATTAAATTAAGCGACTTCCGTATCCGTTGACGTCGTACTTCCGTTTTTTTTTGAAGACTTACTTCCGGATAGTACACAAATATAACCGGAATGGCAGATCTCAAAATTCAAACATCAATAGTAATGCCGTAATAAGTTAAAGACAGGTGTTTATTTGAAAGGTGAAACGATAAACAACTCATTTCGCATATAATTACCAATTTTAAATGATTATGATTTTTTATAAAAGAAAAGAAATATGCAGTTGGCGCAGAAAGCAACATCTTGTTGTATATGAATCCCTTCGCTTTCGTATGACGGAGAGACAATTAGCTGCGAAACCTGACCGGGTTTCTTGATACACTCAATTTAGTGATATTTTTTTCTATTTTATTATTGTTGTATTAAAGATGCAACATTAATAGACAGTGAAACGAGACTGTAAATCTACTAGACACAATACGAGGTCTCCTCAGGTGTCATTTTGATTGTAAACTAGGTTTAGACGTATTGCCTTATTTTTGTAAAATTTGTTGTAGTAATAAATAAATAAATAAAATAAAAATGATTATTGGTCGTCTTATATTAAGTAGTATCTATATAAATAAACAATCTTATTTTTAATAGAAATATATTTCAAATACTACATTTTAAACATAACATTATAACACAAATAAACAAATAAATAATAGTAATTTATAAAATAATGATTAGACAACTAACAGAAATTCAGAAGATTAAGCATTGTTCCCAAATTGAAAAATGGATTGTCCATAAGAGCAATTGCATAGCAATAAATATTTAGTCACAGCTTAATCCCCATCTAAAATTGGGTGTAGCATCCTAGGCATTGATAAAACTAAATTTCTGCAATTTCGATATTACATAAACTTTTCCATTCATCTTCAATCATGGCACGAAATTGTTCACATTTTGAGGACGATGATTTAATTTCTGCATGTATATGCTTCACCATAAGGTTATAAAATAACAAATATTTTTGTTTTTTCTTCATGTGCGACGAATAGTTCTAGAGATATGACAATTTAAAGATTATAAGTTCAGATATAATGTTTAAATCTTAAATATCTTAAAAACAATAAGCCTGATTTTAAAAATACATATAGTCTAGTGTACTTTTTAACTTGGCGTGTGTATGTATGAGTTAATATTTCCGTACGATTTCATTTTCACTTGTACACAAAGATCCAGAAATATTGTCCACGTAGACAATGTTTCTGGACTATTGCTTTAACTTTGTGTACAATATGGGAGAAAATGAAATCGTACGGAAATATTAACTCATACATACACACGCCAAGTTAAAGTATACTAGACTCTATGCTAGACATGGAAGAAAATAATAGTAATTTGTTTAACTAGGCAGCAAAATGGTAGATTGACTGCCGCGGCTGAACTCAGCCAAGGCAGTCAATCTATTTTGCTGCTGAGTTGAACATATAATTTTTTCGTCGATTCTTTAAATATATTCTAAAATAATGAAATTATTACAATTCTCAATCTCTCTATTTTTGTTGTAATAAATTCAATAAAAATTCATTAAAAATCGCAGTTGTTACTAGTTGGTTACCAAGGAAACTAAGTGTCACTTTCTCTGCCTAGGCAGGAAAATGCTCACTTTCCTGCCTAGGCAGGGTAAGTGACACTTTGCTGATTGATATTAGTCAGCAAAGTTAGTACTTTGCTGTTAATCGGCGAAAAAATTATTTTTACAAGTTTTCTCTGCGCCTATAGTTTAAACATTAAAACATTGTATTGCTTCTTATACTGTATAGTACTATGAAAGTGCTCAAAATTTTTAGAATTTTTTTAAGCACTTATTTTAGCAAATATTCTACTGCAAATTAAAGCAATATTTCACGATTTTACTGAAAAAATTACTTTCTTTTTTCAAATAACTCAAAAACTATGCATTAAACGAAAAGAGATGATACAAAAATTATATATCGTTTCCGCAGTTTTATTTTAATATTCCTGACTCAATGTCCACATTGCGCGCAAAATCTCAAAGGCTTAACATGACATAAAATCGACTATACTGAAATTAGTGTCAATAATTTCCAGATAATGTGAATTTAGTGGGCGGAAAATATTTCGGTGTCGTATTCCAAGTTTTAGTGTCCCTAAAAACTCTTTCAGTCCTATTGCAGTTATTAAAGTTGATTAAATAAAATAGGTTTAATAAACTATATCTATTGATTTACATAATTATGAAAAATATCTGATAATATAATATTGCGATATATTAACTATTGTAATGCAAAAATTACACGATAATACTGGCGCCTACTTGATAATATCATTCACATTTATTCTAAGGTTATTGTTTGCAAAATTATTTATTTTTTTGCAATCTGATAATTATTAAATTACAAATACTCGTGTATTAATCATAAATTAAACAGGTAACGTTTAAAACTACGGATATGTCAAAACAACTGTAGATATTCTGGTATGACACTTCTGATTAGACGGTTTTTTCCATTTTTTTGTTAGTATACCAGACGACCCAGGAAGTACCTACTCCCCCACTTTTCCAAGTCGTTCAAATAAAAATTTTCAATTTGTAGTATTGAATATAAATATCGGTCTTGACCGTGCAATGTCAAAGAAAAATCACTTTATTACGACCTAATGTCAGGTTAAGCAAATCAGACCCCAGATCTTACGAATCCTTATAGTGAGAGGGAGCAATAAAAAGAACAGGTAGAAACAATACACTTTATTATTACAATATTCAAAGTATAGTAAAAACTAGAGACAAAAAAAATCTTACAACAAAATAAATATCAAGAATACAGCAAAGTCTAGGGTTTTCTCAGTTAAAGCTAGGAAAAAAATTGGTGATTTAAACAATTTTACAACGAAAAAAAGATAATATAATCTGAATTACTTATAACCTGGGCCAATAATTCGAGTCAGTAATTGTGACCAACAAGAATGGAGCGGACAAGCAAGACGGCCGTGCACGCACTGCCATAAGCATACTAAAAGCATGCATTCCTTTACTGACTCGATTTATTGGCCCAGGTTTTAGCTTTACAATAATTAGGAGATTTTCCAGGCGCTCCAGACTTGAAGGTTTCTTTGTTGATCGAGGTTCTTGTTTCCAAATCTCTGCGTTAAATAAGATGTTATCCAGATGGGAGATTTTCAATTCCCATTAAATATGTTTTCGCTATCGTAGGGGGTAAAATCATATACCAAAAATCGTGTACCAAAGAATAGCAAATGATCCAAAAGACCCAAATTATCCAAAAATAGAACAGTTGGCAAGTTTTAACTGTGTTTCAAAAATGTAGACGTACCAAAATCGAAATCTGGCCTTACCGAAATCGTCCAGAATAATTTTTCTGAACGATACTCGCTAATTAAAACCAAATAAATCGAAATTTCAATTAAAATAATCCAAAATATTAGTTGAAAATGTGAAATCTAGTTTTTAATCCGGTACCAAACCGAGTAGCAACCACATGCTTTTTAAACTAAATTAATCACTTAGCAAAGTTTTCAGCTCAATTTCTTGATTCAAAAAGGAAGTTTGACGATACTTGGGTAATATTTATACCCATTTTAATCACAAAAACAAGAGGAAATGACTTAAGCCGACAACACTTCGACAATTCGTCTGTCGAGTACCAACTTGAGAAATGTTAAAACTAACACTATCATTTTGTAGACAATTCTTATACGCTAATTATAATAATAGTTTATATTTTAGATTATGTCATACACAATTATTTTATAACTTGGTAAAACTTTACCTAGTGAGCCATCTGTAGGCTCAAAGTTTAAAGGTGGTAATTTGGATAGAAAATTAGGGCGTGGTAACATCTATCGCTGAAGGGGTAATTTATTACTATAGACTGGTGAATTGATCTATTATTAACTTGTAAGTAAGTATCCTTTTTATCAATTTCGTTCACCTCTACGAATAGGAGATTGGGAAACTCTCGGAATCGGATATTTAAACTATTTAAAGGTTAATATGTTGAGAATGACATTAAACCGAGTACGTATGGCGCCATCTATTAGATATATTAGGAACTGGCGTGGATTGTACCCCATTGAAATAGATGTAATTAACGGTAGAGGGAAAGTACAGCCGAAAAATAGGAAAAATTAACTGTCTTGGGGGGGGGGGATGATTTTTACCACAGGTTAAGGACAAAGTAAGTTCAAGGCTCGGTTGGGAATCCATTTTTTTCGACTTGGTGTGTAGTGAATAAGAATTAAAAATTGTTTATGACAAAATTTCAAAGAAAACTAGAGGTTTAGAAAGCCAATAGGTTTGTTACTTACTTTATAAATAGATAAAATATTTCAGGGTTAGTGATTGTAAGAAAATTAACATAACTTAATGGATATACCTCGTAATAATTTAGTTCCCCACAATATTTATAATATAATAATCTTTTGGAAAACGTTCAAGCACGTCAAGCTTATATTTTAAAGAGGCACTGGCTGAGTTATTTTGTTTCAGATTTTTGAGCTGTGACATCATCATTCATTCTTTTTAATTGCAACCCCCATTTCTAACCCTCCTTATTATTTTCTGAATACAATGGTATTCAATTGTTGGAGACTCCTGTTTACCGTTTACAAGATAGATGGCGTTTTTGAGAAGCATAAATAAAGTTTACTAATGAGATTTTATTTTTGACACAATATAAAATTGAAAAAAAAAATGGTTAACATTTAATAAAATCATTTATAAAGCAGTTTATCTAATTACAATATTTATTTCAATAAAAGAACATTATGAAGTAGAAATCCTTAGCTTTCAGTATGTGTAATTGAAAAAAATATTCCTGCGTAAATACCCAAAGCACAGTGAGTTAGAAATTAAAAAACAGTGCGCCACACGCCCAATTGAGAGCAATTCAAGCTAAATTTTACATGCTTTCTTGTGCTATATGCTGCCGTTAAAACGGTTCCGATTCATCATCATAGTTTCCTACGGTACCAGATCGATTTGTCGAAATGTCAGAAAATGACCCTTTTCATGGAATCGTGCCACTTTCAATTTTCGATTTCGCTATTGCAATCTATGATGTGTGTAAAATGCCATTCTTTCCCTTTCCATTGCAGTATAGCATGCCCTTTCTGCTATTCCTAGTTTTTGGTAAAAAACGTATGAAAATTGCGTTTTTTAAATTTACGAGTCGTCACTGCCCGTCACTGCCGTTAAGCGGTGCTGGTACTAACGAAGCATATGATAGTTGGCGTTAGAAAGACCAACATCGCCAGCGCCATCTGTCTTGAATTTAAGGAGGGTCAAAGAAAGGGCATTCTGGAAAATTGTAAAAATAGACTGTTTTTAAAACCAATGCTTTTCGTAAGTTATGACGGAGCTATTCGCAAGTTGCAGATACCTCTTGTCTGTAATTTGATCACTATAGAACAGTGAAGTGTTGCTGTGCATTTGCCTATATTGTACTAATGAGAACTAATAAGCTCGAAACTAGTCTACGGCTGGCGGTGCACAAGAGCCTTGCACTGAAGTCCTTTTTTTGGGATTAATCTGCTTGCTGGGGACTTATTGCAATCAGATTTTATTTTGAAGGCGTAGTATGTCGCAAATTGTAGGACATTATTTTCAATTGATTTGGAAACTCACATTGTGCACCTAGATTGGTGGCAATGAATCGATTTCCTTTCATAGGAAACATTGGAATACTGGACTTTCGTAGTAGGTATTTTTACTTTACTACACATTTATTATTTTTGTAATAATTTATCCACTTTGCGTTGGCTTGCTTATATGCTTTAATAAATTTATTCCAATAATTGTTTTATTTGGGTAAAGAGACTCACTGTAATAAAATTATATTATTTACTGAAATGTGAGTTTCACTGCTGAATGTAAGAGTCTACTTTCCGTTACTGACCGATTAGATACCGACTTGAGCTACTCCGCCCCGTGTATCCGGTTTGTGGGTAGTGTTGTTCAAATATTTACAACTGGAACTGGCACCCGAGCATACCTTACCACACCAAGTAAGCGTCTCCGAAGCTCGAGTGTCAAAGTGACCTTTCTCGCCCTACCGTCTAACAGGCTAAGAAAAACCACGTTACAAAATTTTCTGCAATTGACTGTTGGCCCAGTTGTCAGAGACCAATTTTGATGAAAAGTTATAATTAATTGTTACCTCGCTAATTGTTTCATGAAAGGTTAGTTTTTTGATAGTAGAAAGTGACTCAAAAAATGTATCCCTCGAACCCACATAAAAAACCCTCTGGAACGGAAAAATTCAGTTCTTTGCTAATATCTAGAAAAATAATGAAAAAAAAACGGATACCACGTGAAAGAGCGGGAAATTTTACAAAAAAATAGTATATAAGTTTTTTAAAAATAAATTGGGAAAGAGCGACTAATTTTACAAAAAAATGGTATATGTTTTTTTTTTAATACATTTTTCCCTTAGCATGAGAAATTATTACAGTTTCGCTCAAAGGGAAATGAAGCATTTCTCGACCGCCGCTACAAAATAAAGACAATTTGTACCTATTAAAAAAGGAAAAAAAGGTAGCATTTTAAAGAGAAAAAATGGCTTTCCAATGGTATAGTTACTTTTAATTTTTATTTCTTATAAATTGCACATGACAGTTAAGCTTTATCATTTTTCTTCCACTCTACATTAAAACATAAATATTAAATAAAATACTATATAAAAAGAAAATTCTTGTAGATATAGATTGTTTATACCTTAAACTTTAATACAAGATTAATTTTTATGCTCTAAAGTATCCAGGGTAAAAAGAATAATAATTTTTAAATCAATGGTATTTTTTCCATTTTTTAGGGTTAGGAAATTTTCACTGGTCTAAAACGGTCAAAAGAGACTTGTAGGTACCTTGAAGGTAAACCCTAAAAAATGGAAAAATACGAATGACTTAAAAGAGTTATTTTTTTACCCTGGATACTTTAGAGCATAAAAATTAATCTTGGATTGAAGTTTAAGCTATAAACAAGTTATATCTACAAGGATTTTTTTAAAAATAGTATTTTATTTAATATTGATGTTTTAATGTAAAGTGTAAAAAAAAAATGAAAATGAAATTAAGTTTCACGTGCAATATGAGAAATAAAAATTATAAAAATTAAAAGTAAGTATACCATTGGAAAGCTGAATTCTTCCTCTTTAAAATGTTACCTTTTCATTTTCAATGGGTACAAATTGTCTTTATTTTGTAGCGGCGGTCGAGAAAACTTATAAGTATACTATTTTTTGGTAAAATTTCCCGCTCTTTCACGTGGTGTTATCGGTTTTTTTTACTTACTTTTCGGGATATTAGCAAAAAACTCAATTTTTCCGTTTCAGAGGGTTCTTTATAAGGGTTCGCGGGGTGTAAATTTTGGTAAACTTTTTTGAGCCACTTTCTACTAGCAAAAACTAGCCTTTCATGAAACAATTAGCGAGGTAACAATTAATTCAGACTTAAAATCCCTGGCAACTGGGCCATGTATATTGTTGCTGATAACTTTTATATAACATTATTTGAAGTTTATTGCCACCAATTGTAGAACACAATTTTATTGTCAACAGTTGCTACTGTCTCGATGGCCATTTTTTACTTACCCTTTTACAGTTCGTAGCGGATCTGTTTTAAATGTGATGTTCGCACAATTCTTGTCCATGGTGAGTTGATCCTTATCAATTTCGAGAGCTTCAGTTTTGTCGTTTATATCTAAATTTAATTTGAATTTGACTTCCTCCAGTTTGTTGAGTTTTTCCCAAGTTTGTTGGCATCGCTCCATTAATAATTTTTTGACGCTTTCGACTACACATAATTCCTAGAACCCAGACAGTAATTTTAAAATTTTATATTAAAAAGGATCACACTGTTGTTATTAGAAATAATAATGTCAATAGACACGACCTAAAATAATGAACAGTTTTTGAGATACGGCTTTAATGCAGAATCTCTTGAGCTTACCTTCGAAAAAAATCTGCTGAAACTTTACTACCCTATGCGGCGTTTGATTTTCTAGGGGGTGAAAAAAGAACCATTGAAATCGGTGGAGGACTGATATACTTTTTAAGTGATAATTAAATTGTTTTAATTCATTCAGCAAATTAGTGTTCAAATACTAGTTTTTTAACCTCTCCACAATAAAATTGTGAGAGGTTACTAAAATTGGTTCAAAAACGAAAATTGAGATAACATCAAATCTTTACGTTTTGAGGTCCTAGGAACCCAATAAAGTGTTTTTTGAAAAATGTCTGTGTGTGTGTGTGTGTGTGTGTGTGTGTATGTATGTGTGTATGTGTGTTAGCACGATAGCGCCGAAACTACTGAACGGATTTGAATGAAACTTTGTGTGTGCGTTTCTTTATTGTCCCAGAAGATCTGAAAAGGTTTTGGTTGAGATCGGATTACGTTTAGTGCCATTTTGACGCAATAAGTTGTTTATTTTATATTTACTTTCAATTTACAATGGAACCATTGAAAAGCAGTTAAAATTCTGATTTCAACGATATATCACACTTCCACCCTTTCGATTTGGTTTCCGTGAAAAAAATTGAAAACAAAGCAAATATGGCATAGATCGCATTTCGCATGACATGATCGATGCGCGTAGCGGTTACATCGTGAAACTCGTCACATCACGTGTCAATCCACGTGTGAGGGTTTCTTCACTGCTCTAGAAGTAGAGCGGATTACGTTTAGTGCCGTTTCTAAATATATATACAGACAAATCGAAGAATTAAACTACAAATATTCCTCTAAAATCTAGTAAAATTACTGAAATGCTAATGTTTGATTTAACAAAGACAGCCGCGAGCGATCGGATTGCAATGAGCAAATTTTGATGATTGTCATTGTCATCGTTTGTCATCCGATAACGTTGGTGTCATTTCATGTTAATAAGATTTCGGCACATTTGTAACTTTTAGTGGATTGTCACAAACTTTAAAGGTAGATGTAACAATATCAATATCATATGCTTTCTGTACCTTCGTTGGTGAATTTATTATAGATTATCACTTTACCAATTTTCAGTTTGTTGCTTTACAAATCTGTAGTATTTAGGATAACTAGACTTTCTTAGTCGTTCAAGTGATGTTAAAGTTGTTAATATCCTAATAGTATATTATTCAACGAGCGATAATGTAGGTAATAACTCGCATAGATGATTGTAAATTCATTAAGTTGAGGGTTTTCTAGTGCCCCAGAAGATCTGAAAAGGTTTTGGATGAGATCGGATTACGTTTAGTGCCGTTTTGTTACACAATTTAATGCTCTTTTAGGATTCAAAGATCCACCGAGTGGGGAGGTTCCAGCCGCTTCCAGTAGCTGCCGATTTTTTTTGAAAAATTTGTCTTTTAATTAATTAATCGGTTTATTTGTGTAATCAAATATTCGCGTTAATATTTTAAATTAATTTTTTCAAATATACTTATTAATAATAATAATAATAATAATAATAATAATAATAATAATAATAATAATAAGGGGTGCAAAACCGAACCGGCAGCCCTAGTGCACCCGGGAGGGGAAAGCATCTTCCCCTCTGGTGTCGGTCGTGGGCCTGCAGGGCTAACCACCCACAGGCTCTAACCTTTGGTTCCGGCAGGCCGAAGACTGGGCCCCCACGATCGACCCCGTTCGGATAGGGGTCAAGGGCAAGGTGGTGGGGCCCAACCGGATAGACCGCCCGTTGACGACGTTCGCAATGAACAAGGACGCTTTGAGTGGACAGATGAACTGAGGGATGAGCTTCTGCATTGTTATGAAAGCAGTGAGCCCGCGCGGAGGGGGTACATGGCGCGGATGCATGCTCTGTGGTGTGAGAGGCTACCAGAGCATAGCGCCTTCACGCCACAAAATCTGCGTGACTATGTATCCCACCTTCGTAGTAGGGGCTACGTGAGGGCTGCTCCTGGGCCGGTGAATGAGGTGGCCGAAGAGCCGCCACATTCACCGGTTGAGGACGTGGCTCTCCTCGTTCCGCCAATACCAGAGGGCCTCAGTACCAGAAGGGGGTTACACCGTCTGAAAACCCCCGGGCCACAAGACCTGGCCAGAGTGGACGCTGAACTTCGTACAGCGCTACCAGAAGAGGCTGACATCTGGCACATAAATTGTGCCGTGTATGCCGCTGCTCAACGCTCTTCTCAGGTGGAGAGGCGAAATACCTCTTCCCCACAGGAGAGAGCGCAGCGGCGCATACAAAAGATGGAAGCCAAGATCCGGTCGGCGAGGCAACACGCATCCCGTATCCAATGTGTGATGGACTATATGGCGGCCAACAGGCCGTTCACGCCTAAAGTGCGTCGATTAGCCGCCAACCTAAGACGCGTCCATCACACACTCAATGAGGCAGTGCTGCGAACCACCAAACAGCACTGTCTCGACAGGATACGGATGCTAGTGACTTGTAAAAAATCACTAGTGAGGCGGGCGAGAGGGCTTGCGGAAAATAAACTGTTCCGCGAGAAGCCCTCGCGCCTTTTCCAACCGCCTCCGCGTGTTGTAGACAATCCGCCGACTGCAGATCAGGTGGAGAACTTCTGGAAAACGCTATACGAGGAGAGGCTTCCACTCAACCGAGATTCTCCTGCCCTTGCACACTTTGAAGCCTTTTGTCAAAGGCTTCAGCAACCACAGGAAGTGTGCGAACCAATAACCCCAGAAGAGGTTCGTAGGGCTCTTGAGGGCTCTAAGAACTTTGCTGCTCCAGGTCCCGATGGGATAAATAACTTTTGGTGGAAAAAGTTATCGAGCACCCACCACCATTTGGCCAGAATTTTTAATTCCTGGTTAAATGGGGAGCAGCAAATCCCTTCTTGGGTTGTTGAGGGGCGGACAGTGCTGATCCCCAAGAACGGAGATTTGTCCAACCCAAAGAACTACAGACCGATAACCTGTCTAAACGCATGCTACAAGGTGTTTACACGCATTTTGTACATGCGGGTGCTCCACGCAGTTGAACCGGTTTACGAACGGATATATGAGCAACGAGGGTCGAAGAGAGGTGTCGCTGGCTGCAAGGAAAACCTGCTGATCGACAGATGTGTCACGCAGGACTCCATGCAGTATAAGCGGAACCTCTCTATGGCCTGGATCGACTACCGCAAGGCATTTGACATGACATCGCATGAGCTCATTGTTCACTTGCTCCGATGTCTTGTGGTACCAGGCCCCGTAGTGAGATGTATTGAAGAACTGATGCCGCTCTGGAGGACTCGTTTTACCATAACATCGGGTAACGATAGAGTCCAAACAGAGTCGGTAACATTCAGAAGAGGAGTATTTCAGGGAGATTCCCTCAGCCCCCTTCTCTTTTGCATCTCACTACTGCCATTATCCGTCTCGCTCCGGAAAACCCGTGGCTACAACTGCGGTACCCCCGGCGACAGGAGGCATAAGGTCACCCATCTATTTTATATGGATGACCTTAAACTTTATGCCTCTGGAGAGAGGGATCTCCAGCAGTCCCTTAGGGTGGTACAGGAGTACACGCAGGCTGTCGGTATGCAGTTCGGGTTGGACAAATGCGCACTGATCCATCTCAAGAGAGGACGATGCGGTGACTACGGAGAGGACGCGCAGCTCGTGGACGGAAGCATCTTACACCATCTAGATGCCGGAGAGTCGTACACTTACTTGGGTGTCGAGCAACGCTCCACCCAAGAAGTGAGTGTAGTGAAAAACGCTCTCCGCGGCAAGTATCAGCACCTACTCCGACAGATCTGGTCTTCAGAACTGTCGGGGAAGAACAAGGTGTCTGCTACAAATATGCTTGCCGTTCCGATCCTTCTCTACTCTTTCGGAGTAGTGAAGTGGACTAGAGAAGAGCTGCGTCAACTCGATGTAGTAACCCGCAAGAAGATGCATCTCAATAGGAGCTTGCATCCTAAATCGTCCGTTCCACGGTTATATCTCCCACGACATCGGGGAGGCCGTGGACTCTTGAGCTTGGAGAGTCTCCATAGCAGGATGGTTCTGGATGGAGCATGTAAGGTCATCAGGAGTTCGGATCCCCTCCTCTGCATGGTCCGAGACCATGAAAATGCAGAGGTAGGAGCTTTTCTCTTTAAGGCAGCACGCAGAGCAGCCGATGAACTTGGTCTCATCTTCGACGTCGAGCGGGTAAATCCCGACTCTGTCACCGAGTTGGAACCCGTTCGACTAAAAGCCCACATTAGAGCTGCAGAACACAACATCCTTCTGCAGCTCCATAAGGATAAGCCATTGCACGGGATCTTCTATAAAAATATAGAAGACCTCGGCTTATCCGAAAGGCTGACCTTCGCCTTCTTAAGGTCAGCTGGGCTGAAGTCTGAGACCGAGGGATTCATAATGGCTTGCCAGGATGGTGTATTTAACACTCTCGTCTATCGACGTCGTGTCATGGGTATGGAGGTCCCTGATGTCAGCTGCAGGGCCTGCCGCAGGGCGCCGGAGACTGTAATGCACTTACTGTCGGCTTGCCCGACTTACGCAGTCTCGGCCTATATTCATAGACACAACGCAGCATTACGAGTGCTTTACTATCATCTAAGGCACTCGTATGGGATAGACGAAACACCAGTGCTGCCTTACGTTCCGGGGGATATTGAGTCCGTTGTGGGGAATGAGAAGTGCCTAATTTATTGGAACTACTCGTTTCCCACCGTCAGGCAAATACAAGCCAACAAGCCTGACATAGTACTCCTCGACCACCAACTCAAGACAATGTATGTCGTGGAATTCTCAGCTCCCGCTGAGAGCAACATTGTCTTGAAAGAGGAGGAAAAACGGACAAAATATCGAGATTTGCTCTTCGAACTCCGCAGGCTTTATCCAGGCCATTCTGTTAAAATAGTGGTACTGATTATAGGAGCCCTCGGTGGAATGAGACAGACGCTGCTTTCAGAACTAAAGATCATACCGGCATGCCGAGATTCGGCAGAGATCTTAGCCGGCAGAATGCAGAAGGCTGTCATCCTCGGTTCATTACGTCTACTCAGGGCACACGATTCGCGGACCCGGTAGTCACTCACCCCACGGGCGTGGGGAGTGGCTATTGGTATTACCAGCTCCCCTCTGTGAGGGTCGGAGCCACAGAGTAGGGTGACTGGTTTTTTGTAAAAAAAAAAAAAAAAAAAAAAAAAAAAAAAAAAATAAAAAAAAAAAAAAAAAAAAAAAAAAATAATAATTTTATTTCATCCACACAGATCAATTACATGATATTGGATAAGTCAGATAATATAACAAACATACAAAAATTTAACTAACAAACATTTAAATGTATAAACGTTAAATGAAAATTACACAAATATAAAACAAAATAATTATGTAATAACTAAAAGTGATTCATTAATTTCGTAAATTATAATATTCAGATATGTCATAAAAACATTTAGTTACAAGATAATCTTTAACTTTTATTTTAAATACATTAAAATTTCTTTCTTCCTTAATGTCAAGAGGCAAGTTGTTCATAAACTTTATACCCATATATGAAGGTGACTTTTCATACAAACTAGTGTGATGGTGTGGTATTCTAAGAAGATTACCATGTCTAGTTTCATAATTGTGTGCGTCCGAATTGCTTGCAAATAAATTAATATTTTTGGCAGTTTGTAGAATACATTTATATATGTAAATACAAGGAAATGTTAATAATTTATATTTTATAAAGTACGGTTTGCAAGAATCAGTTTGTGTAATACCGAATAATAAACGAATGATTTCCTTTTGGAAAACTAGAACTCTATTGACACTGAAACTACATGCATTACCCCAAATAACAACATTGTATGATAAATGAGAATAGATTAGGGCATAATATATATTAAGAAGATGTTCAGTATCAAATATGGTTTTCATTTGTAGTAAGGCATAATAGCCACTGTTAATTTTTTTGCATATATAGTCAACATTGCTCTTCCAACTCATATCGCAGTCTATAAAAGTACCTAAGAACTTCGTACAACTTGACATCTCAATTAAAGTGTTATTTACGATAACACGAAAAGGGGTATTATTGATTTTACGAGAACCAAATTGCATGACTGCGGTTTTCTCAGCATTATTATAACACCAGTTAGTAAAGTCAGCAGATAAAGTGTTCAGATGGGCTTGAAGTTCGACAGAACTATCTGCAACTGTTGCAAGTGTAACATCATCTGCGTATAATATTGTACAATCAGTGCTAACATAAGATGGAAGATCGTTAATAAATATAAGGAAAATAAGAGGACCAAGTATTGAGCCCTGCAGAACTCCCAGATCTACATCTTGAACGTTTCAGATATTATTATTTAGCTTTACATAAATTTTTCTATGCTGAAGATATGACATTAACAACAATAAGAAGTTGTCTCGAAAACCGATAGCATACAATTTGTCTCTGATAAAATCAAGGTCTAAGCAATCAAAGGCCTTAGATAGGTCAAAAAAGAGTGCTCCTACACATTTACCCTTATCTAGACCTTTATGTATATATTCAATAAAATCATAGGTGGCGCTTTCTGTTGATTTATTTGGGCAAAATCCATTTTGGTAATTAGAAATTATATTATATTTATTAAGATATGATAGCATTTTTTCATATATTATCCGCTCCACTACTTTACTTAATACAGTCGGAACTGTAATTCCTCTATAGTTGTCAATGACCAGTGGGTCGTTCTTCTTAAATATTGGAGTCACAACCCCAATTTTCAAATTGTCAGGAAAAGTGCCCTTTTCAACAGCTAGATTTATGATGTAAGACATGGGTAGAGCAATTTGAGTAGATATGTTCCTAACGATTTTTGTTGATATGCAGTCAATGCCGATAGAATTAGTGTTTTTTAACATTTGAATTATGTTTATAACATCGTTACCCTCAACATTACGGAAGAAAAATGTATTATTGTTATTTGGGTTGGTTATTGTACACTTAGTAGAAATGTTACTCCCAAAATTACTTTGTATGGCTAATTTAGCAGTAGTACTAAAATAATTTACAAAAGTATTAGCTAGAATGTATGCTTCCTCAACAAGGCACTCATTAATATATAGCCTAATTGGTTTATGATTTTTAATTTTACCCGTTTTTTCACCTACTAAATTCCAAACATATTTTTGTTTTTGATTTGAGTTTTTATATTCAAGTTGTTGTTGAAAAAACAATTTCTTAGAAGTGTTAATTTTTATTTCGATTTCTTTTTTTTTGAAATTTTTATAATATTTATCGAATTCGATATTTTTTAAATTACTTTTTAGCCAAAATAGGTTCTTTAGTTTATTTCCCATATCGATGATGTCATTAGTAACCCATGATTTACTATTACAATGTGTAACTGTCTTTGATATTGTGGGCAGTGTATATCTAAGGCATAAAGTAAAACATTCAAAAACGCGTCAAAGGAATTATTTACATCATTATGTTCGTATACTGCCTGAAAAGTTTCGATATTTAAAAAATTTTGCAACTGTCCTAGGTTGTTGTTACTTGTATTCCTATATACAGAGCTTTCAACAATGATCACAGGACACGTGATTTTTTAGTTCATCTTTTAGGCTTGTCATGTTTTCGCCATGTCAGAACCTTCCATACTAGGGATATTTTAATTCGTATGTATCTAAGGGTGCGTTTTCAAGTATCTTTGCTGACGGTTTTTTTTCGATAAAGTTTCAGGAAATCTCGACGCAACGCACAGTTTAATTGGCTCTGAAGCTGAACACGCCCAGCGGAACCAATAAGGCAACGGTTTGTCTACGCAGAATATTTAGCGCCGTACAGTCTTCTTGTAAGCATATCCTAACATTTAACTATTTATTTTAATCTGAAATGTCATATCATAGACGTAGTAGTAGTGTTTTGGTGGATATTGCATAATTATTAGTTCTTTTTCACGGGTTTTGAATTGTTTTAATTATTATTTGAGTACTAATCAGTTCTTTTCAGAACTACATAATTTACATCAGTTATCTTCTGGTGAGGAATGATAAAGAGAAAAAGAATGTTAGGCTAAGTAATGTTTTTTAAATTTTATTCTAGTCCTGTCTTGCCATGGTTTTCACGCCAGAGCAAGATGCCTTCATTTTGATGGCTCATTTTCGAAGTGGAACTCGCAACGAAGATGGATCATGGAAGTATTCATTGCAATCATGCATCGAACAATTTATGGAAAAATTTCCTGACGCAAATATTCCATATGACACATTTTCAAATCGTAAATATGTACTCGTTGATCGTTTTGCAAAGACACACTGCCTTTGCAAGGGAAAATCCACTGGTAGGCCAACTGTTTTAACTGAAGTGGTTATGAACGACGTTCGAGAAAGAATGAATCAAAGCCCGACAAAATCCATACCAAAGTTGTCCGCTCAAACAGGTAGGTACTTTTACACTAAATTTTTTAATTACTGAATACGTTACATACCATTTAAATTTAGTTTCTTGAAAGTATACAATATGAATTTCTTTGGTGAAAATTATTATCAACAACTAATAACGATACCTACTAAAACTCTTGTTTATATATAAAACCTGAATGCAAATAAAAAAATATATAAAACTGGGAATCGGTTCTCTTCAGATGTCTTAATATACCTAAACGACAATTCAACGAAATTTATTTTTTTTAGGTCTTTCAGTTGGAACAACTCATAAAGCACTCAAAAAACTCCATTTGCATCCATACAAGGTAACCGTTGTTCAAGAACTATTACCCCCTGATTTTGAAAGTCGAGTAAGATATTGTCGTTGGTTCAACGGAAATTTAAATAACAACGATGTATTGGATTTAACCTATTTTACTGATGAAGCATGGTTCCACTTAACAGGTTATATCAATAGTCAGAACTACAGGACATGGGCTACAGAAAACCCTCACACTTACGTAGAAACAAGTTTACACCCCTTAAAAGTTGGTGTATGAGTGGCAATATCCAGAAGGCGAATTATAGGCCCTATATTTTTTCGTGAAACAATTAATGCCCAAAGGTATCAAACTCTTATTTTAGAGCCATTTCTGGCGCAGTTGCATGATGATGAACTGCAAGATGGATATTTCCAGCAAGATGGCGCTACTGCCCATACAGCAAGAGCTTCACTTGATTTTTTACGGGAGTTTTACGATGACCGATTAGTCAGCCAGGGACTATGGCCTGCACGGTCTCCAGATCTAACGCCCTGTGATTATTTATTATTTGGACACATGAAGAACAATGTTTTTAAAAACAGATTACATACCATTGACGAATTACAAGAGGCAATAGAAAGAGAAATCCGCAATATTAGTGTTGATCAGTTACAGAACGTATTCGAAAATATGAAACGAAGAGTCCATGTGTGTTTAGAAACTCAAGGCAGCCATTTTGAGCATTTGTTATAATTTCTTGGCATTTCGTATTAAAATGTATTCATTCATCTTCTAATTTAAATCTCATGTAACAAAAGTTTTTATTATGTAATTTCTTTGATTCGAATGTTTATATTCATGTTGTCTGTGGAAATAAAGATTATTTTGAATTAGGTGTAACAATTTATTTCTTGCGAACATTTTTTTTATTCAGATATAGTCTACTATTCTTTAACTTGGCGTGTGTATGTATGAGTTAATATTTCCGTACGATTTCATTTTCTCCCATATTGTACACAAAGTTAAAGCAATAGTCCAGAAACATTGTCTACGTGGACAATATTTCTGGATCTTTGTGTACAAGAGAAAATGAAATCGTACGGAAATACTAGCTCATACATACACACGCCAAGTTAAAGTATACTAGACTATAAAAGGCATCCCATTTAAATTTGCTTTTAATATTAAAAAACTCTTAAATTTGAGGAATAAATGAATTGTCATAAATTTTTTACCTTTAACTAGAACGCCAATGGATTTAGGGTATTTCTGTTTAGTGCAATACCATCGTGTATAGTTGGTTGTCTATATTTCTGTGGTCACGTGTCCTGTGATCATTATTGAAAGCTCTGTATAATTTTATGTAACAGTTCACTACAGTTATTTTTATAATTTATGTTTAATTTAACTATAAGAGCCAATGATCTGCAATATTTAAATTTATTGTGCACTCCTGATACATTTCTTGGGAAATATTCGTTAAAAAGTAATCAATTTTAGCTGTTGATGTCGAACCGTTTTTGTTGCAATATACCCTCGTTGATTCAGTATTTTGACACTGAAGTCCATAATTTTCCAAAATATCGCATAAGATAACTTTTTGTCGTGAATTTATTAAGTAATTAATGTTGAGATCACCACACAACATATTATATATAATAACATATAACATATTTTTTGAAAAATTGACTACATCTATTAATGAAAATTTATCTTCATTATTTTCTAGTATTCAAGTATAATGAAAAATTACTAAATAATTTTACCATCAAACATTATTAATTAAATAATTTAAAAAAAAAGTATTATTTAAATAGGTACATTTAATAAATAATGAAGTTTTTGATGTTAAAATTATTTATTAATTTTTCATAATATATTAAATTATCAAAAATATGAAGAATATGAATATGGATATATTTAAAAGACGAATTTTTTAAACAGTAATGAGTTCTTCTTAAATAATTAAAAATATTAACACGAATACTACTTGATTATTTAAATAAAAATACTTAATTATTTAAGCAAAAAAATTAATCGTCAATGAAAAGAGGAATCTAAAAAGAAAAAGACAACCGGATAGGATTTGAACCCGAATTCTCGGGGTGAGAGTGAAATTATCAATTACCAATTAAAAGATTTTTATTGTTGCTATATATTTACATTGCATTTCATTCATGTCATTTTCCCTAAGCTAGATTGTTATAAGCCTACACATCGTGTGTATAATAACTAGGATCCCTAATCTGTTAAAGACTTTCATCTTTCAGAACAGGTTGGCCGATGGATGCCAACAATGACACGCTCCCTGAATTTTGATTTCTATTATTATTTGTAATACTTCCCATAAAATGGTTTCGTATTATTTTGTGTGTTTATACTGAGCAGTTGAAAAAAAAAGAATGTTTAAGATCTCATTATGTTTGCTTTGTTTTTATTTGTAGTATATGCAGGGAAAATAAATAAAAAACCTGCTTTAGATTTGTGAAGTTATAAAAAATTTAAAAAAATTCTGGTCAAGAAAAACTATGTATATATAAAAAGAATTATAAGATATTCTGCTTTATATACTAGACCACTAACCATCCTCGACAGAACAAAATTCTTCATGGTACTTAACACTACTCTTGTGTGTGAATATTCAATTGTAGAGGAAAAAATTATTTAGTCCCTTAAACCACATGCAACATTCCTCCCTGAATTTTCTGGAAGCAACTAGTCTCTACACCTTATGCTGATACTAAGGAAGTATTCATGTGTCAAATTTAATCAAAATCATTAAAACCGTTTTCAAGAAAGAAAATAATTTAATTATTATAAACTTACCCCCCCACAGCCTCTGTCCCTGCATTTTTAGGGAGTAACGGGTTATGTCATCTCAAACTAGTGCTAAGAGAGTATACATGCGTTCGATTCGATTAAAATCGATAGAGCCGTTTTTGAGAAAAAAATTATTTTACGTTTTTATGTCTATTTTTGTAGCTTATAAAGTAAGCATTATTTTACCGGACCACTATATACAGTGATATCCATAAGTCGGATAAATTCATTATCATAACTTCATCATATCATTAACAATTTATGAATAAAATCTTAAACACGTCAATTGTTAATTCTAAAATGACATTTTTGGAGCATAATTTTATACCCCCTCGGAGTGACCGCAACATCTTTAAATTTATTAAATGGAACGAGGATGCGTGTAATAACTCATTTGAAATGGTTTTAATTCTCTATCAAGCAATATAAGACTTTTTGAACTTGTCTCTAATTATTTTATTGAAAAATATTACATTTTAAATGTTACTAAGTAAACAAAAGAACATGAAACAGTTTAAATCAAGTGTTTAAACTGACCGCCCGTAGCCCTTTGACAATAATGGAGGTGTTTCTGAAATTCTTCTAAAACATTTTGTACCGTTTGCGGGGTGATTTGAATAATTTCTTGCCTTATTTTGTCTTTTACATCATATTGTCAAATTTAATTTTCTTGGTGAAGAATATACAAAACTTAAAAAATCTTAAATTGCGGGAATGAGACTTAAAAACTCTTTCAAATGAGCTATCACACGCACCCGCATACCATTTAAAAATATTAAAGGGGTAGCTGTCACTCAAAAGCGGTTGAAGGGGAGGTATAAAATTATGTTAAAAAAATGTCATTTTAGAATTAAAAATTGATGTGTTTTATGATTTTATTCATAAATTGTTAATTACGTAGATAATGATTTTATCCGATACTTCTGGATCTCACTGTATGCTGATTTCCTAAAACTTTAGTGTTAGAAAAACTTGTCTTACATTGGCTCCTTTGCTTTTTTTAAACAGGTGCGTTTTTGTATACCATATTGTTGGAAACTTGTAATAGTAAAATTAATAAACATTAATGGATGTGCAAATATAGTAATACAATAATTACATAATAGTGGAGTAAAAATAGCCCAAAACAAGGCGATAGAGAAAATTTTACATGGAGCAACGCGACATAGAAAAATAAGTTTGTTTTGGTAAAAGTAAGAATACCCTGAGTTTTCTACTTCGAGTGGGTGAGGGAACCCATTTTTTTTAGCGGAAAAGGGGTAAATCGATCATTTTTAAGGGTGGTTTTTCAGTTTTAATTTATTTTGGACCCTTTAAAATGCTAGTTAAGAAACTAGAACGATACCCTTTTATTGTAGATGTTCAAGGAACGTGAAAATTGGTTCACCGCCTCCCACGATAAGGATATAAATATGCGGAAGAAACGTAAAAAAGTGAATTACGGCTAACTTGGCCAAAATTAAACCAAATTTGACGAAATTTTAGACAAAAGTAACCCATATAACTAAGCAATAGCCTACCAAAGTTTATCAAAAAATATCCAATAGTTTGGCCGCAATTCCATTTTTAGTCCAAATTCCACAAAATTTTCAAAACGTTCCCCAATTTGTCCAAATGGTCGAACGAAATTTGAAGATATTTTTATGTACTTTCACGTGATATAACTAGAAAATATCTTTTTTTTAATTTATCCGATTTTTGTCATTTTTGGTATATACATGCGCGCGGCGATTATTATACGTATGCACGCATAAGTATATGTGCAATTATTCATTATAAAAATTTAAATATTAATAATACAAAGTGATTGTGAGCAGGTTTTAAATATTTAGATAAGAAAAAACTCTCAAAAGTAAGATTTTTTTTTTTTTTTAAATTCACTTGGTTTTTATTAAACTTTTTACATATATTGATTATTATTTCATTTTATTCATGTTTTCTTTTTCTATTAGTTGTACTAGATGTGCTACTAGAAGAAGTGTCTAGTTCCGAATCGGTAACTGGAGTTTGGAATATTTCTTCACCCCCGTCATCGCTAAAATCGTATTCATCTGAGATATCCCTTGCCCTTTACTCAAGTTACTGTGTATGTTATACCTGTATCTTAGTGTAATAAAGACGTTTATTATTATTATTATTATTATTATTATATTATCTGAAGTACAAACATCTTCTTCATAATTATCATCTTCGAATTCTTCAATACCATAAATATCAGGACTAATTTCTAATTGCTCAGGCTCTTCATCAACCACAGCTTATAGCATAGGTGCTCTAACACAGTAGGTCCTAAAAATGACCGTTTTCGACAACTGTATGATAATTAACCATTTCGGATTCAACATCCTTTACAGTACCAGACGTTACCGATTTTCAAGCAACCCCTGTAGCCAAACTTCAACAACTATAACTTCCGCTTACCCTATCCACCATTACTGACATTTCATACCTTTTGTGTCTTTAAATCTTTCCTGTCCCCCTCCTCCTTTCTGTTTGTAACCTTTTTGTCGCCTTTGTTTTTCTGGTTTTCTTTTTGTACATCTTTGCCTCTAAATTCATTTCGCTTCACAATTTTCTAGAAAATCAAAACATATACAACGCAAATTTTTAAAACATCAAAGTTTAGGCCAGCCATGCGCAGCCCAGCATTGACGTATCTCGCGGAAGGCGCCTCGTTCAAATTGAGGTGCTAGCGTCAGATACGAAATTAAAAGTGATCAGTGCGCGAGTGTTTTAATTTAGTATGTAATTTTTATTCAGTTTTGTTCCTTAAACATGTTCCTAATTTTAACACCTTTTATAATCCGTCTGCGATGGAAGGAGCCTAGGTTTAGTTGTTTTAAATTTCATTTTAGCCGAACCAGTCCCACTCCGTCCGGTCCTGCAATCTACCACCACATTAGCGCGGTGGTTGCACGGTCTAACCCGGCGTGGGTTCTGGGGAGGCACTTGTTTGTATTAAAACAAGAAATAAAGACTTATTGAATTGAATTGATAAATCTGGTGTTTTCAAATTGTAATCTATATCTTCATCTTCAAGTGTACTAACTAAAATATTGTCATAATTGATTGATCTAGAATAAAACAGGATTTATAAACAAAAAATTCATAAATGTAATTTCACGTATACACTTTTAACCAAATCAGCTTTTTTCCCATGAACTCTACAGCACCTCTTTTTCTCAGCTCAGCTTTAATAGTTTTAAACGATTTAATGACCAACTACCGTAATCCTTTTTATCAATTTGGCTCATTTCCACGAACAAGAGATTGGGAAACTCTCGCAAATCGGGAAATTTAAATTATTTAAAGGTTATATATGATACAAGTTGAGAAAGACATTAAACGGAGTACGTATGGCGTCATCTGTTGGATATATTAGGAACTGGCTTGGATTATTCCTCATTCTTTTTATCAATTAGGCTCATTTATACGAATAAGAATTGGGAAACTTTCAGAAATCGGGAAATTTAAGCAATTTAAAAGTTATAATACAACTTTAAAATTGTTGCTTAATGTAATTCTCAATTTGTATCATATATCATATGATGCAAATTGAGAATGACATTAAACCGAGTACGCATGGAGTCATCTATTGGATATATTAGAAACTGGCTTGGATTGTTCCCCAGTATATTGAGTAATTCATTATGAGGAGGAGCTTTATCAATCCTTATCGGCATCAGCTCATTATCTGTTGTTTGCTGCCATCCAAAATCCTGTCAATTGAGGTACTTTAGAGAATATCTCAGATGTATATGACTTTAGCGATGGCGAGGGTGAAGAAACATTCCAAACTTTAGTTACCGATTCGGAAGTAGACGCTTCTTGCAGTAGCACATTTAGTATAGGGTGATTCACTATAGATGTCCCTCCCCTCTAACTTGGTTATTTCTGGACCGATTAGAGAATTTCAAAAATCAGATTAAATCATTTTCTAGCAAGTTTTTATACGTCATATTGAGAAAATAATGACGTCCAAATCTAACCATATGCAGAGTGTTACTTGATTTTTTTAAATGGAATACCCTGTATCTAACTCGAGAATCACATTCCTCATTTTTCTCTGATTTCAAAAATATAATATTTCACATGGCTATCTTCTATAGTTTTTCTAATATTTACAAGAACGTCGATAATTTATAAATTAGAAACTTACCAGAGAATTAGGAAGTAGGCACTGAAAACAATGAAACACCCAAGTGTCAATCTGAACTATGACAGTTAGTAATTTTATATTATTGAAAAAGAAAGTTTATTATTATAGATACAAAATGCCATATAGCGATGATGTCAGATTAGATATATTAATGGTATATCTCAGTAATAATAAAAACGCTAGATCTTCAATGATACAGTATAGGAGACTATATCCAAATCGTCCCGTTCCAAGCCGGAAAACTTTTCAACGCATGTTGGTCAGGATGAGTGATACAAAGACACTGAAAAACAAGAAAAAAAATTAGGAATAATGATGAAAACCGTGAGTTGAATATTTTGTTATATTTTGACGAGGGGCGAGCGTAGGTGCGTCTTTACTATGTACATACTTCGGTATGCGATGTAAAGCAACGACAGGGGCAGTTAGTACTTGGATGGGTAACCATTCCAACGGAAACTGCGTCCTCGCCTCACACATCTTCCAGCGGCTTGTATATCAGTGTATGCGCGGAAGCTATACAACCTTAGGCGAGTGTTGTATAGGAGATATACCATCCTTCGGAGGGGATGTAAAGCCGTCGGTCACTTGTCTATTAAATGTTAGGCAAGTAAAAGATCCCTACTCGTCTTAAGGGAAGAGGTTCGGCAAAATTCCTGGTTGGGGATAGCTCGGGTACAGGCGTCGGCGTTAGGCCTCAGTAGCGGAAATATGCCGACGTTAAATAAATGTATATAAAAAAAAATATATTTTGACGAAGATCGAAATAAATCCCTCAGAGATTGTTCAAGAGATTTAGATATCCCCTATTCAATGGCACAAAGTACTCTTCACAAATATAAATATAAAGCTCGAAAACCAAGTGTATTACAGAAATTATATCCCAATGATAATATTGTGAGGAATAATTTTTGTCAAATTATGCTGGAAAAGCACGGAGAAGATCCACTAATTTTCAATCATATTTTTTGAACCGATGGGGCATCATTTAGCACATCTGGAATAAATAATAGAAAGAATAATCATTATTGGGCACCGGTAAATCTCCATATAGTGGAAGAAATCCAATTTCAAGGCCGCAGAACTTTAAATTTGTGGCCTGGAATATTCAATAACAGGATAATATATACATTTTTTGAGGGCAATATGAATGATGCTAAATATTTGGATATATTAAGAGAAATTATCGAAATTAACATAGATAATCTTCCTCTTAATCAAATGATTAGAACCATCTGGCAGCATGATGGAGCCCGTTATCAATAGTGTTAATGTAATGATATTGTTGAAGCAGAATTTCAATCGATGGATTGGTAAACATGAACATATAACGTGGCCTCCTAGAAGTCCCGATCTCACGCCGCTTGACTTTTTTGGGGCTATATGAAACATGAAGTCTACAAAACAAGACCTGATAATACCGATCAATTGAAGGAAAAAATCATTGAAGTAATTCATCACATAAATACGAGCAATATTTTGGAAAATGTGTCCAGAAATTTAAATAAAAGAATGAACTTGTATGAAGATAATGACGGTTCCCACATAGAACAATTACTTTAATTTTTCTGTTGCTTTCCTTCAATAAATTTCTTGTTTTGTGTTCAAAATAATTTTATTTTTTGTGTTGTTTCATCAAATGAAATTAAACTTTTATGTATCAATAATTAGAAAAAATTCCTTTCTGGCATTCCATTCCGGACTCGGCAATTTAACTGCGCCACTAAGCACCATGGATGTCGGAGAGCTGGTCGGAAGAGTAGAGGCAATTAAAATAATTGGAAAATGTTTTATTGTTTTCAATGCCTACTTAAAATTTTCTGGTCATCTTCTAATTTATGAATTATCGACGTTCTTATAAATATTAGAAAAACTATAGAAGATAGCCATGTGAAATGTTATATTTTTGAAATCAGAGAAAAATGAGGAATGCGATTCTCTAGTTAGATATAGGGTGTTCCATTTAAAAAAATCAAGTAATACCCTGTATATGGTTAGATCTGGACGTCATTATTTTCTCAATATGACGTATAAAAACTTGCTTGAAAAAGATTTAACCTGGTTTTTGAAATTCTCGAATCGATCCAGAAATAACCAAGTTAGAGGGGGGGACATTTATAGTGAATCACCCTGTACAACTACTGGAAAAAGAAAACATGAATAAAATAATAACATGTAAAAAGTTTAATAAAAATCAAGTGAATTTTGGTTTCGAAAAAAAATATATTATATACAGGCTGTCCATTTTATCAGAGCCTTATCACTTAATATCGGTAGTACAAAAAAAATTATTTTTACGAAAATTGTGCCGATTTATATAACCTACAAAATGGTTTAAAGACATTTGAAATCCGTGGCCTACTTTAGAGTTATGGCGGAAAATATCGAAAATGCGGAAAACGTCTAGGCCAAATATCTCCGTTATTTGAAGCGACACGAGAAAAATTCTAAGGCGAAATTTTTTTTGCAAAAAAGAGTGTTTCAACGAGGTTTTATCTAATTTTTTTCAAAACCGCTGTATTTTGAGATTTACTCTTCAGGCTGTTAAAAAAATATTTTGAAACGGGCGGAAAATGGCGCCATTAAATAGAGTATTTTCCTCCCTTTTCAACGATAGATCACATGCCATATTTATTCATTGGTACTACGTTAGTAATTATAAAAACATTTTTTTAAAACAAATATTTTTTTTTAACAAGCATTATACTTGCCGTGAAGAAGTATGATTAAATAAAACGATAAAATAATTCAATAAGTTGTTCAAATCTTTGCTATAATAAAACATTAACACAATTAAGAAGAATAAAGTAAATTCAGGTAACAAAAACAAATTAATAATAAAAAGAATATAGCACACAGAACATTAATATTTATCTAATCCTCAAAATAATTTTTAAGATATCATATCAAGTGTTCAAAGTGTCCACCGCGATTACTTATGCACAATCGAGCGCGGCGAGGTACTACATTTAAAACATTACTCAGCATATCGGGGGTAACTGTAATACATGCCTGTTGAATTCGAGCTTTTAGGTCCTCTACATTTTGCGGTGTCGTCGAAAACACCTTATCTTTAATATACCCCCTATTGAAAAAAATCCATTGGGGTTATATTTGGAGAACGAGGGGGCCATCGCATAAATCCATTGGTACCTATCCAATGTTGAGGCAAAATTTCCTCTAAATAATCTAGGCAAATCTAGGAATTGTGGGGAGGAGCTCCATCTTGTTGAAAATATTGAAAGTTCTGTCGATTCTCTAAAGGTAGGTCATCTAAGAATTCATTAAATTCATTTCTCAAAAAGTTTAGGTACCTTTGACCACTGAGGTGACCATCATAAAAATAGGGACCTATTCAATTGGTGCCTAAAATACCTATCCACACATTTATTGAAAAACGATTTTGAAACCCAGTCGGTTATGCCAGTGTGTATTTTCAGAAGTCCATTTGTAATGAATATTGTGATTAAGAAATCCATTATTGGAAAAATTTGCCTCATCGGACCAAAGTATTTTACTACATATTAATGGATCGGCGCGCTTCTTTTCCAACAGCCACTTACAAAAAGTCGTCCTCCTTGGTTTGTCCGCCGCTTGTAAATTGTGAACTTTTTTGGCTTTATAACACCGGTAACAATTTTTCTTTAAAATTTTTCTAGCACTTGTTTTATTTATATGACAAGCAATTTGAATTTCTCTTAATGATGTTTCCAAATTTTCTGTATTTTTATTTCTTACATAATTAATAACTCGGTTTACCTTATTTACTTATTATCAGTAAATTCGGCTGTAGTGCTTGTGGAAATTTGTTTCTATATTCTACTTGAGCTAATCCAGAGCTAAAATTGCATTGACAATATGTAACGAACATATTGTAACGATCAATGTGTGAAAATTATTTTTGAAAATTTTAAATTATTAAACGAGTGTGATTGAATGAGAGTTTAAGTATTAACTGAGATGATCTGTCAAAAAATTAAATTGTCAAGTTTGTTCATAGCCAACTATTTTAAAATAATTGAAATAATAGTGAAATCATGAAATACAAACAAATGGATATTATACTTAAATTAATAATTAGTAAAAACATTTTAACTTTCTGAGCAAGGAGTGACGCTTTTATGGAGGACCTCTATACATTGGCATAACTGCCAATACTCTTTCCATAATTGCTCCATGTGGCTTTCTTGATTATTATTTTGTTTTTGTTACCTGAATTTACTTTATTCTTCTTAATTATATTAATGTTTTATTATAGCAAAGATTTGAACAACTTATTGAATTATTTTATCGTTTTATTTAATCATACTTCTCCACGGCAAGTATAATGCTAGTTAAAAAAAAATTTATTGGTTTAAAAAAAATGTTTTTATAATTATTAACGTAGTACCAATGAATAAATATGGCATGTGATCTATCGTTGAAAAGGGAGGAAAATACTCTATTTAATGGCGCCATTTCCCGCCCGTTTCAAAATAATTTTTTTAACAGCCTGAAGAGTAAATCTCAAAATACAGCGGTTTTGAAAAAAATTTGATAAAACCTTGTTGAGACACTCTGTTTTGCAAAATATTTTCGCCTATTAGAATTTTTCTCGTATCTCTTCAACTAACGGAGATATTTGGCTTAGATGTTTTCCGAATTTTCGATATTTTCCGCCATAACTCTTAAAGTAGGCCATTTTCAAATGTCTTTAAACCATTTTGTAGGTTATATAAATCTGAACAATTTTCATAAAAATAATTTTTTGTGTATGACCAATATTAAGTGAGATATTCTCGAGTGCCCTGATAAAATGGACAGCCTGTATATCTTCGAGAGTTTTTTTATCTAATTAAAAACCTTCTCACAATCACTTTTTATTATTAATATTGTAATTTTTATAATGAATAATTACACATATAGTCTAGTATACTTTAACTTGGCGTGTGTAGGTATGAGTTAATATTTCTGTACGATTTCATTTTCTCTTGTACACAAAGATCCAGAAATATTGTCCACGTAGACAATGTTTCTGGACTATTGCTTTAACTTTGTGTACAATATGGGAGAAAATGAAATCGCACGGAAATATTAACTCATACATACACACGCCAAGTTAAAGTATATTAGACTTTACTTGTGCGCGCATACGTATAGTACCGAAAATGACGGGAAATCGCCGCGCGCATGTATATACCAAAAATGACAAAAAACCGGCTAAATTAAAAAAAGTTATTTTTTAGTTGCATCACGTGAATATACATAAGAATACCTTCATTTTGGTAAAAAAAAATTCATTCGACCATTTGGACAAATTGGGGAAACTTTTGAATATTTTGTGGAATTTGGACTAAAAATGGAATTTCAGCCAAACTGGTCGAAATTTTTTGTTAAAATTTGGCAAGCTGTTTCCTGGTTATATAGGTTACTTTCGTCTAAAATTTCATCAAATTCGGTTTAATTTTGGCTAAGCTAGCCGTAATTCAATTTCTTACGTTTTTTCAGTATATTTATACATATATCGTGGGAGGCGGTGAACCGATTTTCACGAAATTTGAACTGAAGGTTCCTTGCACATCTACAATAAAAAGGTACCGTTCTTAGCTAGCATTGCAAAGCGTCCAAAATAAATTAAAACTGAAAACCACCCTTACAAATGACCAATTTACCCCTTTTCCGCGAAAAAAGGGGTTCCCCCACCTACTTGAAGTAGAAAAATCAGGGTATTCTTAGTTCCACCGAAATAAACTTATTTTTCTATGTCGCGTTGCTCCATGTAAAATTTTCTCTACAAATCTATATTTACTCCACTATAACTGCATTAAATTATGAAATTGGTTCATTTCCAAACAACTTCAATTTTATTATCAACCGTCAGCTACAGACAAGTATTAAATTCTAATAAAATAATTTTGGTTTTAGTACATCATTACCTTTTTTAGTTCGGTATCTCCATCATCATATGTAAGTTCTGCTCCTTGCCTGCAGTCTCTCATTGAAATACATTCTGATATTACGCCCAGAGGAATTCCAAGAGCGTCAAGTTCTCGTTCGGTGCCAAATTTTTCATCTTTTAACATTCTCACTTCTTTACTAACTCTCTCCAGACATGACACTAACATCTGTAATAAGAAAAAAATATTTAACTTTAAATATTACATAATATATTATGATAAAAAATTATGGGTATTATACAAGGTGGTCCAAAATTGTCTCTCAATATTTCTGCGGCTGATAGTACATCCAATAATAATGGTAGTCTTTTATCTACGCTTATTTCCGAAAGTGAATAATAAGGGAGGTATACCTCTTAAAAGGGGAATAATAAATTTTAGTTTTTCTGCAATATCTTCCGACTGCCTTAAAATAACAAATCCATATTTCAAATTTATCGTAGACCATCCGAACACTAGTTTACATGGTATCAGTCAAAACCCTCTCTTCTGCTTAAGGGGTAGTTTTAAGGGGTGATTGTCAGTATTTTCCTCATAGCTTTTTAATTCTTTTCATAATTCTAAAAATTATTATAAAGAACTCACCTTCAGATCATTATAAATAAAAGGGGTTTTCTTATATTAATGATCTAAAGGACTAATAAATTATTATTATTATTATAGTACAGGAAATTAGGCAACTTTATGTGGAATAGAAGAAAAAAATTATAATAAGCTGAAATGTCTATAATAGTTAGCTTAAGTGTGTAAGAATACATATAAAAAAAGTTTCCACCCATAAAGGGTAAGCTTCATCCCTATCTCAACCCCTTTAGGGACATCTATCTTTTAAACGCTTTATCTTGGGGAAAAAACATAAGTATAGAAAAAGGTTTGTCACAAAATTCTCTACAAAAAGGTTCTGTGTTATGTATCTTTTTATGTTATTAAATCTAAAGATTTACAGTTGTCAAATGTCCTTAAGAACTCAAGAAAAACAGTTCTTTTTGCTCATGCATTTAGTGGTAGTGACACAACGTCTGTTTTTTTTTGGAAAAAGCAAACTCCAAACCATAAAGTTATAACTCGAAAACAAATTTACAAGTTGTTAAAACCTTTAACAAACTAAATGCTACTAAACAGGATATTACTGAGGCTGAGGAAATATTTGCTCTTGCACTATATAAAGCACAAAAAAATGAAACGTCAATAAATCATCAGAGGTATGTTCTATTTAACACTTTGGTTGGCAATTCTAGTCAAACGGTTACTTTGGCAAGGGTACCCGCCCCGACGTTCGCAGCTTTGCAACAACACCCGTTGCGGGTTTACCACCAAATTCAGGCTTGGCATGGAAATGTTTTAGAACCAGAAGAATGGGGATGGAAGGAATCAGGTGATATTTTAATACCTGTTCTGACTACTGAAGCAGCAGCTCCCTTATCAATTTTAGGGCTAATTTCGTGTGCCTGCAAAAAGGGCTGCGGAAAGCGATGCGGATGTTTAAAGGTTGGTTAAAATGTTCGGGCTATGTGTATGAACTGCCACGGATAAGCATGCTTTAATGCGGAACGGACCGACGAAATTGAATTTGAGCAAGAATAAAGCCTTTAGTAGATTAGGGCTCAAGGGGAAACCACATAAAAAAAACGCACCGACAGACTCTACCTCCTGGGTGGTGTGGAGTTTGGTTTAGAAATTGTTAATGACTATTTTTGGTTCTTTTTTTAATTAAATTCTATATAATTTATAAAAAGTTTTTGAACTGAATGCTACAAAATAAATATATATATAAAATAAATATTGTGTTTCCATCCAAAAGCGTTTGTGTTACCTACCCCTAAGTTTGCCGTCGATTAACGTAAACACCCTTAATAATCTGCAAACGACCTATAGGACATGTTTTATAGACAATTTAATTCTGAATATTTCTCTCTATTTTTATCGTAGAACATCACATTTCCAAAATATTATTGAAAAACCAGCACGGTGTCATTATAAGGGTAAGAAAGGGATGAAGCTCACCAGTTAGGGATGGGAACTTTTTGATTCTGTATTCCTACCCCGTTCAACTGTCGATTCAGAAAATATCAGCTTATTATAATTTTTTTCTTCTATTTTTGCTAATTTCCGTGTACTATTATTGCATTTCGATGAACTAAGCCGTTCTCGAGTAATATATGTTTAAAAACATGAAATAGAGTCATAAAACGAACACCTATCAGTGAAACTGCCACAGAATGACAGTCAATAATTTTTGTTTTTGTATGTAATCAAGGCCTGCCTTATTAGTTGAAGAATATGAAACATGACTGAATCAAGATTAAACCGTTGATATATCGTAAACCGTTAATGATAGGTATAGGACAGGGTTAATAAAATTTGTTTGGGTATAAAAGGAGAATATAAAAATGCAAAAATCTACAGGGTGTTCCATTTGAAAAAGTAAAGTTGCATAACCTGCCGTCTTTTTGAGGCGCCTTGTACATTTGAAAATAAAGTGGTTAAATGCATATTTTCAAACAGAATAATTTTTCTGTTAGCACTTCTTTCTATGTCTAACCATAGTCCGTGTGCCAGCATGCTTATTTAACAAATTTGGTATAATTTGGGGGGCATGATAATATTTGGAGGGATTTTAAATTAGGTGTTAAAGTTCACTAAGCGGCTGCGTATCTGTCTCCAAAGTTGAGAGTTTACATATGGCGGCCATTCAAAATGACGGATCAACAAATTATTAAATTCATAATTATTCTTCCAAACCATCCGATTTGAATATTTTTTTTTAGTTAAAACTACAATTTTCCACTAAATTAAAGAGATGTCCTAATATTTTTCCGAAACATTGAAAATAACAAACATATAGACTAAAGAATAAAAATATGCTTATTTTTTTCTTCAATGTGACCTATATTTTTTCTTGTTTTCAATTTTTGAAAAAAAACTCTTTATTAAAATATGTAGCATAATGTTTAGTGCACAAGCTGTTTTTTGAATAAATGTAATATCTTTATTTCTAAGAGAGTTATGGTCAATTATTTGTCAGAAACATGTTTCTAATTGACAAGAAATAAGAATAATTCATAAAAAAATTAATAAATATTAATTAAACACAACAAAAAAAGTAATAGCTCATAACAAATAATACCTCAAAACCATATTCTAAAACGAAAGAATATTAGATATTGCTGGTACGCGAATCGTAGCTATCATAATTTTCGAATTCTTCGAAATTTTCTGCTTCTTCTTCGTCGAGGGTAGCGGGTATTGTATTGTCACAGCCTGCCTTGCACTTGCAACCAATTCTGCAGTTAAACTGATTATTTGAACTAGAGCAGGCTGGAAGTTGACATTTTTTATTTTACTTGCAACAAAGTTCTGACAAAACTGATTCTGGAGCCGGTGACCCAAGCATCCACTGAATGGAAAGTTCATTTTTACTGTCAAACGTCCATCCAAACCTAGTAGGTTCTGGCACTTCAAAAATATTTACCACACATCGTTTCCAAATGGTTGCTTAGTAGTTTGCTCGAAGTGTATGTTAAAATATTCGGATGGAGGCAGCTAAGTGCTATCTACTTGCCCTTTTTTAGCTAGAAATATTTGATAACGAAGTTCATTAACTTTTTCAATTTTGTTTTTTTTTTTTCATTCCTCAAATTTGCAGACATACTAATGTATTATTTGTTCTCAGAAACTAATTTATAGCCTTTTTTCTTACCTTGGCCGGACATTGCACTTACGGAGTCACAACCAGACCAAGAGTGAATACCAGTAAGAGCTGATGTGACCTCTGCTCCTAAAGCTGAAGCAAGCTTTTTATCCGGTGTTTCACACTTTTTGGGATAAGTAAATTAGATTCAATAAATGCACTTACACCATGAGAGATGACTAGCACATCAGTGCCACTTGAGAAGCAGTAAACTACTGAACACGTAGTAGCAACATGTTTGACATGTAGCAACAAACGCGTATTTGCTACCTCATGTGAACAGGCAAGATATTCAATATATTTAAAGCCACTACTGGTTATCCTGACACAAAGCTGCTCAAACGTGGCATAAATTTCCTTTTCACCAAGTCGGTTTCTAAATTTTTAATTTTTCCAACTCTCCACCTAGAATTTTGACAATTTGTTTTTACTCTCATTACTTCGTAAAAGTCGTCTCCAGTTCCAACTTCATCAATACTTGTTCCCTCTTCAGACGTTGATGGGAAATTTTCTAAATTTTTCTCGATTTTTTCCAGGTTTTTGTTGAGTGTAAAGACCGATCTACATTTATGATGGTATGACAATTTGGGGATTTCGTTTTCAACCAAACTTTCGGATATTTTAAGTATTATTATTATTATAACTGACGAATTTTCGCGGTATTCCATAAAACTTTCCATGATCTGACATCTTTAGGATGATGCAAATTCTGTATCAAAGATTTACTTCCACAAATTATACACTGTTCCATCACTCATCACTATAATTTATAATCACTTTCACAACAGTTTATTTTTATTAGCAAAATACAAAGTCTTAATCTATTGATATTCTTGTTTTACTATTAAAGACTTTGTATTTTGTATAAAACCTGAAATTAAAATGTACGGGAACCCAATATAGTGTTAGGATGACTTCAATTAAATGGAAATATCTCACTTATAAAAATAAATTTTTGATTCATTGAAAAACTTTTTGTAGACAAAGTATTAAGCTACATATTCTATTCAAAGACTTTTTCAAAATTTAAAAACCAAAAAGATACAGACCACTTTATCGAAAAAAATTTCAATGTTTCGGAGAAATATTGGGACATCTCTTTAATCTAGTGGAAAATTGTGATTTTAACTTAAAAAAAAATTCAAATCGGATAATTCGTTTGGAAGATATAGTGAATTTAATGATTTGTCAATCCGCCATTTTGAGTTAGCCGCCATATTGAAACCCTCAAATTTAGAAGCAGATACGTAGGATTTTAGTGATTACTAAGATGTAGTTGATAATTCCTCTAAATAGAATTTTGCCCCCGCAAATTATACCAACATATTGACTGGCACACATACTACGGTTTCCGAGATAATGCTTGTCTAAATAGAGCTCGGACACCCTGTATGTGTTGCTAAGTTTTTCATGCGGGTTAAATTATAGGTACAGTAGATTTTCTGCTTACATTATTTTACCTATTATGCTACATTCAAATAAGGTAGATTAACAAATAGGCAAATAGAGAACTACTACCACTTAGTAAAAAATTTACATAAATAATTTATTTAGAAAATGCTGACATATTTGTATAACAGAGGAATTACATTTTGCTCATAAGACGAAAAAGAGTTTATAGTAGTGAAAATTATGCAACACTATTTTACCATTTAGTAATGAATTCTGGTTTGACGTATATCAAATTAGGGATGTTAATGTTGCATTTGAAATATTCATAAATCAATTAAAATATCATATAGATGTTGCATTCCCTGTTAAAAGAATATATTCCAGAAATGCTGTAAAACCCTGGTTAACTCAAGGTATTAAGATATCTGCTAGAAAGATGAAAGTAATATACGCAACTATGTTAGAAACAGGACATATATTGGACAAAAATCATTATAAAAACTATTAAAAAAATTACAAAAAAGTCATTATCGCCGCAAAAAAGCTTTACAATGACAAACTGTATGAGGAGTTTGACAATAAAGGGAAGGCCGCGTGGACAATAATTAATAAATCTATTAGTAAAAAGTAAAAGCAGAAAAGAAACATTTGAAATTAAATTAGAAAATATCATTATACAAGATGATAAAATTATAGCTAATTCTTTTAATGATTATTTTGTTGAATTGCCTCACAAACTGTCTAATGAACGAAGTCAAGACACTGATAAAAATGATAACTTTACGCCTTTAAGAATGCGTTATACTATGTTTGTAAGACCAGACAATGAAAATACAGTGTACAATGCTATACTAAATCTTAAGAAAACTTATTCGGCAGGAGTTGACTCAATTTCATCACATTTAATAAAGTCGATTGTGAATTATATTACTTATCCATTAACGTATCTCGTAAACTTATCATTAGAACAAGGAATTTTTCGGGAAATATTTAAAATAGCACGGGTTGTCCCTTATATAAAAAAGACGAAAAAATCAATATTGAGAATTATAGACCCATTTCATTGCTTAGTTCTATTTCTAAAGTCCTTGAGAGAATTGTGTTTGATGAAATAAATAATTTTTTAACAACGTTTAATATATTAACTAGTGTGCAGCGCGGATTTAGGAAAAATAAAAGTAAGACTACAGTAATACAATTTGTCAGTCAATTATATGGGTCTCTGGATGATAACAAAATAAGTCTTTTTATGGACTTAAGCAAGGCATTTGACCTAGTCAACCACGCCCTGCTTAAGGAGAAATTAAATACCTACGGACTCCGAGGAAAAATAAACGATGGGTTGACATCCTACTTATATAATAGAAAACAAATTGTAGATACCAACGGTACCTATTCTAACGTGTCATATGTTACTGTAGGTGTTCCTCGGGGTTCCATTTTAGGTCCCCTGTTGTTTTTGATTTTTGTTAACGACCTCCCTGAAATAACAAACTCTGTAAGTAAATTCATAATGTTTGCAATTGACAACACTTATTTGTGTGATGATGTAACCCTGGTAGATGCTGTTACTAAGTAACAGATAATGATAAATAAATTTCTAGATTGGTTCAAAACTAATGAGTTGCATCTTAACACGTCTAAAACAGTTTTTATAAATTTTACACCTAGAAATAGTAACATTAACGAAAGTCATTTATTAAAAATAGAGGGAAAAAAATCAATCTCACAAGTTAGTAATACAAAGTTTCTTGGACTTTATATAGACAATGCGTTAAATTGGGAAATGCACACAGATATGCTGTGTAATAAACTTTCGTCTTTATGTTTCACCCTGTTTAGATTAAAAAATATCACTAGCAATAATATTCTTCTCTCCTTCTATCACGCTCAATTTGTCTCACGACTATGATACGACATCTTATTCTAGGGATCATCAAGCCACTTAAACGGGGTATTTAAACTACAAAAAAAGACCATAAGGAATATAGCAGATGTATCAGTTCGAACACCATACAGGCCATATTTTAAAAAATTACGATTACTAACATTACCTTGCATATATATCTTGGAAATTTTAATATACGTTAAATCAAACTTAAATAAGTTTACAACTAATGGTGACTTCCACGAATATGAAACCAGACACAACATTTTAATGTCAATTTCTTCACATAGTTTATCAATATATGAAAACCCTATGTATGTAGGAATCAAATTATGCAACAAACTAAATCCAGAAATCAGGCAAATAAACAACCTAAAAGCATTCAAAACTACCATCTATAATATGTTACTTGACAATGTGTTTTATAGTGTTTCTGAATATATGAACTTCAACGTATAGTTTATATATTGTATTTTAATATGCCCCTATATTAGTATATTATATTTTCTGTTGATTTCGGTATACTTGGTCATCGTTTTAGATTAATATGTGTTTACATCATTCCTAAGCACTTTTAAATTTGTTGTAAATATTTGGTATTTTTATTACTCTAAACTATGTATCTGAAACGTGTCTATTCAACCAGAGGAACCTCCTTTGATTTTTCCTATACTATTGTAATTTAGTCTATTGGAATAAACTATTTATCTAAAATAAAAAGAAAATATACCTCTTTCCATCTGTTTAGTTCGGTAACTCTGTCAGCCAATCGCACATTGTTGTGGTACGTGTCCCATTCTGTGCGGATTTTAGTTTCATTTCGTAATTGTCTAGATTCATGCCTCAGATTGAACGCATCGGTTCTACGTGTGTCATTTGTTTGTTGGTTCTGCCATTGTTTAGCGTACCAGTCAGCTAAGCCAATATGGGTAATTGGTTTTTCGTAGGTAACAACGGACATTTTTCAAACTGTAAAAAATATGGTTTATTAAATATAGAGATACGAAAAAATGTAATAGGTTGAGACAAGTATAAAAATGAATTGCACGACAAATTGAATAGGGCACGTTTGGCATTACATACACTTAAACCTACGATGTACTATAAAGTTTCCAATAGTCAAAATCAGTAAATGTTCAAAATATCCTCCATTTGCTTTAATACATTTTGCTATGGGTATTCTCGGGGACTTAATATTAAACAGCATATATTAATTATTTTCGATTTTTGCTCATAAATAGCAAAATACGTCTGTATACTTATAATGTATTCTTAATTCTTATTTTTTGATTTATTAGGATTGAAAAAACTGCATGCAGACATCAATTAAATTATAGTGAAAAAAAAATCTCTATTTTATCGAAAAACAAATAATGTTTAAAGACATGTTTTATGAATTTTCTTTAATTAATATATATTTTTTTGTATTTGGTCCCCATAATTTTACGGACTCAAATGAGTTTGGAATTCTACATTTTATACCGTGCAAAAAAGAACGTGTTAAAATTTTTTGTTTACATTAACAATCTGGTCGCAGGGAAACATTTCGCATGAAAAGCGTGCTTCACGTAAAAATGCCGTTGGAAGAGATTTTTATATATTCAATCACATTTTCGCTCTACGGAGCATTTTTTATGCAAAAATATCAGAAACTCATCAAGGAGTGTAATTTTAGAAAGTATACTAAATGTCGCGGCACGGGGACGTAATGTCGGCCCGACCACAAAATTTAGAAAGTATAACGAAAACCGAAATTTTGAAAATAAAAACCTTTTTACGAATCCACGTTGTTAAGCACTGTACCTCATGCGTTGTGTTAAATATGAGAACAAGTTATTCAGTCTCTAGTCAAAGTATTTCGAAAGTTTTAGCGAAAATACCCTTAGCGTCGAGGGTACCCTATCATTTTCTAGCAGTCGATTTTGACGGGAAAATGATGGGTTTTAACGGTATTGGCCCCAAACCGGTTCCTCAGTGATTCGCTGTCAAAGAAGTATAGTTACCATGTACTCAGAACATGCATGGGACCGTCTTGCCTGAACGTATGAATCTATAATTGCAGAATATAATTCAAAGTCGTTGCGATTCAAGCATTTTTAAGCTCTGGGGAGCGACCAAAATTGATATTGAACTGAAAATACGTCAATAGGCAGGCAAGCAAAAGCCTACCAAAAAATTACAAACATATCTGGCAGAAAAAGGGTTGTCGATACTTGAAAGGTCATCTGGATATAATAAAATCATTTTCAGCCAACTAGTGATGTGCTTTTGAAAAAATGATCTATAAAATCTGGCGTCTCTGTAGCGCCTCTGCCGACCACTACAGAGCGTTACTCCACAAGACAATTTTGTAGTGGGGGCCTCGAGCTCCATGTAGGAACACTTCATTCCCCTCTAGCGAATTCAGGCATTTATTGTCGCCGTCTCTCTAACTTACTATATATTCGATTTTCTATGATTCACTTCCATTCCCTGTATAAATGCAGGGTTATTTTTCTTTAATTCGAAACTGTTTATACAGTGTGTCGTACGTAAGAGTGCAACACTCTAATAAATTTATAATTCTCGATTTGAACCGAATTTTATTCAAATATAGAAAAAAGTATGATGGCCAAAAAAACATTCGCCCCCTACAAATGCAAAGCCACCTACGATACCAAAATAAACGAGGAACCCCAAAATATCATATTAGGCGTTTTTTTAATGCACTAGAAATATTCATCAGCAACTCAGTCTTTTTTTAACAGCGCGTTACGGTCTAGTATTATTAGTATATTCTAAATACATACGAATTTTAAGTACGGTTCTGTACTATTTTGTCAGAAAATCGAGTCGCTTACCTTTATAAGTTTTTATATGTTGGCTTGTTTGGTGACACCATACCGAATGGTTCAACTGCGTTAATAATCAGCTCGTAAAGTTTTTATTTAATTTTTTATCTGCAGGGAAGTTCTGAATTGTACTATATATCTTTTCCAAGCTATATATTTTTTACATGAGTGGTTGCGTATAACTTGTTCTCTCTTAGATATGGTAGGAAAATTAGTTATGTTTATGTTATGACAGATGCAGAAGTGTATATTACGAAATAGCTATTGTAAATGAATGCTAGAGTTTTGTTTTTATGTTCAAAGGGAGTTCAGGTTATTTTTATTGTTAATATTTTTTTAACCTGCACCACCTGATTTTGCAATTGCCGCCACACATGCCCCGGGGCATGTTCTGAAGGGGACATTTGTATATATTATAATTTAAATAAAGTAGGTTCTCTCTCTCTCTCTCTCTCTCTCGCCCTGTCTCGAGTTTTGAATCTGATTACTTCTTTACAGGATCAATTTACGATATATTAAATGAGGTTGACATAGTTTTTTGGATATTTCTTTGTATAAATTCCGTAGAAATTGATTTCAGATTGAAGTTGTAAGTGAAAAATTACCACTAGGTGCAGATTACATAAAGATAATTGGAAAATATTTTAAAATACGAATGACCTCACATAATCCATAATGGAATTTTAAACTATTATTTTCCCTACCAAACCGGAAATGACAAAGAAAATTTTTGATCCTACCTGTTTTCTTCCTTTTCCGTCATACTATGCCGTTGTCAAACTCCGAATTCTTATATCAAGGTTTAGAAAAGAAAATTACCAAAAAATCAAGCTTTCGGATTTTCTTCTTAATTATATCTTAAAAACGTCTCCAGGGGCACGTGTTCCCATTGGCCGAATAGCCTCAAATTTTGTAGGAATTATTTTTTTTTAATTTAGAACTAATTTAGGGGGCGGCACAGTTAATATTTTTCCAACCCCCAAATAAAGACCACTCTAATGCATATATTGTAATGCAAATGAGATATTTTAAATCTTGATGATTCTATTTTTAAATTGTAAATATTCAGCTGTTTTTCTTATAATGTGTCGTAACCGTAAACGTAAACGTCACGTAAAGTTATACAATGATTAAATGTATTATTATTATTATTATTATTATCATATTTTAACGTTGGTAAAATAGCTAAAATAAATACCTATCAGGATAAAACTAATTCTACAGCTTTCTGATTTCTTCTACAAAACTTAGAAGTAGTAGTGTCTCTAGTTATATTATAGCCTAAGAACTGGTGAACAATTTTTCAAAATATTTTATATCCGCTGAAATTTTGTGGAAACGTAGCTTTTACATACCTAAAAACATTCTATCTGGACAACCCAGGCCCTAAGTGCACCTCTAATTTAATAAAAATATATGGTTCAATTTTCCGTAATGTTTTTTCTCCCTTCCTTATAAACCTTTATTTTGCTCATTCATAGCCAAAGAAAATATTACGATATTAGCATTTTAGGCTCTTGAATGAATAGCTTTTTTGTGAATTCCTGGCGCATTCACCAGAATTGCTAATATTCTGGTTTTATGTTTTTTAACCAAGGGAATAATAGCTGCGACGAGTACCATAATCATTTTACCAATAACTTTGTTAGGCTACTGTATATCAACGTATATCGGAGCCTACCAGAGTCTATGAATAAAGAAAAATCGATAAAAATATTAATTTATAGCATCTCTTTCTCCTCTCAGACGAGGATTCTCAGAAAAAGTGGAGCGAACGGATCTATAATTTATAACAATTTATAGTATCAAAAAAGTTGTAGGTACATATATACTATAAAATATACTCAAGCTTAGTTTTCAGCCGGTTCTGATCTAATTCTTGGTTCATAAATACCTATGTTATGGACCTTTTGCTTTACGGAAGGGTAACTCAAAAATGGTATAAATTTATAAGTGTACTTACCTAAATAAATAAAAAAATAAGATATTTTGGCAACTCTCGTTGACTTAAAAAATGATATTGACAAAACACTTGTCAAACTATTGCATAGAAACCGAACATTTCAAACCGGAATATTTCAATACCAACATTTGTCACTTTGGAAACAATAATACTGTAAGGCCCTATTCTAAAATTATGCTTAAATTAAATCGTTATTTCCTAAGCAACCATTCATCATGCCCTTTTATGTATATTTTGTGGATTACTTTCTTGGGCGGTAAAATAATATTGATCACAAGCTGTAAGTGTAAGAAGCGCTACCAAAAGTTAGTACGTGACGAGTTTTTCCGTAGCTATTTGAACCGCCCAGTATATTTTCTCAAACTTATTGGCATGAGTTAACTAGTCGTTACTAATCGATGTGGATTTGCATTGCTTTATATTATATGTTCTTATATATCACTGTAAACTATACAATAGACTATACTTAATTTGTAATAATTTTATAGCGCAAAATAATAATAAAGTCAGGTGTTTTTGGGGAACTATCTGAACAAGCAATTAGTACAAAATGAAAGCAATTCTTGAACTATGAACGGTAGAAAAAATTAAATGCTGACCCTTTTTTTTTTATAAATTCGTAGTAAATTGATCTTAGAAATAGTACAGTAAAAATATACCAAAAATTCTCATGATCTGGAAAAAATTGCACACACGAATTTGTCATGCTCAGTGTTATTGTGAACGATTCATCTTTTGGAGTCTGAAGGACTTTTTCTATATTTATCAAAAATGAATGTTAACGTTGACAAAATAAGGGTTCAAAACGACTGTTTCAGACGGAGAATAATATAAAATTTATACTTACTGTTCGTTTTTGCTTAACTGCTGCTCTGATGGTATCTATTGGACGTCGTAACACTATAAATCTAACACTGTAAGTACTAATACTTTCTTAAAATTATACCTGAAAGGGAATTTTGAAAACACAAGTAAAAGACAATATAAAGTTCAAAAATATATACCAAATCTCTTCAAAAATTTATGTTTTACAACAACTTCAAGAAATATGTTTTGACAAACAATAGTGTGGCCCGTGTACAACACATGGCGAGGAACGGAACGATTTATAATGTACCAACTACCATCCAATATGCGGTTTTTGAGCTAACGATTACATACAAAGATTCAAGAAAAGTTCAATGCTTATAAAATTTTGGTGGGGTTTTGCTTGCCTGTCTATTCACGTATTTTTATTTCAATATCAATTTTGGTCGCTCCTCGGAGCTTTAAAATGCTTGAATCGCAACGACTTTGAATTATATTTGGGCAATTACATTTTCATACGTTCAGGCAAGGCGGTCCCATGCACATATGAGTACATGGTAAAGATACTTTTCTGACACCGAATCACTGAGAAACCGGTTTAGTGCAAATCCCGTTAAAACTCATCATTTTCCCGTCAAAATCGACTGCTAGGAAATGATGGGGGTCCCATGTCTCTAAAGGCTATTTTCGCTAAAACTCTCGATATACTTTGAATAGAAGCTGGATTAACTTGTCCTCATTAATTTTGAAATTTCCGAAATTCAAATTTTGTTACTGTTTCTAAATTTTAGTGGCCGGGGCGACATTACGTCCCTGTGCAGCGACATTTACTACACTTTCTAAAATGACGCTCCTTGAGGAGTTATTGGAATTTTTGCATAAAAATCGCTCCGTAGAGCGAAAATATGATTAAGAATATTAAAAACCTCTTCCACGATATTTTTACGTGAAGCACGCTTTTCATGCGAAATACTTCCGTCGGATTTTGTTACAGTTTCGAAAAGTACACCGAGGGTTTTATCGTGTTCTTTAACATTATCAGGACCACTTAGAACATCTAAAACCAAAAAAGTGGCCTCTCCCCCTTTTGCTACAGCTGCCATCTTGAAAATTGTTTGATCGTTTTATCTCGTTGTTCTATTGGTCGCACGGAAAAAGTCATTGAACAAAAAATGTTGTAAATAAAAATCCTAGTTATTTTCGATAATTTCCGCGATGCCGAGAAGTTAATATTTCGATCGGTAGAGGGCGCCGAAGTTACCAAAAAGCAGTTTTAACAGTTTTAAATTTAATTGGAAATCCAAAATCAATGGCATCGAATTTATTTCGATATGTGTGTATGGCTGATATTTTTACCTAAACAACTTTGACCACACTGCTTTCAAATAACTGTTTTTTCGTTTGGTAACTTCGGCGCCCTCTATCACTCGAAATACTAACTTCTCGGCTTCGCAATACTAGATCTGTACATAAAACTTAGTTATTAATTGGAAATGATAGATTTATGAGTGTTATAAACCCCTACAAAGTTTTTTTAAAAGTAGTCCTTTACTTTCGGCGTTATTTATAATAGAAATTACCTCAACGCGTCGAGGCTAGAAAATGCTCCCTTTGCATGAATGACATCAAATGCTTGCAATGCGATATGCGCTGCGATACTCTAGATGTTGCTATAGTGATGTAGTTAATTTTGCGATTGTCATAATATTTGTCATATTCAATTTTAATTACAGTTGCCTCCCCAGAACCCACTCCGGGTCCGGTCGTGCAACCACCGCGTGTTTCGCGGTGGCTGATTGCAGGGCTGGGCGGATTGGGTCTCTCTCGGCTAAAAAACAGTTAAAACTTAAAACCTATACTCCTTCTGCTAACAAACAGATTAAAAAAGGTATTAAAATTATATATATAAAACTTAAGAACTACACATTTTTTAAAACTTTCACTTTTCACCAATTAATTTTGACACTGACGCTGACACCTCAACATAAACGAGGAGCCTTCCGCGCGGTGTGAAAACGCCGGGCTGCGCACAGGGTGGCATAAACTGTGGTTTCTAAATTTTTTGTTTTTTCGAGAATTTTGGTTTTTTGTTGAAAATATTTGAATTGAAATGAATTTAGAGACAAAAATGTACAAAAAGAATGCAAGAAGTAAACAGGATAAAAGGAAACAAACAGAAAGGAAGAAGGGGACAGAAAAGATTTAAAGATTCAAAAGGCATGAAATATCAGTAAAGATGGATACGATAAGCGATAGTTGGTGAAGTTTGGCTACAGAGGTTGCCGGAAGATCGGTAACGTCTGGTATAGTAGTGTGTGTTTTATCCGAAATGGGGCATTATGCTGTTTAATCTGTGTTATGTTTCTTGTTAGCGGACTGTCGCCCTGCTTGAATGAATAGAATTTTTGTGAGATGTTCTGGACGTAGTCCGCTATTGGGGTTATGTCGTGGTAAAGTGCGTACAAGTCTCTGAGGGGGTGTACCTTCCAAAATTAGAGATGAGGCGCATACATTTGTGCTCAAACACTTTTAGGTTTCTCATTGTCGTGGCCGGTATGCTGCACCACACCGGCGCCGCGTTTGTGATGGACAGCCTGACCACCATTGTGTACAACAATTTTTTATTTTGTCGGTTAAGTCTGCTACCCCTGACCATGAGTGGATACAGACTCCTGGATAGGAAGTAAACCGTCCGTATTGTCTCATTTACATGTGTGTTAAACGTCAGTAGCTGGTCTAGTCTGACCCCCAAGTACTTCACGTACCTTTTAGTTGGAATTTTGTTCCTCGGATCGAGATTGGTGTTAGGATTTTGTTTTTAGTGAAACGGCGTGTGAAGACTATCGCCTCCGACTTTTCAGCAATATCGAGGAGCACCATAGTGGTGTTCTCCCCGAGGTTGTATTGTACTTTGACGTCATTAACTATTCTAACGACTTGTTGTACCGTGCCCCTGACCCTTCTGAAGCCAAACTGGGACTCATCGTCGATGTGGAGGACGAGCTTCTCCACCAACTTGGAGATCGCCGACAGTAACGAGATGGGCCTGTAGCTACCGACGACTTCGCGTTCTTGCTTGGCTTATGGATTGGCACGACCACGGCGTATTTCCACTGGTTAGGACAGTGTTACAGCCGCAGGATCGCGTTAACTATGTACGTCAACTACACAATACCTTTCCTCGGGAGATATTTAAGCAGTTTGTATTCGACGCCGTCTTTTCCCGGGGTTTTGTGGTTTGGTAAGTTTTTGACAATATCTACTGTTTCCGTGGGCTTGATCATGACCTTCAGAAATTCTCTTATTGTCAGTTGTGTGTCATGACCAATGATTTCGTTAATGTAATTTTCGATGCGGTCGTGCTCTAAATTATTTGGTATGCTATTATTATGTATACTTTCGAAATGTAAAGCTAAGTCCGCTTGCTTTTTGAGCATCTGTCATCGCTGTCTGTCCGTTCACGCGTGTCAGCACGGATGTGGCCTCCCGCGTATTTTTTATGGCCCTCGTCAGCTTCCACAGCGAGTTGTTGTGCTGGTCCCTTACAGTGTTGATGGAGGTTCTGATTTGTCTTTGCAGTCTGATCATCTCGGCCTTAGCGTTGACATCGCGATTTCGCTGCCAAAGCCATCTCAGTCTGTTTTTCTCGTGTATGTCTTGTATGACCGCTGCGTCGAGTTGGTCTTTGTTGGGGTTTATTGTGATAGTGGTGGCAACAGTCTTCCAGCATCCTGCAGCACTCTTGTAAACTCTTCCACTACATTTTCCAGTTCGGCGGATGTGCTGATTGTGTTGTCCAGTATTAAGTTTGTGTTAATATGTGCTTTATAGAGGCGCCAGTCGGCGCCCCTATACGATGTAATTTTCCGTGTGATATCTTCCCTTCACATATCGTTCAACTCTAAGATGATCGGGTTGTGATCGAATGTGAGTTCCTCCAGGGCCACTGGGGTCGTGGAGTTCCTCACGCCCTTGTTGACCACTATGTCAAGGGTTATCGGTGTTGTACCGTTATCCGGAAAATGCGTAGGATCGTCCGGATACTGCGAGATGACATTATGACTATTGACATAGTCAAAAAGTGTGTTACCGTTCGCGTTGTTGCGATGGCAGTTTTAGTTGCGATGTCTAGCGTTAAGGTCACCTATGAGCAGACAGCGCGGGCTCGTGCTCATCAAATTCCCTGAGACAACCCGCCGTAAAGCCGTTTGCTGGTCTGTTATACGCGATTATGATGCTCATGCCGCCCCCTAGCATCACACACATATTCTCTACGGTTGTGTTCCGTATAAAATGGTGCGTGTGCGCAATATCTGACTTTATGAGCACGGCTACCCCGCCGCCTCTGTTATTATCGGCACTCTCTTTTCCAAGTACCGTATACTCTCGGGCTCTCTCCTGCGTCTACACACCTCTGCAGCTCATGTTGGTGTAGAGCGCGAGCAATTTGTCCAATTTGTCCAATACTAGTGAAGTCATTCTGCGTTGCTGCTGTCGAAGCAGCTCAATATTGTCCGCGGTGGTGCTGGTGGCGGCGGCAGCTCCGTTCCTTAGGGGAGGGGTGGGCAGCAAAGGAGGCAGGTCCTCTTCTTTCTTCCGTCCTTTGGGAGGCTTGATTGAATGCTTGACTGGGCGGCGGCGTCTGCTGTGTTCCCCTTCGCTGTTGGTCTTAGGCTGTGGGGCAGCCATATATTTCATGGTTGGCGCCGGCGGTATTCTTATATTTCTCATCACAATTTGTTCCATTTTCTTTTTGTAGGAGATACAGCCGACGCTATTCGCCAAATGTAGGCCCCCACAGTTAATATATTTTGCTGGGGCGTCCCTGCTCTTAGAGCATGTGCGGGTGAGGTGGCTTCCCGCACATTTCAGACAGTTGGGGGCAGCTCTGCAATTGGTTGTTGCATGCCTCACTGCTGTCGCCTATTGCACTGTAATATGAGTTTAGCGTTTACATGCTTCTCCCAAGTTATGGCCGTATAATCCAGGTACCTCACCTTATTCTGCAGATCCTTCAGTATAGTCTTACTGTCTGTTTTTAGGACATAGGTGGGGTACCCGGTGCCTTTCATGGTGTACAGTTCTTTCGGCGTAATTTGGTGCGTGGCCCTTAGTTCTCTTTTATTTCGTCTACGTTTACTTCATGATGAAGTCTCCTCAGGATAAATGCATGAGTTTTCTTCTCTCTCGGGGTGTACGTATGATACTCAACTTTACTCTCCTGGAAGCACTTGTTTATAACGGTTCAGTCTTCCTTGGACGTTATCTGCTATGAGGTGTTGTTCATGGATTGCTTCCAGAAGTATTTTCCTTAGAGGTGATTTTTAAATATTCATTGACTCCCTTATGATTCTCGAGGTGGCCATGTATGACCATCGACGGCGCCTCCTTTCACTGAGTCCTTGTTTTTTGTTGTCTTCTTCATTACTCTTTTAGGGGGGATGACACCCATCTTTGCAGGCAGCGGGAGTGGCCCCTCGAAGCGATTCTTGGCTACCGCTACCTGCGACTGTGGTGTAGTTTTGTTGTTGTCTGTTGGTCCCCAGGTGTGTGAATGTCGGGTCGCTTGAATCTGTAAGCCTCTGCCTCTTTAACTTAACTTGAAAATGTCGCTGTCTTGACGGTTAGAGCCAGCTTTGTCTCTGCTGCTGGAGACCAGCTTAACGCTCTCTTGACTGGCGTCTGAGGCACTGTACATTATCATTTTGTTCTCGGCGCCTGTTTGGGTTTTACGTCTTATCTTTCTAGTCGTATTTATCTGTGCTTTGAAAGAAAATCGGGTATCATAATCACATCTACGTTCGGAAGAGTATGTGAGTCTCCTTTCTGGAAAGCCTCCTCCACATTTGACAACAATAAACAAACTCTATTTGATCTTTTAAATAGTAAAGGCATTGTTACTTCCGTGAATTCAAACTTTGTTCTAACGAGAATGCAGCGTACAGATGATCTGGCGCCTGCCGAGCCTGCAAGTATCTGACGTCATATACGTTTATCTTACTGAAATAAAGCAAGCAATTTCTGTGGTCGCTGCTCTTCTTATTAACTTTGTAATGAAGTATACAATACTACAGGAATATTGTATACTTTCATTCCAGTTTAACTTATTTTAATCATGCACGGATCAAGTAGTTCAGTTTTAGATTAGTTCAATACCTGATTAGTTCTTTTTTTAACTTTTAATTCTAACTTCACCAGGCCGCAACTTGCGTGCCGTGTGCAAAACCACGTGACCGTGATTTTTGGGTATAAAATAGCTAGCCAGAAACCAGTAAATTCAGAGCTTGACTTTCACCTTTCTCGAGTGTATTGAACTGAGATAACCGGAAGATCAAGCTTCTCCGGCGCCGTGGCAGCCGCTGGCCAAGTATCTGTTAGGGAGGATTTGAGTGCGTTGAACTGGACCTCCTGTCAGATTGATTCGAGTGTATTGAACTGGATCTCTCCTGAAACAGATTTCTTGGTCGCGTCTGTTATGTCCTGGAACTTCGATTAGAGAATTGGAGTTACGACGACGTACATAGAGGAAATATGTCTCTCTCTCTCCGATTACTGTGATGTACTTATGTAATAACAAGATTGTCGCAACCTAAGCCATAAAAGATATGGCCACACTGTACATATAATTATTAGGAGAATAAATGTCTTATTTTGGATCTGGATTTTAATTAATATTAACATTGAACCCTGGAATAATCTCCAAACCAGTTACCCGAGCAAAACAAGCATCACATTTTGGCGCTCGAGCAGTTCAACAATCTAATCCAGATACGCCGGCTATTACATTTCACAACCAGGACAACTTTGTACAGAAATTGTCAATATTACATAGTTTTTACGTTATCATAGTAACTGAATAAAAAGAGAAGTATTATAACAAGGACAACTTGCCAGATAAACTCACCAGTCCCACCAGAGAAACAATTAATTATCCGAAATGAGTTTGTCCGAATCGGAAGGGGCGTATGGTCTCGAAGTTGCAGACAAAACTGTAGGATGGATCTACAAACTAAAGAAGGATGAACTACAGCAAGAAATTTCAAAACATGGTGGACAAAGCACCGGAACGGTCGAAGAATTACGTTCAAGACTAAAAAACATTATTCGACAAAACAAACCAGCAGCTAGCCCGAATCTCATTACTTCGAATCCACAACTAACACCTGTTAATGCCGTCCTCGACCAAGTCCGTAAGTGGAATGTCCATTTTGATGGGAAAAGAGATGCTATCCCATTTTTAGAAAGAGTACAAGAACTACAAGATGGCTACAATTTCTCTAATGAACAAATGTTGCGGGCTTTACCAGAATTATTGCAAGGCGATTGTTTATTATGGTACCGGAATAATAAAAGTGCTTGGATGACATGGAATAACTTTCTTACAGACTTTAAATCATTTTACTTACCTGCAGATTATAACCTTAACCTGGAAAAAAAAGTAAAGTCCCGCATTCAAGGAAAATCCGAAAGTATAAAAGATTATGTCATTGCCATTCAAACATTGCTAAGACGATTGAATAATGTCTCTCCGGAACAACAATTATACAGAATATACACGAATTTACGCCCTGAATATAGGAAATATATCAGGAGGCGTGATTTTGTGACACTCGCAGAACTTCTAAGCCTAGCAAACGATTACGAGATGGTCTGTAAACAAGAATCGGCTTTAAAGAAACCGGCACAGCAAACACAGATTTCTACACAACGCCCTGGTTATAACACTTACAGTAGAAATTTCTCTGGTAACGATGGAAATAGAGGTACCGCAAGTTTCAATAGAAATGCACTAAATAACAAAGAAAGACTAGCTGGTTATTACACAAACGCTACACAACAGATTTCACATCCCAACGAAACCAGAAATTCCACACAACCCTCTCAGCCTTCACCTGGAAATTATGACAGTAAAACTGCGTGTTGGCGTTGTGGAAATGTTGGGCACACACGATTTAATTGCAGATCTCCGAATAATGGGAAATTGGTATGACATAAAGGGCACAACCAAAGAAAGTACGCGATTGGCGAGTATTGCCCAGCCGACAATATCGGAACAAGAACGCCTGTCACAGTTCTTACAAGTAGAACTACCGAAGTTCAATCGAATTAAAGGCGTTACCCAACTGATCACACACAAAATACGGCTTATAAAAAATACCCCTATTAAGCAAAGACACCGGCCTTTAAATCCAGCCATGCAGGAAATAGTCAACACAGAACTAGACCAAATGTTACAAAATGGTATAGTAGAACCTTATAATAGCCCGTGGAATAATCCCGTCGTCATGGTTAGAAAAAAAGGCAATAAATTTAGATTTTGCATTGATTTCAGAAAGGTAAACGAAGTTTCAATGAAAGATTCATACCCGTTACCATTTATAAATTCTATCCTAGACAAGCTAAAAGAAGCTAAATTTATATCAACTTTAGATCTACGTTCTAGCTACTGGTTGATACCTTTAACCGATGATAGTAAACCAATAACGGCTTTTACAGTTCCAGGCAGGGGTTTATATCAATTTAAAGTTTTACCTTTTGGCCTCCACTCTGCTCCGAGCACATTTCAGAGACTTTTAGACAGAATTATTACTCCCGAAATGACGTATGCTTTCGCATACCTAGACGACATCGTGATTATAAGTAAAACATTTGAAGGACATCTGAAACATTTGCAATTGAATCCAGATAAATGTAATTTCTGTAGAAAGGAACATATCTAGGCCACCTAGTATGCCAAGAAGGCATTAAAACAGATCCAGATAAAGTTAAAGCAATTCTAACTACCCAAGCACCGAAAAACGTCAAACAATTACGTCGTTTTCTCGGAATGTCGTCCTGGCACAGAAAATTTATACAAGGATGCTCAGAAATTGCTGCACCATTGAATAGACTTTTAAGAAAACACACACGCTGGAAATGGTCTCAACTCGAAGAAAAAGCTTTTAATACCTTAAAAAAATCATTAACCGAAGCCCCCATATTAAATTGCCCTGATTTCTCAAAAACATTCTACCTGCAGACGGATGCATCAACAGAAGGTTTAGGTATGGCTCTCATACAAAAAATCGACAACCAGGATCGAGTTATAGCATATGCAAGCCGTTCTTTATCCAACGCTGAAAGGAAAATGTCGGCGGTCGAGCTTGAATGCGCAGCAATCGTTTTCGGAATAAGGAAAAACCTACATTATCTGATGGGATATCATTTTGTAGTCGTAACAGACCATCAAAGTTTAAAATGGTTAAATTCTATAAATTCCCCTAGTGGACGTTTAGCCAGGTGGGCAATGGAATTGCAACAATACGACTTTGAAATAAAATACCGAAAAGGAGCACTAAACAAAATTGCAGATACGCTTTCCCGCCAACCAATCGTCGAACAAAATACAGATACAGACGAATTTCTTTTTACTATCGGAGAAGCCGAAAACTGTGAATGGTACCAGAACACCGTCAGATTAGTTAAAGAAAAACCCGATAAAAAACCAGACTACTGCTTGGAAAATGGAAATCTTTATCGTCATGTTTGGACAAATAACGGTTTTACTGACGACGAATTCTCCAACCCATGGAAGCTGTGTATCCCGCAGCAGAAAAGAAAACAAATTTTGTTCGAAAATCATGACGCACCTAGTGCGGGTCACTTAGGAATAGCAAAAACTATCACCCGAATTTCAAATAAATATTACTGGCCTAGAATGCACAGAGATATAACCAACTATGTTAGACGATGTTCCAGCTGTCAAAAATACAAACAATCACAACAACAGCCCGCTGGAAAAATGCAATTTCCAAAAGTAAACGGATGTTGGGATACTGTTAGTATAGACATTGTAGGCCCGCTCCCAAGGTCTAGCAAAGGGAACACAAATCTAATTGTGATGCAGGATAGATTCACTAAGTGGGTAGAATGCCACCCTGTAAGAAAAGCAACCTCCACTACGGTCTGTACAGCCCTGAAAGAAAAAATTATCTCCCGTTTCGGATGTCTAAATAGCATTATCTCCGATAATGGCAAACAGTTTACAAGTAATTAATTTACGAACATGTTGTCTGAATATGGTATTACACACCGTACTACTACACCATATTCACAAATAAAGTTTTAAAAACCATGATAGCTCAGTATACAGAAAATGATCACCGGAAATGGGACCAATATTTACCCGAATTTACATTGGCCATGAATTCCGCCAGACATGAGTCCACTGGGTTTTCACCAGCTATGCTGAATTTCGGAAGAGAGTTAACGTTACCTGGCATCCTTAATAAGGAACAACCCTCCGCAAATTTACCTGACGCCAATGTTCCACCAACACGCATAAAGAACCTAGAAAAATTAAACTTGGCAAAGGCCTACCAGTCACAGAGCCGACACTATAACTTACGCCGCCGAGACTGGACCCCGCGTGTTGGAGACCGAGTTATGAAAAGAGAGCACCCGCTGTCCTCAGCAATCCGAAATTTTAACGCAAAACTTGCTCCAAAGTTCTCAGGTCCATACATAGTGGAACGGACTATATCACCAGTAGTAGTCGAGATCAGACTCCCCACCCGCCGGAAAAGTGGAACGAGTCCACGTTAAGGATTTAAAAAAGGCATATACATGAAAGAAGAGGAATCATGGGAGGAGACCTTTTCGTATCAAGAATCCCGACGGCACCGTAACGAAAATTTATAAGCCGCTCGTCTCCGGCATTTCCCGTCTCCCCGGAAATCCATAAAATTTCCTGATTTGTTTTCTCGCTGTGGCAGCCGCTGGCCAAGTATCTGTTAGGGAGGATTCGAGTGCGTTGAACTGGACCTCCTGTCAGATTGATTCGAGTGTATTGAACTGGATCTCTCCTGAAACAGATTTCTTGGTCGCGTTTGTTATGTCCTGGAACTTCGATTAGAGAATTGGGGTTACGACGACGTACATAGAGGAAATATGTTACACTCTCTCTCTCTCTCTCTCTCTCTCTCTCTCTCTCTCTCTCCGATTACTATGATGTACTTATGTAATAACAAGATTGTCGCAACCTAAGCCATAAAAGATATGGCCACACTGTACATATAATTATTAGGAGAATAAATGTCTTATTTTGGATCTGGATTTTAATTAACATTAACATTGAACCCTGGAATAATCTCCAAACCAGCTACCCGAGCAAAACAAGCATCACAACTTTTTTCAACTACAGTTCTAATATTGTTATTATTGGGTAAAAATCTTTATTTTTCACTACTTTTATTGTATATTAATTTTTTTGCGGACAGACCTATTACCAAAAATATGTAGAATTTTATTTACAATATTTTTTGTTGAATAACTTTTCCGTGCGACCAATAGAACACGAGATAAACCAATTCAAAAATTTTACAAGTTGGCGGCTGAAGCAAAAGGGGGGGAGGTCACCTTTTTGGTTTTAGACCTTCTAAGTGGTCCTGATAACATTGAGCATGGCAAATCTGAGTGTGCAATTTTTTCCAGGTCAAAGTACTATTTGACTAAATTAAAGTGTTACTACCAACTTCGGAGATTTGATTTTTTTAGGAGGTGAGTTTCTTCTTTTTTTACAGATGTGTACAAAAAAATACCTTTAGAGTCGATAAAAAATCAGATTATAAGAGAAAAGGTGTCATACGTTTTTCCATAAAAGTTCGTAGTTACAGTATTCTTGAAATTGCATTTTTACTTGCAAATAATTAGTAGGTACCATCAAACACTTTTCGGTTAAATAGTATAAATCGCCACATTTATCGAAAAACGGTAACAATAAACAATATAGCCAAAGTAACTCAAACTTAATTTTTTCTTTATTTCTGTAGAGTCATTCTTCATTATCGGATACGCTTGCAATTTTTCAGCCATCTTGGGAATTATTTGAGGTGGGAATCTAAAGCGTATAGACAATCTATACAAATAAATCGCATCACTACAGAACGGCTAGACCGATTTGGCTAAATTTTTTTTAAATATTCGTAATAGTCCGAAGAAGGTTTTTAGGGAAAGAAAAATGAAAAAGTTGCCCTGAAAATTGGAAAATTCTGGAACAACTGAAAGTGCTTTTTGTGACAGAACAACGTCTGTCGGGTCAGTTAGTACTATCTGCAAGATGTTGAAATGTGCAAGTAAATTGCCAAATGTTATCAGCTGGCTCTCAACTGCGCATGCCTTTGATCAAGATTTCTTGAATTTGCAAGAAAGTTGCGGACTGTAAAGCGACTATTATAAACTCATTCGCTTATCTTTGGCCTGGAGTATTTATCTAATAGGACTTCTGATCCTTTCCGTATTTTTGGATCTCGCCCATTATGTGTCACTTGGAAAAACCACAAGACGGTTTGGACCTTTCTTATTGCAAGATTGTCAGCTAAAGAAGAACAAGACAAGTCTATTATGGCGTTATTATACATATTTTTAACTTAATTTTGATGGTGATGATTTAACTTCACTAGAGGTATGTTTTCTTTAAATATTTATTGAAATATATACATTATTGTTTCAGCCGTCATCAAAACAGTTTAAAAATTCCTAATCTTAATCGTTTAGACTTTTTGCAGCCTAACAAACTGATTTAAAAAGTTCAGACAGTTTTTTTCGTAATTTCATAATGAAGAATCCGATCTTTTTACATTGGAGCTATCCTAAAAGGTACTCCTACTACGGTAGTACTACTAGAAGTAAAGATAAAATAGAAGTTCAAGTAAAGTAATCAATTATTTACCTACGTTTGGAAAATGAAGTTTTTCTCCAACAAGTCCCGTGTTAGATTCTAATTCAGAAATCCAGGTTCAGATTTTTTGTTGTATTGTTATGAAAACAATGTTGAAACATTAACTGCACATGATTTCAACAATTTATAACCTGCAATATTTTGCTTTTGGCTATCATTAAGTATGTATTAAAAAAATGTATTTCACAATAAATCAGATTTAAAATGAGCTCTACACGATTTTAGAAGTTTCTGATCGGTAATATTTTATTTCTTAACATTTATCAGTGTATATTGATAGAAAAAATAGAAAAAAATTTAGTCTATTAAAATCAGTTCTACATGATTTCATAAATTTTTAATCTCTATTTTGTTGTGGTAACAGTAACGCAATTTTTGTTATATTTTATTCTCTACCATCAATGCACAATAATACGAGAAATTTTAGTCTGTTACAATAAAATAAATAAGGATAAAAATGAGCTTTCACGATTTTATGAATTTTTTATCTGTATCAGAAAGTAAAGGTGGTCAGAAGATGCAGGGGACTACGATAACGGTAAAGCGCATTTTGTTATTGTCTTCCAGTTTGGTTTAAGCAAAGGTTATGTTGCTTATCACGAAGTATATAGTCAAAAAGATACACATGATGGATGGTCATGGGGTACGGGGAAGCCACATAGAAAATTAGCTTCTAGTATACATTGAAAGTGTTGTGAGGGAGGGGGGGGGGGGTGGTTATAACTTATTTTTTTCATGGTATCCTCCTTAGTTGAATCCACTTGAATTTTTTTGGGATATGAGTACCTACAGAAAAATCGGAGTGTGCCTTACTACTGGTCTCGATGGTGTCTAAGAACTTACTGATTTCAGTCTTAACACTTGTTGAACTCCCAAGTCGCGTTGCCTTTAACTCCTTTTCCCAGAGTCACTAAGTATTCTGGTCAAAGTTTGGGCGGTGAATCAAAAGTGGTGAAGAAGATGTATCGAGGTCCTAGTTGTCCTCCAGTAACGTTTTACTTATTTCTGACCTTTAGTTTGGTCACAGCACACTTTTCTCGGAACAGTTGGTCGGATCGATTCGGCAAAGGTCGGAACTGTCTGTCTTAGTCGATAACGATATCTCCCGCGCCTTTGTGTGTATTCGGGAAACTTCGGAAATGTTCGTGCGAAGTTCGGATTTTTGCTTAAAATCCTAGCTTTCACGTATGTGAACTCCCCTGAAACTTGTTTCGGTTTTGCAATTCCCCAAGTCGTTGATAAAACGGTGAATAACGCCCTCGGTAGTGATCGGATCGAATCGGCAATCATCGTAATAGATTCCCCGTGGTCGACTTTGTCGATACCGGTACCTCCCGCGCCTTCGTGTGTCTTCGGGTGTCCTCGGGAAACTTTGGAAGTGTTCGTGCGAAGTTTGGACTTTTGCTTAAAATCCTAGATTCCACATGTGGATGAATTCCTCTGAAACTTGTTTCGGTTTACCAATTACCCAAGTCGTTGATAAAACGGTGAATAACGCCCTCGGGAGTGATCTGATCGAATCGATAACCATCGTAATCGTTTCCCCGTGGTCGGTATAGTCGAAAATACTACCCCACCTGACCTTGTACTGTCGTGAGGAGAAAAAATAGGACAACTTTTTTTTTTAATGTAAATTTGTCTCTATTTGAATATGTAATTAATTATATAATGAGTAGCCGAAATAAAACAGATATCCCTTTTAGTTTATTTTTTATTTTAATGCTGTAGTTATTGTTATAGTAAATGATGGATGGTTAAAGAGACAAATTGCACTGCGTTATAAAATTAACAAAAATTTGGTGTGTAACATTTTAAGAAAGTGGAGAATAAACGGTACGATTAGTAGAAATCCTGGATCAAAGACAAAGGATATCCTACTTATTTTCCACTTTCTTAAAATGTTACACACCGAATTTTTGTCAAAATATTATAACGCAGTGCAATTTGTCTCATTGACCATCCATCTTCTGCTTTAGCAATAACTCCAGATTTAACTAAATCGCTTATATGAGGCATATTAGTTTTTTGCACACTTGCAATAAATTATGACAACTAACTGGCAATGTCACAAAAATCAAAGTTAGATGTACACAACTAGATTTTGGCAAAATACCGTTATAAAACTTGTCCTATTTTTTTGCTCACGACCGTACGCCTTCGATAAAAAGTGTTCTAAACCTCTTCGAGGTTATGTACCACCGACCGGGGGAGGGGAGGAGCTTGCAAAAAATCTTACTTAAATGTTCGATTTTTAGGTTAGTGAACCCACTCGCGCCTAACTTCAATATGTCTTTAAAAATTTTAGGTTATGTTTATACTAGAGACAGGTATTTATTTGAAAGATGAAACGATAAACAATTCATTTCACATGTAATTACCAATGTTAAATGATTAAGTTCTTTTTATAAAAGAAAATAAATATCCAAATGGCGCGGAAATCTATTTCTTAATGTATATGAATAAGGTCCCGTTTCGCTCGAAAATTAGCTGCGAAACCCGACCGGGTTTCTTGATATCTATTTCAGTTATGTCAATTAAATTATTTTGATAAGAATTCGTTGGTGGGTATCACAATGACATTGACACTAATAAAATAGTAAAGTATTTTATGTGTGATGCGTCACTGGTGAGAATCATATTTACAATGGGAAAATCAGTCTATTACTTATTTTCGGCCGCAATAGTACGTGACATTTGGAAGGTCAAAAATTTGTTTGAAACTTATTACTTACGGATATATTTATTTACTCCAATATTTTGAAGTGCTACAAAGTTATTTAAAATGAAAGAAAATAATTGCAAAAAACATTAGAATAATTAAAACGCACACAATAAAATCATATAAAAATTTATACCACCAGTTCCCTGGCAATTATAGCTGATTAGGATTTCCCAGTTTAAAAAAAATTTATGTGTAGTAAGCAGCAAGATACAATATAATGAGAATGCATAACTAAATTATAAAGCACAAAGAGATTTCGTAACAGTTACTAACATTATGTATTATAATTATAGTGCGATACAAGTATATTTAATATTTTATTTATGTACAAGTGACCAGACCGTCCAAACACAAATATATCAAATATAAAGGTATAGTTCAAGTAGGAAAATCCTGAGACATAAGAAACCCAACAAAAACTTTAGGACCTTATTAAAAAAACCGGTACTCTTTTTTAGTGCTGTTCGCAAATTGACTCGCTTACCTTTATAGGTTTTTAATGTGCGTCGGGTATCGGGTCGTTATTTGATGTCAGGCTTGGCGCCATGGCCCGTGGCGATATAATTATGTTGTAAAGTTTTTGTTGTGTTTTTTACTTACAGGGATCTATTTACTTCAAGTTAGCGCCATGGCCAGCGGCGATAATAATTATGTCGTAAAGTTTTTGTTACGTTTTTAATGTCTCAGTTTATTCCTACTTAAACTATACCTACCTAATTAAGTATTTTGTTCAAATACAATAATTCACTATAACTCATGGACTTTTCAGTAGTGAATCAGTAGAGTAATTGTCTTCAAGTTCAAAGGCAAAATTGGATAATTTTATAAGAACTAAACGAAAAAAGAAACTTTTTTACAAATAATTGGATACACTTTTTGTAGTAAGTACCCTAGGTAATCCCTAAATGTCTGATGGGAAACTCGGACACCATTAAATAGTCAACTCTCTAAATACACCCAATGTAAATCTGGTTGCATACGGAATAACTATTTCGATGTGCGAAATCTCCGCTAAATAGATTTTTTTCGGTTTTCACAGCTCTAAAATTCGGAATTTTTTCTGTCTATCAAGGAAACAAATCAATTCATTTTATCAAATATTACTTTTCTTTCTCAAAAAGTACAAGTTAGCGTATTTCAATTTTTATTAACAAATAATCTTTTGTTTCATAAAAATTACAATTTTCGATTATAAAATGTTAACTTCATAAAACACTACATACAAAATATAAGAACTGTACACAAAATAAAAAACCACTGCCGAAGGAATCACTACTTCCATATCCAGATTTTGTCCCAATGTAATATTTTATTCCATTTAATAGTAGACTGGGGGTGGTAGAGGGGGTGGCTAATGTAAAAAAAAATTTAGAAGCACTTAATTCTCGTATACACAATAAATTCGAATTTAATTTTTTATTCCCTTAAACAATAGGGTGTGGGTGGTAAAAGGGGTTGTAGAGGGGGTAACTAATGCCAAAATAAATTTTGGAGGCCCTCGGTTCTCGTACACACACTAAATTCCAATTTAATTTTTACTCCCTTTAATAATAGGGTGGGAGTGGCAATGGGGATGGTAAAGGGGGTGGCTAATGCCAAAAAAATTTTAAACTCCCTTAATTCTCGTATACATAATAAATTCCAATTAAATTTTTTACTCCCTTTAATAAATAGGGTGGGGGCGGTAGAGGGGGTAGCTAACGCCAAACAAATTTTTTGAGACGTTTCGTTCTTGTATACACACTAAATCATATTTTAATTTTTTTTACCCCCTTTCATAATAGTGTGAGGGTGATAGTGGGGGGAAATGCAAAAAAAAATTGCGACCTTGACTTTTCGTACATGCCCTAAATTGTAATTTTATGGACTCTTACCTGTTGGCTTTGCCTATTTACCATTATTTACCCCATTTACCACCGAACTCTTCAACGGAATTAGATCAACATATAATCCAGTTCCAGATCTCGTTACAGTACATAAGTGTACTAAATTTCAACTCAATATCATAAACGGTTCCAGAGTAAACGTGTGCACAAAAAAGTTACAGCCAGACCGACAGACAGACAGGATTTTTTTTCGCTAAAATTTAAAATCTCGACGTTTCATGACATTTTAAGCCTATTTTAACAAAAAAATAAATATTTTTTTTTGCGTTACTATACTTCCACTGGACATGGAAATAAAATAATATTAATTTTGATTAGAACCTTTATACATTATATATATGCACAGAGTTTATTCAGGGAGCACCATAACTGGAGTGAAATCGGAGAATTTTATATTTTAAAGCTCATTTTATCAAATTGCGTAGTGTCCGAAGTCCCTCTAATAAATGCAGTAAGAATATATTTTTTAAATATTTCTCCAAAATATTTAAATATTTTAGAAACACAAATATTTTATAGCACCGGAAAAAAACATTGCCACATTTTCATAATATTTAAGTTAACGTAATGAAAACATTTTTAAATATTTTATCAACCATATAAAAATTCTCAGTAATCGGTAATTGGCCCATCATTAATAAAGTATTTGCCTCCATTTGATCATTGGATGAGTTTTGACAAGAGCGCTAAACGGTTGAATAAAGTGTAACACCCACCAGCACATTTATATATAGTTGCGTGCTAATATAGGGATATTAAGATGGATATTCATGCCAAATGGCGATATCGAAACTATTCTATAATGCTACATTTGAAAAAACACTAACGAAAGTTGATTATTGGCTTAGAAATATCTATTCGCAAGCAAACATACATAATATAGCTCAGAAACATAAACGGGCCTTCACAAGAAGCATCAAAGAAATGATTTCAATTTAATAAAAACATGGCAATACCTCCATCATAGTAATCTTAACACCCAATATTATCTAAGCGGTATATAATTGTACCAATCTTCCATAAACGTTTGCATTTGTCAATTCCTAATCAGACATAGACCGCGGTTTCGAACTTTTTATGTTCTCATCAGTATGCCGTAGGTCATGAAACAGACAAATGATAGTGGCCAACCTGCTAGTCTTAAACTAGACTAAGCAAATGATGTAGTGATGAGAGATATGATAAACCTCTTAGATGGTCAATGTTCCCCATGGTCTCTGTGATGTATAGCGACTTGCTTTTGTCTCTATAAGTTCATTTCCATTCAAAATTATCTACAAAAAATAAAAATTCTCGAAAAACCAAAATTTTTAAAACCACAATTTAGGCTAGCCTATGTGCTGCACGGCGTTTTCACACGTCGCGGGAGGCTCCTCGTTTAGGTTGAGGTGTCGGCATTAGTGTCAAAATTAAGTGGTGAAAAGTGAAAGTTTTAAAAAATGTGTAATTCTTAAATTTTATAAAATCTATTTGTCGGTAGGAGAATAGGTCTCAAGTTTTAACTATTTTTTAACCAAACCAGATCCAATCCGTTCGACCCTCCAATACCCCAGAGCGAATCGCGCGGTGGTTGCACGGCCAGACCCGGAGTGGGTTCTGGGGAGGCAACTGTAATTAATAATTTAGAATAAAGTTATATTGAATTGAATTGGATGGACAACGCACTTTTTGAACATTTCCTAAATTCCGATAAAATATTTTTTCCACAAAAGTCTTCATTTGCTCTCGGTAGTACCTAATCCCTTACGGTTTTAGAAAAGTACTAGAGTAAGTGCTATAGTTCAGTGGCGTATAACTACCATCGTATCATCTGTATCAATGATACAGGGCCTACCAGCTAAGGGGGCTCGCACTCTTGCTATTCTGAGAACACTCTCTTTCCATGCATAAGAAGTCCTGATCTTCTCTTAATAAATTATTGGTTTTGGGAAAGATCTACTTTCGTGGGCCTACTTAACAGTGTTTGATGCAGGGCCCACCCAATGTTACTTACGCCACTGCCGAGGTCACTGCTTTAATTGAAATTTATCTCTTATAAAGAGTAACTGCCATTCAGTTATCAATAAATGTATTTATTGTACCTATTATTTTAATTACTTGTCATATTCTTAATGTGTATTAAGATGTTCTGAATCGTTAATTTTTCGGTGATGATTACTACTAAACTAACCTACCAGTGAAAGACAAACATGAATTCTCCAGAAAGATTAGGCGTTACCAACGATTCCGTTGTTGTGGTAGGTGATATCCTGCGATGTTCCATATAATAAACCAGCGAATAGACACAGTTTCAATTGCAATCGACGCTGACGAAGTAACAGACCACGACCGTCAAATTAGTGCCAAGTAAATTAATATTAAAATTAAACATAATAATCCACCAGTATGCCATCACTAAAGTTTGTGCTACTTATCATGTGTATCAGTTTAGTTACATGTGACGATCGAGCAACATGGAGAAAACATATGAATCTTGTTTCTGAAAAATCATATCCGTGCAAGGTGCCACAGCCTAGGGTGTTGTACATAGAAGATCTTGTCGATGTAAAGATATGGGGGTATTATGAAGTGAAAATTGAAAATGTAAGAATCCCAAAACTATACATATATATGAATCATTTTATCATCTTTCTCGGAGATTTCATTGTCTACAATATAGTCCTTAGAAGTAGAAAATACAAACAATTCTAAATAAAATTTGAAAATATTTTAAATAATATTATGCTGATTCATATGTGGACTTCTGCGAGACGGATTAATATACAGGGTTGGGCAAATAACACCTGATTTCTCCAGTGGCGGTCCTAGAATTTCGACCAGGGGGGGGGGGGCATCAAAGATGGGCAGCACAACGGTGCACACATAGCGTCAGCTGCAAGAGAATTTAATGATTAACGCTTAAATAGTCGGGACAGGACAATAAAAAAAAACTATTTTGTCGGCGTTTCGTATATTTGGCACACATTTCTTCAAGGCTTAATAGTTATAATGAAACATGTTTAAGTACAACAATTTTATCTTTATGAATAAATAAATAACATCACAGGTAATTACGACCTCCTTTATCCCGGAAGGCTCTAGAAGAGCCTTGTGTGGGGGGGGGGGGCATATAGTGGAAAAAGCCCTCTCATAGTATTTTCCACAGCCACGACCCGGAATCGAACCCGGGACTTTTGGGTGAGAGGTAATTACAATTTAAAATTTTTTATTAACTTTTAAGGTACATGTGATTTTTTTATATTGCAGTCATATCATTTATTTCATTTTTTACCATAAAATCACCCGGCGCGTTACAAATTGCATAGTTGCCAATGAATCTAGAGGCAGGGGGGATGTTGTGCCAAAGATATAGCAATATAAATTAAAATTAATATTATTATTTTTTGTTCTTCAAAATCGTTCAAACAAATTAAACTCAAATTTACCCAGAGGGACTATATACTAGTTAAAAACACACCGATTGTATGTGTGAAAATAAATTTTTAGTTGTAATTTAATTTGAAATAGGGAGATTTTATTTACAATATATACATTATTTACAAATTTTTGGTTTATTTACAATTTTGTATTTTTCATAATGAGACTGCACTACTTCGCCAAAATTATAAGTTTAAGAATTATTTCATGTCAAACGACCTTAAATTAAAAGTTTAATTTAAAATACTATTGTCTTTGAAATGTAGGTCTCCTGGGCTCAAGGCTTAAAAATATAAAATAACAAATATGCTCTTCAATTTGCCCTCGACGTGCTTACAACTACAGCACTTGAATCATAACGTTGGTACCAGTCGCACTTTTGGGATTGCTTTCAAAATTTGTGGTCTGGTTTTTGGAAACTGGAACATTTCACTACAATTCTCATTGAATTTCGTGCGAACTTGCATCACAGCCTTAATAGTGTGAATATCTCCGTTTATGATTTTCCTGAACTCCAATAGTTATTAATATTGGAGAACAGTCGCTTAATTCACGCACGTCTCATGAAAACAAAAAATAAACTCCCATAAAATCTCCAAATTTTTTGATTTATTTTGACTTTATCCGGCTTCTCGATTCAGGTCAGTGATCTTCAGTGCGATAGTGCAAATATTTTCAGAACTTCTCCAAACAGTTCCTCTTCATTCAATACCAGACCTATGTAGTCCTTAAAAGCCTCACATGAACAAAAAAACTTGATTTCATGAAACTTATCTTCTCAAATTCACGCGTTCAAGTACATTCAGTTCATTTAAGTTCGAACTCCAGTTTTACAAAAAGTAAATGAAAATTTAAATTTCGAATTTTTTGTATCTCAAGAAAAAGAATTACATTTAGGTGTACTTAATGAGCCTTTTAAAGACAGTAGGACACTATCCGAAAAGAAAGTACTGTCTAACTAAAATAAGTACATATGGTCACTCTAATTATAACTATTAAGCCCTGAAGAAGTATGTGCCAAATAATCGAAATGTCGGCAAAATAGTGTGTTTCTTTTTTATTGTCCTGTCTCCGACAGGACTAATACAGCACTACTGGGAATATTTTATTGTAATCTGTCGAAAGTAAATGTAGGGTAAAGTGATCTTAATAACTGATAATCGGTAGATTTACAAAGTTCATGTGTCCATGAAGGGGGGGGCTATGTCCCCCCTTAGGACCGCCACTGGATTTCTCGCTAAACTATAATTTAGAACAAAAAAATTCCCATAGCAAAAATTTTTGCAGTATTTTTTTCTATTCAGTGACATACTTTGATTTCCAACAGCTACCCTATTTCTCGAGATATGACGTAATCGGTAGTTTTATTAAATGGACGACCCTGCATATTTTTACATTTTCGGATAGACGCTTTTTCATCAATTATAATGATATAGGTTTTCTAAACATTAAATAAAATAATAAAATAAAGAGATGGCTGTTTACATCTTAATTTATTATCAAGGCTATCTGACAAAAAATGTTTTAAATAGTTTTCGTACTGAAGTTTTTTAACGTTAAAATTGAACGACTGAGTTGCTGATCTAAATATTTCAAGTGCGTGTCCAGCAACCCAAGCAATATTCTAACGTCGGGCCAACGTTGGGGTCCAAACTAGAAGTCAGTATGCGACGTATGCAAAACGTCGTGCCAACTCATATATATCTATGCCAAATTGGTCATTAAAATATAGGTTGCTACAACGTCGGAGACTGACTTATCATCGTTGCAATCACCGACCTAATTCGCCTCAAATTTTACGTCAATCTGGCAAGAGAGTCAGACTTTAGTAAAACCAATAAATAAAAAAAAATTAGTTACTCTTTAAGAATTATGTTTATCTTAAAAGTATTAAAATAATAAAATAATAGTTTTATTTTCTTTAAAAAAAATACAAGTCTGTAAAAAAAATTGAGAAATATCGCATATATAATTTAATGAATAAAGAAGTGCTTCTCATAGCGTATTTTATTTTTTAAACTGTAAATTTAATGTTTGTAAAATCTTTGTAAACGTTTATCCAATATGGGCCTATTCTTGATTTTGATAGAATCAATAAATATGGCAACGTTGGTAGGTTATTGAAAAATTAAAGAGACTTATATAGGCAGTCCCCAACGGTTAATCGACGTTGGAAGATTACTTAAAAACACATCAAACCTAAATAAGTCATTTTCTGACGTCAAACCAACGTTAGCATGTGTTCCAAACTAAAGTAGTAGGTTTGCAAGGTCCAAGGAACGTTGCTCCGACGTCAATTCATGACTAAGGTCTAAGTTACCATTCGACTACTATTTCCACTAATTTTAACGTTGGAATTAGTACAAAAATTAATCGGTAATCGGTAAAATGTTGCTTGGAAAATGTGTAATCGACTGTATATGTATTGAGTTATAATCAAGATAAATTAACAATAATCTTAAGGTCATTTGAAAGATTTTTAACCAAAGTATACCCAGAATTATTTTGTTTATGTATATTCTTTTATAAAATATCTAATTTTACACTAAAGAAGATTGTTATTTTAAGTGAAATAACAAATTTCGATAAACAACAACCGAAGTACTCGTTGAAAAGCCAATAAAAAACTTTTTATACACTTTTTCGACTAAATGTGTTGTTCAAGTCATTTTTAACAATAAACAGTTTGGAGGGTTCATTTTTCAGCTTATTTGGCGATAACTTAGACAATTGTACGGAGATATAGAAAGAAACAAATTGTAGATAACTATATTTTTCTTCAGAAGTAAAAAAACATGACTTTTATGACAACTTTTTTTGAACTGCCACTTCGTCACACCGGCTTACTTAATCTGTTATTGCTGCTAACGAGCCCTGAACGGCAGTAAAAGTATTCGAAGAAAAAATAACAGAATTAATTTAATATATATTCAACGTTTGAACAAAAAATAGCATGTATAGTGATCAGTGAAAATCACCGCAAGAAGTGTCCAGTATATCGATTTAGCGAATGATGGCGCTAATGATAATGATAATAATAACCAAATAATATACACCTATATATAAAAATAATGTTATTATATGTTGTTGCGCATATATGTAAAACAGTGATAACACGATAAATTCACACTACACTAAATCACATAACTTTTTATGCAAAGCATTAACTTCTACTCACTAAACACTTCACTATCACTTTCTGAATTGGTATCTGTATCTACATATATATTACTAAACGCTTATGATTATAGGGCTGATGTTTTTCCTAAGTCAATGGATTCAACTTCAGTTTTAAACACATGCTGAATACATTTTTTCCAATAACCTGCTGTTATTTCTCTCACTTCAGCTTTACTGAGATCGATTACTTTGGCATCAAATTTGGGAAAGGTGTTATTTTTTTCGACTGCTTCTTTTCAGCTGACGCCATATTAGTTCGATCGGGTTGAAAATACAGAAATATGGGGGCAACCGTAATAATGCGTGTCCTTGAGTTTCGGCCATTTTATCAATTATATATTGTTTTGAGAAATTTTGCTTCTTAACAATATCCAAAAGATCTTTCTTTTTAAAATGTTCTTGAAATAGCACATTGTGTTTTCGAAGTCTTTTTTTTCTTGTTCCAATATTTGATATTTTTTTCGATTTGTTGCGAATGATATGTAGCATTTGTCTAGAACAATTTTTTTCTATATTTCATAGCAATTAAGTCTGAAACCATTCTTCAAAAATATCCGCAGTCATGTTTTGGTGATAGTCAACGTTTGAATTTTACATTTTTTTCCGCTTAATTTGAGACCGTTATGCACCCATTCAGTTTCAGATCAACAATTACATTTCTTTGAGCCATCTGTCCAGCCTTTTCTCACTGTATCATGAGTTTCATACCAAGTTTCGTCTAAATAATATATTGGTCGTTGTTCATTTCGAAATTGTTTAATAGCTTCCAAATATTCCATACGCCACCGTACAATTCTGCTGCTTTCTATAAAACTTGCTCTTTTATCAATCATTTTGAACTTAAATCCTATCTTCAATAGCCATTACTTAAGTATGTTTTCACTAACTGACTGACTCTCAGTTCCATATGTAGTAATTGTACAGTTGGTATCTCATTTTCCTTATGCTTGCTATAAATTGCATCTTAAGAGATGCAATTTATAGCATTTTATTTCACTATAGACGAATCTAATGTTCGTGATGTTCCTTTGTCCGATCTAACTTTTCGTTTCTGTACCCCTTTCTTAATTAATTTATAAACACTTGGTGTTGGAATTTTTATTAAGTAGACCGTTTTTTCCACGGCTCCTTTTTCTCCTTCGCTTTCTTTTATATTTTTATACACTTTTAAACCATTTCTTGAGTCTGTGGGTGTAAATATTATGCAGAAACTTTCTTCTTAATTTGTTTACCATTACCATCCCCCACATTTTCCTGACATTCTCTGCTGGTGCTTGATTGTGGATCTTCCCAAGGCTTAAACATTTTCACAATATTATTTTACCACACAAATTTGTAAACAAAAAATCTCCGAATATTCACTACCCGCCAAAATATTTATAAAAACACAGCTGTATAAAATACGTTTAAACACAGTAAAATTTCACCTACCTGTAAAGGTACTGTATATAATTTCACTGAATGAAATAAAATGTATAGTGTATACGACCAGAATTGAAACCGCATAAAAACTAAAAGCCGGCAAAAGCAGCCGGCATCTCTTTATTGTTTTTCTTATGACAAGCATTTCTATTTACCTCCGCAAGAGATGCCGACTGTTTTTGCCTTCTTTTAGTTTTTATACGGTTTCAATTCTGGTCGTATACACTATAAATAAGAAGACAACCGTAACGCGCTGTTAAAATTGAACAACTTATTTCAGATATTTCAAGTGCGTACCTGTGCAACCCTTTGCGCAATTACTTTTCCAACTAGTTTAACGATATTTTAATGAGGTTGTAAAGTTTTTGTTTGATTTTTTATGTCTCAGGAACTATTTACGTCAACTATACATACTTCGAAATGCGATGTAAAGCAACGTCAGGCGCGGTTAGTAGTTGGATGGGTGACCGTTGTCTATTAAACGTTGGGCAAGTAAAAGATTCCTACTCTTCTTAAGGGAAGAGGTTCGGCAAAATTCCTGGTTGGGGGTAGCTCGTCTACAGGCGTCGGTGTTAGGCCTCAGTAGAGAAAATAGACCGATGTTAAATAAATGTATATAAAAAAAAAGGTTTTTGTAATATATCTCACAAAGTAGGCTATGTATTTAAAATTTCTTTTTACTGAAATATAACTCACAAAAAATGGGATAATATTTCTAAAACTTTATTATTCTGCAATAGATATTAAGCGAGATATTTGGTGTGGCCCTCGTAAAATAGACAGACGGTATGTACCTATAGAAAAATTGTTGTATATGTAACGCGTACAAAATAAGTTTTTGCACTTGACGTGTTGTCCAACTCACGTCTCGTGCAATAAATAGTCACTTTTTGCACTTGTTGCAAAAATAGCTATTTCATTGCAAGTAAATATTTAATAGTGCCTGCTTTTAAATCTTAGGAAACATTAGCCAAAAAAATTATTTATCTCGAACCGGCTCTTCCCGTACGAACTTGAATGATTTTTTTTTTTTTTGTAAAATAACAAAACCTTTATTTAAATTTTACGTGGGAAACTTTTGTGAAACTTCCAAAAAACCAACACTTCAAAAAGTTTAAATGTACTTCCTTGCATTTCTTTGCTTTTACAACTATAAATAGAATTTTTTAAGGGGTTTAAGAAGTTACTTACTGTTGGGTGTGGCTGACTATCACAGTCACCTTTTTGATTAACATTTTGTTCAAATACCCACTTCACTTACAAGTGGCGCCACCGAGGTCAACAACATAACCAATACATTTTCCATATTTATTTATCAAAGACGTATTATTCCGTACCGCCCGACCGCAATTTTCACTCATTTTTAAAACGTAACCTATAATCATGTTCTTAAAATAACAACAATTTAGACCATGAACGAAAAACGTTAACGGATATGGCAATTTACGTTATTTTTTGCTGGAACCGTATCAAGTGGAAAGCGGAAATATTATTTATAGTTATACAATTTGATCATCTTAACGGTGCGGTATTATTTTATCCCGCAAAGTCCACTTCCTTTTTTATGATAATAAATAAATACTTAAGAATAACACAGCATGCCTTCATAATCCGGTCAGTAGGGGCCATCTTGAATAAAAGGTACAAAAAATTAGTCTAGTATTAATTGTTATTTTGTTCTATACGAATGATACAATATAGTATTTATGTGACATAATAGTTATTAAGGTATCAAGGGTGTTATAAGGATAATAACGCACCGAGGTCGGCAGTGTACTTCGAATGTACGTCGATCTCAGATAAACAGTCGATCGAGGGCGACATTATCCTATAACACCAGTGGTGTATTCAACGTAATGTCCTACAAGTCTGTTATTTAATTCGATGTTTTTTTTTTGTTGATATTTACGATTTATTAATTTGACATCTAGTATGATCAGAACGATTTGATTTGAGTGTAAAAATCAAAATTGATTGTAAACGCCAAAGGTCGCCGTTTGTCAATAACGCTGTCATCATTTACTTGTTTTGAGTTGTGTTGCAGTGAAAATGTGAGAAAATAATCTCTCTGAAGAAGTGTTGTTAAAGGCTGTAAAAGCAGCCGAGGCATTGGTGCCTCATAAAACCGAAATGGTATATGAGAAAGAATACTGCCGCTCTGAGGAATGGCTGAGAGAAAACTCTTTACAATGCCCTAGGGCGTTATAGATATTCATAACGCCACAGGGCGTTATTTTTCATTTAATATAATGTTCTCAAAATAGGGTGGTTATTGTAAAATAACAGACTTATAGGACATTAAAACATAAATTAGTTATTTTGTGTATCAAGGCCGTAAAGTTGAGGCCAAGCAAACTTCGGATAAGACCGAGAAAGATCATATTTGGTCGAGGCGCACACAACATTATTTACGCAACTGTCTCAAAAAAGTTAAATAAAAGTATTTTTAAAATTGTTTCGTATAAATTACCTACTGGAGACATTGACAAGATTTTGCAAGAATGCTTGCTGACAATTTTAATTGGTTTTCAACGAAAACCTACTAGTTTACTTTACTCTACATGATACGGACTCAAGTGACGAACAAAATGAAAATAAGGAAGATGAACTCTAAGAAACAGTATTGTGCTATGCTATAACATACTTAACCAATGAAGTTGTTTTACTTAGAATTATTAATAAATATTAAAATGATGTTTATTTATTCTTTAATGAAATTTACTCTACTACTCTTACTCCCAATTTTCTCATTAAAATAAATTTGGGTACATAATATTTAATAAGTTTATATAAGCTTCATCAACAATTTCAATAACTCAAAATAATTTTAGAAAATAGCTTTCTGCAAATACATAAAAAACGGTGGCACTATTCAAATAGATCAGGTGACATTTATCTACTATTTCTTTTTTGTTGTCATTGATGGGACGACTATTAAAGAAAGAGAGATGTAGGTCGCAAAGAGATCTCCAATTTAGTATCTAAAGGATTTATGACAAAGGGCCATGTGGCCCTTCGCCATCTACAGTCGGTATAAAAACGGCGAAGAAACAGTTATTACGTGAATTAATTCAAAATATACATTTGTTACTATAAATAAAATATTTTAAAAACTCCTAGCTATCTGTCATAGTTGCTTTTCCCACGATACAATCACAATTTACCACCTTACAATAAAAAATATTTATATAGCTACTCTAATTAAACTAGTAATATTTTCCATAAAATTACTTAGAATGCCACCAGGTATAAATTATTTTCGTATATATCTTCTTTGCTTGAAAAGTGTTTTGTAATCGCAAGCTGTTCCTGTGTGCTTAGGGCCAAATCGGATATTCATCCTCTCTTAATTTTCACCACACTTTTCAATAAAATACTCAATTATGTTAAAATTTATTATATTATTAACACATATGCTTTAATGCGAATTTTATTGAGCATACGATAGCTCATTATTTGAATTTTTGTTGCACTTCTGGCCTTTTTGTGATTTTATCGAGATACAACCCTGCTTGTGAGTGTACTTTTCTTGACCAACCGCACTTGACGCTTGCATCGGTCTATTCAATCAACACTAATATTGCTAAATTACTTATTAATATATAAAAACAAATATAATTGAAGTGTCTGTGATTTAGAATATTGTTACGTCCTTACAATTTTCAGTAAACACTTTGTGGATTCCAAATAACTTGCAACAAGAATTTTCACAAACCACTGATTTATTTAATCACTAAAATTACACTAGCAAATACTTAAAAATCACACAACTAATAATAACTTAATCTAATATAATTTCACTACTTTTAAAACACTAAGCACTTTACTTTCCTTCTTAAACTTGTCAACTCTTGTCTAACCTAAAAACTCTCTTGTCTGTTTACTTCACTAAACTGCATACTTCACTCAACTGAACTGTTCCCCCATCTGCTGGAGTCACCTCTTTATATACACATTTGGAATCCTTCTAGAATTTTTTTCTAGAATTCTCCATAATTTTCTACCATGTAATAGATGATTGTTCGTCAATTGGCTCATAGACGGCGCCACCCTACTAGTTAGGGAAGTAACTAAGCTTCTGAGGAAAACTTTGAACATGAACTTAATCACATCTTTCTTTGTTAGAGGGCAGCACATAACACTGCCCCCTCCTTAAGCCTGAACGTCCCGGTCAGGCAATTCAGATTCCCCAACATACTTCATACTTCGCCAACCTATCCAAGTGCACGATCTTCATCTTGGACTTCTTACTACGTTGAATTCGGTAAACAACGTCATTGATCCGAGTGATGACTGAATACGTTCCTTCCCAGGGTGGGTGAAGCTTCGGAGATTTTCCCTTCTTTCGCTGTGGGTTATATAGCCAAACCAGATCGCCCTCCTTGAATCCTGCTGACGTTCCCTTCCGGTCATAGCGAGCCTTCATTCTGTCACTAGCTATGCTAACTTGGTTTCGAACCAATTCGTGGACATTCCTCAGCTGTTGACTAACTTCGTCTGCGTAGTCATCCACGGACAGTGGCTTCTTATCTGGTGTACCAAACATCAAATCACATGGCAGTCTGATCTCGTGCCCAAATATTACACGAGCCGGTGTCTGTTTAGTCGTCTCATGAATGGCAGCCCTGTATGCCATTAAGAAAAATGGTATATGTCGATCCCAATCTCGCTGGTTCTTGTGAACTACCTTAGAAAGATGTTCCTTCATGGTTTTATTATGTCGTTCCACCATTCCATCTGACTGGGGATGAAGAGGGGTTGTCCGAGTCTTGTGAATTCCCAGCAACTCACAAATTTTCTGAAATACCCCCGACTCAAAGTTTCTCCCTTGATCGGAATGTAGCTCCAGGGGTACACCAAATCGGCATACAAGGTTATCCACCAAAACTCGAACAACAGTAACTGCTTCCTGATTCGGAATGGCATAGGCTTCCGGCCATTTACTAAAATAGTCCATAGCGACCAGGATGTATTTATTCCCATCATCTGTCACTGGGAATGGGCCCGCTACATCTATAGCAATCCTCTCAAAAGGAGCTCCAACGTTATATTGCTTCATTTGGCCCCTGCTCTTCGTCTGTGGCCCTTTGGTAGCTGCACAAGCCTTGCATTTGCGGCACCAAGCTTCCACATCTTGACGGCTATTTATCCAATAAAATCGTTCCCGTACTTTAGCCAATGTCTTATTCATACCAAAATGTCCCCCGGACACTCCATCATGTATTTCCTGAAGTACTTTTGGGATCCGACAGCTGGGTATCACCAGACGCATGGTAACTTCCTTCCCATCTGGACTTTCCCATGCTCTCTTTAATAGCCCATCTATAACCTTAAGGGAGTCCCATTGTGCCCACAATGCCTTCAGCTCCACACTTTTGTCCGAAACATCCTTCCATTCCGGTCGCGTTCCTTTTTCTTTTGCCCTTAATATAGGACCAATTACGCTATCATCCATTTGTTCTCGTCTTAGAACTTCCTTTGTCCAATCATCTGGAACATCTACTTGAACTGTGTTTACTATTACCGTGCCCTGTGCTTTTTCAACCCGATAGCAGTGCTTGCAGTCATCTTTGCACGGTCTTCTTGACAGAGCATCTGCATTTTTATGAGACTTTCCAGGTCGGTGTTCAATTGTGAGGTCATATTGCTGCAGTCTTTCTATCCAGCGAGCCAGTTGACCTTCTGGGGTTTTCAGCTGCAATAGCCATTTTAATGCAGCATGGTCGGTCCTGATTTTGAAATGTTGGCCATAGAGGTACTTGTGAAAATGGTCCACGGACTTAACAATGGCCAATAGTTCCTTCCTTGTTACACAATAATTCCTCTCTGGTTTGGACAGTACCTTACTGAAATACTCGATTACTTTTTCCTCTCCATTTTGGACTTGAGATAGTACACATCCAATTGCGGAGTTGCTAGCATCCGTGTCAAGAATATAGAGGCCCTTTGGTTTGGGATATGCTAGCACAGGACTACTGCATAACGCTGCTTTCAGCTTCTTCCATGATGTTTCACACTCCGGTGTCCACTGATATTTAACTTTCTCCTCCGTTAGCTGGTGTAGTGGCTTTGCTATATCCGCAAATCCTACCACAAAACGTCTATAGTAAGTGCAGAGGCCAAGAAAGCTTCGTAATTCGTGTACATTTGAAGGTCTTGGCCAATCACGCACGGCAGAGATCTTGTCCGGGTCTGTCTGTATTCCCTCCGAAGATACGACATGTCCAAGGAATTTCACTTCTTTTTGGAATAGCAGACACTTCTTTGGATTCAACTTTAGGTGTGCATTTCTGATTCTCCCAAATACTTCTTGAAGATTTTCCAAATGTTCCCTGAAGTTTCGTCCCATAACCATTACGTCATCAAGATAAACTAAGCACGTCTTCCAAGTTAGTCCTCGGAGTACAAATTCCATCAATCTTTCAAAAGTAGCTGGCGCATTGCAAAGTCCAAAAGGCATCACGGTGAATTGATATAAACCACTACCTGTTGAGAAGGCAGTCTTTTCCTTGTCGTCAGGGTGAAGTCCCACCTGCCAATACCCACTTCGAAGGTCTAGAGTTGAAAACCATCGTGACCCTGCCAGCGTACTTAGTGTATCGTCAATTCGTGGTAGTGGATAGCTGTCTTTCTTCGTAACATCATTCAGCTTCCGGTAGTCGACACAAAATCTCAAAGTTCCGTCCTTCTTGGCAACTAAAACTACCGGTGATGACCAGGGACTGGTTGATTCCTCAATTACTCCATCTTGTAGCATCTTTTGAACCATCGCAGCAGCTTCTTCCTGTTTAGCTAGTGGCAACCTCCTAGGTTGTTGGCGGATTGCGGCTGAATCACCAGTGTCTATCCGATGCTGTACTATATCAGTTTTCGTGAGGATGTCTGTGTTTTTGGCAAATACCGCACTTTCTTTCTCCAAAAACTTGATTGCCTCTCTACGTTCATCCTCAGATAGGTGTTCAAACTGGGAACTCAACAAAGTCACAACTTCCCTGTCTACGCTGGTTGACGAACATTTCTCCCCTTGTTCCTCGCACCTTGCTATCCACTGGACTGGTTCGTAGGATCCTATTGTCTCGCCTTCCTTGAAAGTCACTGAGTGGGAATTTAAATTAGCCACTCTAATTGGAATTTTGTCTTTTGTCTGGGTTAGAGTTCTTGCTAAGATTACGTTTTCTGTCTTAATTGAATCATCTTTTTCAACAAGGCCAACACGGTATCCACCAGAGTTTCCTTCCAGAATGGCCTCGATTATTTGTTCAGAACGAGCAGGAATCTTGATTGTCTGAGCCGTCAGTAGCCTCACTTTTTGAAATCGGTCATTTGCTGTTGACAAAATAAATTCTTCATTTCCAATCTTTAGAACTCGTTCTACCACGTCAAGTACAAATTGATCTTGTACTCCCATAACATCCAGCCCCAAAATGAAATCATCAGTGATGTCAGCCACAATAACCCTATGACTAAAGCACAGGCGTCCAAACTGCAGATCTAGGTCAACTTCTCCATGAACCCTTACCCTGTCTCCTGTGGCTGTTCGAACGACCAATCCATTTTGGCTTTTATCAACTTTTATTCCTGATAAAAATCCGGGCCGCACTATTGACGACGTGGCACCTGTGTCGATAGTGAAGATACATCTCCTTTTGTTTACATAGCCATCCAAAAGCAGACTACTCGGGATTCTTCTAATCTGGGAAACCCGTATCTCTCTGGGGGCACCGTGTTCACCAGCCAGCACAGCCCCCAAGGTGCTGGCTATCTTTAGTTTAGTCGTTGCGGCATTTACTTTCTCAGGGCTCCGCTGCCGACAGTTTCGCTTAATATGCCCTGGTTTGCCGCACTTATAACAACGAATCACCTTCCTTGGCTGTTCGTCGTTCTGCTCTCTTTCCTGCTTCCTTGGAGCATCTGGTTTGGTCATCAACTGGCTTATCATTTCGTGTATGTCGGCCATCAAAGATTCCATATTTGATTTTTCTAAATGGCCCTCTTCTTCTACCTTCATGGCTCGTACTCTCGGACGTGCAGTCTCTTTATAAGCGGCTTCAACTTCGAGGGCATGGATCAAGGCTTCGCTACCAGTCTTATCTCGAGATAATCTAAGCACTCGCCTGATCTCCTCATCTCTTATGCCATCGATGAAAGTACCAACTGTTAATTGTTCCTGGAATTCTTTGGGTGCATCCGGGTAAGCCAGGTACGTCAGTCGCTCAACAGCTGCTTCAAAATCTTGTAAACTTTCCCCAGCCTTTTGTGTGCGTGATTTGAGCTGAGTCCGGTATACTTGGGCGAGGTGTTGGTCGCCATATCTTAGATCTAGTGCAGCCTCCAAAACTTTAAAATCTCGTTGCTGCGTCACTGGGATAGTCTGAAGCAACTCTGATGCTTGACCTCTTAATGCTAGCACCAATGCCATAGCCTTGTCTTCATTGCTCCAATTGTTTGCGTATGCCGCTGCCTCAAATTGTCTTTTATAGGTTGACCAAGAAGTTTGACCATCAAAGGAAGGCGGTTGTAATCGAGGGCCTGACGATGATAATACTAGCTGGCCTCCTTGCGTTCTTAACTGTCGCTTAAGTTGTTCTACCTCCCCCTTAACTACCTGAAATTTTCCTTCTATATCGGTAACTTTCTCTTCGACGCCAGTAACTTTTTCTTCGACACCAGTAACTTTTTCTTCGACGCCAGTAACTTTTCCTTTGATTTCACTTACTTCAGTCTTTATGTTGCCTATATCCTCTTTAATTTCGCTTTTGAGGTCTTCAGTGGCTGAAAGGATAACATCTTGTTGCCCCTGTATAATTTTCCTTAATTCTTCTTTCTCTTCTAGACGTCGTTTTTCTTGTTCTTCTTTCTCTTCTAGACGTCGCTTTTCTTGTTCTTCTTTCTCTTCTAGACGTCGTTTTTCTTGTTCTTCTTTATCTTCTTGACGTCGTTTCTCTTGTTCTTCTTTTTCTTCTTGGCGTCGTTTCTCTTGTTCTTCTTTTTCTGCCTGACGTTTCCTTTCTTTTTCTTCTTCGCGTCTCTCTTGTTCTTCTTTTTGGTCTAGCATCATTTTTCTAAATTGCTCGAACATGTCTTGCATTTGCTTTTCGGCAGCCATGCTTCTTGTTTCCATCCAAACAATTAACTCGAAACAGCACGAACAAGTCTTATTTAAAGTCTATATCGCTTCTCAGTTGAAACCACTTAAAAACTACACTAATTTCTAAACAGAATGTCCCAGAAATTTCCTCACACTAGCACAAATAAATCTTGTCTAATGTCTATATCACTTTCCAGTTCAACTCACTTCAATATCTCCAGTGGTTTCCAAATAGAACACTATGGAACTTCGTCGAATTCTTCAGAAATTCTGTTGCAATTCCGCTTCTGACACCAATTGTTACGTCCTTACAATTTTCAGTAAACACTTTGTGGATTCCAAATAACTTGCAACAAGAATTTTCACAAACCACTGATTTATTTAATCACTAAAATTACACTAGCAAATACTTAAAAATCACACAACTAATAATAACTTAATCTAATATAATTTCACTACTTTTAAAACACTAAGCACTTTACTTTCCTTCTTAAACTTGTCAACTCTTGTCTAACCTAAAAACTCTCTTGTCTGTTTACTTCACTAAACTGCATACTTCACTCAACTGAACTGTTCCCCCATCTGCTGGAGTCACCTCTTTATATACACATTTGGAATCCTTCTAGAATTTTTTTCTAGAATTCTCCATAATTTTCTACCATGTAATAGATGATTGTTCGTCAATTGGCTCATAGACGGCGCCACCCTACTAGTTAGGGAAGTAACTAAGCTTCTGAGGAAAACTTTGAACATGAACTTAATCACATCTTTCTTTGTTAGAGGGCAGCACATAACAATATTAAGAGATATACCCAATTATTTTCATGATAGTTAAGCGCAAAATAATTTTTTTTAAATCTATCTCTTTGTTTCGTTTTCAATTTAGTAAGAACAAAAAATCGAAATGACACCAAGCGAAGCGTGGGTGGGTTGTTAATTTTTAAGTAAAAGTAGGTTCAGTAAGGTATTTCTAAAAATACTACGTAAAGTTCAATTCAAACACTCTCCATATTGTGAGATAACAATATTTCTTTTCAAGTATAACCCAACTTAAAGAGTTATTTGACCAAAGCTTACTTTCTTTATCCACTTTCAGATTATACCTTCAGCAACAATCCTGCACAGATGTGAGTCAACTGGCTGCTGTAATGATAGGAGTGAACGATGCTTGCCTAAGACCATAGAAAAAGTTGAACTAACTTTTGGCATTCCACAACCAAAAGCATTGAAATATTTTGTAATCCTAGTAAAGAATCATACAGAATGTAGCTGTCAGAGAATAGCCAGTGTCTAAATGTCATCCTATATGTTATGTTTTCCTTTAACCCAGGGGACTTATTTTACTGATTCTCGTAGTTTTTATAGATGCATGTTTATTAAATGACATTATTAAAATAGTAATTAAGATACCTTCAAAATAATTAACACATAATATAGAATGTATATCCATGTTCTCTAAAACTGCATAAAATATAATAATATGTCAAGATCAAAATTCTCAAAGTACCTCTATAAGTATAGTAAAATTGTTTTGGTTTGCTGTAACGTATTTTCCACTAAGTATAAATTGTAACACTTGTAGGTCCCACTCTAGCTGGCAATATTTAAGTACTCGATATTAAAATTCCCGCACCATATAATACCATCAGTTGGCTTAAACATAGTTCAAATTTATCAATAAAATCAGGATCTATAAGCTAGGCCAATATCATAAATTTATTATTAATTTTTACAGATAACCACAATTGTTCAGTGTTATTTACTGAAAGATCATCTATATGCAACTATCTTAAATGAGTTTTAATAAATATGGCAACACCACCACCTCTAGCTTCATATTTATCATATCTAAAGAATTTATAACTTATTATTTTTAAAATGATATTATTTGACCAATTTTTCCAAATTAATACAATATTCCAATAATTATGACGCAGAGTATGCTATGCAAAACACTATCTTTAAACTCATTAAATATATATAGTGACATTAATTTATTCATGGGTAATTCATTATTCATTTTGACATAAATAAAATACATTTAAATTCGAAACTGTTATTAGAATTAAAATCGTATGAGATAAATCTAACAAATTTAGGTAATACTGGAATATTTAAATACAAAAATGGTCATAAGAGCTCTTCCTGTATCGACTATAAGGTTACAACTGTGTCCAATGCTTTATTTGCTTGCGATTTAGTAGATCCCAACATTACTGATCATTTTGCACATATTTTAAGACTGTGTGAAACATGGAACATGATGACCCTAGTGGCAAACTCTTCCAGTTACTCGCCTACCGGCTGCTCTATTGTTTGGAAGCGGGTCATGTGTACGTATTTTTGTTAACTTCGCTATAACCAGCAGTTTATAAAAAAGGAAAAATTGTTACTTAGTAGGCTGTTGAGCACCAGTCAATTTCTTGAGAAGAGGGAAAAGAGATCAGAATAAAAAAGTATACTTAATTTAATAAAAATTAATAAGTATGAAGTATAAATTTACAAAAACACAGCCAATAATTAAATAATATATGTATATACACAATAAAATTTAGGAAAAAATAAGGGTCAAACGCATAACAATCGTAAAATGTGAGCATGATCAGTAACCTTGTCCAGGGCAACTCAGAACTTTAACATATGCAGTACAAATTGTTAGCATAAATCTTTTTCAGCTATGCAGATATAAGAAAAAAATAAAATTACTAAAATGGAGAGTATAAATCTCTTCTTGCATCTGTTTATAAAAAGTTACTATCTGCATCCTGAAGGGATTAACAAAATACAAAATGACTTGTACCCCAAGCAGCTGTTTAAACAAATGATGAAACTTATTAAAAATATATTTTCAAATGGTTGAGGACCTTAAAATTGTCTTGCCAGAGACTCCTTCCAGGATTCTGTTGGGTTCATTGGACTGATCAGTACATACAATTGTTCGAGAGACTCCACTATGGCTATGCTATGACTTAGCTCCAGCCAGGCAAAATCTAAATAGCAATCGGGGTCTCAGCGGTAAGATGGTGGCAAATAACCTTATATGTGCAAAAAAACGTGGTGACCAGGTTACCAGTTTAAATTTATAAATATTTTGGGCCAACTACCTCGTGTCAAGATGAAGTATTAAAAATTATAAACCTAAAAAACAAATTCTCTACTGGCGACGATCAAATATCCAATATATTGTTGAAAAATCTGTATTTTCATAGTAGAACCCTTTACACATATTATTAATGAGTCAATATCGAGAGGTGTCTTCCTAGAAAGACTGAAAGATACAGTTGCTAAACCAATCTGTAAAAAAGGCGATCCGCTTCAAATGGAAAATCATCGACCTATAAGCATGTTATCAAGTTTCTCTAAAGTGTTGAAAATTACCATGTGTACAAGGGTATTATCCTTTCTTAATCTTCACAAAATTATTGCTACGAATCAGCATGGCTTTCAAAGGGGCAAACCAACAACAACTGCAGTTTTCAGTTTTGTTGAAAAAATTTTTAAATTAGTGGATGGAATTGGAATTTTCCTCTCAAAACCTTTCGACTGTGTGAACCATGACATACTTTTAAGTAAACTTGAAACAATGTATACATGGATCAACTTATGACCGGTTTAATTCATACCTTAAAGGGCGTACACAAAAAGTAAGCATTAGACACAACTTCGTAGACTATAATATTCAGAACCAGCATACGTAACCATGGGAGTCCCACAGGGTAGTGTATTAGGTCAGACTTTATTCATTATTTACATAAATCACCTATCAAGAGTAACCACAGAAGAACAACTTTTTTAACAAACTATGCAGATGATACAAATGTTTTAATTGCTGGAAAAACTTTTGATACAATGGGAGAAAAGATACTCACTAGTATATCACAAAATTCAGAATGGTTTTATAACAACCCATTACTGTTAAATACGGAAAAACCAATTGCATTCTTAGCAGAAATGATAGTACTTATCCAACAAAAATTAAAATTAATAACGTGGATGTTGTTCTCACAAAATCAACAAAATTTTGAAGTGTCACCATTGATCAGCATATGAATTGAGTGGACCATGTACACTGTTGTGAGCAAAAAAAAAGTAGGGCAACTATTTTTTTTCTAATGTAAATCTGCCTCTATTTGAATATATAATGAGTAGCCGAAAATGACAATGTCACAAAAATTAAAGATAGATGTACATTAGATTTTAGCAAAAACACGTTATAAGGGTTGTGAATTTTTTTTTGCACACGACTACAATTGCTCCGTAGAAAACTCAACAAAGTTTGCTACTCTATTAAAGAATTAAAAAAGGTTGTAGATGACAGTACACTATTAACAGTCTATTATGGCAAGTTTTATACATTAATGACATATGGAAGATTTTTTTTGGTATGGTTCACATAGTCGAGAGAAAATACAAAAAAGAATAGACAGGACAATGGCAGGCCGTAGAGTAAGTGAATCATGTTGAGTTTTATTTAGAATATTAAACATCTTAATTGTGATAGGGATTTATATATATGAAAGTCTCTGTTTTATTTAGAATAATAGAGAAATCTTTAAAGATGCTCTGATAGACCACGACCACCAACATAAAACTAGGCATAAAGATAATTTTTGTTACACAATCCACAAAGAGTACCTTGCTTGAAACGGGTTATTATTATAATTGTCTGAAATGGTATAACTGCAACCTGAGGCACATAATAGAAGTAAAAACTTTAAGTATTTAAAAAAAAAACGATAAAAAAAATATGAATACAGTTGGAACCATACAATTTAGGTCAGATTAACAGTGCTATGTTCCTATGCGATTAAAAGTCTATAATTATTTAGTATATGAAGATAGTAATTACTAAACTAGTTTTCTTTCTATCTTTCTTCTTGGTGTATTTATAAATTTATATTAACATATGGATTGTCTGTGACTATATAATATAGGTATTTATTTTTATACTACTGTGTTTTTTGGATTACTTGTTACTATCTATAGTCTAGTATACTTTAACTTGGCGTGTGTATGTATGAGTTAATATTTCCGTACGATTTCATTTTTTCCCATATTGTACACAAAGTTAAAGCAATAGTCCAGAAACATTGTCTACGTGGACAATATTTCTGGATCTTTGTGTACAAGAGAAAATGAAATCGTACGGAAATATTAACTTATACATACACACGCCAAGTTAAAGTATATTAGACTATAGTATGTATTAAATTTATTCATGTGATGTTTTTATTAACTTACACAATACAATTTATTGTAAATTGTCCCTAGTACGAAATATATTCTATTCTATAACTGAGGTGGACTAAGATATTCTTAAATGGTGTAAAACAAAAGAAGATTGGCGAAGCCCCATTCAAAGAAACCTATAAAAATTACGAATGTCAAAACTTGGTCCTACTTTCAAACTTTACGCTATAGGTACTTTATTCAAATAGCAACTTGCAAGAAGAGATCTAATTTATATTATATGCCACAATTTAACATTTACTAACTGTAGATCTTCTTAGGTTTTTAAATACAGGGGTATCTAGCCAAGGGTTGTAGCAAAAATGATCCATTAGTAACATGGCTACACTTTTTTCCTTCGGTACAAAAAATTACCACAAAACACTCTTGCTTTTCCCTCAATCCCGAGAATACCAATTATAGTACAGAGTAACTATTGAAAGTGTGCCAAGTTTAAAAATGCCCAAGCCTGCTTTATTTAACAAATTTAGGTGTTTTTTGATATTTATCTGCTACTGGCTCACCTTACTTTTTGCATTGGGCACACGAACTAACTCTTTTATTTAATGTGGTTGCCATCAGAGTTGTTCCTGAGTACTTTAAGTACTTTTGTGCTAGGGAGCACTTTCTAAAATCGGTGCTTAGAGCTTCGAACACTTCACGATACAGCGCTCACTCCAGAATCTCCCAAGCACTTTATGACTAGTGACTACTTTTAAAATACTTTCAAATCGTGAATTAAACAGTTAGTTAGAAATGTTTGTATCCCTCAATTTTATTATACAGTCTAAGAAGATTGCCGAAACTGGGACTGTATTGTATGAGTGAATAAAAAGACAGCTATCTTAGTCAGTTGTCGAGGTTTCAGTCAACTTTTATATTGATCTTCACGGTTTTCATAACAAAAACCAGTTCAAGTAAGCACATAATAAAATAAATAAAATCATATGATGACATAACAATAACAGTATTAGTCAGTTATAAATTTTCTTATTTATTGTTTGCATCCTGTTGAAACCTGTAAAAAGTGAAAATATACGATTGACCGAACTGTCAGTAAATAGCTAAGTAGTTGTTTTTAATTCTACAGCCCCAGTTCGGGCAGTTTTCTCAGTGTAAGTGGTACAATGGAGGATTACTGTTTCCAGACCTGGTTTTTATGAGTATAACTTTATATTTTGTCGTCCTTTGTCTACATATCTTTTTGAACCAAGAATAATCACAGTAACATATGTCAAGTGTCAACCAGACCAGAGTTATGCTCTACTTGTTGTTCACAGAATAAGTTTTACCTTTGACATGGCTAATATGTTGAGTTACAGAGCTTGTCCTTACTCTTATCTCCTGAAGAAGCAGAGCAAACAACTGTTTTACTCGCAATTCCGGAAGCGTTATAATTAATCATTCTATTAAAATATTGCTAAAAACCTAATGAAAATAATTTATTCTAACCTTATCAGATATACCATAGAAAGAAAAGAATCTTTGTAACTTATTTCTATTATGAATGCATGCAGAGCCTGATACATGGCGGGGCAACCGGGCACATACATTGAGGGCTTCAACAAACCTTGGATTCAAAAATTTTATAATGAATTTTTTTTTAATTTTTAAGGAAGTAATGAGTACTGAAATATATCCGAACACGGGATATTTTCATCATATGTCAAATCCATTCTGTGGTGGAACTTCAAAATTTAGGCCTCTTGCAAAATTCAATAGCGGCAAAATTCAATATTTATTTATTGGATATGGGGCAAAATAACAGCTAAATATGAGGTAAAATGCAAGCTGAACACGGGGCAAAATGTTAGCAAGACACAGGACAAAATATTAGCAATGCTCGATTCAGCTAACATTTTGTCCCATGACCAGCTTACTTTTTACACCATGTTGCTCTCATTTTATTTCGTATCCAAAAGAAAATCTGAGAAAAAGTTCTTCACACGGCTCTGCTTATCATTCATCAGAAAGTAATAAGAATTTTAAAAAAACTGCAAGAAATAGTATGTATCTTAATAGTAGAAATATTTTTTAGATGTAAAAATAAAATTATCGAAAGATATTTATTGATTGAAAGGGCCTCCACTTTCTTCATTACCCCAGGCCCCCATATCCCTATGTCTGGCCCTGAGCGTATGATGGACTTAATGGTAATTATTAAAGGGATCATAGTTACATTTGGACAATGTTTAATTTAGTGCAAATATTTGTAAATTCATCTCATCACTTTTGCCACTAAATTAACAATAAATTACACCAAAACATCCTCTGGGTAATGTTATAAGTGTAGAACAGCGACTTTGGCAAACAAATCAACTTGTAGCAGTAGGTATGATATTCACGAAAACAAATACAGTAGACTTTAATCTATTAATGCGTTAAGTTAGTTAAGTTTGAAGCATTGTACATTGAATAACATAAAAAGCTAAAAACTGAAAATACACTATTATAGCAAAAAGCTTTTTTAGAATGTACTAATCTATGAATACTTAATTAGTGAAAATACATGTATATCCACGTTCAGATGCACAATAAACATACAAAATATCTAAAAAAACCTTCAAGAGATATGCATAGTATTATAACTTGCCTAAAAAGTGACTGGTGTGCGCGTCACGCATGCTGACAGCATGGTCAGCAATTTTTAAACCTCTATAATTTTTTTTCTTTAAATATTAAGAGCTGAAAATTTCTGGAAAACTTACACCAGGAAAACTTACACCTTAAATTACTTAAGTACTTTATAGGGGGTGAGTTGAAATCAAAACTTTAATACTCAAATTTTTGTGATTATATGCGCGAACTCATGAAAACGTACCTAAAAATTTTAAAAAACTGCCATTCAGCTGGAAAATGCTTTGAAAAATTCGATCTGATCTTAATATTCGAAGAATTGGTTGAAGATTATACCCAGAAAATTTCAAAGAGAAATATTAATATTTCGCTGAGATATTGCGTGTTGAACACAAAAATTAATTTGAAATTTTTTTTCTCATTTTTTACTAAAATGTCAATTTTGACAATGTTCCCCCAATTAAAGATGAAAATAAACTTCATATTCGGATTACTCTCAAAAACGTAAAGTATGATAAAAATTAGCGATTAGTTTTGATCTGGTCACTTTCTCGTGTTTTTAAGCGACCTTTCAGGGATGTCCTGCTTGCCTATATGACATATTAATACTATATTTTGCAATAAATAATATAGCAACAAAATCTGGAGTACTTTAAATCATAAATTTCTTCTAAAAATCTTCAGAATTATGAGGAATAAATTGGGTGTTTATTTGAATGTTAAAAGTTTCCTCTGCCGATCTGAACATCATATTCGTAGGTATTGATACCATCCTTGGAAAATATACTGCCAGGCCAGATCTGTCTACACTAAGTTGCACCGAGGTCATGCTTGATGCCAACAGCCAGAGTGATATGGTTTTCATATTAAAACAAAATATTTCATAAAATTAAAAATTACTCCTGCATTTTAGGACTGAATGTGGTAAAAATGTTACATAAACTTTTACAATAATATACATAAAATAATGTATATTTATTTACTTTCTAGTTTCATTTTTTCTTTTTTGTGAAATACAAAACTTAATAGAAAATCCATGTGAAGAAGAAACAACAAAAAAAAAAAATATTATCTAAGTTTAAAACTAATATTTCCTTCATTAAAATCGAACTTAAAATTATAATCAATATTCTTTGTACTTTTACTAGGAAACAAGCAAACACCTTGACGAGTATACATATCCCAATGAATTTTTTGTCCTAATTCCAGAGGAATGACCGGTCCTGTAGAAATAATACTTTTGGGCGTCCCTTCTAGATTCCAGTCAACCCAAAGGGCAATTCCATTGCAGTCCACATTACTAGAAAAAAATATGTAACTAAATTATGATTATAAATTATAGGGCTTAGGGCTGAATGGTTGGGTAATAATAAGGAAAAAAATATAATCCCATAATGCCCATATATAAATTTAAGACAAAATAAATAAAATTACTAATAGAATAAATAATAAACTATTTTAAATTAATCTGAAACTTCCTTATTAAATTCAGGCAATGAGATGATGTTTTTGTTATAACGTGACGTGTTTGTGCTCACAAAATAACACTCCATATGAAAGACATTTACTGTAGTTTCATGCATTTTTAAGTATTAAATTAGTATAGTCTATAGATAGATAGATACACAAAGGAGCTGGTTATTTAACCTTTACCATCACGACCTTTTAAGGTCTATTGTGGTGCTCCTAGAATACATTTCTTATAGTACCTCATCCAGCTTTATCTTTTGTACTACACAGCTTTGATAAAAGCCTTTGGTATTTCTTATTTCTTCTCCGAGTACTTGGAATCTCAGTCTCGTAACGCCCTCACAGTGGCACAATACGTGCACCGAGGCTTCCTCTTCCTCTTGACAGAACCTGCATGTTGCGTCCTCTGCCAGGCTCATTAGACTCATGTGTCAATTGAGCTGGCAGTGTCCAGTTAGAAGGCCTACTATTACTCCGATGGCCTTCCTATTCTGGCATAGTAGATCTTCCATGAATTTGGCCGAACGTTCATTAATGAACTTTTTGGCCTGTCTCTGTCTTGGAAGATTCCTCCACCAATCCAGAGATTTATTTTGCACTCATTCCTTAATGGCTGCTCGTATGCATGGATTTGCCACACCACCAAAGGGCTCGGGTCCTATTGGGGCTTTGAGTGTGCCTTCCTTGGCCAGTTGATCAGCCTTTTCATTTCCTCCGTGTCTCTCGTGTCCTGGTACCCATGCTAAGGTGACTCTGTTCTGACTTTCCAGCTCCATAAGGGCCGTCAAGCAGTCCTACACCAATCTTGAGTTGATTTGCATGGAACTGATTGCTTTTATTGCCGCTTGGCCATCAGAGAAAATGGCAATCGATTGGTTAACAGTGCTTTGTCCTATTTTCTCCCTTGCGCAACAGTGTATGGCGATCACTTCAGCCTGAAACACCGTTGCATATTTCCCTAGACTTATCGGGATACTGGCTTTTGACCTTGTCCCGTAAATCCCAGCTCTCACTCCTTGTTCTGTCTTGGAGCTGTCAGTGTACTATACTGTTTGTGCTGTTATGGGAGGACTGTTCTTTCAGTCATTTCTGTCTGGTATTACAGTCTGAAAGTTCTTGTTGAAGTTATACCTTGGGACCATTATGTCCGTGGGCATGCCTAGAATCGGATCTGCCTCATCTCCGAGTATAACTTCTGGTACTCCGTCCTGTATTGCTGGCTAATTGGCGTTTGGCTTTGCATTAACCTGTGCACCACTGACCGAGCTTCACCTTGTATGAATATGTGTAATGATGGCATTTCCAAGAGGAGCCCGTGGCCCCCGTGGCGCACAGGCAAGCAAGCCTTTGTATGCCACTTAACAGCCTTATTGCTCATGACTGCACTGTCTTAGTCCACCATACCACTGATCCATAGGTTATCATGGGTCTCACTACCCTGGTGTATAACCACAGGTTCATTTTAGGATTTAGCCCCCAGTCTTTTCCACACATTTGCCTACACCTTCCCAGGGCGATTGTTGCTTTCTATGTGACTTTTTGGATGTTGGAATTCCATGTTAATTTTTGGTCAAAAATGATTCCCAAATATTTTGCCTCACAGGCAAATGGAATTTCCACTCCGTTGAGCCTTAGGGGCTTTAGGCTTTCCAGTGCTCTTCTCCGTGTAAAATTGACGACTGTGGTTTTGTGGGGATTTATAGAGAGTCCTTCCTTACAATACCATTTGTCGACAACATTTAGGGCTCTTTGCGAATGCTCCGTTACTGTATTTGCGAATCGTCCCTTGACGACTATTGCTAGATCATCAGTATATCCTAAGCAATAGAAGCCTTCTGTGGATTCCGGAGGAGTTCGTCAACCAGGGTTGCCCATAGTAGTGGAGACAGTACAGCTCCCTGGGGGCAGCCTGTGCTCACTTTCGCCTCAATGGAGACCTCAACTAGATCGGATATTATAATCCTTATTATCTAAAGCTGGCTTTAATCCACCGGCAGATCACTGTTGGTACTCCTCTGTTTGATAATGCCCTCATTAGTGAGTGCGTTGTTATAGCCTCTCCTACTCAATTGTTAACCTCACCTTCGCGATGAGTTCAATTTGAACTTGGTGCACCCTGTTTTCACTAACGAGGCTCTAACGACCGAGTAAGGGCGGAATAACCCTTACCTTTTGCCGTGAGCACATCCACCTTCTCACGAAGAGTGCGGTAAAAATAACCCACCGCACACAAAGGTTGCTTTTGGAATCGTTTGGTTACCCCATCGTCGCAGTCTCCTTCTGTGCCATGGGACCACACCACTCGCCTTCCGCAACCGAGCTGGTCAGTTGCATACCTGCTCCAGCTAAAACTTCAAATGCAGCTTCGTTTTCAGTCGATTAAGGCTTTAAAAAAATGATGGAGCGTTCAAGTGGGACAAAATCATCCGGAGGTAAAATACCCTCCCGATCGGATCTCCGGGGGAGGGTGCCCACAGGGACACCTCATCGAATGTCGAAAAAACACCGTCAAGTTAAATCCAACAAAACTAATTCTTTCATCTACGGCGCTTGGAATGTTCGTACTTTGAACGACAGCACTCGCACCGATAGGCCTGAAAGAAGAACTGCTCTAATAGATAGAGAACTTCACCGACTCAATGTTGACGTTGCAGCTCTCAGCGAAACTCGATTTTTGGAGGAAGGCTCTCTCACAGAAAAGTACTACACCTTCTATTGGAAAGGTCTTCCCACCAATTCAAGAAGACAACATGGAGTAGGATTTGCCGTTCGGAATCAACTTGTATCCAACTTAACACAAGTACCACAAGGCCTATCCGAGCGTCTAATGCTGCTACGCTATGAGCTATCAGATGGCAACGCGGTAAATCTAATAAGCGCCTACGCTCCCACTCTGGATGCAAGTCACGAAACCAAGGAAAGCTTCTATCAACAGCTGGAAGAAACCCTCTGTAGAATACCTAAAACGGAACGACTCGTTATTCTTGGCGATTTTAACGCTAGAGTAGGGAGAGATGCAGACACCTGGCCAGGCATCATAGGCAAGAACGGTTTGGGCAATATGAACGCTAACGGTCAACTACTCCTAACTAAATGCGCCGAACATGATCTAGTTATAACAAACACCATTTTCCGACAAAAGGATAAATTTAAAGGCACCTGGCGTCACCCCAGATCAGGTCACTGGCATCTACTGGACTATGTTATCGTACGTAGGAAGCATCTCAAGGACGTCCAAATTACAAAGGCGCGCATTGATAGCGAATGTTGGACCGATCATCGTCCTGTTGTCTCTAAAATGAAAATTGTTATGAGACCCAAACACCGAAGAACTCAAGTAAAACGTAGACCCCGTCTCTGTATTAGTAAATTGCGTGACCAAGAAACCGTCGAACAACTAAAGCAAAAAGTTCAAGAGAATTTGAGTGCACTAGAAGAAACCAATTCTGTAGATGTCACTGCTACCTGGACACAAATTAAAGACAGTCTAAAAAGTGCGAGTGAGGAAATTCTTGGCACTGCAGCAAGTAAAAAACAGGAGGACTGGTTCAATGATAATGAAGCTTTTATACAAGAACTTCTTGACCGCAAACATACTGCCTTCCAAAACGCTATCAACCACCCCAACGACTCATCAAAAGCAGAAGCTTTTATCCAATCTAAGTATGAGAAGTATCAGAAGAATAAAGAACGAGTGGTGGGCAAGCAAGGCCAGAGAAATTCAAAGGTACGCCGATTCACACGACTACAGGAATTTCTTTCAAGGAGTAAAAGCAGTGTACGGCCCCAGTCGGAAAAATATGTGCCCTATTAAAGATTTAAATGGAAATCTCCTCAAAGAAGACCAGGAAATAAGAGCCCGATGGAAAGAACACTACTCTAACATTCTTAACCAGCAAAGTCAAGCCGATCACGATATTATAAATCTTATCCCTCAATATGACACCTTCGAAGACTTAGATAAACCACTAACAACGGAAGAGATCTTAACCGCCATTGGGCAGCTAAAAAATAACAAATCTCCCGGCGCCGACTCACTCCCAGCTGAGGTCTTTAAAGCTGTGTCGTCAGAGCTCATACCCTACCTCAAAAAACTGTTTGATGTCGTGTGGGAAAGTGGTCAAGCTCCGCAGGAGTTTCGTGATACACTTTTAATCAACCTCTTCAAAAACAAAGGGAGCGCTGCGGACTGTGGAAATTACAGGGGTATAGCTCTCCTGGCTGTTGGAGGGAAGATACTCACTAAAGCGATGGCAAATAGGCTAACACCTGTTATGGAAAAGTTACTTCCTGAAACACAGAATGGCTTTAGACCAAAGCGAGGCACATCGGATTTAATCTTCACACTTAAACAGCTTCAAGAAAAAGCACTCGAACATCAAGGAGAAATTCACATGGCCTTCATTGATTTAACCAAGGCGTTTGACTCGGTGGACAGGGAAGTGCTCTGGAAAATTATGTTCCGCTTAGGTATCCCTAGAAAATTTGTAGAAGTATGTCGCAGTCTACATACAAACAACAACGCCCAGGTTATGTATAATAATGAGGCAACCGAACCTTTCCAAACCCTCACTGGAGTTAGACAGGGATGTGTCCTGGCACCCCTACTCTTTAATTTGTTTACCACTGCTCTAACAATTATTGTTGACAACAAACTGACAGTCAGAGGAATAGGTCTCAGATACCGTTTTGATGGCGGTCTCTTTAACATAGGGCGCTTTAGAGCTTTCACGAAGACACGCACACGATTCATTTGTGATCTCCAGTATGCGGATGACTGTGCACTTTTAGCCTCTACGCCGGAAGAGCTTCAAGAACTTTTAGATGTGTATGCCCAGAGCTATGATTCCTTGGGACTTAAAATCAACATTGGAAAGACTAAGATTATGTCAACTCCTCATCAAGTGAACCAAATAGACATTACACTTAACGGAAATTCCCTTGAAGTGGTGGATCAGTTCAATTACTTAGGTAACGTTGTTAATGACAAAGCAAACATGGACAGCGAGATTCGCAATAGAATTAACGCTGCATCTAGAGCACTCTGGGGACTTAGAGAGAGAGTATTTGACAACCACGACCTTGCTTTGTCAACGAAAATGGCTGTCTACAGAGCAGTTGTCATTCCAACACTGCTATATGGATGTGAAAGCTGGGTCACTTACCGTCGTCATGTGAAAGAATTAGAACGTTTTCAGCAAAGACACCTCAGAAGTATGATGAAAATCCGTTGGTTCCATCACATATCAAACGTGGAAGTACTCAGGAGAGCAAACAGCCTTCCAATTGAGGTGCTTATTTCAAGAGCACGCCTAAGATGGGCAGGTCACGTTCATCGTATGCACGATAACCGCCTTCCTAAATGTACACTTTATGGTGAATTGCTAAGCGGTAGAAGAAGGCGTGGCGGTCAACGAAAGAGGTTCAAAGACGCTCTCCATGAAAATCTAAAATCCTGCGGTATTGCAGACGAGCAATGGGAACAACTTGCAGCGGACAGAACCGAATGGCGAGGGGTTGTGGCCAACTATCAAGGAAATGTTGCTGCAAGAAGGCCGAATCCAAGACCTAACCAGGTCTATGTTTGTCCTGACTGCGGTCGACATGTGCTCTCCCGAATTGGCCTCTATAGCCATAGTCGTGTGCACCGTAGATGAATGGGAATTACAATAGACTACACCTTTTGCTTGTTTTTTATTGTACACAATTTATCGACTGTAACATTGTTATACTCGGACTCGAGTAACGGCTAATAAAAAAAATAATAATAGTGAGTGCGTTGTCGCGTTATTAAACACTCCTTCTATGTATAGAAATGTTACTACTGCCATTTCCTTGTCCTCTAAGAACTTTGCTAGTAGTCTATTTAATTCATCCAGCGCAAGGTCTGTCGACCTCTCCAGCTGGTATGCATATTGACATTCACTCAGCGGGTTTTTCCCCTTAGTAATTTATTTATTCTCAAACAGGTTACAATGACCTTATTACATGAGAAATATCTCAGTTTATGAACATAATATATTACTGGCAAGTAACTAATCTAACAAATTGTTTCTTATTTACGAAAAATAATAATAAAAATGTTGATAACTAAAATTTACCTTAAGCATTACATTTTTAACCAATGGAGAGGGGGGGGGAGGGAGGGGAACGAAATTGGAAAATTTATTCTAAACTAAATGAATATTCTTTCAGCACTTTAAAAAATAATTTAGGAGGTAAATTCATTGACACTTCAGCTAACATTAAAACATTGTTTGTATTCTTCAGCATTGCGATACTGGGTGTACATGCATTTACAGTTGTAATGTGCCTCTAAGTACCTATCTATCAGTCTTTCCATCATTTTAAGTAGGAAAGAGGATATACTTATAGGCCTATATGAAGTTTGGGCCGTTCTGGCCTTTGGTCTGGATACTGCCCATCCTCGAGGTCTGTTATTATCAGTGAGCCCGAAAAGTATAAACTATAGATGAAATTGCCTCATTAGATGATACTTGTGAAGCTTTTCAAATTAATATGTTACTTTACGGACTGTATACTTTTAAGAAAGCATCACCAACTTACTATAGCATGTTATCTATTTGCCGAACTTTAAAATATTGAGCTGCTCACCTCTTACTTTTCATTTTGCCCCCTTAGACAAGAATATATAGAATCGAGTTAGCTCAGTTGAATAGTTAATATTTTCCTATACCTACCGCTGTTTTATTGCAATTTGTTCATTGTTGTTAAGTTGCAATAAAAGAGAGTAAGCCGTTGAAATGTCAGAAAAATGACAGTTTAATTTCACAAAACTTGTCATAAATGTGATGTTTTTTGAAGTTTGGCGAAAAAACATATCATTTTTAATAAAGCAGAAACAGTCTCAAGGATTAACTGAGGTTTTACTAAAAGTTTCTTTTGTATCCTTGAACTTTTTTTGAATAATCGTTCACCAAGCTTAATGCTCTGCTTTTTGTAGAGATCATCCAGAAATAGGGATACAGTCTGTTGCAAGGTTCACTGCAAGTTCTGCAATGGCATTAACTTAAAGATCCTTAAAGGCGTCCACAATTCACTGGAAACAAAACTGTCCAATTTCTTAAGGGAAACTCATTGATATCAGTAAGAACCACTTCTATACCATGCCAACTGAAAGTCGCTCTCGTATGTTATTGTTTGCAGCTTTATTTCTTTCAAAGTGCATTAATATTTAAATCAGATTTCTAAGTAAAAATACTAAGGAAAATTAATTGGCATTTCATTTTCATTTTCTTTCTTATACCCATTTACTTTTTCTCTCTTTTTTTTTCCCCTTCTTCATTTTGGTGAAGCGCAACTTAACCAAAAATTCTTTATCTGCCTGATTGAGAACAGAGCTGGGTAGGATTCGAATCCTTTTTGAGTATTCGAAAGTGGTATTCGAATACTTTCATATAAAAGGATTCCTGATCCAGATTCGTAAGACAAATGAAAAAGGATTTGAATCCTCTTTCGCGAATCCTTTTTGTGTTTCCAATATTTTTTATGCAAGTGTTGTGCATTATGTTATTAAGTGTTTAGGACATACACTTAATAGCCCAGGCGTTACTAGGTGGAATTCCACTTATGGCCATGAGTTAAATAATAAAAGAAAATACTCATCTACCAATCTTATCGGAGAAACTTGGATTAGCACTATACAAAGAAACTGAACTTCTGTACCTAGAAGATTACTGCTTGGTTATGAAGCCCCTGGCAGATACTCTAGATTTTTTGCAAGGAGAGAACAACACGTTCTTCGGATTTTTACTGCCCAGTTTGGTTTCTCTAAATGATAGTGGCCGAGAAATTTAAATATGGAGGTGATCAGTTGGCACAAATGTGTGACAATTTAAATTAAGGTGGTATAGTATTGTCAAAGATCCATCTTTAACTATAGAAGATATAAAAAAGGAAATAATCCAAGTAGCTAAGAATCTTAGTGATGGGAATGCTTCTGATGAAAGTGACACAAAAAATGTTGACGAATTTCTTGATATTAGCATTGAGGATAGGTCAGACTTAAATATGGATACCACTGATATAGCTAAAACTAAAACTCCAAAAATTGAGCTTGAATTGCTTAGATACTTAGTCGACAAAAAAACTCATATTCATATTCTCGATGAGTACACCCTATCTTAAAAAAGCTTTCTATACAATTCAATACCTGCCTCCCATCATTGGGACTCGTTGAAAGGCTTTTTTCATTTACCGCAATTATAGATGACCCACGAAGAAACGCTTTAACTTACGAAAATTTTGAAATTTTAATTTTGTCAAAAGCTAACAAAAAATAACTTTTATTTCATTATTTTGATTTTACTTGCATTTCATTTTATGTAGTGTAAACTAAAGTTTTGAAAATGTTTTTTAACCTTTTTTTGTATATATTGCTACTAAATTGGTTGAAGTGTGGTGAAACAAAAAAGGAGAAAATCAATTTTTAAAAAGTCGATGTTTCGTTGTTACTTTAACATATCCTCAAGACTATTTAATTTAGGTTTTCCTTGTAAAACTTAGTTTTAAAACATACAATGGAAATGGAACGCATAAAAGGCAGCCGTATTTTAGGCATTCAACTTTCAACATTGGCTAGAATCTAATATCTATTGATTAAATTCTAGCCGATATTGGAGATTTAATGCCTAAAATACTGCTGACTTCTATATGTTTTATTTATGATATAAATTTTAAAATTAAATTTTACAAGAAAAATATAAATTAGATAGTCCTGAGGATGTCCTAAAATAAAAACGCAACATCGACTTTTTAAAAATTGATTTTATCGATCTTTTTACCATGCCCCAACCAATTCAATAGCTTAAGCTTAACGTTAAAATAAAGTGCAATTTATTAATTTCGTTTTATTTAACCAATCTATCACCTACATATATTACATGATCAAGCAAAGTACTAATCTATTCACCATAGTACTAAAATAGAAAATAATAAGTGTAACTGTAACAATAATTCTGAAACTAATTTGAGGATTTTGATCCGTGATCAGAAAAGAGGATTCGAATATTTTTTTCTATAAAAAAGATCCGAACCTAGTATCCGTGATTCGAATTCTTTTCGATGATTTGAATCCATTCTCAGAGGATTCGACCCAGCTCTGGTTGAGAAGTGAGGTATGGTCATTGGTTTAAGTCCCGAGACCTAGATCAGCGAAATTAAGCAGCGTTGGTCGAGTACGGCATTTGGATGGATGACTGGTACCTCATTTCTCCATCCTGGTTGAGTGGTACAGTACAGTGGTACAATTTCTTTCAAACTCCTGCATCTCACCCTGTCAAGCTGCACTTTTTTGGAAATTATGCCATTAATTATAAAGAAGCACCATCTCTGTCTAAAGGGAAGTTCGTGAGTATATGTATTGTTACGTGCTTACAATTTTCAGTAAACACTCCGTGGATTCGAATAACTTGCAACAAGAATTTTCACAAACCACTGATTTATTTAATCACTAAAATTACACTAGTAAATACTTAAAAATCACACAACTAATAATAACTTAATCTAATATGAATTCACTACTTTTAAAACACTATGTACTTTTCTTCCTAAACTTGACAACTTTATCTAACCTAAAAACTCTGTATTGCCTACTTCACTGAACTGAACTCTTCTTCTATAAACTGTCTCTGTAACCAGAACCACAGATTACCCAGAACTGAACTGGATACTGAACTGTTCCTTATTCTTCACTAAACTGTACTGTTCTGTTCCCCCATCTGCTGGCTTTACCTCTTTATATACCCACTTGGAATGTCCAGAATATCATTGTAGAACTTTCCAGAAGATACTGGAATTCTCTATAATTTTCTTAGGCACTACTAAATGGTGGTTCGCCAGTTGGCCCACAGATGGCGCCACCCTTCTGGCCAGGGAGTAATTACAACTCTCCTCTCTGTTAGAGGGCAGCACATAACAGTATTATAGGCTATGAAAGATTGAAAGTTTAATTTACCACGATTGCTGTGAACTAGTTACAGTAACTAGGGACACTCCACAAACAGAACAAAATTTCTGCTTATTAGGGTAAGTAATAACTGATGTAAATTTTTGGAACTAAGAGTTCTTCTTATACCTACTATTCCATGTGTAATACAAGAAACAATCAATAAAGTTTCCAAAAACCCACGTCAGGCATCAACGAAATTCACACCAAGACACTTAATAAATATCTCCTTTTTGTAGCTGTACTGACGTTACCATGCCTTTATATATACTTAATAACTTTAGACATAAAGATAAATTACTCAGCATATTCATAAAATAATATGAGACACAATTATTGTATCTGTACAAGTAACGACTTATGACTGCTCTTTTCATGATTAGCAGTTGGGCAGAATTCATATCATATAAAAGAATCATTTGCAATAATGACAATTTTTGCCGGTGTAGCATTTTCTGAGATAAATTTAAAAAACTACCTTCAAGTTTATTTTGGTGTTAGTTTTTGGCATAAAAGAGATGTTCCATACACGATACAGATGGGAACTTTTATGGCGCGTATTTGCAATTCCCGCCTAAGAAGTTATTGCCAAAATTTAAAAACTATATAATTTTTTTCTTCTGAGCATTTATTTTTCCCTGTCATACAAATGTTTATTTATACCACGAGTAAGTTTCTTCTTAGTTCTTCTTACTAGCAGTAATAGAACTTTCTGATAATAAATATATATTTAGCAGATATGTATATGATAGTACGAAACATACGATCTTCTGTCGATCTTAATGTGTTAAGGGTCTATTACTTTGCCCATGTGCAGTCCATACTTAGTTATGGTTTAATATTCTGGGGGTCTAGCGTTCATGCCAGAAATGTGTTTATCGCTCAAAAGAATATTATACGATGCATGCTTAGGAAAAACAATCGAGAGCCTAGTAAGCCATTATTCAAAATGTTGGAGTTAATGACATTACCCACCTTATATATATACCTGTTGATTTTATTTGTAAAAAAAAATATTGGTAAATTTAGAACAAACGAGGATATGTACAATGGTATGATGATGGTAACTCGAAATTCAAATGCACTGAGAGTTCCTCATCATCAAACATCATCATTCGAAAAGGGAGTATACTACAGAGCAGTGCGGGCATTTAATGCAGTTCCACTGGAGATAAAATCTATCTCTATTATTTTTTTATTTAAAAAGAAATTAAAGTATTACCTTCTTGAAACATGTCCCTACAGTTTTGATGAGTTTTTACTGAATGCCAGAATATTTCCTTAATAGTCCTTATATGGAATAACGATCAATTTGTCTCTGCGGAGTTTTTTTTTTATATATACGTATGTATGTTTTTTTATTCCTTTTAAATATTTATGTATATATATTTTGTATGTACCGTTTTCTTTTTATGTATTATATATTCTGTGTGTTATCTATGTTATATACATGACAATTCCAATACTTGTAAAAGTCTGATGGAAATAAAGATTATTATTATAATCATGAGAATTGGAATTAAGAATAGTTGTAGATGTTAAATAATCCAGAATTGTCTTTAAATGCCACAAAAATTACACAATGCAATTTAAAATAACATATTCAGGTAATAGATCGCTGGACGACAGCTATTTGTTAATGTACTGCGTGGCGTTTTCGTGGGCACCGAGAAGATACACAACAGGCCTACAAGTAATGGAATTGAAATATATGATGTACAGGATATTTATATAAAGGTTTTACATGTAATATAATATAGTTCTAGAAGTTAGTCTACCATTCACAGCTATTAAAACATTTGCCATTTTTAATAATGTGATATTGTTCAAGAGGACCTTGGCTATTGACGTTATTATAACAGGTCCAGCAGAATGAAGTATGCATTTTAAATTGAGTTGTTTTTATTAATGGCTTAATTTTTATTTAAAAATTAAACACAAGGTTCTTGAGGAAACATGGAAATTTTATTATTTAAATGTCACATCATTCAAATGATCTCTTCCATGCTGCTGACACTCTTGAAGCCTAGCAGGAAAGCTTTTCATCGCCCGCTTCAACATTTTAATTGGGATTGCGCTAATCTCCATCCGAACATTATGTTTTAGTTGTTCCAAAGTTTGTGGTTGATTAGAAAACACTTTCGATTTTAAGTAACCATATAAAAAAAATCGCAAGCTGAGAGATCCGGTGACAATGCCTGCTAGTTGATGTCCCCAATTTTATGAAACATTCTTCACAACATTGTCATAGAATCCCTGGCAGTATAGGAAGTAGTTCCGTTCTGCTGAAACTATATTCTTCGAATATCCACACCAACATTATGAAGTTGTTCTTCAAAATTATGCAATACCTGTTGATAACGATGTGATGTAGCAGTAACCGTCAAGTTATTTTCCTCAAAGAAGAACGGCCCAAAAATTCCAAAGTCGGATACTGCAAGCCACACTGTAAGCTTTTTGCTACGGAGCAGTACTTCGTCCAATTGGAAGAGGATTTTCTGTTGCCCAGTAGCAAAAATTCTGTTTGTTAACATATCCGGAAAGATGAAAATGAGCTTCATCTGACATCAGCAGGCAATCAACGATATTTGGGTTTTCAGCCCTTCGACGCATTCGCAAAAATCAACACGTGTTCCAAGAGGCAGAAGTTTTTGTACGACTTCAATTTTGTAGAGATGGAAGTGTAAGTCTTTCAGAATGTGACGATAATTATGGTTCAAAATATTGCATGCTATTGCTTGTCATTTTGCAGATCGTTTAGGTTTTTTAGCACAGCTGCTCTTACCCTTTCAGCATTTTAAAGTGTGCATACAGAACGAGTCTTCCTTTTGATTTTTCTCTGGCACATGAAGCAGTACTGCGTAACTTGTGTACCAACTTTTTAATTGTCATTAAACTATAGGAACCGGATATCGTGGATTTAAATGAAAGTGACAATGAAATAAACACTGGGCGATTACAACAAAATAGGTATTTTTTAAATAAGCTTCAACCGCAAAAGTACGCTGAATATTTGACCAACTCTACATATTCACAACTAAACTGACATTTCTTGCAAACTCCTTGACAACTGTCTTAAATTCTCATTTATCGCAAAAGCATGGCGACTTGATTTGAAATTTTATCTCATTATATTATGACATGAATTAACTTTGAAAATGGATACTTTATTCTGCCAGATCCATAATATATGTCACTAATTGTGCCATCTCTTGTTGATTTTATGCTTACCCTTCTAGTTGAAAAGTTCCACTACATTCTAGTAAAGTTTCAGGAATGTTCATCAAATCTAACGTAGCAATTTCAGTTTCGCAACTTAGTGCTGTACTAGGATATTCCCACAAAGGTTGCGCCTCAACATTGTCGTCGCTGATATTACTTGACACCTTAAATATAAAACACATAAATTTGTTTGAAATAATAAAATAAAAAATTTAGAAAAATATCGTCATTTCGTGGTAAAATTGGTTTTTCGGCCTTAATGCCTTTCTCTTTATACTGATTTGGTAGCTTGTTATAAAATAGGGGGCTGTAATAATTAGTTGCCAATCGTGATTTACTTAGTCTGAAGTAATCTATCCTAATATCGCTGTTTTCTCTGGTCAAATACTGATGAAAGTTGTTATTTCTGTTGTAAGCCCTTTGGTTAGTATGAGCAAATACTAGACATTCATATATAAACAGGCAGGGTATGGTTAGAACTTTTGGTTTAGTAAATACATTTTTTACACCACCTCTATAGTTGATGTTAGCTATGACGCGAATAGCTCTTCTCTAAAATTCTGTCCAACTTTACTCATCAGAGGGTTCTTCATTGACGAACTGTTCTTCAAATTTGGAATTTAAACATCCTTGCCCATGGCAATTAGACGAGAAATTAGAGCACATTGTTGAGCAGCGCAACCCAACCTTAACACAGCTGCATTGTTTTACACAACCCTTTTTGCAGCTGCAAGACATTAGCTGAAGGGTGGAAATTGGTACTGTTTAAATTCCAAATTTGGAAAATAGTTTGTCGATGAAAAACCCTCGAATGAGTAAAATTGTACAGAACTTTAGTGGAATAGGCCTACAGGGGAATCGCTTAAAAAAAAAATGCACCGAAAGCTCTACCTCAAGGGTAGTGTGGAAACAAACTCAAATTAAAAAACGCATTTTTGTGGGAAAAAAAGGGAAAATAGATAAAAATCACTTATGTCAAAACCCGCTAGACATGTAACTTATAGAGAAAATTCCGCTCTATAAATTCATTCTTGGGCATTTTCTCTTTTGAGATATGCTGTGAATTTCGCATAAGATCTATTTTTACCTGTGCGCTCCAAACTACCCCTTAGTTTGGATGCTGTTACTGTGAAAGTGAAAAACCAGCGTTAAGTCTCCGTTAGGGGTGGTTTTTTGCAAAAAAAGGGACTTTCCATTCCTGACTGAGGTGGACACTTTTCAGATATCTATTTCTAACCCTATCGAGAGCACACATCCCAAATATTATTTCTTTATAAATTTTGTCTTTTAAAATGTCTAATTTGCTTGGACTATTAGCTCTTTAAAGTAGGTAGGTTATTTCTGCTAATGTAGATTGTAGACATAAGTATGTAACACTAGATTTAAGTTAGATATAAGTATGTAATGTTCAACTTTTCTTTATTTTTTATTTAAAACTAAGACATGTAATATCCTTGAGATAAATAAACTTCATTCATTCATTCAATAATAATCCCCAAGTATAAAATCACCACGTAATAATAATAATAATTATATTTCATACTTTGCTAAAATCTGGTAGTTTCTATGAAATACTTATAGACATATTCTTTGTTTTAGTGATAGGTAATATATAGGTACACTAAAAATTAGGAACGTAAGTACTTAATTACTTACATTATCGATGTATTACCTACCTCAATAAGATCATCAAAGCTATTCATTAAAAATCCTTCACAGCTGCCTAATGGGGACCTTATCTTATGTAAATCTTTAAAGCGAACTGCAACTCCTTTAATTATAGCCTTCTGTGGAAAAATTTGCAGATCTGTTGACAGCGACCTCCGAATTCCTTTGAAATAATACGCAAATAATAGGTTATCCCAGGGCAAGATACTGCTTATAAAATAGGGTTCTCCAAGGACAGTATTTACATCTTTCAGATCCGCCGTCTTTAATTCATCAAAGCTAGGAATGACTTTTGTGTTATTTAAATGATTATGTTCTATAAAATCTGACAAAATACGCCTAGACAACTGATTTGTTTCAATAAAATATATTTTCTTCGCTCCTAATTTAGCAGCAACTAAACCTAAATAAAAACCATCGCTCAAAATCAAAATGCAACTATCATCTCTAATATACTTCTCGAGGAGTGATTGATATTTTTTGTTCCGTCTCGAATCATTTATCTGTCCTATCCTTGTACGAGAAAAAGCTACATGTAGTCCACATTCACATATTGGATTTAAATAATGGATATTGGTTATCTTCAAGTCTTCCGTTAAATTGAACCATAGCGAGTACTCATCATGACAACTAATTAAATTTACTTCTTGACCCTTTTTAACATTTACTTCTTTCGGCAAATAATAAATAGCTTGCATCCAATGGTCACGCCAAGGTATCTCAGCATCTTTCTTTTTCTTCCTTAATGGGTGTGCCCAGTAGGGGGCACAACTTAAAATAATTTTGCCTTCAATGTCCATCTGTAAATCCCACCACATGAATACTGCTTGAGCTTTACCATTATTCGCAGCTTTAACACTGTTTATTGTAGACCTCTCAAAAATAAAAGGGGTTCTACCTGACCAATCAAATCTTAACACTGGTATAGGAGGAACTATCGTAACAATTGAATCTGTAGGTAATTGACTTAGTTGAACATCATGTACTGCCGCGGAGCCTGCACATTTCTTTATAGAGTCAGGGACTTGAATCAAAATTTCACCATCATCATTAAATATGTCTTTGACTTTATTCCAGTTCTGTACTAGCGGACACTCAACAACTTGTGCATAAATAGTAGCAGATTCCGGCACAACTATCGAATCCTTTTCTAAAAGGTTTTTATGTGCATGACTAAAAGTAGACAGTGCTCCCTCTCCTATTAACTCTGTATCAAAAACTTCAGTCACTAATATATTGCATTTTTCTTTCAAGTCACTGTTCTCTCCGACCGTAAGCTGGGTGGATCTTTTTGGAATAATTTTAATTTTATCTTGAAATCCATTTAAAGTAATTATTTTTAATGCGCAATCACACATGGGCTTGAATGCTTCACAGGCAATTATGGAGTCGGCTCCATTCCTAGCAGCCATCATCGATAAAAGACCCGTACCAGTTCCAATATCTAAAACATTAGCTTTCCTACCAGTAGAATGCATTTTATTAATTGCTACTCTTAGGGCTTCCTCGTACATTTGATTTCTCTCTGTATCATGGAGCATATCAGCAAAAGCAGATCTGGCCACTTCCTGATGGTAGTCATAATCCTCGTTTTGCACTACCCAGTCATTGACTCCCGTTATAGGATTTAATTTCTGAATAAATATGCTCATTTTGGATAATTTTCTTCCTTTGGCGACAAAATTAAAAGCAAGAATATTTTTCAAGAACATACAGGTTATGTTTTATATTTACAACAAAACTTTCAAGCATTGAAGCATGGTCACAAAAGATTCCAAATCTCTTGTCGCTATCTATTGACTGATTCTGTCATAGAGATTCCACTCATACAATGTGCCTTACTGGTTGCATACGGAAAGGCTTGTAATAATCGGTATTGACTCATGATACAATAAACAGATGTATCATGGTATTGACTCTCAAGCACGAACAGGAGCAACTTTGGGCTGAAATATGTAGAAAAGTAAATTAATACTATTAGAAGTTGTATCTGGGATACTAGTTTATATATTTATAAATCAAAAACTGCATTTATCCGATTGTTTTATGTTAGTGTGGATAAGTATGTAACACCAACGTTTTATATTTAAAACAAAGCATTTTTTTATATTGCTAAACAAATCAATTTAGATGATTCTATTAAACATTTCTTTTTATGGCATTAAGTAGGTATTTAATTACTTCAAATATTGTTCAATACTTTATTGGAAATTGTTTCTCCGGGATTCCTTTCAAATGTCATTTATAAGAATTTATGAGGCTTATAGGTTTTTAAAAAGTATAGCTACCTACTTAGCAGACTTTACACTTTTTTAATTTTCTTTATTTATTAAGTATATGTACCTACATACATTTTAAATTTAATTTAATCTAACACATACCTATAATACTGATGTATTTTTATATTTTAAACAATGGCAGGTACAATGATAAGTTCATGTATTTTAAAGTACCTATGTTATATTTGAAATAAGTTTTCTGATACCATTTCTAGAAAGTCAACACGAGTATTATATTTCTTCTCGTTATAATATTTCGTATTTTAGTAACCTTTAATAGAACTAATAAAATAAGTTAAAATTTGCCGCCTAAGACATAGCGGATATGCCCCTCCAACAACCGGTGACCATGTTGAAATACGTAATATCCTACTTCCGTCCTTCCCATTTCGTCATCGAGCGCTGAGCTTGTGCTAGTGTTGTGAGTTTGCTCCAATGACTTTTTATAATAATTTAAGTAAAAATGGATAACAGCGGTGAAATGTTGCAATTATGTAGACTGTGTTTAGTTAAGGACGATGTTAATATACCAATTTTTGAGGAACAAGGTGATATTAGGAAAATACTTCTGAAAATTAGTTCGTGTCTACCGGTTAAGGTAAGTTGGCGTCACCCGCCATGTTGCTGTTTCATTTCTTGATAGTTGATATTCGACAGATTTTCTATTTTTGACATCATTTTTGTTGTTTACTAAATATTATTGTGACAGCAACATTGAGGTAAATATTTTAGCTCGAAAATAGAAATTGTGTCGGTATTGGAAATAATTATTTCACATTTTATTAATTTAGTTAGGCGTGGATACCCAGTTCCTTGGGATTTTGCTGGCATTATTTTACAAATTCGTTCTACTTTTTATGGTTTTATAATCCCAATAACTTTCGCAATATACCTATTACAGAAAGTAAGGGCTTGGCTTGGATACGTGATGTAAAAATCGATATACAGGGTGTCGAATGGTGGGGCGTGGGGCAGTAATAAAATGACCTTCAACATGTTTGCTCGGTTACAAAGAGCTCTGAAGCGTATTCTGCTGCGTAAGAATGCATTTATGTAGCTCGAAATATGGAAACTATTTTATCACATTTCATATCGGAGTACTGTATAAATATTATCATGTGGCATGGAAATGTTTTCTTTGTTTTACGTTGCTTATGTAGTAGGCGTTCTTTTAAAAACATTCACTGCGCAATTTCAAATTATAACGGTCGGTTACTTCGGCGTCTGTTCGATAATGCTTCCAGCATTTTTTTTATTAGTGGCTTGATCCGGGAATAATTGATTGGAGAGTACACCCATGTTAAGACGGAAGAAGAACGGCGGCAACAGAATTAGCTGCAAGTTTTATTTTCTTGTCTGGATAAAACAAAGTCGGTCGTAAATTAATCATATACAAGGCGTTTTTTACGTCTGTAAATAGAGTAGAAATTATTTGCAAATAAATGATTGAATATGGTTAATAACAAAAAACTACGCATTGCATTTCCAGTTTATGACGTCGATTGACAACGGGTACAACGATCCGGCCTTTCGAGGCGGTGTTTTCGTCAGGTTTTCAATAAAGTCCACACCGTCGTTTTCTTGGCTTAACCACTTTCAAATCAATTATGTACATCAAAATTGATTTTTTATTATCTATGTGGTACTCGGGAACTTAGCAAATATGCCCGAAAATGCTGTATACCTAAATTCAATTTAATATGGATAGTTAGAGTTAACAGAATTAGTATTTATACCAAACATTAAATGTTACATGAGTAATTTTTACAGCAATTGCTCAATTAGATTTGGCGGTAACTTCCGAGCAATTAATTGCTGTAAAAGTTGCCCGTGTATAGTTGAGCTCAGATTTACGGTGCACTCAAAAAAACCAACAAAAACTTTACGACCGCATTATTATCGCCGTTGAGCCCCTCGATCTGATATCATCAAACAACCCGACGCACATTGAAAACCTATAAAGGAAAGCGAGTCAATTTGCGAACGAAATAGTACAGAGCCGTACTTAAACTTCGTATGTATTAGAACGTACATATTCATAATAATAGACCGTAACGCGCTGTTAAAATGAAACGGCTGAGTGAGTTGCTGATCAAAATTTTTCAAGTGCGTACCTGGGCGCGATTGCTTTTGCAACTAGTTGAACGTTGTTTTAATGAGGTCGTAAAGTATTTATTGCCTTTTTGAGTGCACCATAAATGAGCTGGACTATAACAACACCCTTAACAATGCAATTCTATGCAACAAAATAAAGTACAATTTGCGGCTTATAATTATTGACTTATATTCTAATTATGCTCTATATGGTGCGATACTTTTATTATTTATGTAGGGAAGTATAACGCCAAACAGTGAAAGTAAAAAATACATACCTGACTTTTGGTGATTGTTTGCCTAATGCTTGACAGTGCAAGTAAATTAAAGCATGTAACTGTTTTCAATTAGGCATATATTATTCAGGAGTTTTTTTGCAGAATTATTTTATTAATAAATTATTCTGTAGCCCGATTTCTCTGTACATTTTAACAAGTCTAATTTTAGTCCAGGTTATACTTTGAAATTAAATATTCTATGTATGTTTTTGGTGATAGATATCTATGTTTATTTTTGAGTTGCATCTTAAGGATTTTTCGTTTCATTGTTACAGGTATCCCGGGACGACAAATTGCCCAAAAAAATATGTGATGGATGTTCCTATAAATTAGATATGTTGTATGAATTTTGGAATACCACCGCCAATGCCGAAAAACAGTTATTGTCATGGCTTGGGGAGGCTGGTATGAATGCAAAAATGACAGATGATACTATGACAGCCGTGGCACAGCAAATAAAACCAGCAGAAACTTTCGTCAAACAGGAGGCAATAGATCCCTCGGATATACATACGGAGGAGAATGATGATGATAAAACATACATGTTCCAGCAGAAGTTCACAATCGAGGAGGTGAGCAGGATTAACCTTTTTTGTTGCATTGAATGTTGTTACTTTTAGAAGGTTCTTTAATGTGATACATCTGTTGATTATGTAGTTCTAAATTAACCTAATTTTTTGTTTTACAGGGTGCAGGTCCATCTGCGACTGTTACTTCTGATACCCCAACAAATGAAGAAGAACCACCTCCGAAAAGGGCTAGGCGGACCGCTGCCGTCAAAGCCCAAATTGCCATGGACCCTGAAAGTGATGACGATGATGATTCCGGCGAACCTTTGACTAAGGTATGTAATTTTTCTTCTATTTATGCAATATTAGTCACTCTGTACATGTATATCATTTGTTCACATATAAAAGGAAAATTGGGACGTTAAAAATAAACGACTTGCAGTAATGTGATTCTTATATGGTGTACAAAATTTTTCTCTGTGGTTGACCTCTCGGTTATTCTCAACAACTTGCATCAGACAAAACGGTTTTTTTTACAAGGTACAGAATGCCTGAAAAAAACACTCAATTATTTGGAAATAGTCCTTTATAGAGACCTGAAAATGTAGCCCAGTGTATTTTTTTTAAATATATAAATAACTACGTTTCTTTATAAAAAAGAAAGTTCTGCCTGCAATAACACAAAAATCATAGGAAATTTTGACCCAGGTTTCTTGAATTTATTTTTTGAGGAAGTATAAAAATGTATGCCACGTCTTCAAGTGGTTCAACAGGAAATACAAACAAACATGCGGCAAACTATAAACAGTGACAAAGAATGGAGCTGAGCCAGGGCTCCAGTAATAGACCAAAGCTTACTGAATATTTCAATAAGCGTCCGAGAACCTACTCAACTTTTATGATGCATAGTCCTGTTTAAGAAGACAACTTTAACCAGCAGAACAGTGGGGGCATGTAAGGGCTATTTTTCACATGCCTTTGGTGTCAAAAAACCTCTTTTACATAGCACAAAAATATTTGAGCACTATATTTGGATACACAATACAGCATTTCGCTAACTATTTCAATTTCATCGAGAGATGAATAAGATATCTCCTGAAGATACTAATATTGTTAGCGAAACGTGTGGAATAGTGTATTCAAGCGTATTGCTCATATTTTGGTGTTTTGTAAAGTGGCGTTAGACATCAAAGATATTGATTTATGAAAAATAACCACCAGGACCTGGATCCTAGGGTAGGGTTGTCACCTTCAATAGGATTATGCACCTTAAAAGTTGAGAGAAATTCTTAAACTATCATTAAAAAATTAGATCTAACATATTTTTTTTGCGAATGTATTTGAAAGAAATATTTATTATTCACTCAGGCTTATTATAAACTATGTGCAAGGGCAGTGGCCATGATGAACATGACTGAGTGCTTGAGGTGCTGAATGAAGGAAACGACAGTACGTTAACACTTTAAAAATGGAAGTACGAAATAGGAATTTGCTTCCAATAACAATAGTTTTTTGCTTGATACTTCATGTTATGATTTTTTGGTAAAAAATAATAGAAGGAAAGGGAGGGATAAATGGATCAATGCAGTAAAAAATGTATATTTAATATTCTAATATTTAAGTGGCTCAACAGTGGGTAGATTTTGATACAATAAAATGGACATTCAAATAATGAACAAGAGTGACTTTAAATTTGTTAAAGTAGTAGAAGTTAGTGAACATAAAAGTATACAGAAAAAATTATGCACCGCATAAAAATTTATCTAAACTTTCCATATTCTTAGTGTTCCATGCCGGTGATCTTATTATACTTGTATTTATCAATAAATTGACTGCAATCAAGCCTGAAACAAAGTAAGGATAAAAATGTACTGGAAATAATAATTGAAAAGTTATAGATAGTTTTACGTTGATAATCTTTATTGAACTATTACAACATCGATAAAGCAAAAAGGAAATAGTAACTATAATAAACTTATCTTAATGGACAACAATATTAACTGTAAACATATAACATTGTGAAATAATAACTCAAGGAACTACCAGAAGTGGCACCCTGTGCAACCTTTGATATTTCTGTGGAAACTCCGCCATTTTTTTTGTAGGTACATTTGGCGTGGATTTAGGGAATATGTTTACATGCAAAATGTGTTCAAGCTAAATACAATTCACTATTTGAACAATTCTACTTGAAAGCGAAATAATAGTATATTGTTTTATTAAGAGTAAAAGTGATATATTTTGTGACGAGTCTGTAGGTTAGACGAGTCCCAAAAGTGACTTTCACTCCGAATAACACGTTATTTTTTCTTCAAATGTTGATTAACTATAAAAAAAATAAAGATAAAAAATTTAGTTGTGTGTTGTTGCCATTAGGAACTGAACTAAAAGTACATTCGAGCAGAAGAAAAGTACTTTTATTTCTGTTGCTAATGGCAACGCACAGCTGTCTGAAATGTCAAACTACTGTCATGATTTCCTGACGTTTGAAGTTTATTAATGGATTTTGTACAAATTGGCTAACTAAAAGGCAAATATGAACCAGTTTCCAAACATACTGGGATCTATTTTCATATAAAGTTTCAAGACATAGACCAAGAACTGCTGATGTTTTGAAAGTGTGATTATTACAGTCTGTAGTCCTGTTTAAGGGGACAATACTACGCTGGGTCCGATCCAGTTGGTAGTGGGGTGTTTATGTGAGGGTTATTTTTCACAAATCAATATCTTTGGTGCCTGAAAACCTCTTACAAAATACAAAAACATTTGATCACTACACTCGCTGCGCGTTGTTAACATCATCTTCAATTAAAACTGAAAATCAATTTTATTTATCTCCTGATGATATGGTTGACAAAACACGTATCAAGTTGTGTATTCGTGGGTAGCGTTCAAAGGTTCAGCAGTTTTGAGGTAGCGGTTTTCAGACACTTAAAATATCAATTCGTGAACAATGGTCCTCATACGAAAACACTTCTCCGCCAGATCCGGCTCCAACTGAAGGTTTTCTCCTTAAACAGGACTATGAAAGAGGTTCTCAGATACACTTTAAAAAGGTCGGTCGGTAGCTCTTGGTCTATAGTGAATCACCAATGTGTTATCTGACAAAATCCTTATTTTGTTACCAGGAGGCTGTCCCTGGTAAATGTTATACGTTTTAATTTGAAACTGCTTGATTGGGGAAAAGTAGAAGGCAGTGTTTTGGCAACAATTTATTTGATATCTTTGTGAATATTTCGCTCTCAAAATTAATGAACTTAATTATAATTATTTAGTTCGGCTGGACTTCTCGTTGCCAAAAGAAGGTTCTCATTTTTTACTTGGAAGATACTCAATTTACAGTGACAACAAAATATCTTTGGAGATGCTTAGGAAATATAAATAAAATGTCTTTTCCTATCGTTCTGCTTGAATATCTCGTGAACAGTGCAAATGGTTCCAACTTTTTTACTCAGTATAATTCAAAAGAAGTTAATGACACCAAAAATATTGTGGAGATGCGAAGTGAGTAGATCTTATCAAAATACTAGCACAATGCAGGGTAAAATTATAAATAGATATTATGACAGAAACTCACAGAATGTTAAAACATAAATTAATTAATGAAAGTATCTGCAAAAGATGGCTTCCACGGAAAAGTTTCGTTTTGGCAGGAAGCTTAAGTGTTGCTCCTGATAGTTACTTGTTCTGTAGCTGTATGAAATGTAATTATGGACTATAGATTGTAAATAAAATAATAATTTATATTCAGTAGGTATGGTATGTCTAATTCATTATCGTGAGGTGGTGAGTCGATGATACTTGATGAGCAACATTTTTAAAGTCATTTATACTTATATTTCATTCTTAACGTCTGGATATGTTATGTTACTAAAGCTTTATATTTTCTGACTGTTCTTGGGTGAAAATTGTTATTTAGCTAAAAATCTAGTATCTAGAGTATCATCCAGGTTTTCTTATTCCCTGTGTAATAAAATAGTAATAAATATGTGATATTAATTGATCTCAAAGTACCTTTCCACAGTTTCTTTTTTGCACAAACCGTTTCTCTATTAAATTTACAAGATTATAAATTGATGACTCAGACACCACTTGGCCACTCGCGGTAGTACTTGTCAACATGCCCATAGTCAAGTTTGTTTAAACTGTCCAACCAATTAGTCAGACTTGTACACCCTATTCAATGAATTATTTTAATACACATGAATATACTTAAAAGGAGATTGCTATACATATTGCTATGTGCTGCCTTCTAACAGAGAGAAGAGTGTAATTACTCCATGGTCAGTAGGGTGGCGCCATCTGTGGGCCAACTGGCGAACCACCATTTGGTAGTGCCTAAGAAAACTGGAGGATTCCAGTACATACACATCACAATGTGTATCCTAAACAGTTATCTCCTTGTTAACATAATATTAGCATCCCTTTTGTCAAAATAGTTCGATTGTGCCAAATATACCTGGGTAAATTGATTCGTAATAAGGTTATTTATCCTTTTGAAGGAATTAAAGGCCGACGTTGTATAATTCGAATATGGTCCTAGCTGTACTGTTCACCCTTTTTATAATCTATTTTCGTGTGTTGTTTTAAATTTTCTTCGGGAAAGAGTGGACATCGATTACGTTAGTAAAAAAATGTTATCCTGGAATAAGTGAAGAAGAGTCAATATATTCCCTTCAGTTTTGGTTATCATCATTGATGGTGTCTGGTGGTTAGGGCAACAAAATAGAAAATAAAATATAAGTAAGATATAAAGTAAATATATCTCAAAATATCGGTAGTAGTCAAAATTACCTAAACAATGGAATTGGCCACCATTTTGTTTTCATATATTCAAATTGTGGTTGTTTGTACTGGCAAAAAAGTGGACATCATACATTTTACACAATTTGGTAAAAATATGATCAAACTGCCCGTTATAGACTATAACTAGGTGTAAACATAATTTAGTATTGATGTCTTCTATACTATTGATGATGTCTTCTATATTGTTGTGGGATATAATTATCTTCAAGTATGGTGTATTTTAGGGGGGGTAGGTGATGCCATATATGACCACATGTAATAATAGTCAAAAGAAGGCAAGCACCAGAAGTTTGTTGACTTTTTGTTGAACTTGCAGCTGTTCTAGCCTAACATCTCAGTTATTTTTTTTTTTCATAGATACAGTGTAGTTACTACAGACAGGCCATCTATTAGCTCCGTTCTTAAAATAGCAATTACATTTTTTCTATTCTATGGAATTACCATTGTGAGTGGAGAATGGTTTCTTTGGAATTTTTCTTATTACAGCCTGTTCAAATTACCAAATGTAAGTGTTTTCTATGTGTTCAATATAGCTGAGTAAATTCTGTGAGTAACAAATTTTTATCATCTTAGAAATTTTATTGCATAGAATTTGCAGTACTTCTGCATGAAAATAAAATATGACCTCCATATTTTTGCTGTCTACAAGAAACTGAATTTTTTATATAGATCTGTGTAGATATTACTTCAGTAAGGTGCTGTTACAGTGACTATAACTAAATATAGGTATAAATGCTTAACAAGCTACGTTAGTTTTTATGTCAAAATCCTGGCGGACAGTATACTCAGGGTGACATTGGATTATGGTCATGACAGTGAAAGTTTCGATGCCGGTTTTAGTCAAATTTTGTGCAATATGACTTCTAAAATGAGCACAGAGAGAGCTCGGAAATATTTTTATACTGTGTCTTTCTTTTGGAGGAATTGTTTGAATTTTGGATATGTTGTAGATTTTGACCTAAACAAAACTCTCAATGGGAGTGAGTGGCCTCTAAAAACAGAATTCTTGAAATAGCTTGTCAAAACTAATGAATTCACCATGACTTTGGACTTAAGAACTTTTTACTTTTAAACTATTAGCCCTAGACAAAAAACAGGTGTCAAGAAATATTTAGTAATCTTGTAAAGCTTGGATAATTTTGCAAAATTTTTCTATCTTTTTTAAATCTCTTAAAGTATGACAGATAAGAGCATGTATCGATAAAATTTGTTCAAAAATGCTGAAGAAATTTCTAGCCCATGTTTTTACAGTTTTAAATTTATACCTCTTTTTAACATAACCGGTTTCTCGACAAACAGTGAGCCCAAGGTAGCCAATATTGGCAAACACTTTTTGTCAAGGGATGCATTGCACGCATTTTTTGCCTCACTTTTTTTTCTTATATGCGGCATATCTCTAGAAGAAAGCATATGAAATACTTTTTTCTGTTATTAGATGAATTATTGTGTTGTGCGATTTTTTTCTTGCGCATGCTTTATTTTGCTTGAAAAGTATTGTCATTTTTTGTTGTCTTGTACATTTTTTTGCTATTCATTTATTACTATAATAATGTTAAGGTTGGCGTTGGTTCGAAAAAAGTCATCACTTTTTGTGCATCTTCTGTTGTGATAACGACCCATTCTGAAGTACCAATATAATAAAATTCAGATAATTTTACTGAATTCTAAATGCCTATATGGATCCTGTGGGGCCCTTTTCACTTGGACGTGTATTATTAAAGTTTTAAAAAATCAATAGAAGCTCAGGGACCACTATTTTGTTGTGCGGTTTAATAAAAAGTTTTGTTCTTTATTATAAAGTTATTTATTTTGTCTATACTTTGACACAATTCGTAGGTTGTTAGAGGTATAGTTCACGTAGGAAGAAACTGAGACATAAAAAACCTAACAAAAACTTTACGACGTCATTAAAATACCGGTACTCTTTTTTTGTGCTGTTCGCAAATTGACTCGCTTACCTTTATAGGTTTTTAATGTGCGTCGGGAATGTTTCATGTCAGTAGCGCTATTCTTGACTGTTCGCATTTTTAAAAGTTACTCGCATACCACCATAATGCGAATGAAAATTCATACTAGATATTCTTGATCATTCGCAAGACATTCGAGTATTCGCATTAAACAGCGAGTGGATTTTGACAATCGGTAAATGTGCGAACGATGATATAACCTAACTTTTTACTTCAAAATCTTTAAATTTATTATATTCGTGATATGATATAAATCAAAAAGTCTCTTGTGTTGTAATTTGTTGATAATGGGCGATTTACAATATATTGCGAACACTGAAAGTATGGAAAATGTGTTTATTTCATAAGGCCCTCCTCCAGTTTTCTACGTTGGCCATCTTTTTGAGTAAATTCATTAGAAAATTTACCAGACGCGAGTTTTGAATTTTTCTTTATAAACCAGTATTAACCGTTTTTGTTCAGTAGAAGCATTAACAGTTCTGCGTGGAATCTCCATTAAACGAACAAATATTTTTCTTTGTGAATACAAATATAACCTACAACAAACTAACAATCAAGAAATGTCAGTCGACAAAGCTGTCCTGTCATCCTTAACAGAGTGAAATTAGATATTATTTGAAACTGAGATGTTGCCAAGTGCTATTTAACGTGCGATTAATTTCGTTCGTGTACATATGCGAAGTGCAGTCGAGAATACCATCTGTTGAAAGTGTTCGCAAATACATCACTCGCATTAACACGTATACGCGCAACTGCGAAGGATGTCAAGAATAGCGCTGCTGGCTTGGCGCCATGGCCCGCGGCGATATAATTGTCGTGAAGTTATTTTTTTGAGTTTTTTATTTACTAGGATCTATTTATTTCAACTAGCGCGATGACCCGCGGCGATAATAATTATGTCGTAAAGTTTTTGTTAGGTTTTTTCTGCCTGGGGAATTTATTACTTGAACTATAATATATTGGCACACCTGTCTATTTTGTCAACAGCTAAACTTGTACATTTTAACTATTTAGTTTCCTTAATAAATCTTGTTATTAACTAACATATTAAATGTATTTATTTGTTTCAGGTTGAGGATGAAAGTGAAGATAGTGATGGTGAAGATCACGAACCTGCATTTGTTGATGTACCTTCAACTAGTGCCGATGATCAACCTGGTCCTTCCGGTGTTGGCAAAGATGGCGTCGAAGCACCGTGAGTACTTGTTTTATTTTACATCAAATGATTTTTTTCTGCATCTGAATGTACCTCTTTACTGGTTTTGCTAAATATTTGACTTTATTTGTAATATTTTTATTTTATTTGTTTTTGAAAATTCAATAACGATTTCATTTGTTTAAATTGTTTATCTTAATTTTTGCCATTGTTAAATATGTTTGTTTGCTTTAAGGTAAGTGGTTGTTTTTTAATCTTATGGCAAAACCAGTAAATTCAAATTAATTTGAGTTAAAGTTTAGAGTATTTACATTCATTCATATAAATGTATGCAATATATTTTTTATATACATACATAAACTTAATTTGTGTAATGGTTCAATTTTTTTTTTTTTGTAATGTACATTCAGATGATTTTCCTATCGACAACAAACATTAAAAAAGTTTTTAATTGTGATCACTGGAAAACTTTGAATTCTTTTGGAATTGGCCTATAATACAATAATAATTCAAGACTCGAGTTGTAAATTAACAATTTCGGAAAATGTTTTTTACAGTGATGACCTGGTGTTTCAAGTTACTATGCCAACTTCAATTTCGCTTAAATCTTTGCATGACGTATTTTAGGCTTCATTCAATTTCTTCAGTCTTTAGAAAATGATACACTTGTTCATTTTCTCTTATTTAGAAGAAATATTAAAAGCTAGAAATATTTATTGTGCTCTGATATAGCTAATATTATATACATTGGAATTTTCTGATGTATACTTTGGATGGAAGTTGACATGGTTTTACTTAATTCACCGCATTTTGGTATGGTTACTTTTTTATATATGCCCATTGTTTATTTTTTTGGCACATCACCCAGTCTCTTTGGAAAATGTTCTTTTTGCCCATTTTCATTATTTCAGACTGGGCACAAAAAAAAAACAAATGCGTGTACATGAAAAAGTACTACTAGAAGATTTCCCAGAAATGTTAATTTTCAGCAGATGTTATCCAAAATTCAATTTTTGTGGGACTTTATTTGTCGCTGGTTACTGTTGAAATATTTCCAGCAGTAAGTCATGTTGATAAATAATACCTTCAAAAATTATTTTGCGAAAAATGATAATCCCAGAAAATGTCATAGAATATACTTGTGAGTTTCATGTCATTTTATGTAACGATCTTTAAATCGTTACAGTTAACTGCTTGCTTTTATGCAAGTAATGTTATATGTGTATTATATATAACATTCAAGTTTTTCTATGACATATCATATACGTCGTCTGTTATAGGACATTTCTATCTGAAATAATTATCTGTAGTTATTTCTGTTAATTAGCAGCAGTAACCACATCTATTCATTTATTGAAAGTTTTCCTGTTTCAATTTATCGTGTAATTATTCATTGGCATGTATATAATTTCATTTTAATTTTTGTTGTCTATAATATGTAATATTTTGTTATTGTGGATTCATCAGAATCCGCCACTGTAACTTTGTCATCGTTTTGGCAAAGTATTTGACTTCAAGATGCGTTCATTTTGTCTTTGTTTACAAACATGTAAGCAAAAAATGTGGTTATTTCTAGTGCAAATTTGTACTAGGAACATTTTTTCATTCACACAACAGAATTTTCTGCTGTGTCTCGAAAATTTATCAAAACAGTTTTGTTTTGGCAATTGCCAAAACATGGTTTTGTTTTGGTTACATAATTTTATAATAATTGGACATTCCCCAAAACATAATTTTGATTTTGGGGTTAATAAGTGAGTGCTAAAAAGTAAATTAGCAGTGACCAAGTTTGCTCTGATAAATTTTCTTGTGAACATTTTTCCAAAACATAATTTTGATTTTGGTCCTGTGTGGGTGCCGATAATATTATTTTCTGTGAAAAAGTGAAATTTGCAAACCTTTTTTTGCTCTATTTTTATCAAGGCAATTTAGCATTGATTTATTAGCAAAAAAAAAGGAATCATAATTTTGTTTTTGGAAAATGTGAATGTGAAGTGCATGTACTTTTTTTTCTCGAAAACAAAGCCTTAATACAGTTTATTATGGCAACATTTTTTCGAGAAACATGGTATAAAACTTTGTTCAGGTAATCTTTTCATTTATCATTTCATTATAACAATGTTACAATTTTTTTTTTGATTCGTATGCTTTTATTAAATGTATTCTTATATATATTTAGTATACAAAGTTAATTTTCTTTTTTGGGTTTTGGTTCGTTACTGATTTTTATTTTATTTTTCATAAAATAAGGACCATTGTAAAACATTTTCGTTTTGATTATCAGATTCTGATAACTGAAATTATTTGGTACTATTTGTAATGGTCTTTATTTTATTTAAAAAACCAACACATTACTTACTTGAATTCAAAAGGAAAAACTTTGTGTATAGCCCATTTGATCAAACAGGTGACATGCCAAAAAATATTTCGAGCCTTGACACAATTTTCGGGAACCTGCTCTTAACTATAAAAGTTATTGTTAATGCTAGTAATACCAGAAAAACTATAACTGACTTTAACAACAAGCTAATTTTTCTGTACAAGACATTAAAAATTGTAATGCTCAAATTTGAAAAATATGTGTTCAGTCACATTTTATGATTCTGGAATACTTTCATTTTATTGAATTTAAACAGCAAAAACAAATAGTTTGTTGAACATTTTAAAGTTCAATATAAATTGTTCAATATTAACCATTAGGTTTGTCTGTTTTAAGTAAAAAAAATGAAAATATCCACAGCCATGAAAAATGACGTCTCATATTTTTCAATTTAGGCAAAATTTTTGTACTAGTTTTTTTGATGTCTCATACAGTAAATACACCTATATGAAGCGGCTTTACTTTTTCAGGTATTCCAGAACCTGCTTTATATTAAATAAGGCCAAATGTACCAACAATAAGTTTTACGATTTTAATTGCCTATTTTGGGAAATCGTGTAAATATTTCGTAATTTTTTGGCAATTATTTTTTAACACATCCATAATAATATGTATTTAAATAGCCTTTCGTATAATGTAAATATGTGCGTTTCATTTTCAACAAAAAATGTATACGAAGAAAACTGCAGCCTTCAGAAAAATATCATACAAATAAATAAATTATATTTATTTGTGTGTTAATTTTATATGTTTTAGGGTTTTCTTTTTTTTTTTGTCGCATTTTTTGGCAGTTGAAATTGAAACAAGATATGTGTTGATTTTATGAAAATTAAAGTTACATTTTTGACGAGAAAGTTCATCAATTTGTTAATATGAACAAGGATCGACTCTTAATTTAATTCTCCTTCTTAAGGTGGCGAATTGAGCAGATATCCAACATAAAACTGTAAATCGCTCTAAAAAAAATTGTGTGGTTTATAACTGAAAACGAAAGCAATCAGCGTGTTGTAAATAAAATGCAGATTTAGTAGAAAAAAGTTCGTCCATTTTCTTTTTATGTACGAAATGCAATTTTGGTGATTTTTATTTAGTGATTTTTATGAACATTGTATTTCATACATAAAAAGAAAATGGACGAACGTTTGACTTGTAATTTTTTTCTACTAAATCTGAATTTTATTTACAATACGCTAATTGTTTTCGTTTTCAGTTATAAACCATACAAATTTTTTAGAGCTATTACAGTTTTATGTTGGATACCTGCTCAATTCGCCACTTTAAGATCAATTCTGATTTAATTATAATAGATGCAATGTGTCTATGATAATTGAATAAAGCCCAAGAGCTACTGAATTTTTCAATGACCGTCTGAGAACATCCTTCAACTTTTAAGGTGCATAGTCCTGTTTAAGGAGACAATCCTTACCCTGGGTCTTGGCGAGACGTTTTTGTATGAGGGGTATTTTTCACAAACTAGTGTCTATTGCCTAAAAATCACTTTTACAAATTGGCAAAACATTTGAACATTTACACTCGAATAACTCTAGATGCACGTTTCGCTAACCACGTTATCATCATCAGAAAATGATTAAAACTGAAAGCCAGTCTTATTCGTCTTCCAATGAGATTATGGTTAGCGAAAGGCCCGTCGCGTAGTATATTCGAGTGTAGTGTACAAATGTTTTGGCATTTTGTAAAATTGGTTTTTAGACATCAAAGATACTAATTTGTGAAAAATGTCCTTCCTCATACTAGAACGTCCAACTGCTAGGACCCGAACCCAGTGTAGTGTCCTTATATAGGACTACGCATCATAAAACTTGTTCTCAATTGCTTATTGAAAATTCAGCAGTAGCTCTTGTCTATACACTCATTAAACTGTTAATATTCTTATAATCCTAAGACAAAGTGCAAATGGAATTGAATTCCAAAATCAACTTTAATATCTAGTTTTAAACCATTTCTATACAACATTTCTTAAAATACCCTAATCATTTTATTCAAGTTATGCAAATGTAGAAAATTTCATTACCTCGGAAGACTAAGAGTTTATTTTTATTTTTGACGAGAGAGCTGAAAACACTACTGGGTTTGTCAGAAATTTTAACAGATCAAGTTAGTGTCTTTATCCCTATGCCAGAAGTAGACTTGAACACTGAATGCTTTTCTCAGGTACATAATTTAACGCAATTGTACTATAGATTCTTTATCCATAGTATTTCTGTATTAAATATTTCTGCGTTATTTTTCAACAACAATATTAATGACATCAGAGATATATCAAGGTTTTACCAAATGATAATGTGATTCGTATAAAAATATTGTGTATATATAATATGTTTTAACTGTTTTTATGTTTGTAAAATTTTGAGTGCGAATGCTGGTGCCGGCATTTCTAATGTGCCAAATATGCATTAAAAGTATACTCATTTGAGTTATTACAATAAAAAGACGAAGGACCATCTTTGAAAGTTATTTTAGAAGATACTTTATCCTATATAGGTCTTTTATAATTTTATATACCAATATTTCATTTAAACAATTCATAAATAATTTTTAAATGAGACGTTAAAATTAAAAGAGCATTTTTTATTGTATTTATCAAGCAGCTGGAAAAGCAGTCAGATGTCAAAAATAAAACTATAAAATATTAATTTCTGATCTTTATATATTTTAATCAAACTAGAAAATAAAGGCTCCAAAATGATGTATTCTTAAAATTGCTACCCAGAAATATTTTTTGAGTTACAAACGCATTTATTTGTCTCAAAATCAAGTTTTTTAGTTCTTTTTCTTTGATTTCTAGGCGTGTGCTTTCTTTACTTATAAAAAATTTCTGAGGTATGTATTTGTAAATACATAAATTTTAGAGGTTATTATTTTCTAGTATAACCGGTTACACAGAGATTAGAAATAGATATTTTAATATATAGATTTTTTATTTTTGATAACTCCTAAATTAACATTTCAGATACTTGTTAACTGCAATATAAATGTCACCGTTAATATAAGCAAACAACAAATCTAACATTGTCTGTAGTTGGTGAATAAAATCTGGACTGTTGGTTCTTATCGCAAGGAACCGCAGCTGTTTTCACGATTTCGAATAACTATGGCAGATGAAATATATTAAAAACAAGCATTCTGTGAATGACTGCGTTATAAAGTACTGTTTGTACAATTTTACGACTATAAAGTACCTCTTTATAATACTAGTAACATAAAGTTACTTTATTTTACGAGTACTATAAAAGGGCACTTTATGGCCGCAAAATTACGTGACCTTGAACAGTCCAATATATAAAGGTTTTGTATGTAGCTACTTCTAAGCCTTGCTGGGCCATAAACCAGACTCCTTTAGTAAAGGATTCATTACATAAATAGCTATTATATTAAATGTGTTCTGAATTTATGTTTTAAGATTATTGAAGAAAGTTAACTAAACACTTTACTAGCTAATATTTCAGAAATGGCCATAACCATATCTTTTTTTTTTTGTCTAGTTCAATTGGTTTTATTTCTGATTATAATGTCGATTTGACAGTTCCAGGCAGTATTTTTTCTTTATTAATAAACAATAAGATAAATTAAGATATTCCTGTTTAAATTTTACTCATTGAGTGTTAATTGTCGGCAACTAGTTTTCTCAAATATAAATAAAATTTTGAAATATTTCTCCAATTCTGTAATATTTCTGTATTTATTTGAAATTTGAAATATTTCAAGAATTGTTTATAAAAATACGGAAATATTTTAACAGATTTTGCTTTGAGAAAAAGACGCCTCATTGCCACTCTTCAGCAATGTCATATTTTGAAAGCAGGTGTACTTCATTTTTGTTTATTTATTATTAAATGAACAATACACGGGGTTAGAGCTATCAAATGTTCTACATTGTAATCTGAACAAACATTAAGTATCTAGATAAAAATATACAAGACTGGACACGTATTTTATGTATATATCAGAAAATTTAACTGCTAAACTGTTATTAATATTGAGAAAATTGACTGAACTTTATTTTTTTTTTACTTTTTGATTTCCCAACTTCCAAATTGAGATAAAACTTAAGAAAATGATAATTTTTCAGTATTTTGAGGACGATGAAATTTTTACAAAACAAATGATCGTATGAACTTTATATCGATTATTTCATTCAAATGATTCGTTATGTTTGTTGATTCTTCTAATACAAGAGAAATATTTTATAAAAGCGTTAAAAGAGAGTGAACGTTTTTTTATTTTGGCACATATAACACTTTTATAAAATATTTTTGATGAATTGCAAGTTTGAGTTGAGATTTTCGGAACATATCAATGAAATTGTAGATATAAAATTCGCATCACGTTAGTTTTGTAAAGTTCTCGGCCGGAAATACGGAGCTGTAATTATTCTTTGATCTGATGATGTGATGTGTCTCTTGGCAATCATATTAAAATAATTAACCAAGCATAACATTTTCTTTTATAAAAAAAAATAAAATAAAAGTTGTGTGTTTTAAAATTGCAGTGACTTCTTTTATGGTGAGTGAATTTGATTTTAAAAAATTATAATTTAATGTGTGGCAGCTAACACTGGTGCTTATTTTTTTAAAAACTTGATTAAAATTTAATTATCTTGTTTGTAAAGATGTTTTGCCACCAACGTATTTTTCTGAATTTGAGAAAAATTAGAACCGTGCAAAGCTCTTTCCAGGCTGGATAGTTTTAATTGAACGACGTGATAGAAATGGCGGGGATAACGTTTTTAACAATTGTTGGGGTGTTTTGCCTTTTCGAGTTAGGGTAATTTGGGTGTCTGAGATCGGCAAGGCCGGGTTGGGAGGACAATTTCAACGTTGTCACTTGGAAATGGAGTAACCTTAAAGTATTTTGACATGTGTCCAGAATATAAGATAGCCCAGTAAATTTTTACAAATATTTCAAAATCACCTGATTTTGGTATTTTGATATCTTTAACGTCAGTTCTGGTTTAGTAATTCAAGTAAAGTAAGAACATGTTAAAACTACTTTCAGGCAACACACATCTAGTACAAAATGGTGGATTTTACTAACGATAGTTTAGCACAAAATTTAGTTTCTTATTTCTAATGCGGTTCTAGTTATATGTACGTTGGTGATTGGAAATAAGATGCGGTTAAGTGACAATTTTCCAGTAAAAATAGCTTTTCTGTAATAGATGTTAACAGCCTATGGAGTTAAAGTTATCTTTTTCTTTAATTTTTGGTAGACACCGAGATTGATTAGCCACGAAAATCAGTGTTGTTCTCTGTTATTAATTTTGAAATAAGATAAATTAATGCTGGCTGTTGCCAAGTGTTAGATCATTTCTAAGTTATTACTTTGAAATGTCGGGCCTCTCCGGCCTATGCCGACCTAGACATCGAAAGCTATTCTAACAGAGATAGGGTAAAATAAACCTGTTGCTAAAAGCATTATCTTTCTCCATTTTGCTAAAAGAACTGAGGCCCAAGAGGTAAGTAAAAGACACTTGATTTCAGTCCCTTTATGGAAAGTGGCCTTCGGTTAATCTGTCCAAATTTTTATGTTGCATATTTTGATCTCCCGATTAAAAGTATTTACGGGGCTACTCTCAAAACTAAAAATTTTGAGATATAGCCTGTCAAAACGACGATTTCGATCGTTTTAGGCTATCAAGAATTTTTACTTTGAATTATTATTAACTTTAGCAAGGGAGAAGTGAAAAAGTGAAAGTATGTTTAATTCCAGTAATGTTCAGAATTTTTTGATACTATATATTTTTTACTGAAAGGTAAAAATCTGGAAAAATTCAGATATTTTTCTTTTGAAAACATTTCTTGATTCTTTCACTTTTTCCTTAAAGTTGTCGGTTTAAAAGTGAACAATTCTCGATTGCCTAAAATGAGGAAAATTCTCAAGTTTTGACAGGTTCTATCTTAAAAACTGTTAATTTTTGGAGATTGAGTCCAGTGGGATATTTGTTCTGGAGATCAAAGTCTATAGCATATCAGACAATTTAATCGAGGGGCACCTCCCACGGTGGTAACTATGTGTGGGATTGTTCTTTTTGTTACGTTTAGACTAATGCTATTGGAATTTTCTAATTTATGTTAATGGCTAGGTTTGCAAGTGAATGTCCTACAAGATTCATTGTATTCGTATAGGTCATTTTTTTTCTGCTTTTCAATGGAAAATATTTTGTATTGAACTAGATAGTTTCGTTGTTTCACGTAGGTAGGTAATTTTTCAAAAAATCAGATTTTTATAACAAAGGCTTAATAATGCATTTACCAACATGTTTTAAAGAAAGGGGAGTAAAAAGTCTCGTGATTGTTCTACTTTAGCACCATATGTCTAAAGGCTGTATATGACTGCCAAATTTAAATGCAAAATACAGAACAATGTCTTAGTTATTTTGTGAACATTAATATTTGTTGTCTTGTGTTTTGTATTAAACAGATGGATCCTTCACACTGATGGAAAACAGCTTGTGTAAAATTTGCCGAATTTTTGGTATGTTGTGAACTGACGACCTTCAGAATAAAAGTTTCAACGAACACAATCTCCAAATGTGAACAGTTTTTGAGATGCGGTTTATCGAAATTAAATAATTTTTATCATTTTAGACGATCAAAAATTTTGTTCTGAAACTATTAATTTTTTTTGCCAAAAAATGTTTATTCGGTCCAATAATGATTTACAATTTTTTCTAGAACTGTCTTATCAACTTTTGGTACTTGGGTGATATATATACTTTCTAATTGACACTTAAGAGATGGTAAAACAGTGAGAAAATTCTTGGATCCTTTATTGGATTTATATAAGTATTTTTTGGACAGTTGACAGTTTAAGAGTTAAAAATTTTAATTGTCTAAAATTTGGAAATCGTTTAGTTTTGATCAAGCTATATTTCAAAAACTGTGAATTTTTGAAAGTCGTGTCAGTTGAGACTTGTTAGTTTAGTTCTTGGAGATCAAGCATATGCACGACATATCAAAAATCCAGCCTCTTCCAAAAATGTGGAGGATTTTTCACACCGAATTTAACGTCAGTCATCATAAAACCTATATGCGAAAATTTAAAATAAGACGTTTTTTTGTTTTTTGAAAATGGTTGAATTATAATTTTACCAGCCAAAAATTATGTTGTATAGTAGCTTTACGGAATTAAAAATCTATAAAAATAGTAAAATCGAAACAATTCATTTAGTAAAACAAGTAGACATGAAAGCTAACCTAATGAAGTAAGTGTACACTTGTATTTAAAATTTACAACAAGTCCATGAAACAACAGCGAATGTGAAAATTTCTATTTTAATTTGATACTGTCTATTTGATAATAATCATCTCGGTTTGTGTGGAAATTTTTGTTAGTACGGTTTCTTGGGTTAAGGCATTGTATGTTTAAATGATTATATAATAATTTTATTAGGTTGGTTTCCTCGAATTTTATGTATTAATTTAATATCTAGTAGACGATTTTGTTTGTATTCAGTTAGTTATTTTTAACCCATGCTAGTTTTACTTGTTTCGCTTTAATGAAACATTTTATTATGCTGTTTCACATTATTTGTGAGGACATATCTTCAATATTTTTCTCTTTTAATGTCTTGATATATATTAGTTTTGTCTAAGTTCTACTTAGGTATACTACAAAAATCCCTGATTCTACAATTTATGAAAAATGGTAGTGTTAGGTGCTCTGTATGTGTAGAAGGGCCAGCCCATGTTCCGTTCCTTCGCATTGGATTAAGGGGAAGTCGATTTTTCGTGTATTTCACTTGCTCGCATTTATCTAAAAAAAGGCAAACATGTTGAAAATTATATTTTTTAGATATAAAATGTACAAGATATTGATTTAATAAATACTTGCAAAGTAGAAAAAAAACTTTCAATAATGTGATACATTAATGAATACTGTTTCATTTTTTATTGTCACTTTGATCATAATATTTCAGTTTAATTTGTTCACTGGGTTATTTGTATATACATTATATTTACAAAAACAGCAAATTTTTATATTCTCGGCTTTGGAAGTTTTTCTCTTTAAATTTATTAGAAGCTAAGAATTTAAGGTTCGGGTTTTCGTAAATATACATTTAATACGAATTAACCAATGAACAAATCAAACTTTGATTCGCGTTCGAAGCAGTTATAAAAAATGAAATTGTAATGTTATTCAGTTTTGTTTGACATTGTTAAAATTTAAAAAACATATTTTGCAAGTACTATTGTCAATATCAATATAATACATTTAATAATTTTAACGAACATTTAATTTTCATGCTTTTTACTTTTTTTTATATAAAAGTGTGCAAATGTGGCGTATGAAAGAAAAATTTATTTAATCGAATGTGTTGGGAGCGAGATATGACTTGTGACATAATACGACACCAAGAACTACAATTTCTTGGAAATTGCAGGACTCTGGAATTTGTTGCAGTTTATTTATTATCTTGTAATAGATAGGTAGCTTTGGTCTGGCAACTTATAAACATTATGAGATAATTTTTACTTCTCCTTTTATCCTAGAAATAAGAAAGTGATTAGTTTTGTTCAACAGGGTGCTTGCAATTAAATGTGTCTAAAAAATAATGCCCTGTAAAAAAATTTATAAAAATTCGGTTAGGACTATTATTTAGGAATGGCGTTATTTCAATTTAATTTTCTTTAAATAATAGTGTTGCAGAACGCCATGTACTTTCTGCATCAACGTTGTGTTGGTTCATACATTAAAAAAAAAAGAATCTGGAGAAGATTTTTTTAGAAAGAAATGTATGTACAAACATTACGTTGATGCCAAGAGAATTTTAGATGTATGAGGTTATGCAATACCGTAATTTTCTGAAAATTTGTTTCAAATTATTCGTTAAATTTTAACATAGTCTAATATTTAAAAAAATGTGTGCAAAAAATTATTGCGTTATTTATTATTGCAGACATTTGTTGTGTAAAAGCTTTGGCATTATAGTCCATGAAAAAGTTGCAGAAAAAGGGTTAAAACACAAAAGTTCTATGACAGGGATGAAACAAGAGTACCCTTCTGTCTTCGAGGACGTTGGACACGATGGTGATATTTTTAAGGTTCCCACCCCTCGGCAACTACCCGTAAACTCGAAAAACCACACATATTTCGCATTTTTTCATGGTAGGCATGCGGATAGGTTTTTTTGGCAATATTCGGGTAGGCCGTATGAAATTTAACCATACATCTTACCCTCCCCCTGGGTTCAAACTACCCTCTACACTAATAATAAAATAACCCGAAAAAAAATCAAAATGCTAAATTTGTTTATTTCTGCTTTCGAGGGTGCTCAATACGATGGTAATATTCATTTTTCCCCTACCTTCCATCAGCCACCCCTAAAACCACCTTCTTTTCATATTTATTGATACTGGGCATGTGGGAACTCGTTGGTTCGGGGGGTTTTAAGGGGATTCCGACATTGTAAACATAAAAACCCCGATCCAACAGGTCCTCACGTGCCCAGTATAAAAAAATATGGAAAGAGGGTGGTTGGTGGGGGAGAAATGGATTTTGTCATCGTGTTGAACACCCGCGAAAACGGAGATGAACAAATTTTTATGCATTTTGATTTTTTTGGGGATATTTTAGTATTTAGGAGAGGGGGTAGTTTCAACCACAGAGGGGGATAATATATGATTGAATTTTATAAGGCCTACCCGAATCCTGGCCATAAAACTAATCCACATGCCTACGACGGAAAAACCGCGAAATAGGGGTGGTTTTTCGAGTTTATGGTTAGTTGCTGAGGGTGGGAACTTTAAAAATGACAGCGTCGTGTTCAGCACCCTCGAAAAAGGGGAGGTTATCCATGTTTCATCCCTGTCACAGAACTATTGGGGTTTTTTCAACTTTTTCATGTATTATGTCAAATTTTATATACAAGTGTAGGATGAACTTTATTGATAATATGTCTTATCATTTAAAAATAATTCATATGCTGTTCTAAACCAAGGGCTACTGAATTTTCAATGAGCGTCTGAGAACATTCAACTTTTATGGCGCGTAGTCCTGTTTAAGGAGACAACGCTGGGATGGTTCCGGATCTTTGTGGTGGGGACGTTTTCGTTTGAGGGCTATTTTTCACAAATCAATATCTTTGGCGTATAAAAACCACATACAAAACGTCAAGACGCGAAGACTACACTCAAATACATGATTCGACATGCATTTCGCTAACCATGTTACATCATCGGGAGACGATTGTTTTCAGTTTTAGTTATCTCCCAGTGATGCTCACAGCGCTAGTCGAGTGTGTATTGGAGTGACGTGTTCAAATGTTTTGGCATTTAGTAAAAGGGGTTTTAAATGCCAACGATATTGATACGAGAAAAATATCCCTTAAACAGCGCAGAGTTGTCTGTTTAAACAGAACTACGCGCTAAGAAATTTCTCAGACGCTCATTGAAAACTTAGTAGCTCTTGGTCTAATTTGGAAGTTGTTCACCCTATACTTTTACATAAAATTTGATGCCTTGTCAAACGCTTTAGATTATTTTTGCTCAAATTTGACTTTATTGTAACCCAATTTTCGAATTATTTTGTAACTGAACTGACATGAAGATACGACTCAATTATTGGAAATTCCCAATGGGAGAATTAATGTCCACCCTGCATGAAATGGTTTGCTGTGCCAGGCTTTAAAGACCAATTCAAGTAGAAATAGACAACACTTTCCATCATTATGATCTTGCATTGAAGAATAGAGAGGCTGCTTATCAGAACTTTTGAGCTCAATAAATATTTTAAGTTTGTTTGCTGTTTTTATTTTTAAATCCAGTAAGAATTTCAAGTCGATTTTTCCGTTGGCCAGTTCATTATATATCAAGCCTTTGATTTTGCTAATATTTAAAGTGAAATTTTAACAGATTTTATACGTTTACAATTAATTTGGTTTATCCTGGCTAGGAAAAGTCGATAAGTTCGTCCTTATATTTTTAGTTTCAAGAAAACCTAAAGTTTCGAAGTTTATTAAATTTAAAATATTGTAAATATTGGTTTTTGCCCTTAATTGTACTAAACGCCAGCTTGAAGTATTATAGTCTGGTGAAGTTTCAAAATCGATCAATAAGATATCCTTTATGCAAATTATTGAAAATCATTTAAAGTAATTAATATGCCGGAACTCTTCAAACAATTCATTTAATTAAAAAAGAGCCTATTTCTATTTAAGCGATAGGTGGGGAAAATTTGATGATATATGCCAATAGTTATCAATTATAAATTGTGTATATTCTACCATAAGTTTTCAGCGTCTGAATGAAAAATAAAAATGCATGTAATCGCATTTGTGAATAATGGTCGAAGTTATAAAGTAAAAATGCATATGATTGCATTTGTAGAGGGAAGAATTTTAGAGAAATTTGAAAAATGACGCCAAAAATGTTTCGTTTTCGCGTAACCTCGGAAGATATTCTTGTTGAAGACCTAATTTTTTACAAATATGAGAAAAATTATAAAAATTTCTTCTGTACGTGGGAGACACGACACCTTGAAAGAAAAATATTTATTTTGCAAACAAAAAATTACTGATCTCATGTTGGTTGGCTGCCATTTGTGTTGCTCAGCTCTTTGTTTCTTTATTCATTCCTTTTAGATTTCTGACGTAATTTCTAAACCAAATATTGAAACCGGGTGAAGTTAAATATATCGCCATTTAGGTTTAAAAAATCAGCACCCTGACGCGTCATCTTAAATGCTCCCGTGACCTTGTTATAGAGTTAAAAAGTGGGAAAACATTTTTATCGCAGTTTTAACATCAAAATAACTTAGAAAACCTATTGTACCAAAGTTTTGTTCTCAATTTTTAAGCATGATCGTGAAGTGACATTCAAAATAGTGGTTTGTTTTGTTAGGAGTAAATGTGATACTTTTGTGACGAGCCTGTAGGTAGGCGATTAGACAAGTCACAAAAGTGGCTTTTACTCCGAATAAGACACGTTATTTTTTCTTCAAACGTCGATTAGCTATTAAAAAAATAAAGATAAAAAATTTAGCTGTGCGTTGCCATTAGCCACGGAAATAAAAGTCCGTTCGAGCGGAAGAAAAATTACTTCTATTAGTGCATTGGCAACGCATAACCGTCTGAAATGTCAAACTTTAATGTCATGAAATGAGTAAGAAATGTGATGATTTTTTGACGCTTGAAGAAAAAAAATTGTTTTAATTTTTATAACTTACGCGAGAGGATTTCTCCGTTTTTTGTTATTACATGGCAACAGTAGGCGTTTATCATGATGTAATGAGACGCAATTTTCAAAAGGGACAGAAATTATATTTTTTTTCGAACGTCAGAAAATCATGACATTTCTTAACTCATTTCATGACATTAAAGTTTGACATATCAAAAAAATTTCCCCCTACAAATACATACATGCATTATTGCTCTACCTTCGGCAATTTAGGCAACATTAGCGTTCATAGAAAAAGAAAGACGAATAAGTGAAATTTTGTTTTGGCTCAATAATAGCTCGTCTAGTAGTCATCAGTTTTCCTCATCTAATACTTGATTTTATTTTTGTCAGGGCACAAGTTAATTTCTTGGTAATTTTCTAGAAGTTTTTTAGACTTGACACATCTTACATAGAAGTCGATTGATTTAGAAGGTTAATATTTACATATTTCTCATGGATTTTTTTGATAACTAGAACAAACCTTGTAAACCAAACGACATGCCTGTCTTGTGAATTTAATAATGCATTAAAAATGCAGGTGCTGAAGCAGCTTTTAAGCAAATTAAGGTAAGTTGATTTTTGTTTTATCAATCCTTAATCTTATAAAAATTGAAAAATGCCCCGGACAATTGTTCATGGAAATTAAGTAATGGTAAAATTGTTTAAATTTTTATGTTGTAGCCTTTGACCCTCTAGAACTAACGTCCCAGTAGACACGACCTCTAAAAATGAATAGTTTTTGAGATAGCACGTCAAAGCTAGACAGTTTTCATAATTTTAGGTGATCAAGAATTTTTAACTTTTAATCGATTAACTTTCGGGAAAAATCGATTTCCCTAATGTTGATGGTTTAAAAGTAAAAAATTCTTGGCTATCAGAAATAATGGAAATTGTTAGTTTTGACAGACTATCTCAAAACTGTTTATTGTTGAGGTCGTGCCCAAAGAGAGTTTTGTTCTGAATGTCAAAATCTACAGCATATCAAATTTTTGGGCAATTCCACCTAGACTGTTTCCGTTGAAATTGTGTTGGGTTCTTTTGTGTACAATAGTGAAGTTGAAATAAATATAGCATACACATGCAGAACTGCATTGTAGGGAAAAGTTGATTGCTAATTTCAATACCGTTCTTAATTGAAGCTATACTTATTTTAAATTCCTTTAGTATTGTTGGATATAGATTCTAATTAATTACAAATATGGTTCAGGTATATTGCTAAACTGATGAAGAAATAGTTGGTCTTTATATTAAAAATGTTCACATATTTCTGGAATTCTGAATATGATATTGCAAAGGAGATTTTTCTGTTTAAGACCTGCCCTGCTAAATTTATAAAAGTATCTGAAATTAAGAAAATGAGAGCACAAATACAAGGTCGATTTGCTGTGTAAGGGCCATATTAGATTCTAACCTTAGTTAATAAACTAATAAATTTGTGTTTAACCTTAAGAAAATTTATATGTAAGACCTACCTAAATAAAGTTAATAAAAGGGACATATTGTTATCTGAAATCAAGAAATTAGGCACGCAGGAATAGATGGTTGCATGAGAGTTATATTAGATTTTACTTCTCTGTTCATAGATCACTTTTTATACTAATAAATTTACAAATAGGGCGTTGCTTATAATGTATGACATCCTTAAATTTTTATTAACGATCGGCCCACCATTAATAGGTTTTCAGTTTATTATTTCTAAAAAAATAATTCAAGTAATACTGGTAAATGTTTGGTAAATTGTTACACTTTTCGAGATATTTTTTATTTCAATATCCTCACTAGAGGTGCGCGAGTTGGGGTTGTTTACCTTTAAGAAACGAAGAACATTGCCAGCCATATCTTTAGTTCTGTTTTGTCAAAGTCATAAAAAAGATTGTAAGTATATTTGATGAAACGCTATTTTGAAAACCAAACATCTCGTGTCTATTAAGTATCTCTCAATCTGCGTACTTTATGAACGGATAAACTCGAGTTTGTTTTGTCAGGGTGCTTGAGATATTATTAGCTCATGTTTGCTATAAAATAATGACTAATTGATAAAAATTAATAAACAATTCTAATTTTTAGTTAAGATCGAACGTGACGGTATCAGTAATTGAGATATTAACTCAGTTTGCTGTAAAATCGTGCGTTTAATTCATAATCAAATGATAAACAATTCTAGTTGCTAACTTTTATTTAGGGTCGAACGTGACGATATCCGTATATAAATAAAATTCATTTAAGAATTAAATACGAAACTACCGAGTTATACAATATATAATATTGGTTTTTGGTTTCGGTTGGGCTAGCCTAAACTAATCGTTGAAATAAATGTAAATACAAGGAATTTAATAGAACACAGTTTGTTGAGCGTTAATTTTTAAGCGTCCTTCCTATCTAGTGCCGAGGATTAGTTTTATTTATTTCACTTCAGTTCTCAAATTCTGCATCAGTTTAAATTTTTGAAGATGAATTCGAGGAACGATCGCGAGTTTGGTCGCGATGATGAAAGCAAATGAGAATCACAAATGTTGAAATTTAAATTCCGCTAAGCTGAAACTGTGAATTCGATCAATAGTGATCTCGGAAAATTACAAAACCTTTTGTTTTGGTCAGTGGCGTTGTTTTTTTCGCAATATATCAGTACTTGTCACCGTCATACCTCTGGTGAGAGCAAAGAAAAAGCTATCGTGAAAAGTGTAATTACTAATTTTCACTTACCAACTACATGGTAAAAATATAATTAGAAGTTGAAATAAAGAAGTGCCTGGGGATAAGAATTTTTGCTGAAATCTGAAGTAAACATTTCAAGTATTCCTGAAAGTTTCAGGCGTTATGAGAATTTGGATGTTTATTTAAACGATGGAAATTACATAGCATAAAACATGTTTCTATTGCATTTTTGGTCGTATTGCATAAATAAAAATATAATTTATATATCAAAATAACGAAACAAAATTGAATTGAACGGATTGACGGATAAAGATGTTAAGTAATAAATAAATCGGGAATTTTGCAGAACACTTAGTGAATTGTTCTAAAGAAAACAAACGTAGCCTTTTTCATTTCAATGCCTCGATGCATGTACATAGGGGCGGATCAATGATTTTAACTCGCTAATATTTATTTTTAAGAAAATGACTTGTAGCAATTGTATCCTCTTAAAATATGCTAAGCAATTCTAATCAACAGATTTTTACGTACATGAAATTTTCGTAAAATTCTAAGAAAAGGGATAAAGGTGGTGAGCCGTTGTCAAGATCATAGATTTAGTGTTAAAAGTCGTAGCTATACAAGCATACTTGAATACTATCCCCACTTTGATTCGTTTCGTATTTGGCAGGTAGGTTTATACCAATATGTGACTAATTTACCCCAAATGCCAATTTTAAAAAAAATTACAATAGAAAGAAATTTCGAAAAATAAAAAAAAATTATATTTTCTTAAAATTGATAGAATTGATTTTGATTTCTGAAAAATACGTTGTACAGGGTATTGAGACAATTCAAAAAAATACATCCAGTTCCTCAAATGAGAAGGGGTTAAGAGGATTATTGAAATTTAAAAAAAATCCGTAAATTTTTTGTTGGAATAACCTGTTTTTTTTTAAATATACTCGTATCCAATGTAACAACACATATTTTTTGGGATATTTATAACCAAACGATTATTCATTGTGAAAAGAGAATAAGAACGATATATATTTTCCTCTAATATATATGTAATTCCATGAGAATAAGGGTTCAACTTAATTTCTAGCTTTCGACTCTATAAAATAATTATCATTTGGACAATTGCGCGCTTTTCTAATGTATACCTTTTGTATTGTCTTGCGTAAACAGCTAACTGAGAATTTCTGTAAGTCTTACAATTTTCGACAAGTATCTTGCATGGATAAAACACGAAACCTGTATACAATTTCCAACTAATGTGTCTGGACTGTACCTAAAATATTTGCCAGCTCTCGCAACAGAACCGGATTGGTTCAATTCTTCGGTTATCAACTGACTTTGTTTACCCTTTAACGCTAGCACCAGTGCGGTAAAGCCCTTTAGCTCCAGCACGACTTGCGCGTCGAAAACCACGATCAAGAAAAATTTGTCGCCTTCATTCATTAATTGGCAGAAATCATGTGAATCTTCAATGAGATTTTTAGCAACGGTGATGGGGCTCAATTCGTAGTTTTGCGCAGCAACATAATATGCTACCGACCACGTGTCAAAATCCACTCATTAAGAGAGAGAATCGTAGAACAGTGGGATTCGAAAGTACGTAGTGAGGGTACTGCAGCGCTAAAGCTGCTCAAGCATCGAACTGGCTAGTGGATAGTGGATGAGGTATCACTGTTTGAAACAAATACACGGGCAAAATAGGTATTAGGGGGGGAAGTATAAGTTGATGAACCAGTACGTAATGATTGTGCTTGATAATGCAATGGGTTTATGATTTTAATATTTAACTAAGTTCCTTAAAATGGCAAAATTTGATTGTGGGCCTTGACAGTTATAAATAATAAAAGAATAATAATTTATTATTGAATAAGTGTTTACGGATACAACAGTATACATTCCTAAAATAACACAATTCATCTTAGTAATTGTATAAAAAGCAGTGGTGGTAGCATTTCAATGCCTGATGGTTGCGAAATCTGTGAATTTTTATAATTTCTGGTTCGCACAAAATGATCCTGCATGTCTAGTACTCGTCAGGTTCTGTACAGATAGTTAAAGGTTTTTGACGCGTAAAAGATTTCCACTATAATTTATCGCTTCTCTGATGGCGAGCGTATGTACTGTCACGAATTAACATTATAAATAACATTTTAGAGACATCTGTAGCGTGAACTTAGCTAGGTGACTAATTTCTAGAGATAGCGTGTAATCTAAATCGTAAGGGTAGCATGTATTTTTCAAGAGTTCGTGAGAGAAATTGTCTTATGCGAAATACTTGTGGAAAATCGGAATGTCTGCCGAAGTTATCAGTAAACGATTTACGCAAGACAATACCAATCCTGTGATAGAGGAAGACAATGACGAGGATTAGGTGTATAGTATATTTTAAAAAACGTATTGTCCAATTGTTACTTATTTTATCGAGTCGTAAGCTAAAAATTAAGTCTCCTCCCCATTCTCATGGATTACATACGTTTAGGGTCCAATATAGTTTCCGTTTTTTTGACATGAAGTAATCATTGATCATATTCCAAAAAATGTGTTACATTGCAGAGAAAAAATGGCGAAGTACCAACAAAAAAATACATAAAAAATGTTCAATAATTTTTTTTAACATCTTTAACCTAACCTCTTCTCATTTGAAGGATTGTGTGTTTTTTTAAAATCGTCTTAAATACACTGTACAACATTTTTAGCCATTAAAATGGGTTTCACCTCGCCAATTTTGTAAAAAATTGCATTTTTTGTTTTCTTGAAACTTCTAACTTGTAAACATGTTTTTGATAGTTTGCACTTGGGGTAAATTTATCATGTCAGGAACTTACCTTTTAAATATGAACCAATTCAAACGGAGAGCAGTTCAACTCCATGGTTACCCAGTGAACTCTAAATAGAGTTTTGTGCTTACCGGCTATATGATCTTTACATCTTGCGATGTTGGCATCATTTGAAGAACTATGAATGCTGCTTTAATAAGAGTTTATGCGTTTACCAGAAAGTAAAATAGTTTTTAATAAAACCTCGTTTTATATTAATTACATGTGTAATTGAGCTGTTCATAGAATCTGTAGGGGAAACTGTCATATAGAACTGTTAAATATTTTAAATTATAATCGTTAATTTTACATACAAAGCTGAAAGGTATTTTATTGAATAGGTACTTTACAACGACAAAATAAATCATTAGACTTCAAGGAACTCGAGGCAGACATCAATTCAATTACAAATTACAATTTTTAGTCTCGTATACCTGTTTAAAAAATGCAATATAACAACAGGTAGGTTATGGGACTGGAGAATCCTATTTTTCTATCTCCGCGGGTTATTTTACTCCCCCCCCCCCCCCTACTCTTGTCGTAAAGACGGGCAAAATCAATTTTTGTGGAATACGTAGCTTTAAAATAGTTTGTAAAGAACCAAATTCTCGACCGACAACTTTTGTAGAAACAATTTTTCTATACAACAGATAGTTTAAAAATGCAAAGTGATGGAAGTTTAACAATCTGTTTTGTTCCAAAAATGTATTACTCTAAGTTTCAAATTTTCACGAAAGTGGATGACTGTTAATTATTAATGATACTATTTATCTGTTTAATTATTATTAAATATTTTGACAATTCAGTAGTACTACCGTTTATTTTTTGTTAAACATTGCAATATAATTTGTAAATTATTAATCATAGAGAAAAAATTGCATACAAGTGTTGTCGAGAATTTTGTTCTGTAGAAAAACCATAATTACCTTTTTATGGGATTAACAGAAAACGGGTTATTTCGAAAAAACTAATTTAAACCCCCTCTAGGACAAGATAGCGAGAAAAAATTAACTCCTCGAAAATTTGGATGAGTCCCTCCTCCGCTCCCTACAGTGTCTACCACAAATAGAATTTTCCTTATATTTATTTAATGCTTCAAATATAGGTATATATTGACTGGAGTATCGGCGATTTAGAACAAAATTGTCCAAGACTTCATGGTAACATTAGAAAGGATGGAATATGTACTATTGGGAGAATTATGTTAATACTGCAGTGTACATAATGTTGACTCAAGTGTGGATTCTGATTTTGCGACGATTATGAACTATTAACAATGAACATTCTGAAAATGCCAGAACTTGTGTTTTCTGCTGTTTGACTTGAAACGCTGCCAAAATGAAGTTTGATAGACAAAAATAGTTGGGGGCTTTTTGTAGAACATTAAATTTTCTACAAAACTTTTGCAAGAGTGCTGCTGTTTGTACGGTTCCCCGTTCAGGTGTGGGAATTGATTTAATTATGTTTGATGCGGTGCACAGTGAAGTATTTTTCTGAATAGTTTTAGAGAAAGAAATTTATATAGGTATAAGTCTGGGAGATCTAGATTTGTCTGAGTAAAGGAGACGGAGCCTTTCAGTTTATAATGGGATCCGAACCGTTTCTTGGGGATGATTTAATTTGAAAATTACTCCGCAGTGGGTAGGGCTTAACTCACTTCACTAGGTATGCACAGAGAGAAAGCTAGACGCGCGCTAACCCACTGAGCTACCGTCGCGTCCCCCGCTAGATTTTGAATTTGCTGATTTACGAATATGTTAGATTTTTCAAAAATAAAATGGAGGAATCATTAAGGTGGATTAAAATTGTCAATCTGAAAAATAGAGATATACAGGGCTGGTCACAGGCCCAGGCAACTGGCAAGGGCGCCACGATTAGGAGCGTCAAACCTCGTGTAGACAAAATCAAAAACAAAATCTTAGCAATTAAAAATAACATACTCAATTGTTGATATTGATGAACTAATTTGTGAATTTGCAAGACGTATTCAATTTTTATAGTAATCATTTTTAAGTAGTTATTTTGTTATTTTAGTTCATTACAAAAATATATTTGAAAAAGAAAGCGCTTGCCTCGTTTACTTGAGTTTCACTTTAATGCTTGTTCAATCAATGTGAACGATAATTTAAAATTATAACATTGATATAGTTAACTATTGTTTATCGCCTTGCTCTTTGACCTTTTTAAAAAAAACTATTTGAAAAGAAAGGGGCGCCAGTATTGAACTTTACCTAGGCTAAAAGTATGTATTGGACCGACCCTGGAGATATATTCTCGTTATAGCTACACCTGAAATTATAATTTTCACGAATAAAGTGTTGAGTTCAATGTGGCGAACTGGAGGTTGTTTTACTTCCGTCGCTAACCGGAAGGAAGTATGTACTCATGAAAATTACTTCGAGGTTTCTTAGGATTTTCAATTTCAGATTTTATGCAAGTTGCGACAATAGGTTTTTCAATTCCGTCTGTTGGCACTTGCCAAGGATTGAAACAGGAAAATTTACTGTGAGAAGTACACGGAGAGGCATGTGACGGACCACTAATATTTTGCATGTAATTTACACATTGAAGAGATCTGTAATTTTACTGATGAATATAGTGAATGATCGCTATAAAAATTATTAGGGAACGACGGAGGAATATAATCTTGAAATGTAATTGACACTATTGCCAAAGTTGACAACATGGCAAATACCAGGCGGTCTCTCAAAAATAGCAAACTAAGGAGGTAAAAGAAGAGTGGTCAGCAAGATAATGTTTAGATATTTAATGCTCTAAAAAAGACCCAGCGATTGTTCTCTGTCTAGTATAGTTTCGGTAACGCTGAAATTAAATACTAGAAAACACGATTTTTGGCATATTTTCAAATTTAATTAATTCGAGAACGTCGCAAAGCGTCCACAAATTGAGCTTAAAAATGTGTTCAGTATAATCTACCGCATTATGGAGCTTTCATTCTTTTGCAAATTATCGTGATTTGAAACATTTAATTCTTGTGAAATTAGAGCAGAGACAAAGCATCCCCCCACCGCACTAAAAAATTGTCTCAGCTTCATGTCCCGTAGGCAAATTGGTATGGAGTTTGAGGATGCATTATGTATTGTAGATAAAAATCGGCAATAAAAAAGAGTCTGATTATATGGTCAACGTAAACTGCAGACGGCAAATATCCGATGGAAAACGGTCAGCTAAATAATGGATGAAACAGCTGCTTTAAAAAAATTTACATACTACTTTGTATTGATGTATTTAATTATAGACCCAAAAACAAAAAAATAGTATAGTCCAGGTCAGCGCTTCCCGGCACTCAAAAAACGCAACAAAAACTTTACGGCATAATTATTATCGCCGCGGGCCATGCGGCATGCCTTTGATCAAACAAGCCGACGCACATTTAAAAACTTATAGAGGTAAGCGAGTCAATTTCTGAACGAAATAGTACAGAGTACCGGTATTTTAATGAGGTCTTTTTGTTGCATTTTTTGAGTGCCGGGAAGCCCTGACCTGAACTATAAGAGTTCTCTTACTAAAAACAAATGGATTGTTTAGATAGCAATATTGTGATGCAGTACATGGAATGATGGATATTATAGACGTCTTAACGTGCGTCGAGACTTTTAGTGGAATTTCCTGCTGTTAGATCAATTCTCGCCTATCGTATTAATGCTTTAGAAGAGTATAATGACTGGAAGCTGGAGGGATTTGCCGAAACAACGTATCATCGGAGTTATAGTGTGTTTAAGGTGACTCAATTATCTTTTATCTTTAAGGAGAGTGTTTTATCGTCTTTAGAATTAGAAGGAAATAAGGAGGTTAAAGTTTTGCTAGGGAAAATTAATAGAATCTGCAAGAAATGTTTTTTTAATTGAAACTATAGAACTAAACTCGTGAGTGGAACGAAATATACAAAGTTGACATTTAAATCTGACAAAAGTATCGAGAAATTATACTAAACATAATTTACCTTCAAATTTGTAAAAATTAATAAATAAGTTCATTGGATGTACAGTTTAAAAACGAATTACATACCGTACTCACTTCTAAATGTTTATTTGATATTATTGTGATATTTGTATAGTTTTTAGATTTTGTTTCATTTATGCTCTTGGATCGAGTTAAACAATTTAACCATAAAAGCTATTTCAAGAAATAAGGCAATGAATGAAAGCAAAATGGAAGATGTTATATTTGAAAGATCAAGTTCGCTTGAGGTGAAGAATTTACATCTTCCAGAAATGAAGTAGTACCTGGTCATAAAATCAAAATAACTAACGCTTGTAATAGACTTTGATTAAAATTAAGTTTCTTACGCTGGGCTTGGGTCCTAGTGAAGGGGGGCGTTTTCGTATGAAAACTGTTCTACCTAAATCAATATGTTTTGTATATGACAACCATTTTTATATGAATACACTTGAACACTACGCCTGAATACATTACTTGACGCGGGTTTGGCTAACCATATTTTTACTTCTCGATGATGCTAACATAGCGAAATAGCGGCGAATGGTGTATTCGTAGTGTAGTGTTGAGGTGTTCTGATGTTTTAAAAATGGCTTTCATACACTAAACATAGTGATTTGGGTAAAATAGTCCTCATATGAAGACACCCCCATCGCTGGAACTCAAGAGTCTAGGATTGTGTTCTTAAATTGAAGCGTGGTTCTTGACAGACTTTTAAAACGTCAGTAGCTCTGTGTCTAATAACTCAATAATATTGGAGATCGATTGGCCACAACTGATATATTGAAAACTGAAAGACTAAATTTCAACATGGTGTTTCTAGAAACGACGCAATGGAAGAAAATTAATTTAATCTATCCTTTTTTCCCGATTCGTCTAGGGGCGGTGACCCTAGGATGGCTTCTGAAAATATGAATTAGTTCACATGTTTTAGCTGTCTAGTTTAGCACTTCTGGTATTAGCGTAAGATAATGTATGTTGAATATCGTCATTCTTAAATGCATGCATGACGAATTTATTTTAAAAAATTCTTAGGTTCATGCCGCTATCAAAATTGTTGACCATGAATCTGTCTGTATGACAATTTCCTTGCCAGAATTTATATTCACTCCCTATCTGTCTAAGCTCCAATATGTTAACACAATTCCAGCCACATATTAACTCGTCAGTGAATATTGAATGCTAATCAACACAATAATCGATATTTGGCTGTTTTAAGCGTAAACAAATCAGATAATTGATCAAGCTGCATCAGTATCATATTTTATAGTAGTTAATTTTGTTGCAGCGAACGACAGGTAAATCCACATGCTTCTAAAAATTGCTAAAGTACGTCGAACAGATGTATATGTTAAAACTCTCGCCTTATATGCGAACACGTAGTTTTAAACTTGAAGTTGAACTTTCTATGCCCCCGAATCTCTACCATTCCATGAACTCTTAAGAAATAATAAAATGAGGTTTACTTTTTAAATAGTTATCTCAAACTTTTGTACCGATTTCAGTTTGCAATAGTTCGGAGATTTCTCAATGAATTTTTAGAATAAAAATTGCAAATGGGGAACTTATTTTTTAGATGAAACATATGTAAGAAATGGCGAAGGATCTGGTGTCACAGTATTTGTACTCGCTGAAACAACTGGTCATACTTTGTCGAATTGTTTGTTTGTTTGACATCGCGTAAATGAAAACGGCCGAGCCGATTCTGAGGAATCTTTTTGTAGAATGTTCAGTACATTTCCAGTTAGGTAGAAGAGTATTAATTAGGCGCATATATTATATTATATCTCCTTTTCACGTAGATAGACCAGTCGCCAGGTCGAACTGAAAAACATATCAAAAAATGCATTTGCAACGGTTTTTGCAGTGGTAGTTCGAGTTCAGAATGCGTAAATACCGTTTTAAATCTTACAAAAGATTTTACCGCTAGAACCAGTTCATTATAGGTCTCTTTTAGACATACTAAAAAATAAAATTAGTATGTCTAAAAGATGCCTATAATGAACTGGTTCCCACAGTAAAATTTTTTGTCCGATTTAAAACGATACCTGGCCACTCGCCTAAGAAAGGACATTTATAAACTTAAAGTTTATGTTCGAATATTCTACCTTACTTAGTATAGTAAGGATGTTATACTTTCAAAACAAGAGAAAATTTCAAAGTTCCACAAATCTTGATCTGAATTAAAAGAAACATTAAACCGCACCCAAAAAATAAATATTTTTTTCAAAACGTGTTGAATAAAATTTCAGTGAATTTTACAAAAGGCTATTTACTTACTGGATTAATGAAAACCAATATTAGATTGACGTTATCTTAGCAGATTGAGCCTATACTGGTATAGTCGAGTCCATCAGTTCCCGGCACTCAAAAAAGCAATAAAAACTTTGCGACATATTTATTATCGCCGTTGGGCCCCCAGTGGCATGCTGTCATCAAACAAGCCGACGCACATAAAAAACCACATAAAGGTAAGCGAATCAATTTGGGCACGAAATAGTACAGAGTACTGGTATTTTAATGAGGTCGTAAAGTTTTTGTTGCGTTGGAATGGATGACCTCGACTATATCAGACGAATTTTTTTTTGTATAAATATAGTCGATTTCGAAGAGCTAATCAATAAATAGGGCGGAATATCTGTCATAGTTTTAATGGCTGTTTTTTAAGCGGCATTAAGAACAAACGAATCCGTGTTTACCAATGACCTCTAGCAATACTATGACTAGGCATTTACTGCGAATTAAATAATAAGCTTTTCTTTTGCAATTCTGGGTACTAAGGCAGTTACAAGTACGCAAGTTAATTAATTGATAATAAGAAAAAAATCCATTACTTTGTTCTTAAAAAGAGATACATTTTAATAAAATTGTCCTAATCTCAATAAAATTCCCGTATAATAAAAAATATGCGAGGTATCAAAAATCGGCCTAATTTGTTTTTCCCAATTGGTCCATAGATGAAATTTCCAAAAAAGTCCTAATAATATTATAACCGAATCGTTTAGAGATTTGAACATTAAGTACCTTATAACTTTGCATTAACGCAACTTGTTGTTCAGCAGCGTAGATACATTAAAATTTTAATAGTATATTGTGCAGTAAAAAGCAGAAAATGAGGCTCATTTTGCACGAGTGTGAAAATTTGCTGCCTTCGCCTTCGGCTCGTGCTACAATTCATACGAGTACAAAATCGTCATTTTGTGCGCGTTACAATCTAGACATTTTCTACGACAACATACTACTCGTGTTTATTATTCTGACGGAAATACTGATGACATTGGAATATCTCGTCACTAGTACCATATTCTCAAAGTCGCCTTCGCTCTAGCCGCCGCACTAGTCACAGCCCCCCTGACACAATGATTCATAATGCATCGGTTACTAAGCAATAAATGCAGTAGGTCTTAGGTCGTCGATGGAGCGAATATTTTGCTATGCAACAAGAGTACCTCCCATCCCCCCGTTTTCGCGGATGCTGAACTCGATGGTGCTGGTAGAATTTCTTCCGACCACCACCAACCTCGACTACCGAAAATCTTTTTTATATATAAAAACGGTCGGCATATACATTTTACCGGTGAAATAAAAAAAGTCCATGTCATTTTAACAGTAACATCGCAATAACAATTTCTGTTCCCATGGATGTTCTAATCGTGTAGAGGATCCATTTAATATCACCAATCCAAGGTTGTCTGCAATATTAATATTTTGCTACCGATGTTATCACTTTTTGAAGAACCCCGATACCATTGTGGGTATTTAAGGGGAGATCATTAAAACTCAAAGCCAGTCTCTGGATGATTTTGACATGGTTAGCGAAACGCGCGGCGAGTAGAATTCAAATGTTTTGGCGTCTTGTAAAAGTGGCTTTTAAACACCAAAGATATTGATTTGTGAAAAATAGTTCTCATACTATGTCCCCACCGCCAGGTTTTGGATCCACCGTCGAGTTGTTTCCTTAAACAGGATTACACACCATGGAGGTTCCCAGGCGCTTGAAAAATTCAGTAGCTTTTGTTCTATAACTTTTATTGTACGTTTTAACGCTGTTAAGAAGTTTTTTCCCAGGAAACATTTTCTATAAAATTAGCCATAACTCGACTTGGTAAAAGTCGAATTTACTTATTACGTAAAATTGACTAGAAAAGATACCTCCTATTTAAATTTATCAAATGATTCTAATTTATACTTGAATTTTACGTACATTATACCAAGAAATTTACCTCATACACAAATCTGCTTAAAAGTAATTTAACCAAATCATAAAGGGAAAACCACCAAAAAAATTACCCCAAGGATAAATTATCTTTAAGGTAAAATTAGGTAACATTAGCTTTTTGGCAACTAAAAATCGTCTTTATAGTAGAATATCCTACTAGGTAAATTTGGTTGGAAATCCTACGTAATTTTATACTTCCCTAGTAACCTATTTTGTTTTTTTATTTACTGTCCGTTAATTAAAGTAATATTAGATCGATATTGTAGAAAAATTCTACCTTGTTTATCTACTTAACCAAATAGTCGATTACTCATTTAGTTGACCTAAAAGTCATCCTGAAAAAAATAATTATTAACTTCTTTGTAGCAATTAGGTACTTGGAAAATCTACCACAAAGTAAATTTGACTATAATTTGTATTATTCAGGTTATTTTAACAATTAGGTTGTTTAGTTATTGTCTTCGTCATTATTCTTGAGAATTTCGACCATTTTAAAAAAACATTACTGTTGTAAACTTGATTCATTCGTGGTGTAAATAGAGAAATGAGTGCGAAAAACAATAAATCGTATAAATATATTACCTGTTACAAAGAGCTCCTCTATACCACTTTCGATGTAAATAAAAATTTACACTTAATAGGTGAAATGAGGTAGCAGTTTAAAACTAGGGTGACCTAAATATGTTCTATTTACCTGTAGGAAAAGTTTTGATGAAGCTTACAATAATTCTTTAAATAAGTAAAGTTAACATGTCATGAACTTTAAGGTAATTCAACTTGATAAAAAGCTACGTGTAATATACCTAGAATTTCCATAGTCATATTAACTTTTAGGTCAAATTAGCACAACAAGCCATATTTTCTTAGCATAATTAAAGTACGATTCCAAAATTCAAATTTTCAAAATGAATCTAGAAGAAACGGATGAAAATGCCAACAAAAAAAACAAATGTTTTTTAAAGTCGTACACAACTAATGCAACATATTTATATCAGAATATTATTATAATCTTTTTACCCTATAATAGGAATTTTCTTATTAAAGAATATTTTGGAGGGGCATTGTTATTTTTCAAAGTAGAAGCGTTAACATGCACGACAAAATTTTCTTCGCATTAATTTCAACAAGCGTAAACTGCAGATGCATTGCAATTACATTATATATATTTTTGTCATCGACATTTATTTATTTTGAATCTTTGCTGTCAATTAGGTATATGTTTTAGTTGTGTTGGTACCTTCCAGCAATATTTCTACTGGTTATAGATAAAAATACCAAAAAATTATAAAATTCTTCTTTTTGTGCACTTGCGAGTCGCACGTCATCTGCAAATATGTTCGTAGTTTCTACCTATAGCTAGTTAAATCAACGTCGAATTGACGTTAAACTGACGTCAAATTTCCTTAGACAGGTATTACTAACCAAACGTACTGGGCTACTTCAATGTAGATTTAGATGTAATTATACCTATTTTGGTTAATATAACCAAATTTCGACGTCTTATTTCTCCACTTACGTCGAATCCACGTCGCGTCAGCGTATATTTTGCCTAAATATGGTTAAATCTAATTTTGCAACTAATACATAATTTAGGTAGTCTCGACGTTAAATTAAACCAAAATGTTTACTGGGTTTAGATTTGAAAATTTTTCTGAGATATCCGAAGGGCACGAATAACTCACAAATGATAAGATGTAGAAAAAATTTTAACTTAAAATTCTCAAATTTTCATTTTTATCATCTCGATCCTCGGGCTTCCGATCGCCTAACTTTTGTTTTTCTTATGAACGAACGCCTATCATTTCTTAAGTAATTGAATTTTCAGTATCTTAATTAAAATAGCAAAAATTTCCTTAGAACATTCAGGCACTAAAAATGCGACAGGCTCTACGTTTCTATTTTCAAATATGGTACTTAGTCTTTCTGAAGCGATGTTGAGCTCTGAGAAGCTGGTCAATTTTGTTCTGGCCACCTGACCTGTAGAAGTCTTGGCAGTATATTTTCACAAAGCCGTGAAAAAAAGAAAAATGCAATCATGTAATTCCAATAAGTGTTTCTTCAAAAAACTGTAATCCAATATATCGTGCATATATTGCTATCTCGAGAACAAGTTTAGGAAAAGTTCTTCAAAAATGCATGTGCATGAACAAAAAATATATAAGGCATCGTATTTGTTAAATAAACCAAGGACAATATGTTTTAAGTTATTAAAATATATATTCTCGTTACCTTGCAACAATGTTCGAGAGTTGCCCAGTGGAAAATGTAAAAGATATCCTTCAGTCGAAGAGCGGTTAGAAGAATATTCGTTTTGGAGGTTTGAAAGAAATGCAGATTTTTCAAATCATATGCTTCATTGCGTTTATTTTTTCAGATTGAGATTCATACGTAAAAAGCCAGCAGATGGTTTAATGTGTTACGTGTGCCTTGTAAAATATAACACAGCAGAAGATTTAAAAAAGCATGTGCATACACTTCCAGAGATTTTCTATTGCACAGACTGTGCTGGTTATTTTGACACAACACACAGTTGTTCGAAATCAAAAATATTATGTGCATTTTGCAAAAAACCCTTAAAAGGCGTTAACGTAAGTAAGCACAAATGTTTTCACATATTTACCAGGGATGATCTGGAGAAGCTTAAAGTTTCAGAATATTACGATTGTGAATTATGTAATTCTCGAATCTCTATAAAGGAAATCGTCAGTCATAGAAGAATGTGTGAAGTACCTGACAAGAGATCTGCAAAGTGTAACATTTGTGATATTATATTTAACAATTATAATGAGTACAGAAGACATAGAACCAAAGAGCATAACGGTCCGAGAAAAAGAACCTATAATTGCAAGCCGTGCCAAATAAAATTCGAAACCCGAAGCGCATATAGAAGACATAGATATCAAGTTCATGATGAGAAGTATCAAATTTGTTTCATGTGTGGTAAAACTGTAATGAATTTAAATCAGCACGTCAAATCAGTTCATGGAAATCCAAACGAAGTAAAGTGTTCCCAGTGCAATAAGACTTTCTCATGCAAAAAACATTTAAACCGCCATATGCTAGTTCATAGCAACGATTTCAAACACAAGTGCACGAATTGTGGAAAAGGATTCAAAACGCCATTTTCTCTAAAAGTGCATAAACGTTCACACGATGCCGTGAAACCGTTTGAATGCGGCGTGTGTTTGAAAACTTTTACAACGAAACAATGGAGAGACAATCATCTTAAAACGCACTTCTAATTATTGAAAATATTGGATTAGAGAAACTTCCTGTGCTGTATATTTTTACATTTGTTTAATAAAAAGTTGTTTTTAACTGGTTGATTCAATCAATATCCATCTGTATATTTAGAAAAGCAAGATCGGCCAAGATGCAACAATTAAAGTGCAATAAACCCGTCGCCATGCACTTTTGTAAAACAGGCCTTTGCAACGTTTTTGTTTATTGGGAGGTCGATGGGAGGGGCAAATGCTAGTACAATCCTAAAAGTGCGGCGTTTTTTGATTATTGCGTCATTCGCTATAAAAAAGGATTGAGTGCCTTTATGCTGAATTGTCTCGGGTCCCGTTGAAGTTTAATTAAATTTTAAAGAACCATTGTAATCGCTTATTATGTATCATATTTTTTTTGTAAAACAAATATTTTGCGACTTCCATACAGCAGAAGTATGTTTTTAAAACGTAAAACACAGACGTACTGTACGAACCATGCACTTCCAATTACGATTTAAAGTAGAGACTATTTAAAAAATCCCCGACCACAATAAAACGTGCAAAAAAGAAAGCTACAGAGTATTCCTTGTCTTGATGCAAATCAAAAGCAACAGTCTTATTGCAGGGAAAATCCAATGGACGCCCCTACAGAGAGTAAAATAATAAATCACATAAGTCCTAGTGTTCTACCTTTTACCGTGTACCTGAGGAAGAGAGAAACATAGTTTAATGTGAGGGTGAATTTTGTATCGTTTTACAAACTGCTTGATGTCGCTGGTGGGATTTTGCTCAGGTCTGCGTATAGTTTCAGAATTAAAAAAAAATCTAAATAGTGAATCGCCCGATTTCATTTATGAGACTGCGCTAAACTATTTTGTATTTATAAACCAGATCACTTTTAGCAAATTATGGACAATTTTTTTCAACTGTATAGTTTCAGTTAAAATGTACACATAATCGTAATTAAAAATTACTTCCTCCGTACCTGTGATTCTAAGGATATCTTGGGTTGGTGCTCTTCCTTCCTGACAAAGACATTAGGTGGGTACTTGCGAATTTCTTGCCTATGATTTGTTTACAACGGAGAAAGATGACACAAAGCTGCAGCTTTCTTTGTTGCACGTTATGTTGCGGTATAGGACTTTTTAAACAATCTCTACTATAATATACACATATTATTTCCTTTTATTTGCGTTTTCTACCACATGTATTATCCTCTTCAAAAACAAATCACCGAGTCTACAAAATAATAGAATTATTGGAAAAAAGCCTCTGCACCTGTGATGTTTACGTCAAAGGAACAGTCAGAGGTTAGTTACCTTTTTAACAAATAAAATAATATGAATCGTAATAAAATAGAAATAATGTATTTTGTTGACGTTTCGAAAAGTACTCTCTTTCCGTTTTCAAAGCTTTTTTCGAAAAACTCTTAGTCGTTGTGTACGTTAAATACACAGCTTTAAGATTCTGTTTATGCTATTTCCGTAGATACTTACACAGAACTGATGATATTTTCTTTTAGATAATGCTGAGTTTTATTAAGTTCTTTTTTAACATTGGTATCCAGGTTGTACAAATAGAACAATTCGATACGCATTTATCTTCATTTAATAAGATTATTGCTGATTCCTTAATTTTTCTTTTTTTGTTATCTGCCTCTTAAATTCTTGCCGAGTCCCTGTTTATTCTATATCCGTTTTCCCAAGCATGTTCAGAAATCTTTGATTTCTGAATTTCATTATTTCTAATGTAGTTCTTGTGCTCATCCAACCTCACACTGAAAGGTCTGGATGACTCACCCACATACATTTATCACACTCGCAGGAGATATCCCTGCTAAAAATGTCTCATAAAAACTCATAAAAATATATATAAGATTTGACAAGTTTCTAAAGCCAAAAATACGTAAGAGTTGACAAGATTCTAAAAGATTCTATATGTGTATTTGAAACAGTAATAAAGAGATAGACAACGAGTTTTGATAGGATTTTATGCGTTGTACTACTGGAAGTGGCGAGAATATTTAGATAACTTCTAAATGTTTTTTATAATATATAATCCGTATTTATAAGTTTTAATGACTTCTTCCAAAACATATTTTATGAGTTTATATAACCTTTTATATGTGTATTTGAAACAGTTTATTTATTTATATTATTTAGTATTAGTATTTATAAGATATGGTAAGACTGTCAAACTTCAATGATCATTTCCAAATTACATTTTCCTATACAGTTCCTAATTACAGTTCATATAACATTTACCGGTGTATTTGAAGCAGTATCCAAGAGTATTTATGAGATATAGTCAGTCAGTGGAACTTTCAACGATCATTCTCTAAAAATATTTTATGAGCTTATATAACCGTCTATGTGTATTTGAAAGAGTTTTCAAGAGTATTTATAAGATATGGTAAGATAGTGAGAAGGCAGCAATTTATTTATTATTTACTTTTATAACTCATTAGATAATTTTCAATGAACATCAAACAAGTATACAAAATAAATTCATTGGTGGCAATAAGCCAGCAGCGATAGTTCCAATTTAAATTTAATAAACCGGAAAATTGTATAAGATATCTGAGAAACAATATATGCAGGCAACATGAACATGAGACCCCTCTACTGGAAACCGTAGTATGTAGCTACGAAGGTTTTGTACGTTTTGACGATTTATTTGAATTCTGTTTTTAGTTGATCAGTATTTGTAACTTTCAAAGAGATGAGTTCCATGATATTTCTTAACAGTATTAGCAGGTTTTAAAGAACTATAAGTAAACATTGATTGTAAGAGATTTTGTAGTTATGTGACTAAAAATTTGTACATGAATGTATGAATGAAGTTTGTATGAAATTGGAGAGGTTTTTAATCACAAGTTTTTACGAGCATTCTGAGGAATTGAAAAAAGCATTTTACAAGAATTTACAGACAAGAGTTTACCAGTATTTTTAATACTTACAAATACCTTTAGAAACAGTATGGAATATCTCATTGAAACTTTAAAACATTCAACATTATTTTACACGAAAATACTTGTAAATGCTCGAGAACACTTGACTGTAAATTCTTGTAAAATACTTGCACTTTTAAATTCCTCAGAATGCTCGAAAAAAACTGTTAATACAAAACCTCTCCAAATCCCCTACAAACTTCATTCATACATTCACGTGAAAATTTTTAATCACAATTACAAAATCTTTTAAACACAATTTTTACTTATAATACTTTTAAATCTTACACATACTGTTAAGAAACGTCAAGGACTCTCTCTTCGGAACTTTCGAATATCTTACACGAAAATTGTTAAAGCTCGCAAACTCTTGACTGTCAATGCTTGTAAAATACTTACTCTTTTCAATTCTCTAGAATGCTCGTAACAACTGCCTGTGATTTATAAAACCTCTTCAAATATGATACAAACTTCATTCATAAATTCATGTGAAAACTTGTTGATAAAATGTCAAAATTTGTACTCTTAATCAAGATGAAATACTAATAAAGAAATTATGCGATGAACCGTAGGCTTCGTTCATATCTTGAAAAAAATAGTTATCTCAAAAAATTAGTATTGATTCCAAAGAAATCTAAACACAGAAGATCCTCTCGAGTTACTAACAGATAAAATTACAGCAAATTTTGAAAAGAACGAAAAAGTCATAGTTTTAGATCCACAAAAAGCCTTCGATACGATGTCACATAGCTAGTTACTGGACAAACTAAACAAGATGGGAATTAGAGGTATTGCCTACAACTTGTAAAACAATATCTATCAAATAGACTCCAGCAAGTAAAAATTGGCAATGCCCTTAGCACTAAGAAAATAATAAAAACTGGAGTTCCACAGGGAACAGTCTTAGGTCCTACCTTATTCCTGCTGTTTATCAACGGCTTACTGGACAAAAACTTCGGATGCAACATCATATCATATGCAGGTGACAATGTGTTGATATGTTCGGGAGAGACAAAAGGCGGCTGAGGCAACTAATAAAGTCAAAAACTGACCAGACACCAGTTTGTTAAAAATAAATATAGCAAACAAAATGTATGGCCTTTCCTCCAGTGAAAGCAGGACTACTCCAAACGGTCCAACCTATTCTTATAGATAGAGAAAGGAATGGTAACATTCTAAATACCACTACTATCAAATACCTCGACGTTATTTTCGATAACCACCTAAAATGGGATAACCATATTAAACATTTAACGGGAAGCTAAGAAAACTAATATATAAATTCTATAACCCGAAAAGTATACCAAATAGAAATACTCTTCTATTGACAGATAACAGCCTATCGGAATCCCTAATTATGTATGATATTAGCTCAGCCTACAATGCAGCCTCTTCAGATAACACAAAATTTATACTACGGGAATTTTTTTAACAGAAGAAGAAGAGCCAACTGAAAAAATATATTTATTGATAATGAATTACTGAGTTTGAAGGGATTGTATATGGATGCGACTACAGTTTATACTCACAACAAGAAGCATGCATTTGGATCGTCGATAAGCCACAAATATGAAACAAGAAATAGATCCAAAAACGCGTATCAAACTCCAAAATATAACAAAACAATGTGTCAGAAATAAATCAATTTCAATAGAATTAGATTATATAACCGAGTAACTGAATATATTAAAGTCCATAGTTAAAAAAAATTCACAAAGACATGTAAAATGTATATAAAGGACAATTATACCACACTTTTCCAACTATTGGCCTAACAATAAAACAAATCCTTCCCCCGTAACTACCGACTCTTGTAACTAACCAAGTCGAAAATAAAGATAATAAAATATAATAAATTTAAATATAATTAATTATATATTCTCCTTGCATTCCTCTGTTCTAATTATTTCCCTTTTTATTGTATTATAACTACAAACCTATAAATCCTAATATTAATATCCCTAGAAAATGCATCGTATGAACAAAATATTAAATACTGTTAGACACAACACACACAGTCATAACACATAATGTTAATACGTGGAATAGTAATATTAAAAACAAATATATTAACTATACAGGGTGTCCCAATAGTGGGTCAAAGTCCAGTATCGGCTTTATTAGAAGATTATGGAAGATTATTTTTTGATGGAAATGGTATAGTGTCGAAAGGTGCACATTTTAAAAATATTCTGAAATATACAGGGTGACACGCTACAGCGGAGCATCTTCATGATCATTTTTTTTTAAATGGAACGCCCTATTTTTACATTTATGAATTCAGCATAAAATTACCTTTCCAACGACTCCAGAGGATCACTTGACTATTTAGTACATTTAAGTATCTTTGGGATAGCGACATGTAAAATAGTCAGCAGGCACCATCTAGCGGTCCAGTGTCTGTTGCAATCGAAAAATAAATAGCCTGACTGGGCAGCATGGTTCAAATGTGCTTTTAGGGTGATCCTCGTGTCGGTCGTTACATGCCTACCTCCTTGCACTGACGAGAGCCAACAGCTCGAAACTGCAGTCTGCAAGTGGTGAGTGACGACTGGCACGAGAGCTCCTTTAAGTAGGATCAGTCTTTCGGTTGGTGTTTGTTGCAATCGAAGCATTAGCGTTTTGATGGTAATATGCAATTATTACACTTAACGCGCCAGGCTTGTAATTTGTAATTCAGCGCTCGGCGGGGCACATAGCCCGGAGAGTAGCTGTTGGTTGCAGTTTGGTTACGTTCATTATAGAAAAATAACGATTCTATAGAGGAGTTTGCGACTAAAAATATTATGTTTTAAATCACATTTGAGCCTTAGAAATTTATAAATAATCGTTTAATATTACAAAAAAGTTGACATAAACAATAGGAACAACAAATATGGTATTAGGTAATACAAAAATTGGCACTATTTCAAAAATTCGAAGTTATTTTGAACCTAATTTAATGAAATAAATAATACCTAGTGTTTATAGGAACTGTTCAAAGTGGCCTCCCAGTACGTATATGCATTTCTGTAGACGATTTTCGAATGATCTACCGACATTTCTTAAAATATCTACAGTAATTTCCTGAAAATACTTCCCTTATTCTTTCTTTCATATTTTCTTTTGTAATTATAGGAGCTTTGTATACTAGCTCCTTACAAAAAGAAGTCTATTTTGGTCAAATCAGGACTTCTGGCAGGCCAACTGTGGGTCCGCCTCTTCTTCCTATCCAACCATTTAGAAAAGCGTCCTTTAAATGTTCGTGAATAGCTGCAGTGTGGGGCACAGGTGCTCCATCATCTAGGTACCACATTCTCTCCCTAATATCCCTGGGTACATCTTTTTGTAATTCTTCCAAGTTGTCTTGCAAAAATTCCAAACAAATTTGACCATTCACACGTCCATCGAAAAAATGTGTTCCTATCACATAATCCCCAACCTCCTCCCCAAACATTCAACGACCATCTTATTTGGCTATTTGTTCGTGAGATGTAAGGATTGGTCGTGTCGTAATAATGAAAGTTATGACGATTGACATGTCCATTTTTATGAAGCGTCGCTTCATCTGCAAACAAAACAAAGTCAAAAAAAGTTCTTTGCTCTATTTTTTGTTTTGTTCATTGACAAAATTGCATTCGGTTTTCATAATCCCTATCAATCAGTTCCTGCATTTTCTCTTGCCAATTCTCTTATACTGCGTTGAGGATTTTCAGTCACGCTCAAAATTATGACTGTTTCGTTTTCTTTATTTATAACATTTATTGTTCGTTCCTTTTTTCTCACATTCCACTTTCCCCGTATTGTCGAATTGTTCCATCAACCTCTCAAATGATTTTTTATTGGACTGTCTTCTTTCCGGATATCTCTTCTTATAAATTTGAGTTGATAGCAAATAATTTTTATCACTCGGAGTCAGAACATAAACCATATCTCGAAAAATTCATTATTGGAAAGTGCGAATTTTAAACTAATTTATAACTTAAAATAAGTGTAAATACTTTGTCATAATAGTAAATAATTAAATGTCAATAAGATAATTTTCAATTATTCTCACTTTATATCAAGATCATGGGTACTAGATCGGTTCGAAATGAAAAGTATTGCAATTTAACGGGTTTTAATGAAAAAGTAAACATCTCTGGGAATATTGATTTTAGATATAGGATATTATTCACAAAAATCATAGATAATTAACGTGCCAAATCAAAAATACAATAATATACAGAGTGTTCCATTTGAAAAAATTGAGAAAATTCACTTTGAAATGTCCTGAATTAGCTCTAGTAGAAAATACACCCTGTATAATTATAATCAATATTTGACTGTAGTAGTATCGTTGTAGTACATCCCTTGTCTACATAATTGCAAAATAAATCTTCTTAATTAATAGTAACACATACTCAGCGAATTAATTTGTTAAACCTTTTTCCGGCCAAAATTTTCATATTTTTTTCTAATGACTCGGCAACGCCACGTCAAAAACCAAACATCATTGGAAAGATAATTTTACGCTGAATTCATACATGTAAAAATATATAGTGTTCCATTAAAAAAATTGACCCCGAAGGTGCTCCGCTGTAGCGAGTCATCCTGCATATTTCAAAATATTTTTAAAATGTACGCCTTTTGACACTAGACCACTCCCATAAAAAAATAATTTTCCAAAGTCTTCTATAAGGCTGATATTGGACTTTGACACACTATTGGGATATTCTGTATAATTACAAAAAATGTACAACTTGTAAAAATGTTGCAGTAATAAAATAAATAAATAATAAAATAATTATCTGTTGTTACTGAAGTGAGTTGTACTAAACGAACCGTATTTATATCTGGATATGTTTAAAAATACATCGCTATATTCAAGGTGCATCGATGGAAATGGGAATGTTTTACGCCTTTCTTTGCCAGTGACAGAATTAAATATAGATCATTTTTGGACCGTTTTTGCTAAATTATTTGTAAAAAAGAATTCTAATTTTTCTAAAATTATTATTATTTACAAAGGTCATCTTACATTTTGTATTATGTATTATAAAATCGAAAATGCTTGTCATAATCCAACATGTTACTGAGTAATACAATTATGTTTTAGTACACGATGGATGGATGCATATATTTGTGATGTATGTAAAAAAAAATGCAAATCATTGGAGAGTTTAACAAAGCATTTATCACATGTAAAGGAAAAGTACGACTGTGAGAATTGTCAAACGGCCTCAACTTATTTCAAGGCTGAGACCTGCCCATGCCCGTTTACAGCGAAAAAATGTTCGTTTTGCAAAGAAATTGTTAATCCTGACCATGGTCCGGTGCTCTCTCATTTATGTTTTCACACGAATGTCAATGAATTCTCCGAATTAGACGTGAAAACTTTTATGTGTATAGTATGCTTTAAGATATTTACGTCAGGAGAGGAATTGAAAGAACATTGCCTTAATCCTTACGAAGCATATTATTGCAAGAACTGTTTTCAATATTTCAACAGTGCACACAGTTGTCCAACTGAATATAAGAAATGTGCATTTTGCAAAAAAATGATCGGAAAAACAAAGACAGACCCCACATCGCATTGGTGCTTCCATATATATTCAGAACAGGACCTTAAAATTTTGAGAAATGACAAGTTAATAGAATGTGACATCTGTAAAAAGGCATTACCGAAACGTTCTATGACAACCCATCGCCGAACACACACACACTCATTTATTTGCGAAATCTGTAAGATGGGTTACAAGACATCGTGGTGGTATTATCGACATTTCCGTGAATCGCACTCCGATAAACCCATAACATGTATGACTTGCGATTTAAAATGTGAAAATTATGCGAAATATTCCATACATAAGAAGGCGGAGCATCAAAGCCGACGAAGTATTTGTAAGATTGGTGGAAAAGAGGTGTTTTATAATATGAAGTCTCATGTGCAGTGTGCTCACTCTAAACCACCCGCACATAAATGTCAACATTGTAATAAGTCATTTAATACTAAAACAAAATTAAAGAAACATAGCTTGTTACACCGTGGCGGATGCAAACGTAAATCTACCAGGGTTCTTAAAAGATGACGCGATGAAGCCCATTTCAGTATACAGTGTGAGGTTTATTACAACACAGTGGTGGGAGAATCATTGGAAAAGAAATAGACCTAATCCTTCGGAATTTAGTTTGTAATATACAGGGTGTTTCTGAAATACATGTATATACAGGGTGTCCGAAAATAACGATAGAATATTTCGGTGGATGGTTCTACACCCAAAAATAGGAGGAAAAGTTCATATGAGTGGGGATCCGGAAATGCTTCTTAACGGAGTTACACCCCTGCGTAGATGGTATAAATATATGGATTTTATTGATTATTTTAAAACCTACTACTACTACTGAGATGTACATGCAGTAATTTTACCATGAGAAGTTGTTTGGTGCTGATGAAAACGGGGGGCAAGGACCAGATGCTTACGAAGTAGAGAGGCTCTCGATTAAGATGCCCATAATTTTTTTGCTTTGAAATTTTATAAATTTTTCCTTTAAAGATGATTTCTCAGATTAATATTTAGAGAAAATGTACTCATGGTAAAAATTCGTAGACTGTATAATTTTCCTTTGACCCTTTAACTGTTATGGAAGACTGTACTCGTAAAAATTTTGCTCTGGACGAGTACATTCACTTGCCTGAATTTCTTTAAATGCTAATACCGACACATCTTGGACTGGATTTATGGCCTTAGTAGGAACAAATTTTTTAAATGTACAGGGTATAGGGTCATATCTCAACAATTAGATGACTTGTCAAAAGCACTTAACGACTTAACCGAGTGCGCTAGCCACCCATTCTCAACTCATGGCTTCATCTCATATTTATACCAGCTATTTGTGCAAAACATAAAACAAAATGATTCGTTCAAATAAAGAATTAGAAGGTTGTTATTGGAAAGTGATGATAAGTTAGTAGACAAACAAGCAGTTTAGGTACAGCATTTATACCTAGTCATTTTAAAAATATTTCCAATGTCCATAATATCTTTTTTTGAATAAAAGTTCAATATTGATTTAAATTTTCATTTATCAACTAATGTGAGAAAAAAAGTATAATCGTCTTGAGCACGGTAGTCCACCTGTTGATATTAACAATCGTAGGGGCAGACTGTCCCACAATGCCGTGGACGAATATTTTCGTATGTGATCACGAACTGAGCACCGGAGGATAGTCAGCTCCAAACTAACTTAGCAGTGAAAGGGTTAAAACTCGATTGAAACGTTCGATGTAAAAACGGCGATTGAGCAACTGCTTTCAAAAAATAAAAGTTGGCTTGTTTCAATCAGATAGAAATGATTATTATTAAAATTTGCCGTCAAACCTGTAAAGTTTTAATCAAAGAGTGATAAATGGTATACTCTATTTTATTGATGAAATGGGGGATATGCAACTTATGTATGGTAAGGTCAAAGGAAACGCTTCCGAAAAACGTAGGATTTGTGAAGAAGCATTCAGTGATCAATGACAAAACCTTCGTCAGTTTACTTATTAGACTCCGCAAAAAAGATACGTACTTTCAGTAAGAATTCAAAAGACTCTGGGAGCCATCGCACCACTGGCATCGTAGAAGTAGCGAAAAGGGTCCCCGAATTAATGCCATTAATCCAGGAACTAACAATAGGAGAATTGTTATGCGAGAGGGCATTTCGAAAAACTGTGTTTGTAGGCTATTGATTATATCATATCGAAAGGACTAAGACGTTCAAGGGTTTTTATAGCATAAATCGTTCAATTGGTCATTTAAGATGGCGAAAACCGCGGAGTGTTGTTAAATTAGAGGGTGCAAATTGGAGATAGGGGTGAAATTGCAACCCTTTCAGTTTTTCAAATATAACTCGAAACCGAAGCAAAATTCAGGTATAGTAATAGGAAACTTGTTGTAGAGAATCAAATTTCCATCGAAATGGCACAGTTTGTATTTCAAGTTAATTTGTTAATAATGAATAATTATTTTCTCAAATGTATAAAACTGTGATTGTTTTTTAAGCAAAGTAGCAATAAATTATTCATAAATATTGCTTTTTTTTATCTATCTTAAATATGAAGGTTTGTAAAAATATATTTGAAATGAATTTAATTTAAAATATATTAATTAATTAGACTATTAATATTTAGTCATCATGGCGAGTGAGCACAGCACGCTTGCGAACGAGCTAAATAAATTGAAAAAAGCCGAGTTAATTGATTTGATTATTTTGAATAAATTACCTACAAATTTTATTACAAGTGAAGTACTAGTGAGTTTTAAAACAAAATTGCAAATCGCAGTGCAACATTTGATGGAAAGCGAGACTAATGTAGAGTTGGACGAAGCAGATCTCTGCTGTAAAAAAAAGTGTGTTCAATTGAAAATTATTGCCGAAACCCTTGAAGTTAAGACGGATGGATTAAATAAACTTGTGACTCATCTGGAAGGACGATTGATGGATCAACAGGATATTATTACATTGTTAAAAGAATGTAATTCTATTAGAGATCACTCTAAGGACGAAACCTCTAACTTAAAAACTATGGCAAAACCTAGTAGTAAAAAGTACAGTAACGTTGTAAGTAGTGAGAAACAAAAAAGTTTAACTGATAACAAGACGGCAACAAATGTATATGAGAGTGCGTTAAAAGAAACCTCGCCTAATCAAACACAAAAAGAAGAACAAAAAACTCAAAATAAAATAACGGCTGGACAAGTAAGTGCAGCAGTTAAATATGCACAAAAAACCACAACAAACAGCAGTCAGTCAATGACCCAGAGAAACTACACAAAGAAAGGTAAACCTATTATAGGAAAAAGCAATATAAATATTGTTAAGAGTATACCAAAGCAAGGCTACTTACATGTGTATCGCCTGCACCCTGAGACTACAGCTGATTTGCTTACGAGTTTTTTGAAAAAATCTGCTCCGAGCATTAAGTTTAGATGTGAACAACTACAGAAAAAGGATAATTCCACGGCATCTTTTAAAGTATGTTTTCCAATCGTAGACTGTGCCAAAGTGTATGACCCAGACATATGGCCTGATGGTGCTGCCGTCAGAAGGTTCACTTTTCGCCCATCCAATGACCAAAATTTTCAACTAGCCGCCTCCGAGGACAGCAAGAACCCATAGAAGATGTAAGTAGCAAGACACCCTCATGGTACGCATTTCATATAAACATTCAATCGCTCAGTAACAAACTTAACCTGATCGATTTATTTGTAAATGATTTTGATCACAGACCTACTTTTTTGTGTTTTACGGAGCATTGGCTCTGTCAAGATAAACTAAATGCGACTACAATTTATGGTTATAGAAAAATTAGTGCTTTCTGCCGGCGCAACAGAATTCATGGTGGTTCTGTAATTTTTGGTGAAGAAAGATATCCGGAGATTAAACCTTTTGAATTAGTTAGTAACCTATCACTGAAAATGGTACTAGAATGCTCTGCAATTAAATACAATAAATTTTGTCTAATAAATATTTATAGACCACCATCAGGCGACTTTGAAGAATTTATTCAGTCATTGAGTCAAATTCTAACAAGAGCAAGCACCAAATGCGAGGTTATAGTAGTTTGCGGAGATTTTAATATCGATCAAGATAGTAATAACCGTAATACAAGAATGCTATTTGATATCTTTTGTTCATTTAATTTGACGTCTCTCGTACACGAACCTACGAGAATATTCTCTACTGTACATAACACGACTTCTACCACAATAGACTATGTTGTAACTAACAAACCTAACTTTATAAGCTGTACCAATTTTGACCCTGGTTTCTCGGACCACTACGGTCAGATAATAACATTTAGAGATAATATATTTTTGAGTGAATCGATTGATAAAAACGAAAAAAATGAAACTGTTTATACTAGAAAAATTAATGATCAAACGATAGCAGAATTTAAATTTTTATTCAAAATCTTTGAATTTAATTTTGCTAATATTAATATAGATGAGGATTCCAAACTATTTTTTGAACACTTTCAATGGTGTTTTTTGGCGTCCTTCCCTGAAGCAACTCATAAAGTGAAACCAAAAAATAAAAAAATTACTTTTTCTGAGAAACTTACAAATAAACGAAAAGAACTAGAAAAATTAAATTGGTTGAGAAAAAAAGTTAGTGACGAAAATCTCGATAATAAAGACAAAACACTAAAATTACAAATAAATAAAGTTATACAAACTGAAAAAATAGAACATTGTAATAAAATAATAAATACTTCCAAAAATAAAAATAAAACAGCATGGAACTTAATAAAAAATACTTGCGGAACATCCGATGAAAGGCAACCTATTCCGTGTATAGAATACAATAACAAACTTTTTACGGATAAACACGAGATTTCTAACATATTTGGAGAATATTTATCTACTGTGATAGATAATAAACTCTTAAATTATTTTGGAACAGATATTTCCGAAAAGTGCACCACAGCCAATAACATATGTAACTCGATGTTTCTATCTCCTGTAACTGCTGCAGATGTTGAACAGGTAATAATGAGTTTACCAAATAAAAAATCTACAGGACCTGACATGATTCCCATTAACCTTGTTAAAAAATGCTCTACAGAATTATGTAAAATTCTGTCAGTTTTGATAAACTTATCGATTGCCTGTGGAAAATTTCCAGATCTCCTTAAATACGCAACCATAGTACCAATTTACAAAAAAGGTAATAACCAAGACATTGAAAATTATAGACCTATTGCTTTATTAAGCGTTTTTTCAAAAATTTTCGAAAAGGTAATCTATAACAAAACACTAGAATTTTTAAATAGCAATAATATCTTATCATCATGCCAGCACGGGTTTCGTAGAGGCTGTTCGACAGAAACTGGCTGCATAGATTTTGTTCAACATGTTTACGATAAAATGGATAAGAATGAAATAGTAATCGCATTACTCTTTGACCTTACTCGTGCGTTTGACACGGTTGACAAAGATTTTGTTTCCGTGAAGTTACATGCGTTGGGTATTAGGGGACAATTAAATAGCTGGTTTACATCCTTTTTATTTCAAAGGAAATTTTATGTCAAGGTTGATAATGTAAGATCAGATGAATTTAATATGAATATAGGCACCCCACAAGGCAGTGTCCTCGGACCGCTAATTTTTTTACTGTTTGTCAATGATCTTCCCACAAATATCTCACAAGGGCGTGTTTTTATGTACGCGGATGATACGACTATCGTCATATCAGATCCAAATTAGAAAATATTCATATTAAAGTCAATACTGTTCTTAAAGAATTTTCTCTGTGGTGTACAAAAAATAAACTTATGATAAATCATAATAAAACAATATGCTTGCCAATTCATAATAAATATCAAATTTTTTTATTACGCATCTGTCTATTCGGCGCTGGCTTACAACATTGTCCTATGGGGACAGTCAATAGATGTTAGTAGAGTTTTTGTTCTACAAACACGAATTTTACGTTTGATATTTAATATACCCCAGCGGTCGTCCTGTCGTGACTGTTTTAAAGTTAACAAAATATTCACTATTACTTCTATATATCTCTGGAAACTGTTAACTTTTATATACACGAAAAAAAACAATTTTATTATCAACAGTGATATTCACTCATACAACACACGAGGCAAAGATAACATTACGTCATTAAAGCACGATCACGAATTTTACAAAAAATCACCTCTGTATGCAGGATCTCATCTGTTTAATGCACTACCTGAAGATGTTCGAAGCAGTGTTACTTTAATAATTTTTAAAAGACGTTTAAAAAAACTGCTCATCACTGAACCATTTTATTCAATTACTGAATTTATAGTATTTATTTAACAAAGTCTCCTGATAGTGTGGTATTTTTCCGATTTTAAATATATACATGTATAGTTCTACGTTTCTTCTTTTTTGTTATATAGTTTGTGCATTTTCTGTATCTCGTTTTGACGTATCCTATTTACAATGTTTGTAGTATACAAAGGATCAATAAAATTTATTATTATTATTATTATTATTATTAAATAATTAAATATTGCTGTAAAATATGGAGATTCGTAAAATATATTTGAAATTAAGTTAATTTAAAATCTAGTTAATTTTTTTTTCGTCAGTTCTTGAGTCTACAAGCTCGCCTTGTACCGTCGCCTCTACAGAACATCTGCTTCGTAACATTGTTTTGAAAGTGGGAAAAAGTCTTTTCACGTACAGAAGAGTGGGTACACAGCATAGGCGGTGCCGAACATTCTGGAGTTATATAGTACACGTGTCAGTAACGTTTTCGTTTTGGTAGAGCTCAAATCAATTTTACTAATCATAATATTTTTATTGGAACAAGACAAATCTTAAATGACCAATTGAACGATTTATGCAATAAAAATCCTTGAACGCCTTAGCTCCTTATTTCCCTGTTTTTTATAACATAATTAATAGCCTATTGGGACGTTCTTCATGAACAGTTCCAGACATTAAAACCTGAAGATTTTCAGCCCAGGGTGGAATTTTGGCAATGGTTTAGGCAACTTTTCGCCGATGAAGCCGGTGTCACTAGGGATGAAATAATCAATTTCCAAAATTCTCATGTGTGGGCTGACGAAAACCCACGTCAAATTTATAAAAGTATCAAAATAGATTTTACATCAATGTTTGGCCATTAGCTATGACCCAGAATTATGTAGATTTTGTTCAAAATATTTTTGGCCTCCTCGTTCTCCGGATTTAAATCTCCTTGATGCTATTAAAAACTTTTGGTGTATGCAGTTCCGGTTGGAAAAGTTCAAGAATTGGAGCAAAGGGTGGTAAATGGATGCCAATTCATAAGAAATGAACCTGGCATTTTTAGAAATGTAAGAAGATTTATGCAAAAGCGAGAGAAATGATCTAAATGATTGGGATGCATTTTGAACACTTTTTGTAATGATAAATAATAAGGATCTCGTAAGAATTCACTTCATTTTACTGATGAATGTAAATTTAATGACATTTATCAACTTTTATTTTTTGAAAGCCCAATTCATCAATTACCAATGCCACTTATTAAATTTAAAGTTTCAAAAAAGGAAAATAAAACTATCCTTTATTCCTTCAATCTCGAAGCCCAGAGTATAAGTTATTCATTTTTATTACATCCTAGTGTTCTCACAAAATCGCCAATTTTTAAAAAACAAAATGAACAGAAAAAAGTCGCTATTTTATTTAGATTTTTGCATACAGTTGCTTTTGAAAACACATTAGCAGTCCATAGCCCGTTGTAAACATTAGTTTACTAGGAATTCTCAAAATTAGGAAACTGTTGCCGGTAATATGCGGCATAAAGTCGCCGGCAGATGTAAAAAAAGTACCGTATAAAAACAGTACTCGTGCGCGTACTGGATATTTTAATTTGCATTTTTCGAAATTTATTATTTTCGGTCATTTTTAGGAAATTTCATAAATAAATATTTTTACGTGAATCACTAAGAGGTGACTATTAATAGATCTAGATATATGCATAGATTTCAAAAACACCCTGTATCAATAACTTCTTATGCACTAGATGAGGAAATAGCATTGTCATTGTACGTGTTATATTTGCACAATGTATATAATAACAGAAGTACGATTAATAATGCGTAATCCCATGTCTGGTTTTCTATCTGAAAGCGTTCAGAATTTTTTTAAAATAAATTAATTTTATTTAAATTGATGAAAGATATAGATTTGTTAAATACCGTGACGTTAATTGTTTATAAACGCTTAATAAAATTCTCAAACCGCAAGAAGATGTATTTCTTTCTTCATGAAAATACACCCAAAGCATTAGCAATTGAAATTTAAGTGTTCCTTTAATAATACACAAATACCACACACTGGATTGTATTATTCGAAAGAAAATTGGAAGAATATCGAGTTAAGACATCCGAAGAGAATTTCTGACAAATATACTTCTGAAAAAAGTAAAAATGAAGAAATATTTTTCTAATTTGTGATACCAAACACGAGAGCCAAGATTTCACGGACTTTTCTGCAACATCTAGAGATATTGATGATTGTTAGAAAATATACGATTCTATGCCCTAATATAACATTTTTTTGTCTGGCATAAAAACAGATACTTAATAAGCAACCTGTAGGTATCAATATTAGGTAATGGGGCAAAAATTCCTGTAAGATATGCAAATCACTACTTCAGGAGTTACTCTACTTCATTGGTTGCAGATTGAAGAGCAAAGCAGGGTGTCACCTGGAAATCAAATGTCGTTTCAGAGGGATATATTGAAACATTCGTTCAAAAAAGGAAATAATAACAAAGTATCATACTGAGTAGTGAATAAGACTGGAAAATTGTTGTGCTGTTGTTATTTTTAGCTATTATTCAATTTATATAAATATAAGAGTTTGACAAATATTTATAAGAAAAAAAAATACAATAAAACTTAATTTTTCTCCTTTTTGGGGGCTTTTGTACCACAATCTTCCGAAAATTATCACATCTAAAAAAAAAAAAATAACAAAATTAACCAGCATAGTGGAAAATAACCTCTACACCTGTGACGTTTATGCCAAAGGAACAGTCAGGGCATTTTTACCAACGAATGCAAATTATAACAAAAATAAGGATATAGTTATTAACGTCATAAGGCTGATATGTAGCAAATAACAGACAAGATTGCAGTTTGTAAAATCGACTCGAAGCCGAGATTTTACTATCAATGGCGTCTGTTATTTGCGTATCGGCCGTGTGTCGTTCAGTATTTTTCATTAGACCATAAATACTTTAACATTTAACGAAGCCTTGCATTTTTCTTCCATTCAAATAATTAAATTTTTTCGGCCTAGGCCGATATTGGTGTCATATCAATGAAGAATTGAGTACTGATAAATCATAATATTAGAATGGTATAATGAAAAAGTATTTTGCCGATGTTTCGGAAACTAGATCTGTTTCCTTTCTCAAAGTTATCAAAAGAATGCTTGTTTGCTGTGTATATTAAATGCAGAACCTCAAGATTGTGTTTATGTCATACCCATAGATATTTACTACTTACACAGGATTGTGGATACTCTAGTTTATATTTCCAGTTTATATAGTGTCCGCCAAAAAGTCTGCACCATATTATGGAAAACTTTTTTATTCAATTGTTTTTTTAAACGGGTTTCAGCATTAGTTTCAGCATGACTAATAATCACAAAATGGCCAAAAATATTTGTCATGTCGCAATTATGACACCTCCACCCTTATTTTTCAAAATATTGAAAAGTACCATAAGGCAAAATTGTTTGTAATTACATTAAGAATCTAAATGTGAAGTTTGGTTTGAAATTTTAAATGTTTTAGTTTTCTCATTTTTTTCCGAAAATATGTAACACTTAATTTTTTGTGTATTTTTTGTTTACAGTCGAGTTAATTTGAAATATTTCAATGCAAAATATACATAAATGTTGCATTTCTGTTACCTTAAACAGGGTGTCTAGCGACCGGGAAAATCGGGAATTATACGGGATTTTTATATTGCCCTAATGTGGGAAATCTGGGCCATACCCTTGAAAAAATACGAAATTTTGGAGATATAAAATTTTTTAGGTAAATTGTGTAAATAATCCACCTCTTTAAAAACTACAGAAAAAAAATACTTACATCCGATTTTGTAAATGAAAGTGTTGAAGAAAGTGCTGTGATGAAATTTTAAAACGTTAGGCAGTTACCTGGCCGCATCAGCCTTATGTGTTCAAGTGATTTGGAAATTACAATTACTCTTATATTTATTGTCCCTAATTATGGAATCAAATGGTCTATATAGTTTGTGAATATTTGCAGGGTGCACTGTAATACCATAAACTTCACAGTAGTGTCTCATTACATTCTATGGCTTTATAAGTGCAGTTTTTTTTGTAGTATTTGTCTGATGTATTGATACATACAAGAACATTTTAAATTTCAGAGGTAGGACACCGATGCTTTCAGCAGACATGTGTTTTAAAAAAATCACCATTTTTATGATTTCTCCGACAATAATACACAACATTTTTATTTTTGGCATTGTTGTAGAAAACCAATAAAATATCTTATAATAATATAAATGCAAACAAAACCCCAATTTCTTTTTAGTTCAGAAATTGTTATAAACAATCATGTTGTTGATTTGTTAGCTTTCAAAATACGAGCAATATAAAACAATAAAGGAATTTTCATGTTTTTTGCTAAAATCGAACAACTTTTTACTCTTGTTAAATTTCTGAGAAAACGCGTAGTTTGGAAGCTACAGTAATCTGAAATTTTCCAAAAGAGGGAGAGGGGAAACCATATAAAAAAAAGCCGAAAAAATTCATGCAAGTACATTTTTAAAATAATTGTATCAATTGTTTTCTATTCCAAGAAAAATCGTTCAATGTATTGTGGGTCTTTTTTACAACCGAATTATATATATAAGAAATAATAAAAATGAAAGGATCGGTCCGAGGCTAACTAACACCGGTCTACCTCAAGGATCAGTATTGAGCCCACTCTTATTTAATTTATGTACAGCCGACCTACACAATTCCATTACGAGAAATGTTAATATAGTCCAATATGCAGATGATTTCTGCATTTACGTAGAATATAAGAAATTGGATATGGCAACTAAATTTCTCGAATATACCATTACAGACCTAAGGAAATGGTTCATCACAAACGGTTTTGAATTATCACAAGAGAAATCGATTTTTATAATATTTTCCAGACACAATACTCCAAACATTTTGGATATCCAGTTGGGAGGTTATAAATTCCCATATCAGTCAGAAGTCAAATATTTAGGTGTGGTGCTAAACAAAAAGTTGACGTGGAAATCTTTCATTGAATCGATTATAACAAGATGTAACAAAGGAATCAATTTCTTAAAATTAGTCACTAAAACCTGGTGGGGAGCAGATGTAAAGGTTGCATTGCTTTTCTATAGAGCTTATATTAGATCAGTCATAGATTATGGATGTATCATATATGGATCTGCAAATAAGTCTATACTAAATAGGTTAGATATTACGCAGCGAAAAGCTATTCGGATTTGTCTTGGTGCGATGAATTCCACTCCTATCAGTCCACTTTATGTCGAAGATCTTGAGCCCCCTCTTGATATAAGGAGAGAATTTCTTAGCAACAAATTTATGCTGAAACAATTTTATTTCAATACTCCACTACTGAGAAAAATTTCAAGCTTAAACATCTTCGACTTATGTAATAAGTTTTGGATTAAAAAACCTTCACCTCCCTTGACTATATCTTTTCGATACTGTTCTGAACTTACAGACTTTGAGCGATTTTCTATTAATAATTTTAAATTCTTTGATTTATTCACTGATACGGATTTCATCATACCATCTTATACGGAAAATTATTTAATCAACTCCAGCACTCTTAAAAATTTGCTGAATCAATTTGATGACCCGCTGCTTATTTACACAGATGCATCCAAAATTAATTCTCAGACTGGTGGGGCTTACTTCATTCCATCATTGAATATTGAGAACTATTTCCAACTTAACACTAATTGCTCTATCTTCACGGCAGAGGCCATAGCTATATATGAGGCATTACAATTCATTAAACAATACAACCCCCCCCAATGCAATAATTATTTTATCCGATTCCTTGTCTGTAATTAATGCATTAAGTAATACAAACACCTTCAGCTACAAAGTCAATCCATATATCTCCAAAATAAAAAATATCATTCATCAAATACACTTATCTGGGAAAAAAGTTACATTCGTCTGGGTCAAAGCACATATATAGGAATTAAACACAACGAGCACGTAGATACATTAGCTAAAAAAGGAGCTTCATCAGGACACATTCTAGAACATAAAATCGGTTTAGCAGACATTTATAGTGTTCTTAAACTAAATTTGAGAGTCAAATGGAATTACCAATGGAAAGAGTATTGCTTTACCAACCCTACCAGGTACACAATGATTCATTCCAGTATACCTAACAAACTTTGGCATGAAGACCTTCAAGCATCGAGAAAATATGTAACGTCTCTTATTAGATTAAAATTTGGTCACGCCTGTTATCCCGCACACCTATACAAAATTGGTATATATACCTCACCAAATTGTGATCAATGCAACATCATAGCAGATCTCGACCATATATTTTTTGGATGTGTGAAATATCAAAATGCCTCTAATACATTAATCACTAATATTACACAAAACTGCAATATATTGGCTCCCTTTAATATGCTCTTCTTATTGTCCTTAGGATCTCGTAAAGTTTATACGTATATTTTTGATTTCGTAAAAGAAACATGTATTAAGCTTTAGGTTATGTTTGGCTACTGTATGTTTTTCCCCTGTCAACCGTGGTCCTCCCTGTATTGTCTATTTTTAAATGTCCTGACAGACCCCAGGACGGGAAGCGTGTGTCCCTGCTGTATCCCTTTTTGTTGTCTTCAATTTATTTTCCTTTTTTTTTCTTCTTCGGTTTTAGGTTAGAATTAGGTATAGGATATTTTCTCATACTGTTTGGTTCATTATCAATCAAGTATATTTAATAAATTAATTTAACCTTATGTGACTCTGAATTAGATATTTCGTGACTGGCAGTATGGTCTTCGACTATTACTACTATTACGAATTTTTCCAGATTTTGAAGAAAAAACCTCACAGGTATACTTTTTCTGAAAAAAATCGGTAGAGATAAAAGTTTTGTAGTGCTTGACTCGTGAAAGACTTGTTCAATATATTTTAATATTGTGATGAAAGAAATATACGGAAATTGCGAGAAATATAAGGGAATTTCTAGGTTAGGATTTGTTTGACACCCTGTTAAAAGTGAATAATCCGGATTTATTTAGTAACTTTAAACTATGTCTGCAAACAAAATTCTTTTAAATTAAATACTATATATCTGTATATCTTCCTTCTCTATCCATAAAATTCTTTGGTTACATATCTCAAAATTTCTGGGGTCATTTCAAGACAGATATCCCTGATGGTGTTTTCTAAATGATCGATAATTAGGAAGGGTCTTCTATGGTAAACTTTATTTTTCAGGTAACCCCATAAAAAAAATCTAGGGGCGTTATGTCCAGGGATCTTGCTGGCCATGTGTATTGTGAATATCTGCTAATCCATTTGATTCTAAACAAGTTGTCCAGATAATTTCTTACATTAATACTTCTTGAAACTATGAGACGCCTTTTTTCTCTAACGACATGACAATTATTTCAGTAGTTTCATTCATAAGAAAGTTCAAATATCTTTCCGAATAAGGACCAATTAGTCTACCATTAAGAATACCGCATCAGAAATTGGTTTTAAAAGAGTACTGGTCTTCCCATTCAATCACAAATCCGGGGTTTTCGTCAGCTCACCACCTGCAATTTTGGAAATTTACTACCCCATTGGAAGAAAAAGTTTCTTCGTCTGTGAATAGGATCTGTGTAGCAAAAGATCGATTTTCCTCTATTTCTCCTTGTATCCAAGCACACAAAAAGAATGTAACGTCAAAATCGCGTTCTTTAAGCATGTTATTAAACGTTGGCTTGTACGGGCGAAATTTGTGTTTCCTCAAAATTCTCCTTACAGCAGTTCCTCCTGCGCCAGTTCTGTCGGAAATTGTGACAATCGAAGTTTGTTTATGTTCTGTTACATCAAGCAAAACGTTTTCCTCATGTTCATCAATTATTCTCCAATTCGTGTGTGGTTTTTGTAAAAATTTCCAACTGAACCGGTTGTTTTGAATTTTTGAAAAATACGTCCAACTGTTGAATGGGGATATGGGGATCTCTGGTTAAAAATATCAGCTGTGTTCCTATTTTTGTTCTATTTCGCAGTGAATTAAAATAATTTAAATTGTTTCTTCTTTAGTAAGCATTTTTTAATCGATCAACAGCAACAGAAAAATTAGATGTTATTGTAGATATTAAGGAGGGATCGCTACGTCAAAAGTTAGCATTTGTTTTCAAAACTTTCTTGACTACCTAACGGAAGTTACTTAAATAAATCCGTATTATTCACTTTTAAAATCATTGAAGTAAATTTTAATAGGAATTTTCAATTTTATTTATGTGAAATTTGATTTAAATGAACAATCGTTTTTTTAATATTTAAGCCCATTATCGTGCAAAATTCCACAGTAAGGGTTCAGAATTACTAAAGATAGTTCACGACTGTCCTGTTGTTTTTTGGAAAAATGTTTTTCTTTATCATTATTAATTATATTTAAAAAAATGCACCATTTATGTATTTTTTGCATTGAAATATTTCAAATTAACTCAACTGTAAACAAAAAATACACAAAGAAATTAAATGTTACATATTTTTGGAAAAAAAATTGAACAAACTAAAACATTTAAATTCTCAAATCAAACTTGACATTACAAATAACTCCATTTTTCCATATTTTGAAAAATAAGTGGATTTCAGGCCATTTTAAAATTTCTAATGACATTTTGCAGGTGTCATAGTTGTGACATCACAAATATTTTTGACAATTTTGTGGGTATTAATCATGCTGAAACAAATGCTGAAACTCGTTTGAAAAAAAAACAATTGATTAAAAAAAAATTTTCATATAGTGCGCAGACTTTTTGGCGGACACTCTATAAACAAGCAAGCCAAGTCGTGCCAGTTTTTCTTGCCTGCTATATAGATTACATCAAGTTATATTGGTGCAAATTTTTCATTTGATTTTCAGATCAATTTATTCGTTTTAAAAAGACGTGCCATTTCCACGGTCGGGAATGAATTTAAATAGCCGATAGCATAATGCACAATAAAACCATATGCTATTTTAAGATTTACTCTCTTCTTATTTTCTTTTTTGAAATGTTGGAATTTTATGAAATTTATATATTTTTAAGTATTTCCAAATTTTTGAGTTGTCTTTGGTATTTTACTCTTGTAGAAAAACAGTGACTCCCAAACAGCAGAAAACCACTAAAGATGAAAAACTGCGGAAGAAGAGAGAACGGGAAAGAGAACGCCGTAAAAGAATCTGGGAAGATCCAATCAAACGGGAGGAGCTAAGGCAGAAAGAGAAGCAAAAATATTTGAAACAAAAAGAGAATAAAGTTAGAAAACTTATTCATGACATGACTCCTAGAGAACAAAAGCAAAAGAGAAAACAATGGAGAATCTACAAACAAAATTACAGATTTAGAAAGAATCAAATGGATAAAGGAATCAAATTTTAGAAGAAAATATTATATCGTAATTCGAAGAAAAAAGTGAGGAGACGTTGGAAAGGCAACCAAGGAAGGAAGATTAGTAAACAAGGGCAAAGTTGGAAAGTATAGAGAAGGGTCAGTCAGTAGGACAGCTGTAAGAGATAGGAAGGAAATTGATAAAATATAAAAAACATTACGAAATAATGAAAAAGCTGTTGCACGATCATTAAAAACATGATAGTCCTAAAAATTCTACGAGGTTAGAGAAAACACGCAGAGATACAATTAGTTTACAGTAACTAGCTAACAGAGCAGCTTAAAATTTTAATCACTATCGAAAAATGTTTATTTGATTGAGTTTAAGGGTGCAATAGTGCCGCCTGCCTACATTCCAACTTTAAGTTCCATTGGTTATTATTAATTTGTTCTCTTGAAAAGTATCATTTGAAGTAGAGCTTCTGTTTCCCGACATTTTATGATACCCTGGAGTCGAGAATATATTTTGGAAACTCTAGATTGTCGAAAGCTTTAATTGATGGAATTCTGGAACAGAGACCCTAGTTTGAAATTTAAATCATGCTCATTTTGCTACAAATTCCGAAATAACTAATACCTTATTCAGAAGAACCTTTATGTTAAAATAGAAATAGAAGAATATACTTTTTTAAAATATAAATGTATTTTTTAAGATCCTGTCGTCTCAATAGAAGTTTTTTCATTTCTATGCTTTTCCGTATATCCGTCACATTATTACCCACATGTGATGACTCTGTCATTCTAGTTCAATTTAAATACATTAATTATTTTAAATTAGTTAAATACAGCAGGATTTTTCCCACGGCCAGTGCCAACATATCGAAGACATACAACGCTGTGAGAAAATACAAGGGCTGGACGGGACAAGGTCGGATCAATTAAATATAGTGTCATAATAACCAGCCCAGCATCCTTGCGCTCGAGGCAAATTAAAATGGTAATAACATAAAAACTTCTAATGGTAGTACTGAAAGAAAAGATAATTTATTATTAACAGAGCGAAGAATAATTTTGAAAAAAATATTTTCAAAAAAGCTTTTATTTACATGCTCTAAAAAGTAGAAAATAAACGTTGAAGTAAATCAAGCCCATCATTTTATTACATTATGTAATTTTTTTTATGATATAAAGGCTTGTCGCGAGATTTTTCTGTGTAAAGGAGATTGCTCGCGACAAACTTTTATAGCATAAAAAAATATATAATGTAACAAAATGATGGGTTTGATTTACTTCAAAGTTTATTTTCTACTTTGTAGAGCATTTAAATAAAGGATTTTTTTAAATGTTTTTTTATATTTTATTTTTTACTTTTCAGTCTTTTGATATGCTGTAATCCCCAGATATCGATTTTGAGATGAGCCGGATTATATACGGTAAAGTCGCCATCTTGAACTAAATTTTTTACTAGAAATTCGTAATCCGCGATCCCGAAAACCCCCAGAAATCGATTTTGGTCGATTTGGACCTATATATATATATATATATATATATATATATATATATATAAAGAAGAAGGGTAGTCTTGACTGACTAGTTAAGAAAACCAAAATTAAACACACGTAGTGTATCTTGAGATTACAGTCAGAGGTGAAAAGTTTACGGCCACAAAACAGAAAAATGTTTGTGGCCGTAAACTTTTCACCTCTGACTGCAACCTCAAGATACACTACGTGTATTTAATTTTGGTTTTCTTAACTAGTCAGTCAAGACTACCCTTCTTCTTTATCTGTATAGATATGGGGTTTTTCAATTACATCCAACAGAATTATGGACTTGCTAATGTAGATCGTTTGAAGCAATGGGCCAAGATTAACATCAGGTTAGCTGCATTAAGGAATAGGCGGATTTTTCTCATAAAATGTAGAAGACATCAAGTTTTTCCGAAGCATATTACCAACGGTATACACAACATAAACAACCTAATAGAACACCAAGGTGGCAGAATTGGACAGCAGATCAACAATTTCAATTTAAGGTTAAGGAAAAAAATTTTAAACATTGAGATTAGTATAACAATTTGCGACCTAAACAAATATTATAATGAACTTTTAATAATAAAAAATAACTTAACTTTACCATTACACATCATCAATGAATATGAAAGGCGTTTAAAGATAAAATATAATAGAATTTTCCATAAAATAAAGAATATAAATATAAATAAATTTAATAGACTAAATAATAATGAAATGAATAAAATTATAACACACATACAAAATGTTACAACAGTTCAAATTCCTTCTGAAGTTGAACAAATTTTAGCGTTAGGTCCTAAATGTAGCATTTGTCCTTCGATTAATGATATTAAAATTTCCTCTCTTTTGGGAGACCTAGAACTTATCATTCAAGACCTTAACGAGGAAAATAAAAATTTCTTTAGATCGCAATACACTAATATTATTACCAACTATTTACATAAAAATCATGGGCACTAATCATTTTTTATTGAATTTATTCAATAATTGTAAAAAGTTTCTGAAACAACACCCTGAGTTATATGTAGTTAGAAGTGATAAAGGCAATGTAACAGTGGTGATGTACAAGGAGGAATATCTCCTGAAAAGTCAAGAATTGTTAGATGATCATAAATATTACAAAAAACTTAGAAATGATCCCACTAATGCAACAAAAGTCTAATAAACTAGTCTCCCGATTAAAGAAAGATAACTTAATTGATGAAACTACAGCCAAATCGTCGACCTTTTATAACTCAACAGCACCCAGATTCTATACTTTACCTAAAATTCATAAACCTACATTATCGATGAGACCTATTGTTTCGTCTATTAACTGCCCGAATGGTAACCTTTCAAAATTTTTAACAGATATTCTTACTAATGCCTACAATAAAACTAATGATTTTTATGTCAAAGACTCTTTCACATTCATTGAATTTATTAATAACTATCAGCTACCTCCTAATTATATAATCGTAAGTTTTGATGTGGTTTCCCTGTTCACTAATTTGCCTCTGGAATTAGTTATTTCATCGTTAACAAATAATTGGAATATAATCTCACAACATTGCAACTTAGGTCTAGATACTTTCATAGAAATTTTAAAATTTATTTTCGATTCTAACTATCTTGAATTTAATCAAAGTTATTATAAACAAATTTTTGGTACCCCCATGGGGTCTACTATTTCTCCTATATTAGTAAATTTTGTGTTGGATGACCTTGTTAGGAATTGTCTGACTAGGATCCCTTTTAATTTACCTTTTGTGGAAAGGTACGTCGATGACCTCCTACTTTCGGTACCTGAAAACAGTACTGAGGAAGTGTTAAATATATTCAACAGCTACAACTCGAACTTACAGTTCACAGTTGAATTTGAAAGTAATAACACTATACCTTTCCTCGAGATGAAAGTAATCAGGACACAACAAAACATCCTTTGTACCAAATGGTACAGAAAACCAATGAGTAGTGGCAGGTATATAAACTATAAATCATACCATCCAGCACGTATGAAAATAAATCTTATCCGAGCCCTTAAAAATCGAGTAATCAAACTCTCACATATTCAATACAGGGACGAGTCACTGAGAGAACTACGTGGTATCCTAGTGGAAAATTCCTACCCAGTACATCTATTAAACAAAATTCTTTTCACTACTAGAACCTTGTCAAATAATGATAATAATAATTTACATAATGCAAATAATAGTAATAATATTTCTCTAAATTTAAATAATAATAACGCACCTAACATAAATAATAATATCGATAATACCATACCTAATTTGGTAAATAATAATATAACTGAGCGAAACCATAACATAACCAATACGAGTCCACTTAAATATATGTCATTACCATTCATTGAAGATCTTACTCCTAAGCTGATAAACTTAGTGAAACACATGGACATAAAAATTGCATTAAAAAACATATTAACTGTTGGTAAACTTTTCAGTCGGGTGAAAACCCCATTAAAAAATAAAGAAAAATCAAATGTGGTATACAGAATAGAATGTAACAACTGTAATAAATCTTATATTGGTCAAACCTCTCGGACACTTAATGGTCGTATAACTTCACATAAAAGTGATTGTAACAGAAACGTGAAATCTTGTGCATTAGCAGAACATGTCATCAACACCAGTCATAAAATGAATTATGAAAGTGCTAAGGTTTTGGCTGTAGAGAGTAACTTTAAAAAAAGATCATTCCTTGAAATGATCCATATTAATAATGAGACAAATAGCTTAAATAAAAAATCTGATATCGATAATTTAAGTAAGATTTATACATAAATCCTCAAATTAGAAAAAGAGAATTTTCGCATTTTTCAAAATTCAAACCTCCCGCTGGATCACAGTTGGTAACAGTCACGTTGGAATTAATGTTCCTAACTTAATTCCTAGTACAAGCCAGCCAATTGTAATACCTTTCTGTCATTTAAAAATTTTTTGTATACAGTTTGATAAAGAAATTTAGTTCTATACTCACATGTGATAGTTATTCATGTTCATTTTGTTATATCTATTTTAATCATGGTTTTAATCCTGAATTTTAAATAATCAGTAATTGTTTACCTTAAATTGTGTACCTGTAAAGTAATTTGTGTATGAATTTGTCTACATTAAGATTAAAAAATGCGACTATTTTATAATACATGTGACCTTAACTTTTAACCTCAAGTTAGTAAGTATTTTAGCGAACTATATTATATGACTCTTATTAAATAATAATTTTATTTATAGATGTCTTGATAAAGGGAATAAATAATTTCCGAAAGCTTTTCTGTTTTGTGGCCGTAAACTTTTCACCTCTGACTGCAACCTCAAGATACACTACGTGTGTTTAATTTTGGTTTTTATATATATATATATATATATTGTCGCCGCCATTTTGAATTTCTGAATTTTGACTAAAAAATTATAATCCGAATCCGCGGCCTAGAAAACCCCCAGATATCGATTTTGAGTTGAATCTGATCTTAAATGGTAAAGTCGTCCGCCATTAGTATGACTGATGGTCGAGAGGTGAGCTCAACCAAAAAGTTCCGGGTTCGATCCCCGGTCGTGGCAGTGGAAAATTTTTTCTTATATGAAAATGTTAAAGTGTATTGTCACTGGATTTACACACATGTGCAAAATTTCAAAGATCTAGCTTAATTAGAACTAATCGAAATTTTGATTGCAAGATTTGACCTAAACAAACAAACTAACATTGCAAGTTAAGTAAAAGCTTTTATAAAAACAAACACGAGTGTAAATCTGACGCGCATCACTACAATGGTATATATTAATTTTCCATTGCCTTTGGGTTTGCTATTTCCATCCATAAAGGGTAGAAATTCCTGAGAAGGCAATATATTGTCCGTACAGTTTCGTTTATGTATCTGTTAAATGTTAGTCTTATTGTCTAAATAATTATATTCCTATAAAAAAATATTTATATCTTTGAGCACGGTAAAACCTAAGACGAAGGATCTGACTTATATTCAGACACCGTTCCACCCATTTCCACCCCCTCCGGGGTATGAAAATCGCTGGAACGTTTGCGTGGCGGTACCTTTGTTCCTAAAAAAATTATTAAACTAGTCAGTTGAGCAGCAAACTTTAAAAGGCGGTGCAGAAATCACTCAGAAGTACCCCTTAATGTTTTTGCATTCTTCTCGGGGGTGAATATCAATTAAACAGCTTTACATTGGTATATTTGTTCTAAAAAAATCTGGAACTACTCACATGAGAAGTACACATCTCAAGAAAAGTTGCAGCAATTACTCTGAGCTAAAGTCGAGGCAAGAATTCAAGCGATGCATATCACGAGTGATCTCATTAAAGAAATGTTAATACTAACATAATTTTTAATCATTAATTACGTTAAAAAGAGTAATTCTTGACACCCGGTTATTAAGCTTTTTTCAGAAATAGGTACAGTTTAATGGGGCTTCATGATTCTTAGCAGTATTGTCTTATTTATAGAATCAATCTGTGACGTGCATCGCTTGAATTCTTGCCTCGACTATACACCCTAACGCTTTTCCAACCTTCTGGGTATGAAAATGAATTAACCGAAAGCACAAATCGCAGCGATTAAATAATCTCATTTTTCGAGTTCTCAGGGGGTCTGAAGTAATTTGTTAAGAACATTTCTAAAATTTTGAAAAGTGATGCTTCATGCGCTCTAATATAATAATAACATTTTTATTACTCATGCGAGATAAGGCCTATCTTTTCGCATGTTTTTTTAGGTCGGTACTACTACTATTATCACATGACATAAGTATTTCAAATATTTATTTGCATGCGGGAATCACACTTGTCTCCCGGAAATCGACAATAAAACACACAAAATTTAAATAAACCACTCAAATCTATGATAGAGCCATCTCTTCATTTTTCACTTAATGAATAATTTAAAAAAAACATACTCGAAAATATTAATATAATAGTTATTTATGTCAACTTGAAGTGAATAAAAATCTGAAAATAATATAGTGTTTAAGCAATAAAAAATTCTAAATAACTTGATTAAATCGCATTCGTAATAAAAAATAATATGAGCAACTCGTGCGGTTGTCTATTGCCCACTTGAGTTCGTGCGTTCAATTCCGCTCTCGTGGGCAATAATATACGACTTAACGCACTTATTGCACATACTATTACTCATGCACAGTTGTATCAGGGATGAAGTAATGTGTCGAGGAACGTTTCTGGAACGAGAAGACCCGAAAAGTGGTACTCCATGTGCCATAGTATAAAATCACTTTGACATGCGCAGTTACATCAGGTTGAAAGCGATTTGTCACGAAATATTTCTACAGCAAAAAAATAGACTATTATGATGCAAGTGTATAAGTGAGCCTTTAAAACACGGGCAGCGAGCTTAAGGGCACAGTGCAAGGCGGAGTTGCAAGCGCACAAAGAGTACAAAGAAGTTAGCTTAAACTATATTTCTTCTCCATCTTAGACATTAAGGAAAATGTTACATCCTCATTAAGTGTGAATTAAACAGCACCACGCGAGTTGTAAGAAATCCAATTTTATATTGTTCCATCTACATTTCCACTGAATAAATCAATATGATGGTGTTTTATCTAAACAGCCAATCAGCACTGAAATTGTGCATAGTGAATACTATGATATTGTCCTACAATCATTGTATCACTTATCAGTCTGTGCGTGTTTTCTCTAAACATTTATTTAACATCGTCCTATTTCCGCTACTGAAGCCTAATACCGACGCCCGTAGATGAGCTACCCCCAATCAGGAATTTTGCCGAACCTCATCTCTTTCGAAGAATAGGGATCCTTTACTTGCCTAACATTTAATAGACAAGAGACCGACGGCTTTACATCCCCTCCGAAGGGGGGTATATCCCCTACACAATCCTCGCCTAAGATTGCATAGGTTCCGCGCATACACTGATATACAAGCCGCTGAAAGATGTGAGGCACGGACTTTGCTTTACTTCGCAAATTGCCACCCCCTAAAACTTCCCCTTAAGTAGAAGAGAGGGTTTGACTGATACCATGTAAACTAGTGTCCGGATGGCCTGTGATTAAATTTAAAATATGAATATGATATTTTGAGGGAGTCGGAAGATATTGCAGAAAAACTGAAATTCATTTAAAATATATTTATTTTATTTTATCTCCCTTATTGTTCATTTTCGAAATAAGCTTATATACAACACTACCATTATTATTGGATGTACTATCAACAGCAGAAATATCGGGAAACGGTTTTGGACCACTTTGCACAAAATTAATACTTTTTTAAAAGTACCACAATATACATATTAGTACACACTAATTACAAGTTCCATCTACTATAGTCTCACTGCTATAATTCACAACTTATCACTATTCGTATTCCAACAGTTCACTTGTTCGTCTCATATCAAACTGTCCCCAGTGCGTTTGGATCCACTGTATATATACCCGCGTCGAATGTACTCGATCCTTCTAGAATCATCTAGGAGCTTCCGACGCTTTCTCGCGTAGACGTACATATAACAATATTGACCAAAACCGATCGTTCTGTAAATAGTCCGGAATTCTCTGTGTTGTGACGTCATGTTTGTTATCTTACTCGTTGCAGCTAAGAAAAACTAAACTTACTTTTCAAAACTTCCGGGAAGTTCAGCGCTGCATTTTTTATCTACTGCTGTTGCTGGTGTTTCCCTACATTTTAACTAAAACTGTAATTATCGATAATAATCACGACACCTGTTTTTCCAAGAAAAGAACAGTTAAATTTTATCTCAAAATCGTGTCATCCTAATTCAAAATAATATTGACTGATACATTTATGTTTTAGTACGCGGTGGATGGACTCAACGTGTAAATATGAGTGTGGCATATGTAAAAAAAAATTCACGTCGTTGGACGGTGTGAAAAAACATTTATATCGTGTAGAAGAAAAGTTCGATTGTGAGAATTGTCAGAATTCAACTTCCTGCCCGTGTCCGTATTCAGTTAAAAGATGTTCATTTTGCAAAGATATAGTTAAACCTGAATATGATTCAGCGGTCTCTCATTTATGTTTTCATACGTATGCCAATGAATTTAGAGAAGTAGAAGTACCAACTTTCAAATGTATAGTATGCTATAAGGCATTTTCGACAGGAGAGGAATTAAGAGAACATTGCTTTAATCCCTACGAAGCATATTATTGCCAATGATGTTGTGAGTATTTCAACAACGCACATACTTGCTCAGATGAATATAAAAGATGTGCATTTTGTAAAAAAATTACCGCAAAAATAGATCCAGTATCACATTGGTGCTTTCATAGATATTCTGAAAAAGATTTTGAGGAATTCGGATTTAATAGAATGTGACATCTGTAAAGAAACAATACCGAAACTTATTATTAAAACTCATCGCCAAGGACACACGCATACATTCATTTGCGAAATTTGTGGCGTGGCTTATACAACGGAGATATCGTATTATCAACATTATCGTCTTAAACATCCTGATGAATCAGTAACATGTATGACTTGTGAAAAAATATTTGAGAGTTATAAGGATTACGCCAAACATAAGAAGGCAGAGCACAAGAAGGAGGCACCGAGTATATGTTATCTGTGTGGAAAAGAGGTGAAAGGTCTGAAATATCACATGGACAGTGTTCACTCTAAAGTACAGGCATATAAATGTCAGCATTGCAGTAAAGCGTTTAGTACCAAGACAAAGTTAAAGATACATGGGCTGGTGCACAGTGACGTGTTCAAATATAAATGTACTGCATGTGGTAAAGGTTTTAAAAGACGATATTCTCTTAGGGTTCATAAGAGGTCACATGAGGTTGTAAAACCATTTCAGTGTATTGTATGTTTAAAGACATTTACTACAAAACAATGGAGAGATAATCATCAGAAAACACACAAACCTGCGTAATTTAGTTTGCAGTATATTAGACCAAGAGCTGCTGAATTCTTTGATGAGCGTCTGAGAACCTCATTCAATCTTTATGGTGCGTAATCCTTTTTAAGAAGATAACCCTACTCGGAATCTGTTTTCGTGTGATAGTTATTTTTTACAAATCAGTATCTTTGGTGTCTAAAAAACACTATACTCGAATATACTACAGGACGTGTGTTTGTCTAACCATGTTAGCATCATCAAGAGATGACCAAAATTGAAAACCAGTCTTATTGGTCTCTTGATGATGTTGACATGGTTAGAGAAATCGGCGTCGAGTAGTGTATTCTAGTATAGTGTTCAAACGTTTTGGTTTTTTGTAAACGTGGTTCTTAGACACCAAAGATATTGATTTGTGAAAAACAGCTGTCATACGAAAAAAACACCTCCACTGCTAAACTCAGCTATTTATTTTTGCGACAAATGCCTACCTGTGGTACTCAAAATCGGCGTTGCCAAATAATGTTGACTACACATCTCTTTTGAAATTATGATCTGTATTTTGTTTCAATAAAGGTCTATTGAAAAAAAAATTATATTTATGACATCGTAGCTTATAATAATAATTATAATAATGAATTTATTGCCCAACAGAATACTCCAGTTACAGGAAAATTTGACAAAATACGAGGTATACAAATACAAAATACAAGATATAATGTAACGTACAAAACACAATATGCCAAAAACAAAAACAAAATGCAACATATATAAAGTACAAAAATTAATTTAATTTCATGTCTGCAAAGAATTAAATACTTGAAGAAAGGCAACATGTCACAATATCTGCCAAGGGAGCTGTACATTTTTATCCGATTTTCGTCATAGAATAAATAGGCGATTTAGCAAGGATATTTTGATTGTTCGATGTTCGATTTGATGGTAGTGCAGAGGTGAATGTTTGACGCGAGCCTAAACGTGGAATTCTAAAATTGATTTAGAAGATGAGTTCTAGGCAGTCTATTGTATTATTGATAAGTTTGTAAATTTACATTAAATTTGACGTAATTCTTCTGTTTTCTAATGAATCCACGTTGCACCTTATTAACAGTAAACGATCCATATATCCCTGTTCGGGGTACCAGTTGTCTACTTTAAATGATATTTTAAAAATTTCCCTTGAGCAGATTCTAATGATTGTGAGTGTACTTCGTAAATAAGATTCCATGTCACTGAGCCATATTCCATTTTAGAACGCACAAAACAAAAATATAGCGTTTTTAAAGCTTCCTCATTAGTAAGATTGCTTGAATTGCTTATGATAAAGCTCAGTATTTTTAACGCCGATTTAGCTATTGAATTAATATGTTCTGTAAATTCTAATCTGGAGTCAAATAGTATACCTAAGTCTCTAATATTTTCACACTGTGATAGAGTGATGTTAAAGCTAGTATATGAATATTTCACTGGATTAACTTTTCGTGTATAAATCATAATTTTATATTTTGATATAGGTATTCATTATCAACTTATTCGCTAGGCACCAATTCTCAAGGACATTTATGTGTTCTTGTAATCTTGGACAATTTTCTACAGGAGCAACTTCGTTAAATAATTTTAGATCATACGTAAAGAGAGGTTTGTTGCAATTCAATGCGTCACATAAATCATTGATAAATACTGAAAATAAGAGCGGACCTAAATTCGATCCCTGGGATACGCCAGAGCTTGCAATATATGTATTTGACTTGAAACCGTTATACTGGTCATCCGTCTTCCAAGTAGAACTCAAAAAATTAACAAGTGTATCACTAAAACCAAAGTTATTCAATTTATGGAAGTCTACAATCATTGCGATCAAAGTCCTTTGAGAAGTCGGTGTACACCATATCCACCTGTCTCCGTTTGTCTAAAATATTAGAAATAAATTGGATTAGACGCGCTAGGCTTGATATTTTAGAGCGTTTTTCCATAAAGCCATGCTGATAAGTGGACATTAATTTTTTTATAGCAGGATATTTACGTTGTAAACCGATCGATACCTCGAAAACCTTTGCAAAATTGGGTAGAATAGAAATATCTCTGTAATTATGTATATCACGTATGTCTCTATTCTTACGTATAGCCAGTTTCCAGCATTCAGGAAATTTAGATGTTCTCAGCCCAATGCGCAGCCTCTAAAATTTATTTTGGCATTAGCTACTCCTCTACCACCCTCATTGCCACCCCCATCCTATTGTTTAAGGGAATAAAAAATTAAATTGGGATTTAGTGTGTATACGAGAACCAAGAGCCTCTAAAATTCTTTTGACATTAGCCACCCCCATTGCCACCCCCACCCTACCCTATTATTAGAGGGAGTAAAATATTACATTCGTATTTAGTGTCGATAAAATTTGGATACAAAATCTGGATGTGGAAGTAGTGATTTCTTGGGCAGCGGTTTTTTCATATGTTACAAGCAAATGTTACTGACTGACTGTAGTGAAAACTTTTCAAAAAAAGCAAATACATTTGTATCAAACTTTTTCTCCAAATGAAGAGGCAGTAACCCAATTTTGGCTGTTTCTTTAAATGCTACTTGACTAAGCCAGGAATATTCGAGTTCGTCCCGTGAATACGCGAAAACCGATTCAAATTAAAATAATATTTTTGATTTTCCCCAAATTTCAGAAAACTTTCTTGAATAGTGAGTCTATTATTAATTGACTTTATAAAAAATTTCTAATCCATATATATTCCAGTTAAAACAAAATAACGCATTTAGTGTGTACAAAATATAGGTTAGGATTTTTTGCAGTAATATGGTTCGAGTAAAAAAAAAGATAAAAAACGGAGAAAAACGAAAAGCATATCAACGGGAGGCAATGAAAAAATATCGCAGAGTTATCAAAAATGATTCAGTCAAATACGAAGAGGCCAAACGTAAAGAAAGAGAACGGTATTATAAGCGAAAGGAAGCTGGTAAAATAAAAAATATAGCTGAAATGACGGACTGTGAACAGCGATTACAGAGAAAGAAATGGAGAGAGCAAAGTAAAAAATCATGGGACCGAAAGAACAGTCAATCGAAAAATGAGAAAAACTCAAATCCAAAGGCAAAATAAGACTCACGAAGGAACAACACAGTTGTGCATGGAGGAGGTATTGAAACGTAGATAAATCACTGAGTGATTGAGGCACGATGAAGACAAATTTTAGAAATCACTTGTTGATATCATAACGACATGCGAAAACCTTCAGCATATGAAGACACTGAATTCACATTGTAGAAGAAAAGAAGTGTAAATTGAGAAAGGGCTCAGATTCATTCATTCACTTTCGGTTAGGTCTTGTATTGTTTAAATATATAATAAATTTTCATTTTTATAGTTAAATCTATTTTCATAAAAATTAAATATTACGTCCAAATTATACCGCCGCATCTTTGATCTTTATGACTAATACCTCAACTCGCTATTATGAGTTTAATAAAACCTCTTTTCCCTTTTAAGTAACGTAGAAAGTATAAAACTACATATCATAACCACACTGGTCTCTCATAAGACTCTAGCATTAGTCCAACTACTCGACAGTAATTTAGTTATTGAATTTGAATAAATCAATATGCCATTTTTTGAGAGTGTGCAAATAATGTCCAAGTTGGAAGCTGCAGCAGATATGCCCTCAAAATTCTGAGAAAGAAATTGATAAGAAAATATTCATGGAAGATTTCTGGTACCAATATCAGGAAAACAGTTAACAGATAATTTAAAAAATCAAAGCATCGTACATAATTATATTTAAATATATGACGCTATAAAGAAACTTAAAACAAACTAGAACTATCGTGAAATAATTTTAATATGTCGAATCTAAGAAATATAATCGTAATCGTGCTTTAAGGTGCCACATTTGGGGTAAATATACTAAAATAAAATAAATGCTCTAGGCTTTGATGATTGAATACGCTTAAAGAAATAGTTGAGTTAATAACAAAAGCTTTATGTTTTATAGATAGTAAAACAATCTCAGTGTGCTAGCTCTGGTTTTCCCCCCTTACTGTGAGGCGGTAGGGGTTGCAAGATAATACAAAAACACACTTGGGCTGGTGTGAGTAGCAGACCGTGGATATTACCTAGCCCGGAGAAGTGATGTAGCGTGCCCACGAAAATAATTTCACTAGCTCAGAAATCTCAGGGCATTAAGCCCAAGTTTAACATGAACTATTAGAAATTTTTAGTTTATTTAACATAAAGTCACTGAGGATTCCATTCTTAGTGGTCGCGGACGAAATAATGATACTTTCTCTCTATGTGAAATGGACTATATTACAATATTTACAACTTATGATTCTCTAATATGAACCTGCCGATGCGTAGTTATATTCTGATCAATATGTTACAAAGTAAATAATAAAAAATTCCCCTCGTGTAACTACTCTTGGTTTACAAGCGTGAAATTTTACTACAATAACTATGGCCGCAATGGGTTGCATTAGAGAACGTACTTAATTAATAATAAATGAGTAAAGTCTTTGTTTAAATATATACAAATGTAAGTTAAAAGAAAACAAATACTGCTACGCAGAACCACTGACGGTGGTTTCCAAGTAGAGGAAAAAATTACACTTATCTAGATGGTACGATACTCAGACGTCAACAAGTGGTCAAGTTGCAGCCCGACGGTGGTCACTTCGGGGGGCGCCAGTTGATGATGATTGATTTATGGCCTCCCTAATTCGTGGAACGTTTCAGCCTAGTCCATGGAACTTTCTAGCCTAGTCCGTGGACGTTTTGGCTTAGCCCCTAGAACGTTCTAACCTGGTCCGTTGACCCTAAAGATACGCCCATTTAATGGGCTAGTAGACAATAACGAAAATGACAAAGGTAATAATATAGCATTACAGTATGACTCTTCAATATGTTATAAATATAATTTGAAGGTAGTTTTACCGACTATTATTGGTTTTATTGTAAAACGAATAGGCTTACGATTTGAGCGTATTTAAAATACGGCGGTTTACCGGTTATCTCGTGACGTAATAGTGTCACATACGCGCGCATTTAATATAACCTCGACAGAGCCGCAGATACGTTTTGCACAACTTTGTTAGCTCCGCCTTTCCGCTAGCGCTCGTTTCTCTGCTGATTATGCTATTACGTCATAGCCAATAGAATAGCTAGAACATTTGCGGCAATATCTAACCATTTAAACATAGTTTAAACTTCATGATTTTTTTTTACTATAAGGCATTATTAAAAAAATAAAATAAAAAATACGGGTCAACTGTTTTTATACGTAGATGTTATTAAAATAATAATTAAAAAATTGTCTACTTGCCCATTTGCAGGTGGCAATGCATGTAAGACGTGCCAAATGATAGCAATTGAAATCAGATATGATTCACAAAAGAAATAATTTACCTCTCCTCAAGGGTTAAATCCACAAAAAATTCTGGTACAATGCTGCAGCTCAATTGACAGGGTCGAGTCCGTCTCTCTAGCAAACGAAATACTTCTAAAGGGAAGTGGTCAACCAGCCTATACATTTTTTAAATACGTGGGTAAGGTCGGAAAAGATGGCGATAATAAGGTTACTCACCTGTACACCTAAAAATAAAGTTTTAGAAATTTACGGCAGCGTACACAAACAGGGCCCCTGTGTGTGTACCTTTCGACAAGACGGAAGTCACGTCACCGTTCCTAGCAGCTCCTAGCGGACAGAAGCCAAATCTCTGCCATCCACGGCACGCGGCTTGGCGATATCTGTGGCTCGTGGCTTGGCGATATGTGGCCCGCGAAACACAAATGTGTGTTGCGGGTCGCATATGCATTAAACCTGTAACAAGTGGAGAATATTCAGAATTTTTGAGATTAGCTTCAATCAAATCTATGTTCTAGATTTGTTTAACTTCTAATATTCCTAAAATACTAAAACTGGCCAGACTATTATACAGAGTAGGATAACTGGCTACCTTGAAAATTAGAAAGTACTAAGTATTTCACAATTTGGTTTTTGAAGAAGCCAAACCACGCAGAATGCAATGTTTTTTTAACATCCAATGAAGTGTCAACGAAATTCCAAATTTTGACAAGTACCGACAGGTTTTGCTTTACCGCGCACGTGCGGTAATGTCGTAATTACCGCATGCAAACTAGTGCGGTAATTACCGCACTGTTACAGAAAAAAACTAATAAAACAAAAATATTACAACTCTAATTTGAAATTTCGTATGCGCATGTAGTTCCGGTGACAATATTTTAAATAAATAAATAGTTTAAGAAACAAAAAAATACGCTTTTGTTACAAAAAATAAAAGTATAGACTTTTTTTATGTATAACTAATTAAATATAAAAACTGCAAAGTGTACGAAGATTGGTGTTTTCCGGATAGACCGGAAATAGTTTTTTGTGTACAATTGTGTCAGATTCGTGGCTACTGGGTATATTGCTTAAAGCACGGAGAGTTGGTGCGCGAGGTTTTCAGAATATTTGTTTGTCTATCCCCCAGTTTGTCTGTTTAATTGCTAGTTGTACCATTACTTGAAAATTTCAGAAATGGGAAAGATGGCTTTAGGAACATCTAGGATACTTCATAATTAAGTATATTCACAAAGGATCTCCACTGACAGAGATGAAGGGACTTAACGACTCCCATAACCTTATCCAGCCCCCATTTTCAGTAAAAATGTGAATATTTGCTAATCTAACGAAATTATGTCTCCCCCCGTTTTCTAGGATGCTGAACACGATGGCAGTGGTAAACTTTCTCTCCGAGGTCACCCAACCCCCCCACATGGACAAAAACTACCCCCGAAAGGGGTAAACCGCCTATCCGCCGTCTCCTACCATCCAAACCTGTGTTACTCTCGTTTTCGAGGATGCTGAGCACGATGGCGATGTTGAGACCTCTCCTTGACCCTCGACAACCCCCCAAACGCCCAAAAACCACCCGAAAGGGGTAAACCGCGGATAGGCCGTCTTCTCTCGGCTAAACCCCTGTTACCCCCAGTTTTCGAGGACGTTGAGCACGATGGTGATGTAGAGACCTCTCCTCGATCCCCTCCAACCCCCCAAACGGCCATGTAGAGACCTCTCCTCGATCCCCTCCAACCCCCCAAACGGCCAAAAACCACCCCCGAAAGGGATAAACCGAGAGGCCGTCTTCTCTCGGCTAAACTCGCGTTACCCCTAGTTTTCGAGGATGCTGAGCACCATGATGATGCCGAGACACCGCCAAGAACCACCCCCGCAAGGAGTAAATCGCCGTCTTTTGATGGCTAAATCCGGGGTGTAACACGGGCTTAGCCGAGAGAAGACGGCCTCCCCGCGGTTTATCCCTTCCGGGGTGGTTTTTGGCCATTTGGGGGGGTTGGCGGGGATCGAGGAGAGGTCTCTACATCACTATCGTGCTCAGCATACTCGAAAAGTGGGGGTTACATAGATTTAGCCGTCAAAAGTCGGTCTATCGGCGATTACCCATTTCGGGGGCAGTTTTTGGCCGTTTGGGGGATTGGGTGACCTCAGAGAGAAATTTTACCACCACCATCGTGTTCAGCATTTTCGAAAACAGGGGGGGGGGGGGGGGCATAGTCTCGTTAGATTAGCAAATATTCATATTCCTGTCCGACTTACAGAATGCACTAGTACAATTTAAGATTTCTCGTTGATTGGAAAAAATGCGTACCGTTAGAAGACTAATAAATTATCTGATCTTGGTTTCTGCGCCGACGTTTCGAGTTTATTGACAAATAATTATGATTTTCTTGGTCAGCTGAGTGTTTGTATTCTAGGACTTGATTTGAGGTAATTGTTTACAAATGAAACTTGACGCGTTTTTTGTATTTTATCGTTCTTTGTGGAAAAAAGGTATTTAATTATGGTATACCCTGCATGATATATGCTTAATTTTGAATCAAAATATGTAACTGAAACTATTTTTTTAATGATTATTAATTTTATTTTAGGACCAACGAAATTAATAATGTCCAGAAAGTTCATTTAACAAAGGTAGTGTTTATGTGTAAAGGCTGCAAGAGAACTTATCCCACTCCTAAAAAATTAAAGGAACATCTAAATAACGTAGTTGTAAAAATTACATATTTTTGTCCACCTTGTAATGGTCTTTTTGACCAGGATCACCCTTGCAATTTGTCTGGCAAAAGATGTGCTTATTGTAAGAAACTGTTACCGACAAATAATTTAAGAAGCCACATATGTTTTCATGTAAGAGCTGATAAAGACAGGTTTTGCAAATATTGCCAATCAGATATCAGTGGAGTAGGGCAATTAAATCATCTCTGTCGGCGAAAGATAACGATAATGGAACATGTGGAAAAAAATAATATTGAATGTTTAGATGACGGTCATTGCATTTGCAAGATATGTAACGAAAAATTTAAAGTGTCTCAGATATTTGTACATTTATTTTTGTGTTTAAAAATAAAATCTAAAGAGGCAATGGAAATAAATAATTGTGTAACAAAACGCGGAGCAACAAAATGTACAAATTGTTCAGCTGTTTTTAACACTGAAGATGAACTGTTGCAGCATCATAATACAATTACACCGAAAATAATGTATTTTTGTAGTAGTTGTAAAATGTTTTTTAACGAGGAAAATGATCATAAAGTTATTCCTCGCATGCCGTGCGACAGAACTTTAGTAGAACATTGTGCTAGATGTAAACAGGCAATAGACAAATCCAAATACATAGAACATGCATGTTTTCATTCTTGTAGTAAAGAAGAGATTGTAATAGATTACGAAAAATTCGTGTTTCTTTGTGAAATTTGCGGAAAATCGGTACCTCTTAACATAAAAGGCGACCATTACAGAGAAAATCATCGTACAACGAAGTTAACAATCGACACTAGAAAAACTTGCACGCGTTGTGAAATTAAATTTCGCGATGTTATCGAGTATAGGAAACATAAACGTTTGTATCATGATAATCTTCTCTGTCATATTTGTGGCAAAAATATGAATATGCATTCGATGAAACGTCATATGGATATGCATTACAACAAAAGAAATCATAAATGCACAGCATGCCAAAGGGCCTTTATCTCTAAAACTCAGTTAAAAAGACATTCGTTAGTCCATTCCGATGAAGCAAAATATAAATGCGAAACTTGCGGGAAATGTTTTAAGAATAATTACAATCGGAGAGTACACATGAGGATCCATGCTGATGTAAAACCATTTGAATGTGTCATATGTAAAAAAACGTTTACCACTAAACAATGGAGAGATAATCATTTAAAAACTCATAGCGTCTTAGACGCGAGTTAAGATATATATATCACATTTTCTTATTTGTTATTAGTACATGTACATCCTGTATTACGATATTATAGTACCATAAATTTCATTGATGTCAAAGTTTAATGATAGATAATATTCATGGACTGAATATGAAATTTATTGTGTAAAAATGAACAAAAAATATATGTAAAATATTTTTGAATATACATTTTGGTTGGTTTTTGTTATCGTATTTATTTCCTGAAAACCTGCGACGAGAAATATAATTGAAAATGGCGTATAACCTAAAAATGTACCACCCGGACTGAATTGGAGAAACCTTTGATACGATACTGACACATAATGATAAAGTACTTTCTTCTGGGTCTTGCCGTGGTCGTCGAACTTGACTTAAGACCCGGCAAGACCCCGGAAGAAACTACTTCATTAGACAACGGCCATGAAAACCTGCATTCTGACACATAATAGTTGTCATAAATGCCAAGATACTTCTCCGATGTGGATCCTATCCTACAGATGATTATTTTTCTTCGCATGCCATATCCCACGCAAAATATTATATACAAGTAATCCTACATGAAAAATTTTACACATTTTTACAATTTCATTTCTACCCACGCCTGAATTCATCCTACGCACGTTCAATTAATCCTACACATTCTCCTCTTACACATAATATATGTCTCAATATTCTACACAAAAGCAGTAACCGAGTAAGTATTATCATTGTGCCTGTGTAGTTATATGGCTGATATTTTTTGTGTAAATCGTTGGCACCTACTAATAGCCCAGTCACTTTATACATGAACCTCTAAAAAAATCCAACTGAAGATTTTCCAGCAGGATTCTCTTTATTTTGGTGTCACAAATAATTTCTGAGAAGTCCATAAAGCCAACTGGTTGGCTACAAAAGTTACAGAGGGTCATAGGTCACGAAAATCAGTTTTTCTCAAATATCTCGTAAATTATCGGTTTTACGTTAATTTTGGTTATTATAAAATTTGTTCCTGATATAAATCTACATAAAAAGTCCTACACAAAATTTACGTAGAACCAATAGAGGAGTCATATTAGACAAAATAAGGCTTCAATTTCGGAATAATTTCTCTTTCCATATTTTTTTATGAAACCTTTTGCATTTACTTTTAAATAGTGTCAATAAAAAATGTCTCTTCTTAAAAAAGGGTGCTAATTGTTCATTTGTTTATTAACAAATAACCGCCAAATTAGTTGTAAAATTAAATATCTCGAATGTAAATCGATGAAAAATTATGAAAAAGGGTTTCTAGGGGTTTTCGAGTATGGTGATTACGAATCTGATATCAAATTTCAGAAATTCAAAATGGCTGAATTAAAATGGCGGATGAAAATGTAAAATATTGCAAAATTACGTAAATAAACCGATTTTTTAAGCTTTTTTCCGGATATAAATATATAAAATTAATGGAAACAATAATTACTTTCTTACGCTTTCCAACCATGGAAGTTACAATTAAAATATTAGATCAAAGAAATTAGAGATGGCTTGTATAACATAAGTTATCATGTATCGAGTTATTTTAATAAAATTATCTTATTATTAAAGTTAAATTATTACTGTATTTTACTATTTTTAGGGCAAAATAATAAATTAAAAAAAATAAATAAAATTTAATGGTGAAATGAATCAAATAATAATTATTAAAATATTACTTTTACGTACCTTTCGTTTTCTGTTACTAACTGTAGTGTTATTATAATCGTGCCAATATTTTAGTAATTTATTAAATACGTGACAATAATAATTAATTAATAGTTATTTAACAAAAAATTGCTTAAGAAAACGGCGAACAAAGGAAAATCAATCTCTCCGACCATTTATCGAAGAAACTTCACATATGGCTTTCTCCCATAGAGATATTAGTCTTGCGTCAGTAGCGCTCTAGTGAGAACGCAAGAGACAAGCGAAATGTACTATAACTTTTCGCCTATCTCTCTCATCTTTTGTCGCTTTGGCCCTGTTTACAAGGCAGCTGTAGCTCTAGCTTTGTTGTAAACGTACTGAAAACCTGTACATTTTAAGTATTTACCTGTTTTTTCATTTTCCCAATGTTATTACATCGAAAAGAAAAAAATTATAATAATGTGAATACTTTAAGGTTTATGTACAAGCTACCACCTCCATGTGGTCAGAGTGAAAATTTTTTTTTTTCAATTACAGTAGTTTATTTATGCTGCAATTTTACGACTTTTTAAGGTAAAAGATATATTTTTTCTTTTTTACTTACATAAAAGTACAAAACATTGTAATTATCATTAAAAAAAAAATCCCTTAAAGTACACATTCTAAACTTCAAATTGATCACTTATAGAAGGTTGATATCATTTTCCAAGACTTTATTATTTACAATCAAAATTACAAGCTCAAAGTGGAAAAATGCATTTTTTGTAAATCGCCCAACTTTGAGGGCCTGAATTCCGTAAAATAGATTTTTCTAATTTTTTTTTACGAAATACGTATTGTAGGTAATCCCTTTAAGTATAACTTTCATGAATTACTTTATTTTTTCCCTATTTTATTCGAGTATAATCAAATTTTATGAAATAATAGATAATTCGTGGAATACTTCAAGCACATATAAAAAATATTTAAAACACAAAAAAATCTTTCAACACTCGTAATACTTTAAAAAAATGATCCTTTTAAATATCTAATTGGTTTCATGTCGTTTGCTCTTGTCAATTAAAAGTTACAGCTATTTTAGTGCGGCACGCGCCTTCGCGCCGACCTTCTTCCAGCGTAGCATGCTACTGGCGCAGCGCGAATGGGAACGTTACTTACCAAATTAATGATCGCTCTATTTTTGTTGAAAAACAAGTATTATATACATTTCCTGTGTAAAATTTTCCGTTCTTTCGAATGGCGCTTTTGATAAAAATTGAACTAAAAAACTTGTTGGCGAAAAACCGCATTTTTGCATATATTTTGTTAAATAAACAATTTAGCACACACTTTCTTGAAGAGACATTTTGATATTTTATTCCACACACTTTTTCGAACACGCTCCAAAAGGAATCACCGAGAGAGGAATTTTTCCAAAGTGAAAATCTATTATGACCCCTACAATAATTTTCGAGAAATTGGGCTGAGAAAATTCGGACATTCCACACCACCATTGAGGTAAGAATGCAAGGCGCGTTTTTTTTTTCAAATTATGTTATAATTTTTTTGATTACTGTTCTATCTGTCTTGTTGTATTGTTTGCTGACTTCTTCTTCGTCTCCGTCTATCTCTTCTATTTCCACTTCTTCAATATTTTCGTCTTCATCAACAATCATCTCAGCGGAAAATAACGAAATGAGGTCGGCTTCATCATCGTTAAACTCAGATTCAACGGCTGTATCCTCGGACATCGTTTTAAGACACGACTGGCCCCGACAAGAGGCACACACTACGGAACATGGCAATCCTATTTTTCTACATCCACAATTGTTGCCACAAATCTCAGAATCAGAGTAACTGTTGGCTCTAATAAATTATTATTTAAAGTCCAGCCCCATTGCTGAGGGTCTAAATCTTCCCAGTCAAGTTTGAACCTGGCAGTATGCCCTGAATGTTGTTGAGTAGCTCCTGGCTTGGAAGTGATGACAATTGCACAGGCTTATTTAGTCTAGTGCATTTTGCAAAACTAAAATATCTATAATAGTCCTGTCGACAAATTATTGTAGACTACATGGAGGGGGCAAAGTTTTTGACTTCAGGGATGGATTTGGGGTAGTTAGGAGGTAAACATCCTAAAAGCCCTCAACCCTAGGAGGTGAGCCTTGCAGGGGAGGGCGTCCGGAACGCCCTAAATTTTTTTGTTTTTTCGTAATAACTCGAAAACTATTGGTCCTAGTGGAAAAATTATTCTTACCTTACTTTTTTGAAAGGTGACATAATTTCCTACATTTTCTATATTTTAATTTCAGTGGAAAGTTTCCATCTTCAACAGTTATCGAGTTACCCGCTTCTGAAAAGCGCCGATTTCCGGAAACGCTGTTTCTGATCACATTTTTCATCATATTCTGCTCCTAACACCTCAAATCTTCTTTGTAAAATAAAACACAACCAAATCAAGTGAAGAGGATTAAATTCACTTTAGAATGATATATTTTACATATAATAATTAATGGCTGGGATGATGGATTTCAAGATTATTTGTCGTAATGTGATAGGATGATTTCATAGCTACATTTTATTGCATTCATTTGGCTTTCTTAAAATCTATTTATTGTTGTAATTTGTATTTGGTATAGTAATGAGTAGCTACAATCCAACAGTGAGAAAAGGTAGGTAGGTACCTCTATACAACACGGTATTATGGTTTGAACTACTTTTATTTACATATAAGAGCTACTTTTATTTATATATAATTGGCTAATTGTTAAGAAAAAAAACGATCAATTTTTGGATGGGGGAATAGTTTATGGGGTCACCATGCCAGCAGAAGTGGAAATTAATCCTCCAAAGAAACTATTGTTATCAAATTGTTCCTTCTCCTCATCCTCTGTTATGGGGACTCTATTGTAGCAGTTGCCCTGGCAGTTGAGGCATGCTGGCGAACAACTTAATGATGCCTTTCTGCATCTGGATCTTCACAATCTTTTTGCTACGACAAAATATAACTTGCAAAATTTCGTCAGGTGCAGCATTTTTGTCTGTTAGTTTGGGTACCGGCTCCCCATTTCTCTCCTCCCAGCCAGGAATTCCTAAACCACACATATGTGAGGGCAGTATGGTTCCCAATCACTGCTGAATTTGGTAGTACATCCTGTAGGAATGGTACTTCGTGGCCCCCTCAGTTGGTGGACCAGTGGAAATCTTCTTAGATGGAGCACCGTACCATCTAAGGATGGAATTATGTCCTGCTCTTTCAACCTCAGATGGTATCGATGAAGGGCTGGTAAACACCTCAGCTGCTTCTTTGGCCGATTTGTCTTTTTTGTATAATTTTGCAAACCTGACTTTGCTTTTCCTGAGGGCTGTGTAAGTGGTATCACAGCCCGTGAAGGCAAGTACAAACAGAATGTGCTCCAGCCTCAGCTGCTGCAGCTATTGTGAGGAGTATGTTGCTGTGCATACTTTTCCTTTGCCATGTTTCACGAGGAATATGTAACGCTGGGGAGGGGTTTTCGCCAACAACAGGACTGCTAAGTCCACATCTTCGCCTATCACAGCTACTGAAGAAAAAAATGACTAAATTTTACAAAATGTAGTGTTAAACTGAATTTAAAACGTAGTGGCGCATGCGCTTTGCCCCGAAGTTTTCTCAACCCAATATTTAGAGAACTATTGGTTCTACGTACATTTTGTGTAGGACCTTTTTTATACAATTTATCTCACGAACAAATTTTATAATAACCAAAATTAACGTAAAACCGATAATTTGAGAAAAGCTGATTTTCGTCACCTTTAACCTTCTGTAACTTTTGTAGCCAGCCAGTTGGCTTTATGGACTTTTGAGAAATTATTTGTGACGCCAAAATAAAGAGAATCCCGCTACAAAATCTTCGGTTGGATTTTTTTAGAGGTTTGGCCTTTTTTTGTATAGTGACTGGATTATAATTCCTACAATATTTTGCTCGACAATTGATAAATATATAAAATACATTCTTCATTTCAACTGCAAGCCGTTGAAATTATTAGCCCTGTTCTCGTGGAAGCCATAAATTTAAGATTGTACATGTCACCGTAAAAAAGTTATTTAAAGCCAGATCTGGAGATCTAGCTGGCCATAAGATGGTTCCCCATCCACTCAATAAACGACCTCGAAATGTAATGTTCAGGAAATTCTGAACTACTATAACCATATTGTTGAAACCAGATCTGGCTAAATCTTCGCATTACTAGCCATCTAATTTCCGAAACAATTTGCCGAAATAAGTACTTAAGGCCGTTAAGTGTGCCATCAATGAACAATGGACCGATCATATGATACTCCAGTATAAGCACCCGATACATTCAATTTCAGGGGCTACTGAGATCATAACGGAAAAAATCGACGCAGGTTTCCCAATAACGAAATAAATAACCAACGATTGACGGATTAAGTAGATTATTTAATACAAAGGACGTTTCATCTGAAAACAATATTTTTTATGAAATTTTCATTACGGTTGGACCTTTCACAAAAGGTCATCCGTCTGATATTGTCCTTGGGAAATATCGCATGGGTAAATCTTAATTTGTATAGTCGGTAAATATGTTTCTTGAGAATTCTTCCTGCTGTTCTGTCCTTGAATCTACCGCCTAAGCAACTGCTGTAGTAGAAAAGACGAAATTTTTGTTAATCGTGGCCAAAACCGTTGTTTTCCTCATTTCATTATTATTATATTTCACGAAGGCGATACTGTGCAGTTGTACGGTATACCGCCAGCGAATTATCCACAGCAACTTTTCACTTCCCAAATCATGTGTCCTAAGCAGCCGAACAGATTCCAGGATGATTCTAGCCGTTTTGCTGACTTTTGAGAGGCCGGTATTGTCTTCAATTCTGCGAGCAATGTAGGGCCTCATCCCACCGATTATCAAGACGACCAGCCTGACTGAGTAGTCTGGGTATATAGCGTTTGGAGGTCATACCAGAAATCTCGGTGTTTAGTAACTTTTCCTCCTCTTTCAAGGTAATGTTTGTCTCTGCATGCACCGAGAATTCGATGACATACATCACCTTGGTTTGATGGTCGAGGAGTACTATGTCAGACTTGCTGGCTTGAATTAGTCTGACGGTCGGAAACGAGAAGTTCCAATAAATTTATCCCTCGTTCTCGATGACGAACTCGATCTCTTCGGGGAGTGTGATGTGATATATTGGTATTTCTTTATACTAATAATATTATACAACATAGATGAAAGAACTACTGACATAAAACAGAACTTTATTTCAACAGTCCAAAGAAGGTATTCAACATATCCAGTGAAGAATGAGCTAACATTCAACAGCAACAAATCAAAAATAACGCTGCACTTGAATAACAATTGAGAGGATCATAAATAAACTAGGAATAGGACCAAGTACATTGAGAACGCATGACAAACAACAGGAATGCCTAAAGAAATGAAAATAATGTATGCCTTACCGGAATCAGACAACACGTTTCTTTTTGGGTGCGGTAACAATGTCTACCATACTCAAATTAAATCAACTATGAAAGCTGATATGCATTTGGTTAAACGCCTTCTTTCAACTGTAAGCCATTACAACAATTCGTTTATTTTATAAATTTAAATATTTAAACCTGCGCGATTTAATAAAAGCTCGTTAATGTGTTCCGTAATTTGCTTTGAATTCATTGATTAATTATCGTTTTGATTCGGCGCAATAATACAAATGAGCCTTATAAAATACAACTGGAAAAGCTCGAAAAGAATAATTTTAGCTCCATGTTGACAAGACATAAACGAGTAAAGTGGTCCACTTTAATGTACATAGAATAAATGATTTTTTTGAGGGTTATCAAAATTAGAAAGAAATAATCTAAACTCAATGACAATACACTAACACCAAGTTATTTTCCAGATATTCTGAAGGCTCTTCGAAAGTACAGTGTTACATATGCAAATCAATATTTGATACTGTAGATGAGTTGCAGATTCATTTGGAAAATCTTGAGGCTTTTCTAAAAGTGTTCTGCAAGAGCTGTAAAAATTTTGTCCGTTTCGAGGAATCCACGTTACATTTTGACATCACTTATTCGTGCGTCTTATGCAAACTAATTTTACCAAAGCACAATTTCTTAGACCACAAATGTTTACATAAAACTTCTTCTCAAGAGATCGCAACGAAGAACAAGGAGGAATGTGGTATATGTGAAAAACTTTTCTTTTGCAAAAATGATATAGAAAGTCACATTAAAGAATGCCATACGTCAAATTGTAAAAACTTCTGCAAGTGCTGTAATATTTTATTTAAAAAGACGGACGAATATTTGAAGCATATTACTGATCATACTGTGAAAATGTCGGCCCCAGTACATGGTAAGTTATATCGATGTGGGATATGCGACGTTGAGTTTAAACAAGAGAAAAGTTTAATTAGTCATAATGGAAGGGTTCACACAATTAAAGGGAAACAAAGAAGAGAAAACAGACGTTCTACGGTATTCACGGTTATTGAAAAAATTAATATCTTCAAAAAGGAGAATAAAAATACATGCGATGTATGCAATAAAATATTTATATCCGCGCAATCTCTTACAAAACATAAGAAAAAGCATAGCATACCCAACATATTAGAATGCACTATTTGCTTTAAAAAGTTTAAAAATAAATATATAACGCAGAAGCATTTAAAATCGCATTGTTCAACAGTTAAAAGGAAGTAAACGGGTTTTTTTGAGTTATTGTTTTAGTTTACATTATTTCTTTAAAATATATGAATGTGTTTTTATTTACATAGTTTTAGCGATTGTTCTTTTTTATCAAATACAGAAGAAATTTATCCAGAAACAAAAAAATTTATACAGTACTTTTGTAGCTCGAACTTTTTATTTAAAAATTTAAACTGTAAAATAAAATTTGTGTTTTCATTTACTGTGTATTTTATTTATTTAATTTCAGATAGCTTTTTTTAAAGGGCCCCGCACTTTATAAAATGATTCTCGGTGAACTTTGCAGAAATTTTAGTTTGATGCAGTATTCAACTAAATGATCAAAGGTTTCCTTAGATATAACTCGAAAAATGGACAGTTTGCAAGAAAATCGGGGGTTTCCAAATTTCACAAATGAATGGTATGATAACCCTTAATAAATTTTACACCATATTTTATGGTGTATACGACCAGAATTGAAACCGTATAAAAACTAAAAGCCGGCAAAAACAATCGGCATCTCTTTATTGTTTTTCTTATGACAAGCATTTCTATTTACCTCCGCAAGCGATGCCGGCTGTTTTTGCCGGCTTTTAGTTTTTATACGGTTTCAATTCTAGTCGTATACACTATACTATTTTGTATCGATGACGCGGTCATTCAAAACATTCAGGTTCTTTCTTGGCATCAAGATAACCAAAGATAATTAGACTTTGATAAAATATTGAATTTGAATGAATGAATTTATTAAGAAAATGGGACAAATATTATTACACTGTCGGATAATTTTTCCATCAATTATTTTCAATCAAAATAACGAAGCTAGTTCAAATTTCACTACTTAGATATGTTATTAGGGGAATTTAAGTTTAATAATTTGTAATTTTCTATCATCGATATCGTTGTATGGTTCGGAGTTATGGTATGGCAAGAGATTTGATCTGTAGTTAGTCAACAATAACTTCAATTATTATATTTCAGTTAAATAGAGATAACCGGCTCCCGCGTGCCAGCTGATTTCATGCAAGATTTCGCAAGAGTGCTTTACTTTTCTAAAATATTCTGTAAGCATTCACACAATGCAAAAATAAGATTTTGCTGACCGCCACCTAAATTCAATTACACACCGAAATACAACCAGTTATAAAACGGCCAAAGCGTCGAACGGCTTAAGGCCCATCGGCCCGCACATTGTTCGGATTCGTATGGGGTACGTGATAGACTGTGTCGGTCCATCTGTTGATTGGTCCGATTGGATGATGTTTCAACGATCAGCTTCAATGGGATTCGCGTTTTCAATTTTCTGGCAATCATATTCAATTTTGGGGTTGCCTTATTGTTGTTTAAACTTTATGGATAATCCTAGCATTCTATGATATTTTACGTGACTGTTAAAACTCTCACTTGCAACTTAATTTATCTGATTATATTGGCGATTGCCCAAATCGACAAGTTCGAGAAATACGAAAAATTTGAACATTCTATATCCGCTATCATTCGGCTGTTTTTGAAAATTAAGAAAAGTTATTTGATGTCAATATAAGTAAAATAATAGCCTAAGTTTATATGGATTTATATGCTTATAATTAATACAAATATAAAAAAATAAAACGAAAAAGAATCCATAGAAACTTAAATTATTATTTCGTTTATCTTGGTACCAAATAGCTTTTTTTAATGTTCATAAACAATTGAATGAGAGCGGGTATCCTAAGTCTCCGGCGACGCGACCTACGTCTGGGCTCTTAAGGAAGAGATATTTGGGGGTTTTCTCAGTTTGTATCGCAAAACATTCAGGTATGAGGTAATACGTCAGAAAGGGAGGTGTCAATTTCGTCACACGCTCATCCCACCCATTTACTGAGTAGACAAAGAGCGCTGTCGTTTCCTCTTTCAGCCTTTCTTTAGTACGTTTTACAGGACTGCAAAGTATATTTCTTAAAACTGTGTTTACAACATAAGTTTATGGAATTTCTTTTTTTAAAATTGACGAGTATAACATGGTGTTGAAATTTGGTCAAGTATATAGACCCTACTTTGTAGTATTGCAAAGAAACTTCGAATGAAACTATTTTATTAAATTATCTCACATTGTCTATGTAGGATGTCACCAAAAAGTGTCCGATCTCTATCATTTTCCACCGGAAGTTATAACCATGAAAGATCTCCACTCAAATTTCAAAAGTATTTCGGAAACTAAACAAGATGGGAATTAGAGGTATTGTCTACAACTTATTAAAACAATATCTGTCAAATAGACCCGAGCAAGTAAAAATTGGCAATGCTCTTAGCACTAAGAAAAAAATAAAAACTAGAGTTCCACAGGGAACAGTCTTAGGACCTACCTTTAAGCATGCTGTTTGTCAACGGCTTGCTGGATAAAAACTTTGGTTGCAACATCATATCATATGAAGATGACACTGTATTGATATGTTCGGGAGAGACCTGGAACTTAGCGCAACAAAAGGCAGCTGAGGCAATTAATAAAGTCAAAAACTGTCAAGACACAAATTTGTTAAAACCAAATAAAATAAAGACAAAATTTATGGCCTTTTCTCCAACGAAGGCAGGACTACTTCAAACTATGCACCATACTCTTATAGATAGAAAAACGAACAGTTACATTCTAAACACCACTACTGTCAAATACCTCGGCGTTATTTTCGATAATCACGTAAAATGAGATAATCATGTTAAATATTTAAACGGGATGCTAAGAAACTAATATATAAATTCTATAACCTGAAAAGTATACTAAATAGGAAGACTAAAAATTAATTGGATGGAATCTGCGGTAGGTTCTTGATGAAACATATTCAATAGAATAATTATAAATATTCAAAAGAATAGTTACAATACGCACTTCGTTTATTGTTTCATTAGTTTTGTTCAGATTTCTCTGACATATGTTTCGGCCTTGCGACCATTATCAAAGAGTCTTAAAAACTGATCTAAAAGTGGTGGTTCACAGTATATATCTTACAATTCCTCTACACACCTAGAGGAGGATAATAACTTGATTTGCTATTTCTTAAAGTTTAACAATACAGGCCGGAACTACGAACTTAATTTTAATTTTATTACTGTGTCTAGTACAGGATTGTTCATAAATTTTGTTTGTGTATTTGTAACGTTTCTTAAGGCCTTCTTAATTTCTAAAATTTCAAGCATGACTAGGATTTTTCCTTTGGTTGCATTATGCAAAAGTTTAACACTACTACCGTTAAAAACGTTTACGAGTACTGGATTACTTTGGCTATTTTGGCACAAATTTCAATATTAGGCAATTTAATACCCGTTTTGCCATTTATATCTATAAATGACATAATTCCCTGGGTGTAATTATTTCATTTTGCCTAGAAGTTCTGCTAATTTACTGTTAAATTTGTTTATATGTCTATTATTTTTGTTTACACACAGTTTTGGAGTTGACAAAAATAAGAAATTAGTATCGGCACATAATTTTATTTTATTGCAAATATTTTTCATTTTAGGGTATTTAAGATTTTGAAAGTCATTTGCCCCTGCGAACACAATGACAATGTCAGCTTTTGTATATGATTTAACCAATAGCTCTACATCAATATATTACATGAATTCAAAAGGACATGTAAAAAGTATATAACAGACAATTATACCACACTCCTCCAACTATTGGCCTAACAATAAAACCAACCAAACCTTCCCCCGTAACTACCGAATCTTGTAACTAACCAAGTCGAAAACAAAGATAATAAAATGTTATTAATTAAAATATAATTAATTATATATTCTCCTTGTCTTCATCTATTTTTAATTACGTAACTAAAGCCTTGTTTAACTTACATTTGACACCTTGACGGATGTATGGTTTTAATAATTGTGGAAATTCATTAATTCAAAGCGGACCTTACTTATTTAATATAACATTGAAAGAATGATAACGACCAGTTTAAAAAAATAAAATATCTTATATAACTTATATAACTTTTGCGATTTATCACTCAACGCTTTTACCCATTTTACGTATTATGAAAATTTTGAAATCCGATCTAATGAATGAGTGTTACCTGTGTGCGTATAGTGCATTTATTACCTACCCATACAGGTAAAAGTTATTCAAACTTTCCCTTAGTTTGCCGATGTCATGGCTACGCGTCGGACAACTAGCTATCATGTTGACGATAGATATTTCTTAATGGGAATGAAAGTAACTTGTGATAAACGTAGGAATTTTTGAAAATTTAAGAAAATGTGTTATTTTGAATTTGGACTATTGTTCGTGTTATTAGTGATGTTTTTATCTTTTTCATTGTGAATCTTTTGTGTTTTGGCAATGCCTCGTTCAGTATTTAAGTTCAAGTCCTCTGTTAAGGCAGTGATTAAGCTTTGATTATCTTATTAAAATTTTATCCAGTAAATGAAAGATACAACTATACTTCCCTAATTCAAGAACGGCATAGGAAAACTAGTTACGTTAACAGCAGCAAGATTAATATTTTCTTGATTCAGATTATATTAACCAGATTAGATCTTATGAATCTGTGTACAATAACTACAACAATGCTTCTTTTTCGGCGTATGTCGCTCATAATAAGCCAGTTTACGTTTTTTAAGTGTTGTGCAGATCACTATATAGGGTGTACATGTGAAGTGACTATTTTATTTCTGGGATATGTTCAAGGAATGTTAAATATCTACTTGCCTATGTTACTATGTAAGTCTTTAGTTAGTTTAGTGTGATTCACTTGATTTTCTTATTTGTTTTAGTCAATTTTTTAATGAAAGTATATTTTAATTTATATATATGCAATAAAATAGTTAGTTTTTATGATGTTCCTTCTTAAAAGATCGCAAGTGGGATAGTCCAGTGCCAATAATTTTTGTTCAAAAAAAATTTCTTAACAGTATATGGATGGTCGGAAACTTTAGGATTAATGGTATATAAATGGGAAAAAATCGATTGGACCCTAAAAAATAACCGGATGTAGGGTGGGGGTGGAAAAGGTGTGCTTTTAAGGGTGAAACGTGTTTTTTTACGATTTACGGCAAAACTAAACTCCTATCGAAAAAAGTTAAATGCAATAGTTGTAGATAATTGAAAGGTCTACAACTTTTATTCTTATATTCTTTCTCTTCAACATAACCTCAAAACCAATTTTTTGATATTTTATTTTTATCTCCCTCAAAAACAATTCGACTTTAACGAAATTTGGTGAAAATGGACATCTTTATGTCTCAAATAAGCTGTAGTCTTTTAAAGAAAAATATTTATTTTCAGATTTTATGCGAATTAAGGTTCGGGCTGTTGAGAAACAAATTGTTTAAACAATAGTTTTACATAAAAAAATGTAAGAAGTCACAGGTTTTGTTCAAGAAAAAAATTTGCCATGCTTCATAGACAGAAGTCAATTGAAAATAAGTTTATTAAAACAAATATTTAAAATTACTTCAATTCAATCTATTTTAACCTCATGTTTTTGGAAAGCTGCACTACATCGTTAGATTAAACATAATTTTCTGTTTCTTCAGGATCTCCAAGGTCTTCAACATCGCCAAGGTCCTCAAGTTCATCAAGATCTTTATTTCCAATATTAATTTTAAAATTTGTAGTTGCTTCGTCATCAATTTACTCCGAATCGCTAATTTCCTCTAATTGTTGTGTTTCAGCGTTATAACAGTTTTCGGACCCGTGACAATTGGAGTATAAAATGGAGCACTTAATTCCATGTTTGCCGTATCTTTTACTACCACAACCAGTTTCACAGCTGCGGCAGATAATTTTCAGCAAACTTTCAGGAATTACTTCTTTTTCTGTCAATTTAGGCATTATTCCGGTTAGATAGTGTTTCCATCCCCAATCCGTAACCGTAAGTTTGTTACCAAACGGAGTTTGAATTAATCGGCTCTGCAGCACTGTTGTTCAGCTGCTTCTTCAGTTGGTGGTAGTTTTACTAAATTAAATGAACTTTGTAATGTTGCGGTTTCATTTCAAATCTTAATTCGTTCAAAGACATATTTTTTTTAGACTTATAAATAGGCGTTATTAGTTTCAATCCATTTTCAGCAATTGTTTGTTTGTCTGCATCTTTTCGATAAAAAAAATTCTGCTAGATTTGATAAATTTTTGTTAGCCAGTAATGATTTTACAGTAGTTTTTTCCTTTTCCGGCGAAACTGGAAGTCGTATTACATTCAGAAAAGCACGATGTAAACAAAGCACGTGCCAGCTGTGGAGACGCGGAAAATCAGTAGGTTGCATGCGAGCTAGCAGAAACGGGCAAAAAAGAGGTGCGCACGCGCTCGAGACAGCGTAGCATAAGAACTGCCAAATATTTATTTACTGACAATATCTTCAATTTATTTTTGTCCATGAAGCATAAAAACAATTTTTCTTGAACAAGAACTGTAATTTCTAGCAATTTTTCTTATGTACTATTGCTTAATAAACATTCTTTCCTATTATTTGGGTTTTCTACCACATGTATTATTATCCTCTTCAAAAAGAAATCACCGAATCTACAAAATAATAGAATTATTGGAAAAAAGCCTCTGCTCCCGTGACGTTTACGTCAAAGGAACAGTCAGAGGTTATGTTTTGCAAATAATATAAATCGGAATAAACACAGAAATAATGTATTTTGCTGACGTTTCGGAAATTAATCTCTTTCCGTTTTCAAAGCTTTTTTTGGAAGAACTCTTATTTTGCTTGAATCTTGAAAAATCTTTGATTTGGTTTTTCTCATTTTTGACAATGTTTTTCCACAGTAACAGAAATATGATTTCTTTACACCATCTTAAAATAAGAGGTTTCAACGAAAAAAATTACGTCTTGAAATTTTCAAAAATCAAAATTTTGTTAATCAACTTTTTTGACTGAAAATTAGGATTTTTTTTCGCATAGAACCAAAAAATAAATAGTTCGCTTCAAAAAAATTACAGCTTATTTGAGGTATAAAAATGTCCATTTACACCAAATTTGATTACAATCGAATCATTTCTGAGGGAGATAAAAATAAAAAAAAATTTTGACGTTTCTCTCAATAGTTTTGAGGTTATGTTGAAAAGTAAGAGAAAGACTATAAGAATAAAAGTTGTAGATCTTTCAATTATCTACAACTTTTGCATTTAACTTTTTTCAATAGGTCTAGTTTTTCCGGCAATCGTAAAAACCACGTTTCACCTTCTAAAAGCACACCTTTTTCCAGCCCCGCCCTACTTATTTGTTGGGGTCCAATCGATTATTCCCCATTTATATACCATTAATCCAAAATTTTCCGAGCATCCACATACTGCTAATAATTTTGTTGATTTTTGGCCTTTGGAAAACGGTTCGGCACTGCACTAGATACAGAGATACCTACTTTCAGTAAATATAATAACAATAAACACAAGGTCACGTGATAGACTACATCTTAACGTATGAATATCGGATGTAAATTAAATAAACAGTTTGCTAGTCCTGTAACGTCCGCATTTTTAAAGGTATTGGGATAAAATTTTGTATGGGGAAAGCGAATTTTATTCCTTTTGCAACTTGTTTGCATATTTATTACTTCCGGTTTGACCGGAAATGGAACTGATTAGTTATAATGTAATTTCTTAAGAAATATTATCATTCCTACCGGTAGCATAGTTAACCTGTTTGATGAGTAAAACACAAAAAGTCTTATCTCACTAAATTCTTTTTATTTTTGTAATAAGGTATATTGAAATAAAACGAATAAAGACTGGATATGAAAAAAATATAGTAATAGGCTAGGAGGCAGCTACCAAAATTTGCTGATGATTTGCAACACATGCACAGTATATGATACCTCAAGTTTAAAGGCCAGGGAACACGATATCGCAAACTCCACGACGCTGCTGGGGCTTTTCCAAGTTATAACACTTTGAACGTGTCGAATATACATATGTTTTTTAACGATTTGCAACAGTAAGATTTTTACATATTTTAAAAGTTTATGGTAGGTAAAGTGGGCGGAGTGATATCGCCATACCAATTCAGCGGGTCTGATGGTCTGCCATACTCGACATGTAATGTTTATAATTTAATTTTAATGACACTGTGAAATTCATATGATCGCTTATTTTCCCGAATGAACATGTTACCGATTTTTATGATTTGCAACGATTTGCAACACGATGAAAATTAATTTGTAAGTACTTCTTAAATAAGAGGATAGTAATGCCATACCTGTGGCCTGGTTCTTATTAAAAAAAAAAAAAATCTCCGCCATGATGCATTTAACCTGTTTGCAAAATAATTTTGTGCACGTAAACAATAATTCTTGTATCTGCAAATAACAACAAATAATATATACATTATATAATACTTCAACGAATTATCTCATTAATTCTACCCATTATCTCTACATAACTATGGATTTACATCTGAAGTACGTAAAACGAACCAAGTCAATACCTACACCATCTGTTTAAAAAAACGTGCAATTTTTATTTTGCCACCAAGCGTTTGTTATGCGAAAACTATCTTGTAGCAAATAAAAAATTTAAAAAATGTACGTCGTTCTGATCGCGATAGGTCAATTACATGGGGAGTTATCAACATGTGAAATATTTTCGTTTTCCCTCTCTCCCTCCCCTTATAATTATCCCACTGCCCCCAGCCTCCGGCCCAACAAAATATCTGCCAATACCCTTCTAAAAGAAATTGAATCCTCAACTCCACTCCTTCATGATAAAAAATGAATTCAATTTTTTTAATTTTTGCACCTTGAATTCACGATATCTCGCGAATCAATTGTCTGACGTCGATGAGGTTGGGAACAAAATTTGTTTATTTTCATGAGCTCTTCATTTTCAGTTTATTTTTCGATTGCAACAGACACTGGACCGCTGGATGGCGCCTGCTGGCTGTTTTACATGTCGCTATTGTAAAAATACCGGGATGTACTATAGTCAAAGGATTCTCATGTCGGTCGTCGCATACCTACCTTGCACTGACGAGAGCCAACAGCTCGAAACTGCAGTCTGCAAGTGGTGTGTGACGACTGGCAAGGGAGCTCCTTTAAGTAGGATCAGTCTTTCGGCTGGTGTTTGTTGCAATCGAAGCATTAGTGTTTTGATGGTAATATGCAATTATTACACTTAACGCGCCAGATTTGTAACTTTGGTTGCAGTCTGGTTACTTTCCTTATAGTAAAATAAGGATTTATAGAGGAGTTTGCGACTAAAAATATTATGTTTAATATTCCGCCCTCTAAAAGCACATTTGAAATTATTATTTTTTTAAATGTACTCGTTTTCAATATTAATATTGTCAAATTAGTATTAATAATGCAATAGTCATGAAGAGCAATGTGATTTTGAAGAACAATTTTTATCATACGAAAAAATATTTATAATTATCCGTATTTCATCTCTTTTGTAGCGGCATGCTTCACCGATTTATGGCAATCTGCAATCGTGCAGTCACAAAATTTCTTCAAATACGCTCTCATCTCTCAGGTAGGGGAGCATTTTATAAAATATTATATGATCATTAACTTTTGTAATGTAATTTAAAAAATAAAAATGGGTTTTTGGGAACTACCCGCTTTTCAGTACCCAGATAGGGACTGATTTTTCAAATTTAATACTGCTGTTAAGGAATTGTATGAGAAAAGTTCGTATTCAGAGTCATCTGTACACCGGTTTCTAGCTTTCTGGCTCTCGTCAGTGAAGAGCAGGCTCGGATACCCTCGGTGTTTGTAGGAGAGCCGTTGGAGGGACCTATCTGAACTATCTGCAAGTTGTCGATTTGGTTTTGCTTGCCATTTGTAACATCAGAAGCCTGCAGAACCGAGGTATCGGAGTTTACTCTGCACTCTGCAGGATTAGATATTCCTTTAGTTTACGTTTTACCGTTGTCGCTGGCATATTGAATTGGTATATTATTAATGTATGCCGCTATGAAGGAAAAGGACGATCGGGGAAAGTAGCATTCTCATGGGCAAGAATACAAACTTTATTTTCAACATGTGCCAAGTATGCCATGGTTTTCACTTCAGTTTTTGTATTTTATGAAATAAATAACTATATTTGCCTGCTCTAAGAATATTTAAAATGAATCCTACCATGTGATAAATCTCCTTTCATACATATTTAATAGTTTGAAATCACGAAAACGTGGAGGAATATGACCATATTGGGGCACAGTTGTAAAATATCGTACACAATAGTTTTCAATTTTTTGTTGTTTTGATGTTTGTCTTCATGAGAAAGAGAGGAACCGTATACATTATCTACGTAATAGGAAAAAAGTTTTTTAACGTCGGCCTATAACCGTTACTGAGGCCTAAAACCGACGCCTGTAGACGAAGTATCCCCAACCAGGTATTTTGCAGAACTTCTTCTCTTTCGAAGAGTAGGGATCTTTTACTTGTCTAACATTTAACAGACAAGAAGCCTATGGCTTTACATCCACTCCGAAGGATGGTATATCCCCTACACAATCCTTGCCTAAGATGGCATGGCTTCCGCGCATACACCGATATTTAAACCGCTGGAAGATGTGAGGCAAGGACGCGGTTTTCCTTGAAATGGTCACTCATTTAAATACTAACCATGCCTGACGTTGCTTTACATCGCATATCGAAATATGTACATAGTAAAGACGCATTAACGCTCGTCCCTGGATCAAAGTTAATACCAAGAATTTTTAGGGTATTAATTGACGTACAGTTTGACACAGCAGTTCAGTCGGTATAAAAAAGTCACGCAGATGCCGCAGTCAATTAGATATAGAGAAGGAAGAACAGGTCTGGCCCTAGGTTTTATTAACCTAGTTAATGTTTCCTGGCTAAAAATCATATAATTTTTTATAATTCGCTATAAATTGTAACGCAGCGGATCCGATTCTGTACTCCACTTGCACGTGTGGTAATTTATTTGAACTGTTGAGAAGTTCCAAAAACAGTATTTTTACTTTTGTTAGCATTTAGTACAAGAGTACTTTTGAGTGTCCGTTGGTATATAAGACTTAAGTCATTATTGATGTAAAATTCTGCCATTTGAAATTCTGAAGGAGAAAAACTGTATAGTTGAATATTATCATTGTACACGTTTAAAAAGAAGTGGTCCAAGAATAGATCCTTGCAGAACTCCAGATATAACCCATCTATTTTGTGATGTATGTATCGAATTTCCTGTATTAATACTAGTAAACTGTTGTCTGTTGTTAATATAATTTTTAAATCGGGAAAAGTACTTCCAGATGCACCATAATAACTTTATTTTGCAATTATGCAATTCACATCTTGGGAGCCAAAAGCTTTAGTTGTATCAAGTGATGTCAAAGAAGTGATTTTCGTGTTGTCAGTGGCTCCCAAAATGTTGTTACTTATATTACTTAGTAGTGTAGAAGTACTCGAGCCTTTTTGAAGTCCCGACTAGAAGGAATTATTGAGTTTTAAAAGACACGTTCAAAAAATTGTTTGTATATAGTTGATTTTACAATTTTTAGTGAAACTGAAAGTTAATAGGGCGTAGATCCTAAGTTGTTTAGGTTGTTTTTAGGTGTAGACTTAATGAGTTTTCCTCGAGGCGCGAGAACACCTAGTTCTAATTATGTATGTCAGTGGGACCGATATCCACTGTAATACAAGTTGTAACATTTTTGCTAATAAATTTAAAGGTGTTCCTAGAAAGTAATTACAGTTTGGATTTTTTTTACAAAATCTGACTCTGGAGATATAAACTTACTAATTTACACGCTTTTCAGTAAGACAGTGATACGCAGGAGCAATAAGGCGAAAGAAAACCAAAAAAATAAACTCACTTTTAAATGTACCATGTGTGATAAAATTTGTCAGACAAATAAGTCCTTAATACAGCACAAATACCTTCAGCACAGTTCAAAGAAAAAAATATTCACCTGTAAAGCCTGTGGTAAGCAATTTTCCAAAAGACAGCTATTCCAATACCATGAAGCTAGGCATTTAAAAGACTACAAAATAAAATGCAGAGAATGTCACAAGGGATTTTATACAAATTTAGATTATAGAAACCACTATGAAACTCGCCACAAAGGTGTAAGATATGTTTGCGTAATATGTGATAAATCTTATGTAGGTAAACATAGTTTTAGAAAGCACTTACGTACTCACGAAGTAACATATGAAAAGACGGAATATAAGTGTCAACTTTGTGAAAAAACGTATGAGTCAAGAAGTGGCTTAAACAAACACAAACTGGGTCATAAAAATATATCCTATATCTGTGACATTTGTGGGAAATCTGTCACTTCTACCCAGAGTTTAAATCACCATATGATGCTGCACAGCGGAGAGAAACCTTTCATTTGTGAAACGTGCGGCAAGTCCTTCAACAAGAAAATGTTACTGAAAACTCACGAAAGAATTCATACAAATGAGAAACCATACGCATGTACTTTTTGTGATAAAAAGTTCACACAAAGAAGCGCCTTAAATACTCATTTAAGATATCATTCTGGTGAAAGGCCTTACGCTTGCACAATTTGTCCAAAGGAGTATGTCACAAAAACTCTTCTGAAAATTCATTTTAAAACTCACGGTATCGCTTCAGTGGATGCCTAACATGTTTTTTTTAATTAAAATTATATAAGCTGGTCCAAAATTGTCTCCCGATTTCGGCGGTTGATAGTACACCCAAAAATAATGGTAGTTCTTTATATAAGTAAACTTAATAAGGGGGATAGTAAATTTCAGTTTTTCTGCAATACCTTCCGACTCCGTCAAAATATCAAATACATATTTTAAATTTAGTCATACTCCGTCATACTCCATTCGAGCACTAGTTTATATGGTATCAGTTAATCCCTCCTCTTCTGCTTAAGGGGTAGTTTTAGGGGGTGACTGTCAGTATTTTCTTTATTACTTTTTAATTTTTTTCGTATTTATAAAAATTATTATAATAAATTAATTTTCATATCGTTAGAAATATAATTGTATATTCTGTAATAGGTTTGGAATTGCCATTCCAAACGAATTACAGACTATACTTTTTCTACGCCTATAAATTAGGTTTATTTGTGTCTATATGTCTATTTGTTTTACCACTGCAACGGTGAAACGTGAAAGGTTAACTGTCAATGAAACGTCAAGTGTCAACAGAAACGCAAACAGTATTACAAATTGCACTACTACTGGATGGCGACACCTATGCTTATTACATTCTAGAGGCATGTAATAAATATTACATATCAGCAACTGGAATATCGGTCATTCCTTATTTAAAATCGATATCATAATGCTCATATTACATAATAGGCGTAAAAAAAAGGTATTCTTATTGCATTTCGATATACCAAGCCTCGAGTAATTTGCATAATTGCATAAAAAACATATTTCTTCTCCGTCGCAATGAAATATTACCTAATATTTCACTAAAGGCGTTTTCCAAAAAATCATAGCACATGTCGCCATTCAAATCTCCAGGAAATATATGCGCTGAGAAAATCTCCAGCTATAAATTCTTTGCTACGACTTTTTTAACTAGAGTAACCATAATTTTAGTTAGGTTAGAAATATCTATCCGCTCTATCAGAAAAATCACTTTACTGTGTGTTTGTATTAGTTCTTAAAATGTACTTTTCAACCTTTATTAATTGTTTTACTACAGCACTATAACATTTAGTAGCTACCATTAGGAAGACAAGTATACAAAAATAGTTTAATTGTGGTAAATAAAAATTCTCCTACACTTCAAATTATTGTGTTGAGTTACGTCATCACAACACCGCCATTCGGGCTCAATCGGAAAACTTTCATTGCAATGAGTTCCTTATATCCTGACAATTTTGTGCAATTGGTTTATTCGTTCTCGTTGCAATATTAAAGCTTTAAGAAAACGCAATTAAATTGATCAACATAATTATTTTATTTTGCAAAGTTTCAAGTTGGTAAATAAAATAATAAGTTTGATCAATTCAATCACCCTTTCTAAAGTTTCAATATTACAGGAACCCGTTTATTTTTTCTGACTATCTAATGTACAGGGTGGGGCAATAGTGCGCCGGATCTCGATATCTCGGGTTCTACGATAGCTAGAAAATTTTAAAAAAATTGAAAGTAAACTAGACAAAAAGTCTATAACTGGAAATTATTTTCGAACATACAGGGCGAGCCAAGACGAAATTACAGGACCAAGTGCCTTTTTTTAAATGGAATGCTATGTATATCAGTACATTTTTTGAAGCCTCTTACTAGGCTCTATTCATTCTTATATTAGCATTGAATATCTCCCAACCACTCGGATGTAATGAATTTTTCTGTTGAAATAATGCAATCGGCAGATGGATATTAAAAAAATCACCACAGTCACAATTATGGGTTTTAAGAAATAACTTATGTGGAATACCAGTTACGAGACATCTAATTAATGTTTTTGAATCATTTTGATTTTCTAGAAATGTACAAGGCGGCAAAAAATTATTTTTCAATTAAGAGCATTTTTAAATTGAATTTTCTTAATTTTTTTCAAATGGAACACCCTGTATATTTTTCGACGATGTGATGTAGAAATGGAAAACGAGCATTTTTGTAAGTACTTCCCTATGGTTAATTGCAACCATTTGCGTTTTATAAATAAATAAGTGTTTATTTTTCAATTAAAAACTTTTTAAATAGAATTTTTTCAAATGGAACACCCTGTAATATTTTTCCACGATGTGATGTAGAAATGAAAAACGAACATTTTTTAGAAGAACTAACCTAGGGCTAATTGCAACCAATTTCGTTTTATCAAGCATTTTCATTTCTACATCACATCGTTGAAAAATATACAGGGTATTCCATTATTCTGTGAGCATTTCTGAGCGTTTCATACTGGGCCCATATTTCAAAAAAAATTGTTATGCACAGTTCTTGCAGGAAAATCTTAATTTATAATAAAAAAGACATTTTTGCTCATAGTTTTAAATTGCTGTAACTCGTGAACCATTCATCGTATGAAGGTCGCTTGGAGCTCATTTTACAGATAATTTAATTTTCTTCAAAAAACCTTTAGTGTTATTATTGCCTAAAGCCAATTAAAAAATAGCTATTTGTCTAAATGCACTTGAAAACGAAAATTTTCCATGTTTTTCCCTTCTATCTCCATTCACTCGCTATCAAAACGATTTTGTACATATATCAACAAATTGTTCGTAATCGAATTCTCTACAACTTTCATTTGAAACATTTTGCGATCCAAACAAGATTTTACCGAAGAACTTGCGCGTTTCTGTTGCGTCGCAAAACTGTCAAAATTTCAAAAAAATTTATCTCAGCTCTAATAGGTCATACGAAATTAAAGAAAAACGAAATTTCTGTTAATACGAATAGAACACGAGTGTTTAACCATATGCACTTTTTGCTACAACAGTAGTATTACTTAACAAAAATAGTAAAGCTTATTTATATATTTTATAAAGTAACTTTACTACTGCAGTAAAAGTAACTTTAGCGAAACGAATTCTACTGCTCTAGTAAAATTCTTGGCTGGCACCTATACATATACAGTTTTTTGCTGCTGTACCTTAATTTTTGGTTGTCCGGTAAAAATTTTCCCTCAGTGTGGTATCCAACTAACTGATTCCCTAGAGTTGCTACTCATACATTTATTTTGAAGGTATGTTGAAAATGAGTGTATTCATTGAATTAAACGTGCCTTGTCGTGTAAATCTAGGTTCGTCAGTAAAAAGCATTTTACTTAATAAATCTGGAGCATTTTCCGTTCGTTCAAGCAACAATTCAAAAAAATCAACTCTTATTGGTATATCCTCAGGTAATAATTCTCGAGTTTTTCGATAATGGAATGGGTGCAATTGTCGTTCATGTAAAGCACTTGATAAGATATATTCATTCTTAAGCCTAATCTTCTAGTACTTATCGTAGGATCTTCCATTATAATATCTAATATTTTTTCTTCAACGTCAACAGTTCTTGCGTTTCTTGGACGGCTAGCATCTCTGTTTTTCACTTCAAGACTTCTTGTTTCCGTAAGTCGACGTTCTGTACTTAAGAATATTTTGGCATCAGGAATATTTCTATTCGGGAACTTATCGTTATAACGTCACGGTTGCAGCAGCATTACGAAAACATTCTCCCAAAATCTGTTAAGTCACAGAACGTGCAATCATCTTTCTTTAAATAATATTAACAACTAAACTGGAATTATTAAAAAAGAATCAAAGTCTAATAAATAACAGAAATATCAAAGTAATATTTTAAAGCATTATTTACGTGTTAAAGAATTTATTAATAAAATATTGTAAATGCGCGTTGTTTTTTGAACATAAATTACTAAACAACGGTTTGGTTTATCAAAATGCAATAAGAATACCTTTTTTATTTCCATTGATCTGAAAATCGGTTTTTTGTAATAATTCTTAGATATATGAAAAAAATTAAACAGTTATGAGGAAGATACTGACAGTCACCCCCTAAAACTACCCTTCAAGCAGAAGAGACGGTTTGACTGATAACATGTAAACTAGTGTCCGAATGGCCTATGGCTAAGTTTAAAATATGAATTTGTTATTTTAAGGGAGTCAGAAGATATTGCAGAAAAACTGAAATTTATTATCCCCTCTTAAGGGGTATGTCTCCCTTATTATTCATTTTCGGAAATAAGTTTGTATAAAAGACTGCCATTATTTTTGGATATACTACTAGCCGCAGAAATATCGAGAGACAATTTTGGACCAACTTGTATATTTAACATTAACAAATGTTACTGTTTCTATGTACTTAGTTAGATTCTTGATTTCAATCTTTTAAAATGTTTGCTTTGTTATTTACAATCATAAATTTACATAGGTATTATGTTGCCTGCATTATCAATATTTTCTGCTTTTTTAACAGATGTTTTTATTTAGTGTTTTTATATAGTTAGATTCTTCTTGTCAAGGTTTTCGTCAAATCTTGAAAACTATTCTTACATTACTGTTACTTTTTATATACATGTAATACATGTTTACTTAAATAAAGAGTTATTTATTTATTTGTTTTTTACCACTTGATTGCTTGTTTTATATCCATATTGTTATTCATTCAAATAGCTACTTAGAGACATTCGGCTAAAATCAATATTACTACAACTGGAATGGAAATGTTTTATAAATTACTTAGGAATCATTTTACGACATAATGTGACTCATCTATACAGTGTCCCAATTAATGCACAGGTACAGTATTGGTATTTCGTAAAGTATAGGAGATGCAGCAAAGGTTAAAAGGGGAAAAATTTGCGTCATTTCGGGACAAATAAAACGACCTCTTGCGGTTCCTAATATCTTCTATAGTTTTCGAGATATCTTTAATAATGGAAAATTTAAAATATTCGTTTTTTCGCTTTTTTGTTCTTATTTAACAAAATATCAAAAAAATCTATTTAGGTTTCTTATTAGGTGTCAATGTAGCTATAACTTTATATAATCAGATATTAAATAAAAAGTTTCGTTTAAGGTGGGCCACCAGCAATTTTTTTTAATACGGCCCTGTATTTTTTGGTATGATTTGTCATTGCCAATACGGCTATCATAAAAAATATTGAAAATAGGGCGTTGTGCTTCTTTTAAACCATTTATAACGTATTTGGCTGAATACGGCACTGGATTATCGCAAAAAAGAACATTTGAATTAATACTATGTATTATATACTTCAACAATAATAACAAATAACACTTGTTTAATCTAGTACAAATAATGATTTATAAAAACTGTTCAAATTGTCCACCGTTATTCTCGATACACATGTATGTTCTCGCTGACGTTTGTGCTGTGGTATTAGCTACCATATCTGGAGTTATGTCATTAAAAGCGTCTATAATTCTTTGACGCAATTGGTCTACACCACCTACGGCTTCGTAGTAAACTTTATTTTTTAAATACCCAAATAAAAAATAGTCCAAGGAGATCGAGGACCCTCAACCAAAACAGTTTTGCTGATTATTTCTCAACGCTTACGTCGATTGGACTGAGGTTGATCCTAACAATTTAACATATTATTATACAAACGGCAATTTACTTCACGTTGATAATTTCAGTGTTGGAGATGTACGAAAATCTGTAGAACTAATCAAGTGGCTGGTCCCTCAATTTTGAACAGACTTCAGGGGTTCCCCTGGGCTCGATTTTGGGACCTCTTATGTTTACAGTATTTATTAACGACATTGCCACCAGATGATCTAAAGATATTTTGCATTACGGAATCAGTACCTACACGATTGTATTAGGTTGCAAAGAAATTTGGATTTAATAAACTCTTGGTGCATCGATAATCACCCACATCTCAATATGAACAAATACAATGTAATATCGCATAGTCGTAAAAAGATCCGCTGTTATACGGCTAGACATAATAGTAGACCTTAGTGTTACTTTTTTTTACTTATGATATTGGTGCCACCGTAGCCGCTGCATATACGAGTCCAGGCAAGATTTTAAATCTCTCCCCACTTTGCCCTTGCTGTTCGTAACTTTCGTAAGATCTAAAACTGGAATATGCATTAGTGGTGTGGAGTCCATTGTACTTTATACACATTTCTTTCATTGAGAAAGTTTAAAGACGTTTTTTAAGCTACCTACGTCCTAGATAGATTTCAAATGTGCGGAGTAATCAAAATAAATTCAACTGCGATTTTGTAGTGTCACAACTCGATCTCCATGATCCCATGACTAACGCTAGATGCAACTACCTATTGTGCATGCAAAATCATAGAACAAATATGAATGGATGATCCCATCTTTATATCCCTTATGTGTAATATAAATGAGATTAAAAGAACATTATTCCAATTCCATAGAGTAGACCCCAAGTGAGTTGTTCATACTGAATAAAAACAAACAATGTCATCTCGCTAAATTCTTTAAATCTTATAATGGCGACCGGTTTCGAGAACTAGGTATAACTTGCTTCACATCATCAGGCCACAAGAATTTCTATAAAAAATTGTTAAACAAAGCATTGTCAATAAAATAAAAAATTGTTCATCAAACATGTGAAATAAAGTACTAAATGCAAATTATAGTTTTTATTTTTTTCTTCTTATGGATTATTAAAAATGAATAAACACTTACAAATGTTAAAAACGCAGAGTACAGCAAGTCAAGTGTAACAAGTGAATTTTTTCAGAAAGCTAAAGCGCTTAACTAAATTAAATAATAAATAAATAAATACACCACAGCTAATGACGACCCCCTTTATCCCAGAAGGCTCTAGAAGAGCCTTGTGTGGGTGGGGGCTACACATTTAGAGACAAGGGACACACACCCAATATCCGTGTATAGTGGAAAAATCCCTCACACAGTATTTTCCACTGCCACGACCGGGGATCGAACCCGGAACTTTTGGGTGAGAGGCAAGTGTGCTCACCTTTCAACCATCAGTCATACCTAATTAAACTAAACTCGAAATTCAAATATCGAAAAGTTGCCTAAAATAATAACGAACGTGTAAAGAATAAATAAATTAATTTCAGTAAATATCCAAACTCTGTTAAAGTACGTACATAAACATTGTGAATTCGTTTTAAAACAAAGGGTCGTTTTTTCATCAAATTTGCTATGCAGGATGTTACTTTCTGCCCTGTGTAGCAGTTAATCCTGTCCAACAGTTTTAAGGCAACCCTCTAGAACTTCAAATCAAATCAAATAAAGTGCATCTACGGCCTCAGGAGTCTCAAGCCAAACTGTTCAAATAAAAATCATTATTTTTTACAATCTAAAGTAGGTGTTCACAAGGAAAACCGCGTCCTCGCCTCACATATTTTCCAGCGGCTTGTAAAGTGTACATGAACTTAATTGAAACCGTATGAAAACTAAAAACCGGCAAAATAGTCGGCATCTCTTTATTGTACATGGGCGGAGGTAAATAGAAATGCTTGTCATAAGAAAATGATAAGATTTTGGGACGTTATTATATTATCCTCTGTTTCAAATGGTCTCCAGAAAGCCATGGTAAATTAGTAAATAATTAAAATATTTTACCTTTTATATAGTAGTAAATATTTATAAATATGAACAATAACTAACTAAACTCCTAAGCTTGATATTATAATGGGTATTTATGCACTGCACTGGCACATTGACAACACATGACACAAGTCCACGTTACTTCTGAGAAACGATTTACAAATTTTCTTTATGTTAGTAGGCCTGTCCGTTTTATTATCTTTAAACCAATGCAGTCGTAGATGATTCATTCAGGCTGATTACATTGCCAGTCTCGTACTCGCCTGCACAGTTTCAACTACCATGCGAATCTCGATACCATTGCTAAATATATAGGACAAAATATCAAGTTCAGTGCGCACGGTCCTGTGCTCTTGGCATTTTTACTGCAAACGATCATATTCCATGCATAGTATACCAAATTTTACGTCGATCAGACGTGTTTTTTAAATATCTATTTAACGTCGGCATATTTCCCCTACTGAGACCTAACACCGACTCCTGTAGACAAACTACCCCCAACCAGAAATTTTGATGAACCACTTCTCTTCCGAGGAGTGGGAACCTTTTACTTTCCTAACATTTAATAGACAAGGGACCGACAGCCTTACACCCCCTCCGAAGGATGGTATATCCACTACGCAATCCTCGCTTAAGATTGCATAGCTTCCACGCATACACTGATATTCAAGTCGCTGGTAGGACACGGTCACTTTTGTGAACACGAATTGGGCCCTCGAGATGGGAAAATAAAAATTGATTCAGTCGGAGAGCAAGAGTAGAGACCCTAGAGGGCGTTCGTGCACTTATTTTTGAGTGAAGAGTGTCAGTTTATGTTTCAGAGAAGTATAATATTTTCTGCACCAGGGTCAAGGCTTCACCCTGTATATGTAGTCGGAGGGAGCACTAATTTTTAGTCAAAAGTTCGAAAAATTAGTTTTTGTTAAATTGGACAGGGTATTTTTTCACCGCCCTTTATGTATATTATTATTCAGGATAACACACTAGTTTAAAACGAACATTAAAATATTTTTTTTAGGTAACACTTCACAGAGTTTAAAACACTTAAAATAAAATTCACTTTTGGGCGAAGGTGTCGGTTGTTAGTTCAAAAATAGTCACTTATAAATTAGGGGCGCCAAGGCAGAAAGATTAGATGTTTTTTACTTGGAGCTACCAAGGAAGGACTCGAGATTGGTTGTAGAACACAGATCGGAATTCACTTGCTCGAGAGTCGTAGCACTCGATATTTTATACTGTCGTTATCGTTGCGTCTTTCGTGCCCCATCGAGTCAGGCACGATCGTTTTTTTTTGTTATCTGGAAAGTCCCCGTACTCCGTGCGAGCTTGGTCTAAGCCTGGATATTTGCCCCGGTTAGTAAGTGCGTGCACTAACTGCATAATAACTGAAGTTAATTGAAATTTATATTGAAAATTATACCGTTATGTAAGGTTTGAAATTAGATGTCTTTTGTTTTTTGAATGAACCCTGTTTTACTTTGGAAGATATTTGATAAATTGTCTGAATTTATTGCATTAACTTTCGACTCATCCTCGTAATATTGTTACTTGGCGAGCGCTTATAATGTCGCTGCGGTCATACCATGTGCCGCGGTTGGCGCGATCTGAACCGAGGTAGATTTGATATAATATAAATTATAAGTGCTGCGGAATGTAGATTTTATATAAAAAAAATTTCATTTAATTGAACTAAATTTAGATACGGGGGTATGAAGAGTCATATGAGTTGTTTGGAAATATACGGGGGCTATAATTTTAAAGTTAGTATTTTGGGAAGTTTGAGCTGTAAAATGGGCAAATTGAATAATTTGAATGTTCCGAGGATAGTTTAGGCATCTTTGGGAATTATCGGATGGTAGTGAATTTTTCTCGAATTTATTTTTGAAAATTGAAGTTTTTTGGTAACCTAAAATATACGGACACTTTTTTTATAATTTGACACAGCGTGCTGAAAGGTTGATTTGTATGTCAAATTTTGTTATATTTTCGAGTTAATTTTTCAATGGTACCTAGTATATATATACTATAACACTTGAAACGGTCACCGATCGAGTTACTAACCATGCCTTACGTTGCTTTACATCTCATATCGAAATATCCCCACACTGGCGTGTTCATGGAACCAATTCACTTCGCCTATTCGACAAGCATCATCAGGATTATATTCAATACTATGAACACAAGGAAGTAATTTGGGAATATTTAGGCATTATCAGGTGACCAAGTATTTTTATTTATTAATTTGTCAAAAATATTCTCTCTTGTGCTTTTGTTCGGTAAATTTTATAATGAGTTTTAATTTTTACTTGGTTGAAACAAAACAGTTCTCTCGCATGGTCGCATGCTCCATTTTTGTGTAGTTGGTCTCCATATAAACTCGTTCGGAAGTATTTTTAATGCTAAGAGAAACGTTGACTTATCTCGCCGTTAGTAAACAGGGTGAGTGGCCTACAGAAGTCATTAGATTATTTCTGTGAACGTTTTAAAAAGTAACATGACAAATAATGGTTACAAGTTTTAAATGGTATCTACCTCATATAATGCGTGCGAAAAACATTTTGTTGTATCAAAAATAATAAATGTGTAAAGTAAAAAGATCTATTTCTAAAGTTCAAGTATTCCACTGTTTTTTATGAAACGAAATCGATACATCGCCACCAATTTGCCGCCCATCCTATTTTTTGTTATATTTTTACAAGTTATGTTTTGCTTTTGGTAACCAAATGTAGATAATAAAATAATATTTTATTTCAGAAATTCTCCGCAATCCAAAATTGTGTCTGTGGGGAAAGAGTCATGCAAAGAATGTGGAAAACTGTTAAAAGATAAATATCAATTGAAAAGCCATATGAGGGCTCATAAACAAAGGAACATTGCCTGTGATGTTTGCGGGAAATTGTTTTTATATAAAAATACGATGATAAAGCACAAAGAATCGGTACACCTCGCAGAATACACAAACAAATGCGACTTCTGCGGAAGTTGCTATAAAACTACGTTAACTCTTAAACAGCACATACAAAATATGCATTTGAAAAACTACCCCTATAGATGTGATAAATGTGGAAAAGGGTTTTTCCATAAGAAGCTGCATGATATACATTACAAAGTTGCACATGAGGAAATCAGATTTACTTGTGATTGCTGTCAAAAACCCTTCAAAACATTGCAAGGGCTTAACAACCACATTGTTGTTCATGATCCAACCTTCAAAAAGCGTGAATACACCTGTAGAATATGTTCCAAAGTATACACATCCAGATCTTCTTACACTGTACATGTGAGAAGGCATAAAGTTGGAAACGAATGTCATATTTGTGATATCTGTGGGAAATCAGTCACCAAAAAGGATAGTCTAAAAAACCATATGAGAATTCATACCGGAGAAAAACCTTATGTATGTGATACTTGCGGCAGAGCATTTAGTACTAATAATTTGTTGAGAACACATTTAAGAATACACACGAATGAAAAGCCGTATATCTGCAGCATATGCAAAAAAGGCTTCAGGCAAAGACCAGCATTAAAAATTCACATGAGGTATCACACTGGCGAAAAACCGTACGACTGCAGAATATGTTCTAGAAGCTTTATTAGTGGAACTCTGCTGAAAAATCACAGATGTGTTGGCCCTGATTAGATCTTATTTTAACACGAAATCTAATCGATGTGTACATAAATTATGTAATATACAGAATTGTTATTAAGTACCCCCTTTTTTATTTGAGAATATTGATAACTGAAATGAAATTTTCCCCATCACAACGTCATGAATTTTGAATGCCTCTACTTAGTTTATTGTTGGGTACAATGTCTTATATAAAGTGGTTCGAAACATTCATATTGAATTTTAAATATAGCTTTACTAAATGTATTAAACTATCCTAATATTTTAGAAATCCATCTCGATTTGACATTGTATATGCGAAAGAAGAAGACGCGTAGTCATGTAGAGAATGTGAGAAAGTAGTGTCGGACGACAAATACGAGTTAAAAGTTACCTGATAAGTTATAAATAAAGGAGTATTCCCTATGACATATGTGAAAAACTGTTTACATTTTAATATGCAATGGTAAAACACAAAAGAATAATGCATTTCGCGGATTATACAGATAAGTACGAGTTGTGTGAAGGTTGCTCTAAAACCGTGCTGTGTTTAAGTTACACATATAGAATTTACATTTAAGAAATTACTCTTGTACATGTGATAAATGTGGAAAGGATTTCTTAAGAGACAGCTTGATATGCATCATAAAGTTGCACACGAAGAACTGAGATTTAATTGTGAAAGCTGCGAGAACCCACAAGCTTCTTCACGAACCTACTTTTAAAAAGCGTGAATTTATTTGTAAGGTATGTTCTTAAATATACAGAAACATAACATCCTACTCTGATCATGTAATAATGCATAAAATTACGACTGATTATCGTATTTGTGATATCTGTGGAAAATCTATATCCAACAGAAATAAAAGAACTTGAGTTTTCGGGCCCGATATTTATTATTATTATTACTATCATTAGTTATTTTCTTAAGAAACAGCCTGACATGCATCACATAGTTGCTCACGAAAAACTAAGATTTAATTGTGAAAGCTGCCAAAAGCTCTAAGCATTACAAGGCCTTCACAATCACAGGTCTCGACCGACATTTAAAAGTTTATTCATCATCCGACCTTTAATAAAATTATATAAAAAAATATTTTGAAAAAAGCTCCTATTTAAATGCTCTAAAAGGTAGAAAATAAACTTTGAAACAAATCAAACCCATCATTTTGTTACATTATATAATTTTTTTATGATATAAAAGCTTGTCACGAGATTTTCCTGTGTAAAGTTTATTTTCTACATTTTACAGCATTTAAATAAAAGCTTTTTTTTAATATTTTTTTATATAATTTTATTTTTTACTTTTTACTCTTTTGATGTTTTGATGTAATCTCCAGATATCGATTTTAAGACAAATCGGATCATAAACGGTGAAGTCGTCCGCCATCTTGAACTAAATTTTTGACTAGAAATTCTTAATCCGCGACACCGAAAACCCCCAGATATTGATTTTGATCGATTTGGATTTAAATGGCAAAAGTCGTCAGCCGTCCGGAATAAAGGAGGTCCAGGTTTTCCTGTGGTGTATTTATTATTTATTATTATATTGGTGCCGCCATTTTTAATTTCTGAATTTTGACCAAGAATTCACAATTGGCAATCCCGTAAACCCCCCAGATATCGATTTTGAGTCGAATGGGATCATAAATGATAAAGTCGTCCGCCATCTTGAAGTCGCTATCCTGAAGTAAGTTTTTTGACTAAAAATTCGTAATCGGCGAACCCGGAAATACAAGATATTGATTTTTATCGATTTAGATCTAAATGACAAAAGTCGTTGGCCATATTTTGAATTTCTGAACTTTGACCAAGAATTCATAATTGGAGATCTCGAAAGCCCCCAGATATCAATTTTGAGTCGAATCGGATCATAAACGATAAACTCGTCCGCCCTCTTCTAGTCGCCATCCTGAGCTTGAAAATCCCCAGATATCGATTTTGATCGATTTGGAGGATAAATGACAAAAGTCGTCCGCCATATTGGCGCCGCCATTTTGAATTTCTAAATTTTGACCGATAACTCATAATTGCCGATCTCGAAAACCCTCGGATATCGATTTTGAATCGAATCGGATCATAAACGATGAAGTCGTCCGCCATCTTGTTTTTTTTCTTATATGAAAATGTTAAAGTGTATTTCACCGGACTTATACACATGTGTAAAATTTCAAAGCTCTAGCTTAATTAGAACTAATCGAAATGTTGATTGCAAGATTTGACCTAAACAAACGAATTAACTAACTAACTAACAAACATTGCAAGTTTAATAGGCAAGAATACATCTGTAGTACATGTTCACAAGTATTTAAGTCAATACATTCCTACATTGATAATGTTAATAGACACGAAACAGACATCTGTGTGTTCAACCACAATAGAAGGAATGTTGATATATATATTTGACATAATTTATTATATTTAATTACGTACAATATATAATTATGTATACTTCTTTCAATACCACTTTGAGATTATTAAAATGTTTACGATATAGAAATCCGCAGATCTGTGTAATCGTGAGAATTAATAAAAAATTCTTCAGGAAGACGTAACAATTGACCAAAGACAAGTTCAGCAGAACAAATTCACTCTTCCAATTCCTGGAATTAGATCTGACAATCAACGTTGTGTGAAATCTTTCAACTAAACCATTACTAATTCCATAGAGTAGACCCCAAGTGAGTTGTTCATACTGAGTAAAAACAAACAATGTCTTATCTCACTAAATTCTTTAATCTTGTAATGGCGACCGGTTTCGTGAACTATAACTTGCTTCACATCATCAGGCCACAATACTATAACAATGACAAAATATTTTATAAACAATAAAATTAGGAGTAAAAATAATAAAAAAATTGTGTAATTCTTATTTTTATTCCTAATTTTATTGTTTATAAAATATTTTGTCATTGTTATAGTCTTGTGGCCTGATGAAGTGAAGCCAGTTTATAGTTCACGAAACCGGTCGCCATTACAAGATTAAAGAATTGTGAGATAGGACATTGTTTGTTTTTACTCAGGAAACCATTACTTTGAGGATGATATGCAGTAGTATGTATTTTATGAAATCCTAGGAATTTTGAAAATTGTGAAAATAACTTAGATTCAAATTGAGCGCCCTGATATGTAATTATGTAAAGCGACGCACCAAAACGACATATATATTGTCAGCAACTGTTTCTGCTGTAATACATAAAAGGTTGTGCCTCTGGCCAGCGAGTAAAACGTTCAACTACAGTAAAAATGTAAGAGTAACCTCCAGAAGGAGGTACTTAACCTACAATATCTATCTGAATGTGTTCAAAACGTCCTCTAGGGACTTCGAATTGAATTTAATATTAATTAATGGATTAATTTGTTCGTCGCTCAACGATTTTAAATTAAAATCTAGAAATTTCAGTACACATATATGATCTACTAGTGTGCGAGTTTGAGCATTATTAGCAATATATTGTTTCAGTGAAGATATATCATCTATACGTGAAAGAGTATCAGCAATGATACTATCTTTACCTTTAACATGCTGCATATTGTTTGTCAATTGCGCTATAAATTTTATATAACGTACGGGCTTCTATCGACCGTGAAGAATAAATCAGTTGTCAAAAGTTTGTGATCCGTAAAACAAATAAACTTCCTTTCATCCAAAAGATATCTGAAATGTTTAATGGATGAATATAAAGACTAATCAAAACTAGAATATCGTTTTTGAGCACTATAAAGTTTTCGTGAAAAGAAAGCTAAAGACGTCATATATTTGTTCCAGCACCGCACCTATTGAAACATTTGAGCAATCTGTTGTTAGAGACAAAGTTACATTATTGCCACTGTTAGGGTGTGTAAAAACGGTTGAATTGGCAATAATTTCTTTTGCCATTATAAAACTACTAAGACATTCGTCTGACCAGAAACTGATATATTTCATATCATTACGTCGCAATTCAGCGGTAACAAATGTGTAAGGGGTTTAAAATTTCAGCAATATTAGGACTAAAACGATGATAAAATTTGAGCATGCCTATAAAAACGCTGTAACTGTTTGAGTGTGGAAGGACGAAAGAAATTTCTGATTTCCATTTAATGAAATATTATGTCCTAGAAAATTTAGATCATCTACACCAAAATCGCATTTAGATGGTTTTATGGTAATACCATAATCATTAAGTCTTTCAAATAAAATCTTTAATTATTCGTAATGTTCCATACTATTTTTACTTGCTACAAGTATGTCATCCAAATAAATTGAAAAGAAATCTAAATTTGCAAGTACTTCATTCATGAATGTTTGAAATGTTTGCCCTGCATTTCGTAACCCCAAAGGCATTCGTAAAAACTAATATAAACCAAAAGGTGTAATAATAGCAGTTTTATGAATATTCTTTTCAGCAACAAGTACTTGATGATATGCACGGACTAGGTCTATCTTTGAAAAAATTGCACAAACCTGTAGTTGGGAATTGAAATCATGAATGGATATCTGTCTGGCACAGTGATAGTATTTAATTGTCTGTATTCGCCGCAAGATCGCCAATCATTTGAATCTTTTTTAAGGATCAAGAAATTGATGCCGAATTTCCCGGGACCAAGAACGAACTGTTGACGGAATTATGTCAATTATGTAAAGTGGAATAAATGTAAATACCTTCATATAGCATGCGATAAGCCGCAGCCGTCTCGATCGAGCCCTCACCATTCCTTGTATCGTTGTGCATTCAATCTGCTTTGACACTTGTGAATATGAAATGTCTAGATACCCGTAAATTCGTCCGCGTAAGTACTTGACTGCCGTTATCTGTATAGTTTGTAGAGTAGGCCCGGGATCCAGACAGTATCGAAAGCCTTCTCAATATCGATGAGCACTGTGGTGGCACCAGGGTCATATTGCGCCTTAACATCGTTTACTATCCAAACGGTCTGCTTCACCATGCTCCGACCCTTCCTAAATTCAAACTGGCACCCGAGCATTATCAAGTCTGATCAGAATGAGTTTCTCCATTAACGTGGAGGTCGCCGACAGCAGCTAGATAGGCCGATAACTGCCAACGAGCTCTTTCTTATTCGATTTCAGAATGGGCACGACTTCGGCACGTGTTTATTTGTTAATTCTGCGCTTCCATCCAGCTAGATGTGAGACGAGATATTAGTTGTGGGGTAAGGAAAAAACTGAGGAAATATGTGGGAGTGAAGAGAAAATTGTGGTTTATCTGTAGGAAAATGTATTTATTGTCTGATTTAGTTGTATATAGATCATTTTTGGTGTTGAATTGTCATGTCCACGTATATGTGTTATGTCTTGTGTTAACGTGGAGTGATCTGTGTTGGTCCCAAACCTAACACGAATGAATTGAACTATTGAGTCGATTAACCGATCTACGTTGGAATATGTCTACTCATTTGCAATCTCCATCAAGGGACGGTGTGATGGTTTAAAAATGCACGCAACTCATTGGGGCGTGGGTGCATATCCAGCAGTTGACACACATATTTCATAATGATCATGATCATAATATTATGATTATTAGTGATCATCATTATGGTAATCAGGTTATAGATATATATGAAAATGTGCAGTTAGGTAAATATGAGATTCTGAAAAATACGATCACGAGCGAGGGCTTTGCTTTATTACTACCATTTTTTACATAATATAATAATACTAATAATGTTCATTTAGATTAAAGTTTCCAAAATATTTTAGTATAAAGGAACACTCGTAAACATAAATAAACAGGAGGACAGCTCGCAGAAGTTTCTGTTGAAATCCATACGTGAGGATTAAAACTAATAATAATAATAGGGATTCAACCTATGACAATATTAACAATAATAATAATAATAACGATACCAATGATTACTATAAAATTACAAAGCCTGGGCCTTAACAAAGTAATAAACATATATGTATAATTAATTAAAATTAATATACTAACTAAATGACAAGGTAAGTGGTAGTTAATAATTTTTAATATCCATTTTTTATGTATTTCTATCCTGCCGACATTATGTATGTATTTTTTTAGTTTTGCTTTGAATGTTTTATATCATTTTTGACCTCCTTATTTCAGTTGGCACTGATCCATACAGCTTTGGCGCAAGGAAACTATAACAACGTTGCTCCGTGGTTTTGCGCCTGATAGGTATTACATAACTAGAATTTCTTGCTCTTGTGCCATAAGTAAGAGTAGTAGGTCTTAATTTTTGTTTTTTATACCGATTTGTTTACATTTAAATAGAATAATTGCCGAATATCGAAAACTGTTGCCTCTTTAAACAGATCGTTAGAGCGATATGTAGGTTCTTTTCGCAGCATAATTTTTAAAAATCTCTTCTGCAGTATGTCCAAGTTATATAGATGACAATTAAGTACTCCTCCCCATGCAATGATTCCGTAAGAAAGATATGGCTCAACCATAGCATGATATAGGAACTTCATATTTTTAGTACCTGAATTTATATAGAATGCATCTTATCTTTTGCATTATATGATTTATTTGCTTGTTCCATCTTAGATGCTCATCCATATATATTCTCAAGTATTTTACTTGTTTTGTCGATTTTACTGTATATGTGCCTTCTTCAATACTAAATGACACTTCTGAAAATTGGGGTAGGGTGAACTGGGTTAAGGGAAAAGGTAGATATACTATTTTTTCCATATTTATGGTTAAGAGCCTATAATCGAATCAATTTTGGAGGACCTCTATAACACCAATCATCATAAGTTTTACTTTGCCTTTATAAAAAATGGCGATGTCATCTGCACAACTGATTATGTTTCCCCTACATTGTAGACTAAATGAATCATTGACATATTATGATAAAAATAAAGGACCTAGAACTGTTCCTTGTGGTGCCCCGTATTCTATAGTTTCCATTTGACTAAGCACATCACCTATTTTAACACATTGCCCTCTATTTGACAAATAGCTTTTGAATAACTGCAGCACTGTATTTTTCATACCAATGTTCTTCAATATTTCTAGAGATAGTCATGACTGACAGTTTCAAAAGCTTTTGCCGAATCGATTAAAGGGCAAAGGGAATAATTAATAATTACCGTCATCCAATGCGTTGCAGACATAATCAGTTAATGATAAAATGGCGTCTTGTGTAGATTTACTTTGTTGAAAGCCATATTGCCTTTCTGAAATCAAGTTATATTTTTTTAGATATCAAACTAGCCTTATTTTGATTGTTTTTTTTCAAAAACTTTTGCAAAGCTAGTAATCAATGAAATTTTACTTCACTTTTATTTTCACTTTTAAAAATTAGTACAACTATAGAGATTTTAAAAGCTAATGGACAATATCTTGTATCAAAAATTTTATTAATTCTGTAACTCAGTGGATCTGCTATGTACCTTGGGATTCCCATGATTGACTCAGCTCTTATACCATCTATTCCTACAGCCTTCTTATCTTTCAGTTCTTTGATTATTTTTTTATTTCCGCAGAATTTATAGGCTACGACCCATTCTAGCATAAGATTTGTCAAAAATGTGTACTGTTTCTTCAGGTTTTTGTGTTGTTTCATTATGAATTGAATTTATAATTATATTTTTGTTACTTTTTGTTATCCCATTTACGTTTTCCATAGCATTTTTGGATTGTTCTCATTTCTTATTTTATTTCTATAAAAATCATTTTTTGTTTTTTGGATGTGTTTTGATAGTTGTTTTACGTTAATTTTTATTTATGTAAATTGTAGTTGTAGCAGTTTCAATTTTTCGTTTTATTAAATTTATGAATGTATATGTCCACGCTGTCATGTCATTGCCATACGAACAACACAATGTGACATATAATTTACTATATATTTTATTTCAGGTGGAAAATAGGTGCCATCAATTTAAATTTTTATTGTGACACATGTGCTAAATATTTTGAAACAGAATCTAAATTGAAGAGCCATTTAGTATGTCATAGAGAAAAGACTTTTGAATGTGATACGTGTGGGGAAAAATTTCTGTTCAATTATCTAGTAGAGAGACACAAGAAGAGAGTCCATCTCAATGAAGTAATCATTTTTAAATGTGATTCGTGTGATAAAACATTTAGCAACAAGTATTACCTTCAACAACACGAGAATGCTATTCACCGAGGTGTACGACATCCATGTTACATATGTAATAAATTATGCACAACTGTTAAACACCTTAGAGAACATATAAAAACGATTCACGACCCTGACTACAAAAAACTATGTGATGTATGCGGAAAAGTTGTAAATACTGTCTTCTCTCTGAGAAACCACTTGAGGAAACATACTGGTGAAAAACCACAACAGTGTGAATTTTGCGATAAGCGATTTGGAGATAGACAAGCACTAGTCACTCATCGACGGGTTCACACCAAAGAAAAACCTTTTATTTGTAAAATATGTCAAAAGAGTTTTACCCAAAAAGCGACATTGAATATTCATATGCGTTGCCACACTGGAGAGAGGCCTTTTTCCTGTCATATTTGCACAAAACGTTTTATTACGAAAACCGTGATGAAAAATCACAAATGCAGAGGATTTCCAGGTAATTGCAACTATTTCCATATTTTCAAAATACATATTGTAGACTCGTAAACGTGAAAATGTTACAGTTGAAAGGTTAAGTATTGAGAGATACCAGTTCTGCCATTCTTCCCATTTTTTTCAAAAACTTTGAGACTTGTCGCACTGCTTTACCTTTTAGGTAGAGGTAAATTTGGTTAGATCGTTCCATTTTAGCCCTAAGCGAGGGGTAAACCGTTACGGAATTTTGGTGTACAAACCGTCGGTATTGGTGGTATTACTAGTGTATTAGTTGTATTGTATGGGTATTAGTAGATTAATTTATTATATTATATTAATTTAGATTAATTCTACTTCTATATTTATTCTACATTAAATTTATATTAATACTATAGATTGAAATCTATATTCAGTCTATTTTATGTATTAAGCAGATTTATTTAGCAGTCTTTTGCCATTTACGTTTAATTTTACGTAATTTTACATTTACGTTTACGCTAATTACTTTTCCAAGCCGAATGGTTGGAAACTATTCTACAATCTTCACACATAAATTTCCTTTGAAAAACGCAGTCTTGCAATAATAAATTGCCAAAGATATCTAGATTGGATGGTTCAAGAGACAATTGGGGCCTGAATTGCAGTATTACCTTTCCACCTTCAACCATACTTAGTTTGGAAATCTAGGAGATTGGTATAATATGCATTATTAAATTTTTTGTGTTAATTATTCTTTGTTCGGTAATACAATTTTGTAAACATATAATTTCACCTAAATTTATATTTCAAACGACTTCACATTATAAAATTTATTATTTATGTAATATATTTTATCATTCATAATTTCCCTTACCAATAATTTCAGTCTCGTCTGTAGGAGACTGGTTTTACGAGAAAAAGAGACAACTCAACTAATTATCAACTATAGAGGGTACCCAAATTATTTTTCATTGTCTCCTTTTCTTGAACAAAACAAATTTTTTTTTATGTTATACATTATATCTTTGCTCCAGCTTAAACCAGCTAGTCGTCCACATATGTTGCCTCAATTCTTTCCCAAAAATATATAATCAGGAAAAGAATCATAATTGGCGCTCAACGTGGGGCGCCAATTATGTTACCGCTTATAGGTTGTTTAGCCTTTACCACCGCGACCTTTTCAGGTCTATTGTGATGCTCCCAGAATATCTTCCTTATAGTACCTCATCCAGCTGTATCCTTTGTACTAGACTCCACAGCTTTGATAAAGGCCCCTTTGTATAGCTGTTCGCCCTTGGTTTTTCTTCTCCGAGTACTTGGAATTTCAGCCTCACCAGGCCTTCACAGTGGCACAATACGTGAACTGAGGTTTCCTCTTCCTCTTGGCAGAATCTGCATGTCGCGTCCTCTGCCAGGCCCATTATACTCATATGTCTATTGAGCCGGCAGTGGCCAGTTAGAAGGCCCACTATTACTCTGATGGCCTTCCTATTCTGGCTTAGTAGGTCTTCCGTAAATTTGGCCGAACGTTCTTTAATGAACTCCTTGGCATGTCTCTGTCTTGGGAGATTCCTCCACCATTCCAGAGATTTATTTTGCACCCATTCCTTAATGGCTGCTCGTATGCATGGCTTAGCCACGCCACAAAAGGGCTCGGGTCCTATTGGGGCTTCAAGTGCGCCTTCCTTGGCCAGTTGGTCAGCCTTTTCGTTTCCTCTGCGTCCCTCGTGTCCTGGTACCCATGCTAGGGTCACTCTGTTCTGACTTCCCAGCTCTGTAAGGGCCGTCAAGCAGTCCCACACCAATCTTGATTTGATTTGCATGGAACTGATTGCTTTTATTGCCGCTTGGCTATCAGAGAAAATGGCAATCGACTGGTTAACAGTGCCTTGTCCTATTATCTCTCTTGCGCAACAGTGTATGGCGATCACTTCAGCCTGAAACACCGTTGCGTATTTCTCTAGATTTATAGGGATACTGGCTTTTGACCTTGTCCCGTAAATCCCGGCTCCGACTCCTTGTTCAGTCTTGGAACCCTCAGTGTACCAGACTGTTTGTGCTGTTATGGGAGGACCGTTTTTCCAGTTCTCCCTGTCTGGTATTACAGTCTGAAAGTTCTTGTTGAAGTTATGCCTTACCATTACGTCCGTGGGCATGCCTAGAATGGGATCTGCCCTCATCTTCGGGTATAACTTCTGGTACTCCGTCTCGTGTTGCTGGCTAATTGGCGTTTGGCCTTGCATTAACCTGTGCACCACTGACCGAGCTTCGCCTTGTATGAATACGTGTAAGGGTGGCAGGTCCAAGAGGACCTCAAGTGCAGCCGTAGGAGCAGTTTTTATAGCCCCCGTGGCGCACAGGCAAGCAAGCCTTTGTACGCCACTTAACAGCCTTATTGCTCCGGACTGCACCGTTTTAGTCCACCATACCACTGATCCATAGGTTATCATGTCTCACTACCCTGGTGTATAACCACAGGTTCATTTTGCGATTTAACCCCCAGTTTTTTCCACACATTTGCCCACACCTTCCCAGGGCGATTGTGGCTTTCTGTGTGACTTTTTGGATGTGAGAATTCCATGTTAATTTTTGGTCAAAAATGACTCCTAAATATTTTGCCTCACATGCAAATGGAATTTCCACTCCGTTGAGCCTTAAGGGCTTTAGGCCTTGCAGTGCTCTTCTCCGTGTAAAATTGACGACTGTGGTTTTGTGGGGATTTATAGAAAGTCCTTCCTTGCAACACCATTTGTCGACAACGCTCCGTTATTGTGTTCGCAAATCGCCCCTTAACGACTATTGCTAGATCATCAGCATATTCTAAGCAATAGAAGCCCTCTGTGGAAAGTTTCCGGAGGAGTTGGTCAACCAGGGTTGCCCATAGTAGTGGAGATATTACCCCTCCCTGGGGACAGCCTGTACTCACTTTCGCCTCGATGGAGATCTCACCTAGATTAGATATTATAATCCTATTATCTAGGCTGACTTTAATCCACCGGCAGATCGTTGTTGGGACTCCTCTGTTTGATAATGCACTCGTTAGTGAGTGCGTTGTTGCGTTATTATAACGCAACAACAGAGATACATAATTTAGTGTTAAAGAAAACATGACTGAGAAATTTATAATTTTATCTTGTTGTGTGTGATGTTATGACCGTGTTGTTAATCTGTTTTGTAGATCATTTTTTTCTGCATTAGTTTATGTATTGAAGAAATAAGAAATTAGTCATTTCCCTACTTATTATTTGTTGCAGCACGCAGTGATGATGCGGTTCAGAACGGAAGCATGTCAGAGTGATATATTGTATTAAAGATTTTCGAGGACTAATAAGACGTTTTCGTATCGGCGGCATTGTAATTACTTTTTTATATAAACATACAAAAGTGTGCAATAAAACACAGATGCGCCTTCGACATTCTCAGTCGAAGGTCTACTATAAAAATTTTTGAACAAAAATCTAAATAAAGGTAGTACAATACCTGGAGTTTTTATTTCACCTCATCCAGTTGTATTTGTTTTATAACACATAGTTGTTATAATTATTGAGTGAATTAAATATTGAGAAATGTTATTTATATTTGCAAATGTTTCCTAAAATATTTAAAGAAACATACGTGAGTATCTTTTCAACACTTTTTTTATCTAGCAGGGACCCTTATTTTTGTTGCATGTATGAAAACTTCGTATGTTTTAGCATTATTTTATGTTCCAATGATTTTTTTATAGTTTAGGAGAAGAGAACAAAATGATACTTCCGTGAATGTTAATTGCGACTTATGCAGAAAAAATTAAACCCCAATGAATACAAGTTGTTTTTGACAGAAAAACGTACACACAAAAAATATCCCATGTGGGCTGTGTGTAACTCAACTTAAGTGACACACAAAAAATGTCCGCGTAGGTTATTTATATTTGTTTCCTATTTATTATTTTAAAAGGCGCAGATTTTAAAAATATTTTGAAATATACAGGGTGATTCGCTACAGCGGAGCATCTTCGCGGTTTTTTTTTAATGGAATACCCTATATATTTTTACATTTATGAATTAAAAACCCTTTCAGATGAGCTATCACACTCACCCTCGTTCCATTTAAAAATTTTATAGGGGTAGCTATTACTCCGAGGGGGTTGAAGGGGGAGATATAAAATCATGCTCAAAAAATGTCATTTCAGAATTAAAAATTGACGTGTTTTAGGATTTTACTCATAAATTGTTAATTACGTGGATAATCAATTTATCCGTTACTTATGGACCTCGCTGTATGTATAATCATAAGATATTGACTCAGTTCTGCGTGTATAGAAGTATATTTTGCATTAAGGCACATTCATGAGTATCTTGTTATAATTGTACCATTTCCACAGTATCATTTACGTGCAACTGAAGGTCTAGACAATTAATATTGAGATATGGAACAGCTGCATGTAACGTCATTAAAGAAGATAATGAATAACAGTCGCCTTAAATTGGACCCTTGCGGAACCTCTGAAGTTGCAACATCAAGATTGATTTAAATCCATTAAATGCAATAAATTGTAATCAATATGTGAAGTGAGAACAAAAAGAGCAGTGAGTTGCTAAATTAGAATATATTCAATTTATTTAATACAGTGAAATGGTCAATTTGGTCAAAGGCTTTTGAAAAATCCGTGTAAATTACATATACCTACCTGTTATTATCAGTCCGAACTCAAAAAAATAACGTCATATTATATACGAACATTGTAATAATATTTTTATGGGTCAAAATTATTTCAAAGCCCATTTTATGACTCCAAAATATCGATGCACAGCGTGTTGGAAAGTGTTAATATAATGAATGTTAAATTTGGCTTTGGGAGTAATATCTCTGTGTAAAATCCCACTATTAGTTGATAGTTGTTGACCCCAAAATTTGTTGAATTTGACTTAGTTTTATTGCTTTAAGTATAACAACTTTGGTGTGTCAAATCATATGTAAATATGACATTACTGAAAATGATTACACAGTTTTCACATGTTCTTTTCACCCTAAAGAGCCAAATTATTGCAGTTGTTATTTAGATTTAGCTTTCCAGCTATAATATGCAAGACATCAAATTTGTAGCTTTACTGCGACTGGATATAGAATTTCCCCACTATGGCGTACTTAATAGGTAAAATTTCGACATCCCACTGCCCCACCACTATTACTCATCTCAAGATTTATTTCTGATGAATAATCGAACATTCAGAATTTTAACAAAAACCCTAATTTACTGAAATGAGGTACTATGAGTTTTACCATTTTAATAACATTAACGGGATATATAACAACTTTTATTACTGCAACCAGAGGCCAAGAAGAGAAAGTATTTAAATTATCAAATTAAATTCTCTAAAAAATTCAGAAAAGATTAGATAAATTTATGACTTATTTTTAACAAATTTAAAACTCTGTTTTATACCCTTTGATCACAGCGGTAAAGGCTGATACCATTAATTAAATGTGGCTTAAGTTTCAATGCAGAAGTTTGCACCGTAACTTCTGATCGTCATGGTCGTCGATTGTTATTAAAAAAAGATATTCTTCACTACAGTATTAAGATTATCGCTATATTCGACGATTATACTTTATACGAGGATAATTGGAACTGGTCAGTGTTAAAGCACAGGGCCGTGCGCACTGAACTTGATATTTTGTCCTATATATTTAGCAATGGTATCGAGATTCGATTGGTAGTTGAAACTGTGCAGGCGAGTCCGAGACTGGCAATGTAATCAGCCTGAATGAACCATCTACGACTGCACTGGTTTAAAGATAATAAAACGGACAGGCGTACTAGCATAAAAAAACTCGTAAATCGCTTCTCAATAGTCAAAGGTGGACTTCTGCTGTGCTGTTAATGTGCCAGTGCAGTGCGTAAATTACCTGTTATAATATCAAGCATAGGAGTTTAGTTAGTTATTGTTCATATTTATAAATATTTACTACTATATGAAAGGTAAAATATTTTAATTATTTACTAATTTACCATGGCTTTCTGGAGACCATTTGAAACAGAGGATAACATAATAACGCCCGAAAATCTTATTATTTTCTTATGACAAGCATTTCTATTTACCCCCGCCCATGTACAATAAAGAGATGCCGACTGTTTTTGCCGGATTTTAGTTTTTATACGGTTTCAATCAAATTCGTTTACACTTTAACAGTTTGGCATAAACGAGATTGTGAAAAGTATACCTACGAGCGAGGGCTTCGTTTTTCATGTCTAGTGTCTGCTACTGTTGTATGCAGTATGCACAATAAAAAAGAGTGCAACATACAATTTACTATATGTTTTATTTCAGGTGGAAAATATGTGCCGTCAATTTAAACTTTTATTGTGGCAGATGTGATAAATATTTTGGAACAAAATCTAAACTGTACCAACATTTAAAATACCACGGGGAAAAGAAGTTTGAATGCGACACGTGCGGTGAGAAGTTCGTGTATAATTATCTAGTAGAGACCCACAAAAAGAGGGTTCATCTTAAAGAAAAAATTATTAAATGTGATATGTGTGACAAAACATTTTCCAACAACTACCTTCTTCAACAGCACGAGAAAGTTATCCACCAAGGTGTGCGGTATCCATGTGATATATGTAATAAATTTTTCACAACTGTCAAGTACCTTAAAGAACATATAAGAAAGACTCACGACCCTAATTATATAAAACCCCAGATCAGTTGTCCAGAGTGTTCAAAAGTTTTGGAAAGTATGCAATCGCTTAAGATACACTTAAAAAGTCATAGTGGTGAAAACAATAATATATGTGATATATGCGGAAAAGTTGTATCGTCTATATTTTCCCTGAGGGTCCACATGAGGAAACATACTGGTGAAAAACCACACCAGTGTGAATTTTGCGAAAAACGATTTGTAGATAGACAAGCATTAACAACTCATCGGCGGGTCCACACTAAGGAAAAACCTTTCATCTGTAAATTATGTCAAAAGAGTTTTACTCAAAAAGTAACACTGAATGTTCACATGCGCTGTCACACTGGAGATAAACCGTATGCCTGTCAGATTTGTACAAAACATTTTATTACGAAAACCGTGCTGAAAAATCACAAATGTAGAGGATTCCCAGTTAATGGTTAGCTATTGTTATAATCAAATACATGTTGATAAGTAACGTTGTAGACTAGAAATTTTGTTAAGTGAACTATCGTAATATGGCCCATTTGAACCGAGTACATTGATTTAAGAGATAAAACCAAACACTGTCGTTGAAACTCGTATAATAAATAAATTTGTCTTGTTTGTCCATAAAATAAAGTCGCTATATTTATTTGTCGTCGCTTGAGACCTGGCTTTATTACGTTCTTACCCTGAGTGAGCGCACAGTGAAACATGAGTAACTAAATGGAAAAAATTTATAGCAGAATTACTAAAATCTGGTATGTCTTGTTAGAAGATAATTAACTAGGGAGCTCGAAACGTATTATTGCAGAGTTCTAATTTGATTCTATAAAAGTGGTGAGCATCTGACAAGTGCAACATGGTAACCACAAAATTGTGTATGATGACAATGAGACGAAACACGCAGTTCCGGTTGGTAGTTAGTTGATAAAGTTGTATGCCTTTCAATGCAACAAGTGAATAGACAAATTCGCCTGAATAATTTACTATCCCACGTATATAATAGCCCAATAGAACCATCGATAAGCACTTCAACCCTCTGTCGGCTCACTACACGTTGAATTAACTGAATTCCAGGGGGTGACAATCAAATAAAATCTTGTGGGACTTCTCACACAATATTTTAAAACAGCCAAGCATCCTTGCAAAATCTTGCGTGGTGAAATAAGCCAGCACAAGGCAGAAGTTTAGTGGTAAATATTTGAAGTTACTCGTATTTGATTTTTTTTTATAGTACAGATGTTAGAAAAATAACGCAGCCGTAATTTATCCTATATAAAATATCGAAATTCGAAATTCTTAGACAATAGTTTGGAATTTAGCCTGACTTAATTATAATGATTAAAAATATAATTGTTGAGATAATTATCTGGTAAGAGCAATAAATTTTAGCCTACTATCAAAATCAAGTAAAATATTATTATTAGTAAGTTATTAGCTTTTCTATCTCGGTACCACAATACAATCCAAATATTTTATATAATTTGTGAATTTTGAAAATCCTAAGTTAAAACAAATCCTAATTTCCAAATAATATGACGGCAGCAGCTCCCGTCGAATTAAAATATATTTACTTAGTTGGCAATTAATGTCACCTTCATCTGTTCTCTAATGGTACGGATCGGGGTTGATTCCGTTGCATTTCTGCTTCCAAACCTTCTAGAAAAATACAACCATTTCTGCGTGCTCGCGTCGCTTCTTATATATATTTTGCATAAGGTATCGCATATGATCATTGATGATTTAAAAATGACAAAATGCTCGAAGGAAGAAAATGTTTATTCACATCTTAATACAGAATTAGGAATGACAAGAAATGTGCTATTACATTCTGCAAGACCCACGGTATATTTATATGATAGTTATAGTCCAAATTAGGACTTCCCGAGACATAAAAAACGCAACAAAAACTTTACCTCATTAAAATACCATTACTCTTTGTGCTGTCTCGACCGCAATTGACTCGCTTACCTTTATAGGTTTTTAATGTGCGTCGGGTTTTTTGATTCAGCATGCCGCTATGGCCCGTGGCGATAATAATTATGTCGTAAAGTTTTTGTTGCGTTTTTATATATTGGGAACTTATTACTTGAACTATATATTAACAGCAGTAGTAGTGAGATTTCTGTTAACTGTGTGTTAAATAACCAAATCTACGATGTTACTTATCAATCTGTGAATGTTTATGCATATGTATGATGAACAAAGGCAAGCAATATAAGATCGAAGGACCCCAACGGTTCTTTTGGATAGTTTAAAGATTGTAGTAGTTTACACGTATTCTTCGTTGATTACGCTATATCTGTAAATATTCACTGCTGTGCATGTATTTATAGTTCTGTCAATGGAGTTTAAAATAAAGTTTGTACTATTTCTAAAGTTTTTCTTTCACCTCTCTCAGTTATGTTAGATTTTTATTACATATAAAGTCGATTGAATATAAGCAAAATGTTTAGTATATTTTATTAAGACTAACTTACTTAGTCTATAAAATCAGTAATAAGAGAAAAAGATGGATAAAGACTTAAACGTGTATGTGTATTTTGTCAACATTTTTCTAAACCAACTACCTTTGTTTTCGTATTTTAATGTTATTTTATGTTCTGATCTTTTTTATATATTTTCGGAAAAGGGAACAAAAGTCATTCTTCTATAACTTTTAACAATGACTTTCGAATTAAATCTTTGTTGGAGCTACACAGAACACTTGATTACTTTAAAGAATTTGCGTATTTTATTTGTATACAGGGTGTTGCATCATGAGAGGGACATAGCTTAATAGGAGGTAGAGAACATCAGTGGTAACCGGAACCTCCCATAGAAATGTCTCATTGGGCCTTCATTACGAAGTTACAGGGTGTTAAATAATTTTTGGCCAAACCTGTTTTTTGTCATAACTTTGACAGGGAATGAAATAACGGATTCATATTTGGTACGGCTAATGTACTAACGAGCCCCAAGAGGTACATGTATAAAAAAAATATATCCAGGTCCGGACTCACTATAATTTATGTTTCTTCTTTGCATCAATAAAACATCACCCTGTATATATTTTTTTGAAATTTCGATACGATATTCGAAAAGAGCAAGAAAAAACAAACAAAATGGCCTATTTCATTTTTTTGTTACACCTTCGTGGTTATTTAAATACGTTGTTAAATGTGCAAGAAAATGGATTACAGAACCCTATTAAATGAGAGGCACGTGAAATAAATAGTTTTATAACTAAAATTTGCAAAAATTCTATTGAGTCTAGGTGGTCTGGGTGAATCCTAATTCCGGCACGTTTTAAAGGTCCATTTTGGTAAAAAACTGTGGTCCTAATAAGTAATCGGGTATGAAATAACAAAATTTTTAATCAATCACAGTAGGCTTGTTCAAAGAATAAAAGTGACAGATAATTTAAACCATTTAGGCCTAAGCAACCAGTTACTTTGATCAAGAAAATCATCAACATTTTATACTTAATAAAAATTGGAAAAGAGAACAAACTAAAATCTAAATAAATAAAATATTTTCCATTCAATTAACAATAAATAACAAAACAATAACTAAATGTGTTTAAAAATAAAATGTAATTGACACTAAAGTAAATTTTCAAAATGTCCTCCCCCACATTCTGTGCATTTTCTTGCGCGTTTAGAAAGGTCACCAATTGCTCGACGTATCATTTCTGGATTATTCCGTATTTCGTCGCAGGTTGTAACGATGCGCTGGATTAAATGTTGTCTACTTTCAATTTCAATGCTATAAACCACGTTTTTTAAGTGGCCCCATAAAAAGTAATCACAAGGGTTACAATCAGGAGATCTTGGTGGCCATTCATATGGACCCCCGCGTCCAATCCATCTATTAGGATACACATTGTTTAAGTGTTCTCTTACTTGAAGGTTAAAATGTGGTGGGGCCCCATCATGCTGAAACAACATGCCTCTTATACCGATATTTTCTAACATATTCGGTAAAATGTTTTGAAGAAAATCAAAGTAAATTTCACCATTCAAACTTTCTTCAAAAAAATGTGGCCCTATCAAATGTCTATTCACAAGTCCGACCCAAACATTTACAGAAAACCTGTGTTGCGAACGGCGTTGGCGTACCGCATGTGGGTTTTCCTGTGCCCATTTATGATTATTTCGTGAATTGTTTACTCCATCCCTTGTAAATTGTGCCTCATCCGTAAATAAGGTTCTGTAAATGACTGGGCGATGGTTAGACAACCAATGACAAAATGCCAGGCGGGGGATATCGTCGCCTTGTTGAAGACGCTGTACCTGCTGGATATGATATGGATGGTAACGTTCTCTTTTTAGGGTTCTCCATACTCGCCAATGAGGAATACCAGTTGCCAAACTGATTCGTCTAATGCTCATATTTGGGTTTTCTTGAACTACGTTTATAATATTGTTTTGTTCCTGCACACCTTGTTGTAAAACACGCTCCACAACTGCAGAAGTAGGAAACTTTCCGTGTTGCCTTGCATACTGGAACACCGTACTAAAGGTTTTATGATTAGGGCATCGACGACCAGCAAAACGCAGCCGATATTCTCTTTCCGCCGACCTACCATTTCCATTACAGAAACCATAGATGAATATTATGTCAGCATATTCCACGTTTGTAAATTTTACTGGCATAGTTAAAATATTTTCACAAGTTTTCACTAACTAAATGCGGATTATTGACACATAAATTACTAACAAACAATTATTCAACTGTTTAGGAGATTTCTTTTTATTATCTGTCACTTTGAACAAGCCTACTGTGATTGATTAAAAATTTTGTTATTTCATACTCGATTACTTATTAGGACCACAGTTTTTTACCAAAATGGACCTTTAAAACGTGCCGGAATTAGGATTCACCCAGGCCACCTAGGCTCAATAGAATTTTTGCAAATTTTAATTATAAAACTATTTATTTCACGTGCCTCTCATTTAATAGGGTTCTGTAATCCATTTTCTTGCACATTTAACAACGTATTTAAATAACCACGATGGTGTAACAAAAAAATGAAATATGCCATTTTGTTTGTTTTTTCTTGCTCTTTTCGAATATCGTATCGAAATTTCAAAAAAATATATACAGGGTGATGTTTTATTGATGCAAAGAAGAAACATAAATTATAGTGAGTCCGGACCTGGATATATTTTTTTTATACATGTACCTCTTGAGGCTCGTTAGTACATTAGCCGTACCAAATATGAATCCGTTATTTCATTCCCTGTCAAAGTTATGACAAAAAACAGGTTTGGCCAAAAATTATTTAACACCCTGTAACTTCGTAATGAAGGCCCAATGAGACATTTCTATGGGAGGTTCCGGTTACCACTGATGTTCTCTACCTCCTATTAAGCTATGTCCCTCTCATGATGCAACACCCTGTATATTGCGACAAAAAGTTCCACAATATAAGTCAGCGTAAGTTACACATTAGTATGTGAGTCGGATGGAACCTCGAAAAATATGAATTTTTCGAAGCCTAACGAGGCTATGCCCCCCCCCCCCCGGTTTTTGAGGATGCTGAACACGACGGCGGCAGTTAAATCTCTCTCCTAGGTCACCCCACCCCCCAAACGGCCAAAAACCACCCCCGCAAAGAGTAAACCGCGTATCCGCCGTCTCCTACCAACCCAACCTGTGTTACCCCCGTTTTCAGGATGCCGAGCACGATGGTGGTATCAAGACCCCTTCTCGACCCCCGCCAACCCCCAAACGGCCAATAAACGCTTCCGAAAGGGGTGAAACGCGGTTAGGCCGTCTTCTCTCGGCTAAACCCGTGTAACCCCCCGTTTTCAAGGATGCTGAACATGAAAACGACGACGTTTTATATTTATATATAGTGAATAAGTAATTGTATGCGTCAACATAAGTGTTTTATATTTGTATATAGTAAATAAGTAATTTTATGCGTCAATAGAACTGTTCATTATTTAATATAATAAAATAAAATTGTGCCAGTGATTACATATATAAAACCTAGACACAAAGTATGCACCCATTTTTTTCTTCAGCTGAACAGTCAATCAAGTTACCTGTAATCATCGTCCGGTACGTATTCAATGATCTGTGAACTTGCTCACTTACTTCATAAAACCGCGTATCAAAGGGGCAGTTTTTGTCCGTTTGAGGGGTCGGTTCGCCTCGGGGAGAAGTTCCAACATCATCATCGTGCTCAGCACCTCAAAAACGGGGGGTTACGCGAATTTGGCTGGTAGGAGACGCGGATACGCGGTTTACCCTTTCGGGAGTGTTTTCTGGCCGTTTGGGAAAACGGGGGAGGGGGTGGTCACGTACATATTTTCGTTAGGCTAAGAAAAATTCATATTCCTGTCCGAATTACAGAAAAATATAAACTTTATTGTCCGAAATGTCGTTGTAGATTTAATTATTAGTACAAACTCGACAGACAGGACCGAAATTTTTAATAGAAGTTCGCGAAGTACGTAAAAAATGTTTTGCGAAAATAGAAGATTTGAATACAAAATCGCTCTAAGTGAAGTCATTATTAACTTTTAGCTAAAATGTATAAGGATAATATCGCCCTCAATGAAGATTCATTGTCAATGCGTTTTTTATTTTGGATTTCTCAATCCCAGACAGTTTTCCTACATCATTTAACATAAATGTCCACGGAACAACGCTAGAAAATTACCTTTGGTCGCGCCTCACATCCCATGGTTTAGTGATCGTAAATAACAGAGTCACGCAGCGTGTTTCTAAACAAACTATTCCGAACCCAGCTTACCCCGTGTTCAACCATGGCGGGGATGGAATGAAATGTTTTCCTTCAACTTTTTATGTCTGCTAGCGAATCGAGGTTCTTAGGTTCTTTGTGTCAACAAGCACTTGTTGAATCCGTACTGATTGTCGGGCACGCCCCCTCTGGGTCTTCTATGTATCTGAGTAAAGAGCCTCGAAGTGTGCATTGATATATCTTTTGTTTAAATGCTTTGATTCCTCTCAATGATTGACGGCTGGGTTGATTTGTCAGATATCTGCGTTTTTTGGAGTTTCTCATCGATGACCGATATCCATTCACGCCAGGTCTTGTTGCTTGAGGCTGCAATCAAAGCTATATTCACTCTTAAGTCAACTCGGATGTATGTAATGTTCCCCATCAGCTGCGATTTGTCGCGTAGAAATGCGGTTGAGGAAACGCACTTGATGTTTGGGCTGCCATACAGAGAAGGTATGTGAAATCGTGAGAATATACCGCTCCAGATTTCATATAATTGGGTCGTGTTACTGTGGATGATCCGTCCACATCTCGTTTGACGGACTTAAATTTAATTTCTGTTGCGTTTGACTTTGAACAATCGACAGCACAGAAAGATTCGGTATATGAATCTTTTGTTGCAGTTCCCAATAGCTTAGGCTCGTGCACCTGCGCCTTCGCTTTGAACATATTATTTGGATTTTTGAAAAATCGCTGTGAGCAAATAAGCTTAATTAATTTTATTCTCCAGAACTGTGGTCTTTGAAACTGTCTGCGACACAGCAGATTAGGTGTTAACATATGATATTTTACATGTGATGTCTCTGCGGTAAAGATACATAATTTTTTTTAACCCACGGGTCACATTCGAACCAACTATAACTTCTGCTTATCCTATTTACCTTTTACTGATATTTTATTTGATAAAATCAAAGTTTAGGCCAGCCCTGCGCAGCTCAGCATTGACGTATTTCGTGGAAGGCACCTCGTTCAATTTGAGATGCCTGCGTCAGATACTAAATTAAAAAGTGTTCAAGTGCAAAAGTGTTTAAAACATTGTGTAATTTTAAGTTTTCTTAAATCTATTCTTTAGATATAGTTGGAAGTTGTATTACCTAGTTTGATTTGTTTTTGCAAATTTCGACTGTGAAATTTTAATTTTCTTCACCGGAGGTTTTAATATCATTGGCAAATTCTCTAAGAAAATGCCCAAATTGACCCTGTCGTACAAACTCGGTACAGCACGCTGTTCAACTGGATAAATCCTTCGCGTACATTTGCCGTATAATGTGGCAACACCAGTTGAAAAATCATCTCGTCGTGTGACTGCCAATTTTCATTGCAGTTGCTAATTATGTTTCATAGATGATAAAATCATTTCCGACGAATTCTTGTGTTCTAATCTAAACCCAAACGTTTATCAACTTTATAGAGAATAAGTATTAGTCACTTTGATGTAAAATTTCATCCAAAAAGGGAAACGTTCAATCTTTCGAAATAATTTCGTTACAGTTGCGAAGAATATTCCTTCAAAAATATTTCTACGTCGCCGCGAAAAATCTCATTTGCAGATCAGATCAGAATACTTCTAATAACCAAACTCATAACATATTGAGAAAAAAATTCATAGACTAAGTTTTGCTATTGGATATATATTTATGTTTTTTTGTTAAATTGGTTACGATGATATTATGTCTGTTATTAATGATTTTTCGCCTCATTAGTCCTGAGGAAGTCAATAAAGACTGTCGAAACATCGGCTCTAATGAGGAAATAAGGTTTGCTCTTTTTTATCCAATTACCGCCGAAAGATCTGCTTAACATTAGCAAAGGTGTAATAATAATTGGTGTAATGACTTATTATGGTATGCTCCAATAATTTGTATGTATTTTAGGAATGGAGAAGGAAGTGACCAATCATTTATTTTTAAATGCAATCCATGCGGAATTAACTATTCCAGTTTATTGGATTTGAAGTTGCACATGAGAATACACAAAGAATTTCAGTGTACAAAGTGCCCAACAGTTTTAAAAACTAAAAAGTTAATGGTTGTTCATATGAAGAGCCACAACAAAAATGAAAATACCTGCGATGTGTGTAGTAAAGTGCTGAAATCAAAAAGAAAATTGAAAAAACATATAACAACACACATAGGAGAAAAGCTCTTCCAATGTGGATTTTGTGAGAAGAGGTTTATAACCAAAGAGCGTTTAGTTTCTCACCAGCGAACTCATACTAAAGAAACGTCTTTTATTTGCAAAATATGCCAAAAAGTCTTTACCCATACGGGCACTTTAAATGTGCATATGAGATATCATAAAACATCTAATGAAACCTGTTTGTTTAAAAATTTTTATTACGAAAATTCCTGAATAATTATCAGAATGAGAAATCATCAATTTCAGAAACTGTGCCATTTTTTATTTTGAAAATATTTTGAATTTAGTTCGTAATTTGAAATGAATCTCTTTAAACTAACACTACAGTGCAGTTCATGAGATAACAGTTTTATATTTTTTAATTTGAGCGATTTTTTATAGCTTTCTTTTATGATAACTCCTTTTATATATTTCCGCATTATTTTGAAATCCTTTGTTAATGATAAAACCTTGATGCCTTATAACAAAGTATAATAATCAAACTTTTTATTTACTACGGGATTTTAACTCATATGGTTTTTCCTACCTCAATCTACTGTGGCCATTCCTATCTGCCCATCTGTATGTCCGTATATTGCTTTGTCAATTAATTTTGCACTCTGAGCATTAATAATTTTATTTTCAGTATACTTTAGGTCCTTATAACGGATCCGGCAGAATGAATTACACATTTTAAATCGAGTTGTTTTTATTGATGGCTAAATTTTTGTTCAAAAATTAAACACAAGGTTCTTGAGGAAACACGGAAATTTTATTTTTTAAATATTACATCAGTCAAATGACCTCCTCCTGTCTATCAGTCTTGAAGCCTAGAAAGTTGTCACCGGCTCCAAAATTTCAATTGGGATTATGAATATTATGTTTTGGTTGTTCTAAAGTTTGCGGTCGTTTAGAAAACACTTTTGACTTTGTAGCCTCATAAAAAGAAATAACAAGCTATCAGATCCGGTGACCGGGCCGGCCAATTGATAAATACACCACAGGTAATGACGATTTCGCAATGACATGATCTCCCTGGTCATGTCATTTCAAAACATTCTCCGCGAAATTGTCATAGAATCCCTAGCAGTGTGGCAAGTGGTTCTGTCCTGATGAAACTATATTCTTATTCGAATATCCACACCAATATTACGAAGTTGTTGTTCAAAGTTACGCAATACCTGTTGATGACATTGTGGTGTAACAGTAACCATCAAGTCATTTTGCTCAAAGAAGTATGGTCCAAAAATGTCAACGGCGGATACTGCACACCACACAGGAACCTTTCTGCTATGAAGCAATACTTCGCGGAATTGCAGAAGATTTTCCGTCGCCCAGTAGCGAAAGTTCTGTTTGGTAACATATCCGGAAAGATGGAAATGAGTTTCATCTGGCATCAGCAAGCAGTCTACGATATTCGGCTTTTCAGCAACTAGCCCTTCGAAACATTCGCAAAAATCAACGCGTGTTCCAAAATCTCCAAAGAACCGCCAAAGAACTTTGGATATTTAACCAACGCTCCATATTCACAGCTAAACCGACGTTTCTCGCAAACGCTTTGGCAACTATTTTAAATTTCCATTTATCGCGAAAGCATGGCGACTTGATTTGAATTTATATCTCATTATATTATGACATAAATTAAATGGATACTTCATTCTGCAGGCACGTTATTTAATTGTAAGTTTGTAAAGTTTTCCATTTTTTCTTCTATATGTGTTTTTTGTTATATTTGTATAATAGAGAATAAACATTTATTATTATTAATAACATTGTTTTTGTTATATATTTCCGTCGATATAATCGCGTATCTCCTTTCTGAGAGAATATCTCTCTCAAGAGAATTAACGTATTCATATTCAGAGTTAATGTGGGGTAGTAAATGGTGGTGGCAAAAACGTTATTGGCGGTTCTACTTTATGGCCACTCTTGATGTTTGTTTATCAGTGATAGACGTCGGCATATAACTTTTTTCTGCTCATTTTATGCAGATGATAACATATTTGAAAACCATGTAGTCCAACGCAACAACATTCAAGAACATAGAGGCATTATTTGACTACATCGTTAAATGTGTTTACTTATATTAGACAAATACAATTCCAGATTATTATATTATATGAATACAGGTACGGATCTCAAAAAAAAAAAATCAACATTAAAATGACCAATTTTTCCGGCGCCCGGCGTCGCACATATGGTTTTAAACAACATCGGTTATGCCAAATAAATTGTTTATTTACGTCGCGATACACAAAACTGTCGTAAGCTCACATGCAGTAAACAGGGAACGCAATGTCTTTCAGTCCTTAAAAATAAAGGAGAGGTAGCTTCGGAATGTTTCAATGCTATATTGACGGAAACTCAAAATATGTTGAAATAACTTGATGTTCAAGTAACTCTACCTAGAATTACCAAAAAAATGAGAAATCGTCCCAACCCTTATCTTCCCATTATCTTCAAATTTTCCTGAAGACTCTTAAAGGATTTTGCTATTTATCCCACTACTGAATTATAAATGATCTGGAAAGCAATCAATCTAATTACCTTAAATATTTGTTTGCCAACAAATGCAATGAAAACAACTGAAACAGGAATTATGACTGCCGGGAAGATGGTCAAAGATATATACACAGTTATTTTTGGAAAAGAAGATCCAAAAATAGTTTTCTATACAGGACCCCGCACTTTTCCCTGGTGAAACTCGCTGGAATCGATAGTATGTTATTCCTCTTGAGCTCCTGATCAAAAGTCCTCATGGCCACAAGATCGGAAAATGTACAGTTTTCCAGATATGGGGAGGGGGGATAATAGATTTCTCGGGATTTTTTTCACCAATAGTATGGAGCCATGGTCCTTTCAATGCAGCTTCGCTATGTTCTATGGAGGTTTTTCGGGTCGCTGATTTCAAATCCGATGTCAACGTAGCATTTGACAGTTGACAGCTGTCAGTGGCACTGTCAATGTGAACGATCCATCTTTTGCGTCTGAAGGACTTTTACTATATTTTTCAAAAATGAATATTAACATTGACAAATAAGGGTTGAAAACGACTGTTTCAGACGGAGAATAATACAAAATGTATACTTACTGTTCGTTTATGCTTAACTGCTTCTCTGATGATATCAATTGGACGTCGTAACACTAGAAATCTAACACAGTAAGTACTAACACTTTCTTAAAATTAAACCTGAAAAACACAAGAAAAAGACAATATACAGTTCAAAAATATATATTAAATCTCTTTAAGAATTCATGTTTTACAACAACTTCAAGAAAAACGTTTTTTACAAACTATAGTCTGGCCCGTGTACAACACATGATGAGGAACGGACGGACGACTTATAATGTACCAACACCATCCAATATGCGGTTTTTGAGCTAACGATTACACAAAAAGATTCAAGAGAAGTTCAATGTTTATAAATTTTTGGTGGGCTTTTGCATGCCTGTCTATTTACATATTTTTCAGTTCAATATCAATTTTGGTCGCTCCTCGGAGCTTAAAAATGCTTTAATCGCAACGACTTTGAATTATATTTTGCAACTACAATTTCATACGTTCAGGCAAGGCGGTCCCATGCACATATGAGTACACGGTAACTATACTTTTCTGACACCGAATCACTGAGGAACCGGTTTAGGGCAAATCCCTTTAAAACCCATTATTTTCCCGTTAAAATCGACTGCTAGGAAATGATGGGGGTCCCTTATCGCTAAAACTCTCGATATACTTTGAATAGAGACTGAATTAACTTGTCCTCATATTTAACCCACCGTATGAGTTGCAGTGCTTAACAACGTGGATTCGTAAAAAGGTTTTTAATTTTGAAATTTCCGAAATTTTGTTATACTTTCTAAATTTTGGTGGTCGGGGCGACGGAACGAGCGCGGAAATTGAGCACCCGTATAGCGGGATGCCGGGGGAGAAGCCTAGCGCTCCCGCTTCTCTCCCTTCTCTCTCAGAAATACACGTCCAACTCCGCTCGTCCGGTTTTATAAATGTACCGCGTGTGCGTGCAGGCCCTAATGAAGTTAGAGCTTCAAGGTAAAAAAGAATCGAAAGAGAATTGATTGCTCTTGAAAATGAGCCCGGCTCGAAGTCCTTAACCCTTTTTCTTGCCAGTCTACAGGGCAAAAACTTTGCAGGCCCCCTCTCCCCTCCAAATCATCCGATCGCAATCTGGTTGGGCTCAAATTAAAGAGAAAAAATTCCACATTCGACGGCGGGAAGAAAATCTCCCCCATCCCTTTCCTTCTTGGCGAAAAATGACTTTTTCTAAAAACAATAACGGTAACTTGGATTTCGTAACCATTTGTTTATTTATGGCAAAAATTGAAAATACATTAGCAGAACTCAAAGTAGACATATTAGTACACAATCTTACGTTTGCTGGGCAATTTGCGGAAAAAATTGCGAAAGTTGCAGAAGTTTTAATTTAATTTACATTTACCCTTTCACCTCCCTCATAATCAACCTGGCGGTTTGAAATTTGGACACAATAGTTAGGTCCTGAGTGTCTATCGGGGGAGGAAAAAACAAGTCCCCAAGTCACTTTCTTTTTCGAAAAAAACGCGAAAACGGCTCTCGGTACGTTCCCGCCACAGCGAAAAATCCGTATACAAATCTGTATCTTCAAATCACAATATCTCGAGAACCGCTGGACCGATTACACTTTCGCGAGCCTTTCATTTTATCCGTTTTACACTTTTTCGATCCGAATCAAACTAAGTGAGTTATGTCCGAAAATCTGATTTTCCTTATCCCTTTACATGTAAATTTCCTCCCCTACATCCCCTCCCTCGCGCCCGCAAACATGACCAGATGATAGAGGGAGTCCGACTACATAATATAAACACAAAGAAAATTGAAAAATACACTGTCGTTTCGAGGCTTTTTTCCTGCCAAAACGATCCCACTACTATCTTGGTAGCTCAGTGTGCTAAAGCGTCTGGCTAGCAAACTGAGTTGCCTAACAAAGTGGGTTCGAGACTTGCAAGGTGAAACAATATTTCATTTAAAAAAATTGCCCCAAGAGTGGCTTGGAGTCCACAATAAATTGTAAGGTCTCGTCTCTCTTTACCTAGTACAAGATCCTTGAGACGTTCCAAGGGGTTACTTCGGCAACTTGAGAGACGTCTAAGAAAACATTTTACGGAAACATTTTTTTTAAGATCTACAGGGACAGCTGTCTATGATTTTTCTGAATATGTACATAAATGCATTGAAAATAGGAAGTCAGTTGGTGCACTCTTTTTTGACATGTCAAGAGCTTTTGAGTGTCTTGATTTTGAATTTATTGAACAAAAGTTATATGCTATAGATTCTCGTGGAAAATTCCTCATGAATCTCATATTTAAAGTATCGAAAAATATCGGTTAAAATTAAAATATTTTTGAAATTCAACTTGGTGTTCCACAGGGATCTGTGCTGGGTCCTGTTATTATTTATTAATGATTATTAAGTAAATTCATCAATTATTCTGCTCATTACCGATTTATTTATTCTAATTATTACTCTGCTCTTTATATCGACTTCTCGATACTTATATTTACTTAAGCTTGGTTTGGCATATATACATTTCATGCCTTGTTGCATGTTAATATTAATCCTTTCATTACTGTTACTAAATTCTTTTGTGATTATTTGACATTATTTTACATAAGGTAATATAGTAATCCTTGTTAAAATTACGTGGTTATTATTTACCACCCATTACCTGGGGGGTCTTTTTCATATTCAGCTAGATGAGAATCACATGTGGGGATTCATTAGCCTTTTTTTGGATTATTCCTTATCATAGTCTTTTTAATCTGGTTTTTCTGCGAGAAAGGATTACCCGTTGACACTGCTACTCTTCCTACTATTTACTGTGTATCCTATAACGCCCACGTTAATTCCACGCTGGTATGAGAACCTATGAACTTTTTGTTCGATCGATCTGAGGTCTTCGTCCCCACAGTACGTATAGTTGTCAAGTTTGTTTAAATAGTCTCATTCACATTTCCTTCTTGGCCTTCAGCCCCCCTTGACGGTGTTATACGTACTGTACAGGGGCAAGCCCCTAAATCAGGCGATTGAACATCCTCAGTGGATGGAAATGGAGGGTATAGGTCCTCCGTCACTGCAGGTTAGAAACTGAAATTCACTACGAACTCTCCCTGGGTGTCAACTAGCCACGGTTGGGTATTTTTGTTTTCGATTGCTGGCACTCATAATAAAAAAGTTGTAATCGACAACTTTATTAGGTAGGTCCACTTAGTGCCTTCCTGCTTTTAGCTGTCCAATAATCCTTTTCTGAGCGTAGGTGACGGTTTAATTGTCAATGCAGAAAAAACAGTTGCCATGAATTTTTATAGCAGAAAAATAAGTAACTATCATTTCGATGTAAAAGTTAAAGCGATAATAGATACTTCATTTTCAAATAAATTTTTAGGAACTTGTTTTGATGCTGATTTAAGTTATAATGGTCACATCGAACATATGTGTAAAGAAAAATTAGTAGTAGTTACTACGCTAATTGCATTAGAAAATGTTGTCGATACAAAAACTTTAATCAATATTTACCATTCACTTGTTAACTCGGTGCTTTCATATAATGTCATCCTGTGGCTAATTTCTGTGGTATTTATTTATTATTTATTATTATTTTTTTACTAAAATTTATAGATTCGTGCCAACCATTATTTCGAGAGCACAAAATATTAACCTTTCCGTGTCTTCACATTTATAGTCGTTTCTGTTCGTAAAAAATAATATTGGAAATTTGCAAGACAATGCAGCTAATCATAATTATGGTACGAGACATGGTTCTCTTATAAACCTACCTAAACATCACTCTTGTTTATACGAAAAGACCTCATCTTATGCTGGAAGCAAGTTATATAATCATCTGCCTGAAGATATGAAGTTAACAATCCCTTTGCATCAGTTCAAGAAAAAACTAAAATTATTTTTGATTAATAAATCTTATTAGTCCATGAGTGATTATCTGAATAATGAGCAGTAAAAATCTGTGATTTAATTACTGTGATAAAGTAAAACTTTTACTTTAATATTTTATTCTATATAAAGGCTGTCCATTTTATCAGGGCCCTCGAGGATATCTCACTTAATATCGGTCGTACAATACAAATTATTTTTACGAAAATTGTGCCGATTTATATAACCTACAAAATGGTTTAAAGACATTTGCAATCCATGACCTACTTTAAGAGTTATGGCGGAGAATATCGAAAATGCGGAAAACGTCTAGGCCAAATATCTCCCTTATTTGAAGAAATACGAGAAAAATTCTAAAGCGAAAATTTTTTGCAAAACAGAGTTTTGCAACGAGGTTTTGTCTAATTTTTTTCGCTATATTTTGAGATTTACTCTTCAGACTGTTAAAAAAATTATTGAAACGAACGGGAAACGGCGCTATTAAATAGAGTATTTTCCTCCCTTTTCAACGATATATCACATGCCATATTTATTCATTGGTACTACCTTAGTAATTATAAAAACATTTTTTAAAAACCAATACATTTTTTTTAACAAGCATTATACTTGCCGTGGAGAAGTATGATGAAATAAAACGATAAAATAATTCAACAAGTGGTTCAAATCTTTGCCATAATAAAATATTAACACAACTAAGAAGAATAAAGTAAATTCTGATAACAAAAACAAATTAATAATAAAAAGAATATAGCACACAGAACATTAATATTTATCTAATCCTCAAAATAATTTTTAAGATATCATATCAAGTGTTCAAAGTGTCCACCGCGATTTCTTATGCACAATCGAGCGCAGCGAGGCACTGCATTCAAAACATTACTCAGCATTTCTGGGGTAACTGTAATACATGCCTGTTGAATTCGAGCTTTTAGGTCCTCTACATTTTGCGGTGTCGTCGAAAACACCTTATCTTTAATATACCCCCATAGAAAAAAATCCATTGGGGTTATATTTGGAGAACGAGGGGGCCATCGAATAAGTCCATTGGTACCTATCCAATGTTGAGGCAAAATTTCGTCTAAATAATCTAGGAAAATCTGGGAATTGTGGGGAGCAGCTCCATCTTATTGAAAATATTGAAAGTTGTGTCGATTCTCTAAAGGTAGGTCATCTAAGAATTCATTAAATTCATTTCTCAAAAACTTTAGGTACCTTTGACCACTGAGGTGACTATCATAAAAATAAGGACCTATTAAATTCGTGCCTAAAATACCTATCCACACATTTATTGAAAAACGATTTTGAAACCCAGTCGGTCTATGCTAGTGTGTATTTTCAGAACTCCATTTGTAATGAATATTGCGATTAAAACATCCGTTATTGGAAAAATTTGCCTCGTCGGACCAAAGTATTTTACTACATATTAATCGATCGGCACGCTTCTTTTTCAACAGCCACCTACAAAAAGTCGTCCTCCTTGGTTTGTCCCCCAGTTGTAAATTGTGAACTTTTTTTGGCTTTATAACACCGGTAACCATTTTTCCTTAAAATTTTTCGAGCACTTGTTTTATTTATATGACAAGCAATTTAAATTTCTCTTAATGATGTTTCCAAATTTTCTGTATTCTTATTTCTTACATAATTAATAACTCAGTTTACCTTATTTACATTATCAGTAACACTGTTCAACCTTGTCTTCTTCTTTAAAAATGAACCATTATTTTTCAGTTTCGTAGCTAATTTTCTGAACAAAGTTTTATTCGGCTGTAGTGCTTGTGGAAATCTGTTTCTATATTCTACTTGAGCTAATCCAGAGTTAAAATTGTATTGGCAATATATAACGAACATATAACGATCAATGTGAGTGAAAATCATTTTTGAAAATTCTAAATTCTTAAACGAGTGTGATTGAGTGAGAGTTTAAGTATTAACTGAGATGATCTGTCAAAAAATTAAATTGTCAAATTTGTTTATAGCCAACTATTTTAAAATAATTGAAATAATAGTGAAACCATGAAATACAAACAAATTGATATTATACTTAAATTAATTGGTAAAGACATTTTAACTTTCTGAGCAAGGAGTGACGCTTTTATGGAGGGCCTCTATACATTGGCATAACTGCGAATACTCTTTCCATAATTGCTCCATGTTACTTTCTTGATTATTATTTTGTTTTTGTTACCTGAATTTACTTTATTCTTCTTAATTGTGTTAATGTTTTATTATAGCAAAGATTTGAACAACTTATTGAATTATTTTATCGTTTTATTTGATCATACTTCTCCACGGCAGGTATAATGCTTGTTAAAAAAAATTATTGGTTTTAAAAAAATGTTTTTATAATTACTAACTTAGTACCAATGAATAAATATATCATGTGATATATCGTTGAAAAGGGAGGAAAATACTCTATTTAATGGTGCCATTTCCAGTCCGTTTCAAAATATTTTTTTTAACAGCCTGAAGAGTAAATCTCAAAATACAGCAGTTTTGAAAAAAATTAGATAAAACCTCGTTGAAACACTCTGTTTTGCAAAAAATTTTTGCCTTAGAATTTTTCTCGTATTTCTTCAAATAACGGAGATATTTGGCCTAGACGTTTTCAGCATTTTCGATATTTTCCGCTATAACTCTTAAAGTAGGCCATGAATTTCAAATGTTTTTAAACCATTTTGTAGGTTATATAAATCGGCACAATTTTCGTAAAATTATTTTTTTTTTTGTACGACCGATATTAAGTGAGATATTTTCGAGTGCCCTGATAAAATGGACAGCCTGTATGTAAATGTATTTTTTACAATTATCCGATATCATGTATTGATCAAAAGGATTAATAAATTATTATTATTTTACAAATTGTTTTTTCTGATCCCTGAGAAAATTAGTTTGCAACATCAACATTCCTTCAAATAGGTTCTCACAGTATAATATGGACACCGTTTGAAGGAATTTTGATAATACTTACGCCGCGTTAGACAAACCTACCGTTAAGAAACATGATAAATTTATACTTATCCCTTTCATTGCATGACTGACAAATTGATATAATTAAATTTTCTCGTCCCTTTGACATACCTTATAACAAATAACCAATAAATTATTAAATATATATCCCAAAGCAACTAGACAGCATTGCCACGGAGGCAAACTGTATCACCTGCGTGAATATCCATAGCCCAAGGTTTATCACAAGATAAAGATGTTAACACGGGAGGCGAATTACCTGGGATGGGGTTTTCCAGCGGCGCCACAAATGTTCAGCTGGCTTCCTGCCTGTAATCTATTTGTGTCGTTTGATTCCTATCCTTCCTAATAAGTATTATTACTCAATTATCCGATGTCGGACATGAGTCCCGTGGTCTCCAACATCATCAAGCGCTGGCGATAATCATTATTATTATTATTATTAATATTTTTTCCTTATTTTTATCATTTTGTACTAAATTGACTTTTATATATTTTAGATTTGCAGAAAATGAAGAAAAGGATCTCTATAAATGCCATACATGCGGAAAAGTTAGCCCCAATTCAAAGAAGTTGTTAGCTCATAAGAGATGCCACAAAGATAAAAATATTCCCTGTGACTTATGTGGAAGAAAATTTCGATACCAGTATATGTTGGAAAGGCATAAGGATATGAAACATTTAAGAGATGTTACATACTTCAATTGTGAGCTTTGTGACAAGAAATATGTCAGTAAAACTTTTCTTAAATTTCATGTGGATAACACCCATTTAAACAAATACAATTTTTATTGTGATAAATGCCAGCGAGGATTTAACCTCGTCTCTGAACTTCATAAACACGAACAAATTGAACACGAAGATCTCCGCTTTACATGCGAACATTGTGGCAAAATTTTCAAAGATGAACGTTATTTCAAATTCCACGTGAAGACGCACGACCCTAGTTACAAAAATGTCGAATTTGAATGTAAATTATGCAAAACAGTATCAAAATCTATTCAGGCATTTCTTGGGCACATGAGAAGTCATCACACCGAAAAATATGGGAATGTATGTGATATTTGTGGAAAAATTGTGACCTCAAAGGGCAGTTTGAGGGATCACATAAGAACTCATACAGGGGAAAAACCTTTTAAGTGTAAATTCTGCGAGAAGCAATTTGTAACCAGAAAGTCACTAATAGCTCATGAAAGAGTGCACACCAAAGAAAAACCATTTATTTGCAAAATATGTAACAAAGGATTTTCCCAAAAGGGAACATTAAATGTACATATGCGATATCATAGTGGAGAACGCCCTTATAACTGTTTAGTGTGTTCAAAAAAATTTATTACGAAAACTTTACTAAAGAATCATCAGTGTAAAGGACCTAAAAAGGAGGAAGACTCAACAACAAAGTCGATTAAGAAAAATCGAAAATTCAATGGTGCTCAACGGGTTTTACTCTAGTCTGATAACAGTTCAATACTAAGGAAATAAAGGATTATTAAAGTTCAGAATAAACTGTTATTTCACCTAAACCTTACTGGGTACACATTGAAGTTATACAAAAATTATGAGTTCTGGGGCGTTATAATTAAGTAATTTTCCGTAGAATTTCCAATGACTACTACTACTACTTTCTTATATTTATGACGTAATTTTAAGATAGCAACCGCTCTGGACATGAATAGGAATAATACATCATAATTTCTTTCAGCGTTGTTCAGAAAATGATACAAATTGTTATGGTTACAAATTAATGGAAGTGTTAAAATAACATACTGTTCAAAGTTCTGTCCATTGACGTTTAAGCACACCTGGGCCTCTCTAATCCAATTTTGTCGCACTAGCTAAAGTGTTCGTGTTCCCCTTTCCTACTGTTCCCGAATACGCAGATTATGGATAGCTATTGTGATGCATTCGCGTAATTCATCGATATTGCCTACTTCGATTTGGTACGTTTCATTCTTTAAATGTCGCCACAAATAGAAGTCAAGAGGATTTAGATCCGGAAACCGCAGAAGCCAAGCTACGGGTCCACCTCGTCCGATTCAACGTATCCCATTTAATTGGGTCAAATAATCTCGGACTACTAAATGATAATGTAAATTGGGCATTTCCAGATTTTTTTTGCAATAACCATTCACAAAATTTCTCCTTAAGGGGTTGTCTGTATTCAATAATGCTTGGACCTTCTGGACGTGATAAGGGTTCAATTGAGCCTCACGTAATATACGCCACACGTGATGCAACAACACAAGAGCGACCTGACGGGCTAACTGCCTTGTGCTTATTCGCGGATCTAAAATTTATTGTGCGACGTTTACAACGCGTTGTGGGCGAACCCGATCCCTTCCCCTCCTTTTCTACGGTTTGGACATAAATTTCCACTTGCACATCCACGTAAAACTACTGCCGTAAATGTTTCATGATGGAGGCAATGCCTATTGGGAAATCGCTGGGCATAAGAGAGAGAAGCTGCTAACTAATATTGCCCTGCTTCTCCGTACAACACAATGTCCCTCCACTCCTAGTTATTGTACACATGTACCATTTTTATTATAAAAAATACTATCACTTAATTACTAACAATTAGCGCACAAGATGATCGTTATCCCACTCACGATGAAATCTACATTGGAGCTCTGATGACAGTAACAACATGTTCCATAAGCACAGTGAACTTGGATCTTTTTGTCAGTTGTTTTATGCAGTGTTTATTTTAAACTAGTTTACCAGATAGTCCAGATACAACAGTCCTTCAATTAAATAGAGATCAATAAATTAACATTTTCATTAATTTGGAACTTTAATAATTTGTATCTTTTTCTGTGTTTGACTTTTATTACTTTTTTTTAAGAAATCGACTTCTTATTTAAAGGTGCATGTATGGTTAAAATTACCCTGTATATCAATCGATAGAAAATATTATGATCTGTATTTTATTATAGCCCATCATGTATTATTTTTGGAAATTTTCGCCTACTTCTTTTTGCTGTGGGGCCTTACCAGAACATAGTAAAATGTAAAATAAGAGTCTTAAGTAAAATTTAATGCACTATCGAATGGCATTCAGATTATTTCTGTAGCTCTTACCATTATTGAGAAAAAAAATGTGTATTTAGGAAGAATTGGGTTGGGTGATGTCTTGAGTTTATCAGGATATCTCAAATCAAACATATCACACGTTCTTGTTAATATTTTATCGCATTCTCTATAAATAATTAATAAATTTAAATAGTCTTAGTTGGAATAACCCAAACGAGTCATAATGCAATTGAATTTATAAGTAACCACTACTAGTACAATATAAAATTTTAAACAACTAATTTGACAGCTCTGCGATTACCTCTTCTGACAATATTTGTTTGCATGGCCAACTTAGTTAGAAGAGATAAAGAATTCTTACAATAAAATGGGATTCTCTGAACTTTAGGAAATATCTTAAAAACCATTGTATATAGTTATAGGGAAGTAAATGTAAGCTATCCATATTTTTAATCGTAGAATTTGGTAAATTTAAAAAAATGCGGATTTCCATTTAAAAAATTGAAGATATTTAAAGTTTCTGAATTTAAAGTTGTGACCACATTTGTAGTCACCCTGCATAATATTGAAATGTTTTTAGTTATTTTGAAATAACTTACGGTGGTGCTGATTCCTTCTATAGTAAAAGATATTTAATTTCTTGTGGTTCTGATTTCTCTCGATGTTCGCTGTCTCCTAAGTTAAATACCCCTCATAATGCAGCTGCAAAGGACAATGTTGGTAGAGCGAGAAGCACAAATTGTTTTTCTCTCAGTTTTTCTCTAGGTTACAAAAACTCCTGTATGAAGCTTTGCCGCAATATAATCGGTTCATTTCTATCTTGAAAATTGCGTAAATTCTGTAGTGGCAATGTGTTACAAAGTCTATATTTTCTTTAAATAATAACACAATACCAATTCAATTCAAAACTTCTTTATTATATATTATGAGTACAATACATGTGCCGCCCCAGAACCTATTCCGGGGACCAACCATGCAACCACCGCGTAGTTCGCGGTGGCGGGTTGCAGGGTCGGGCGGAATAGAACTGGTTTGGCTAAAACACAATTTAAAACTTAACCTAAACTCCTTTGATGAATTAAAATAGGTGGTAACATTTTCTATATCTAACAAAAACAGATTTTAAAAAACTTATAACTAAACTTTGTTTTAGATACTCTCACATTTTTTTTTTTTAATTTTGATGCCAACGCAAGTACCTCAATCTGAACGAGGAACCTTCTATGAAACGTGTAAATACCGGGCTGCACATAGGCTGGCCTAAACTTTGGTTTTGATAATTTTGATTTTTCGAAATTTTTTTAAAGATTCATAGTTATGAAATATCAGTAAAGACAGATAGGATAAGCGGAAGTTATAGTTGGTGAAGTTTGGCTACAGAGGTTGCCGGAAGTTCGGTAACGTCTAGTATGGTAGAGAGTGTTTTAGCCGAAATAGGGCATTATGCTGTCTAATTTGTGTTATGTTTCTTGTTAGCGGACTATCGCCCAGTTTGAAAGAGTAGTATTTTTGGGAGATGTCCCGGATGTAGTCCGCTATTGGGGTTATGTCGTGGCAAAGTGCGCATAGGTCACTGAGGGAGGTGTACCTTCCAGAATTAGAAATGAGGCGCATAAACTTGTGCTCGAGCACTTTTAGTTTTCTCATTGTCGTGGTCGGTATGCTGCACCACACCGGCGCCGCGTATGTGATGGACGGCCTGACCACCATCGTGTACAACAATTTTTTATTTTGTCGGTTAAGTCTGCTACCTACCGTGAGCGGATACAGACTCCTGGACAGGGAGTAGACTGTCCGTACTGTCTCTTTTATGTGCGTATTGAACGTTAGTCGCTAGTCCAGTCTGACCCCCAAGTACTTCACGTATCTCTTGGTTGGAATTTGATCAAGATTGGTGTTAGGATTTTATTTTCAGTAAATCGGCGCGTGAAGACTATCGCCTCCGACTTCTCAGCGTTTACCCGAATCTTCCATCGGTCGTAATACGCCGTGGCACGGGCCATATGATCTTTGAGCAGCATGTTTGCTGCTTGAGCGTTATGAGAATGTGCTACATGGCTGTGTCATCGGCGTACTTGGCCAACTTCGTATTCGGGAACTCTGGGAAGTCGGAGACGTACAGGTTGTACAACTTTGGTGACAGGCATGATCCTTGCGGGACTCCCGCGCGAATGTCCCGCCGTGTTGACAGTTTGTTATTCACTCGAACTTGCAGAGATCTGCCCGTCAAGAACGAGTGAATGAGTTTGATGAAATAAGTCGGAAAGTTGTAGTCGTGCATTTTGTATAGTAATCCCGGGATCCAGACGGTGTCGAACGCCTTCTCAATATCGAGAAGCACCATGGTGGTGCTCTTCCCGAGGTTGTATTGTACTTTGACGTCGTCAACTACCCTAACAACTTGTACCGTACCCCTGCCCCTTCTAAAGCCAAACTGAGACTCATCGTCGATGTGGAGCCCCTCCTGAACAGCGTCTAGTCTGGTTAGGACGAGCTCCTCCACCAACTTGGAGATCGCCGACAGTAACGAGATAGGCCTGTAGCTGCCGGCGAACTTCGCGTTCTTGTTTGGTTTAAGGATGGGCACGACCACGGCGCATTTCCACTGGCTAGGCCAGTGTTGCAGCCGCAGGATCGCGTTAACGATATACGTTAACTGCGCAATACCTTTCCTCACACACAATACCAGGAAAATGGCACAATGTTGTAGCTATTCGTATACCACAAAAAAATCAGAAAACGAAACCAAATTTTCATTTGTACGTTTGTTTTCAGATTTGTGTTAAAGAGATAGGTATCAGAGATAATTTCTCAATTAACTGCTTGAGGGATCCACAATTACAATAAAATATTTTTGATACTAATATATAATTGAGACCACCCTTAAATTTTGTTTTCAACAAATACCTGATTATTTTTTAAAGACGTCAATAACCAATGAATATATTCTGTTTTCTTTTTTGTGGTGTTTATTGGCTAGAGAAATAAATTGAAGTTGTATATTAGTTTAATAACAGGGTACTTTATAGTTACAACAAACGAAGTAGTAGATTTTTTTATCTTGTATGTATTGTAGAGAGTATGTAGAATCAAAATTTTAGACCTCCAAACCCTTGGCAAATTTTTGTTTGGCCGAGAGAAACACGAAATTTTGTCACTTTTTTCAGTTTTTAGCCTATGACTTAAAAACGATGCATACAATCGAAAAGTCATTTATTACCAAAATTAAAGAGCATTAAACTTCGCTTCGAATCAGTACCTCAGAAATTTCATCAAGAGGTATGGGCAGTTGAATAACAATAATTTTTACCAATTTGTAAAAAATTAGACCATTTGGAGGAGGAATCCAAGCGCAACAATCAGAAGAAGATGCAGATTTATTAATTGTAGAAACAGCTATTTCCCAAGCAGCAAAATCCGACAGTGTGGTAATTGTTAGTGAGGACATTGACGTTCTCGTTCTCCTGACAGGCCTCGGAAATAAATACGAGAACTTGTACTTCCACAAATCAGGGAAAGGGAAGAAAACAGGTTTATGGTACAACTCGAACACTTCCTTCAACTTTGATCCCACACATGTCCTCTTCATGCATGGCATTTACTGGGTGTGACACCACGTATTTTTTGGTCACGGGAAAGGAACATTTTTATCCCTCATTGAGCAACATCCACATCTGAAAGCACAAGCAGCTACATTTCTCGAGCCATCTTCTCAAGACTTGATAGAACAGGCAGTGGATCAGCTGATTTGGAACTGTACGGACAGATGCATAGTGGGCCTCTGGACGAGCTGAGATACGAGCTTTTTATAAAATCCGCCTCAAAAAAATCGTTCAACATAGCACGGTTGGCACCAACATCGGATGCAGCAAGGTGGCACTCAATGCGCGTATACCACCAAGTGCAAACTTGGCTGGGAAACTTAACAAACCCACGCCAATGGGGTTGGAAGAAAGGCTCGTCAGGCTTACTGCCTGAACAGTGTCAGAGGTTGCTGCACCCGACGTGCTACTGAAAATGGTTTGGTGTACATGCAAAAAAGGTTGCACTGCAACATGCAGCTGTCGGAAATCAGGCCTGAACTGCTCTTTGACCTGTAAAAACTGCTCTGGCCTCTCATGTCAGAACGCTTCTGAGATTGAGTTTGATGAAGATGAAGAGACGACGAAGATTGCTTCGTGCTTGAGGAAGTTGATGGTGCTGCTGCAATGAATCAGGAAGATAGGATGCAGTGTTGCAGTACGAGGACATTAGTCAGCTTAAATCCAAACGAATTCGACTACTGTAACCACTAGACGCAAATAATTCGTTTTTTCTAAAACTCATTTTTACTTCATTTCAGTTTTTTCTTACGATTTGTTGTATTACTACTATTGGGTAAATTTTTATTTTTGCTTAATAAACTTTGGGCCTTTCTTTACATTATGCTTTTATTTCGACAACCCATTTTCTCAAATTAATGTTGAAAAATTAAATAAAAATAGATAAAAGAAAATAATAAATATATTTATATGTAGGACATTTTGGATTTTGAGTGTATTTTGCTTAATATTGATGGAAATTGGAAAACCAGGTAATCTATGAACTTGAAATTACATGCTCTACAGCTTTCATTCTATGGATTTTTTCATTTAGATTAGCCATTTCAGAGCTGAAGACGTTTAAAAAGTTACCCAGTGTGAATTTTTTACAAGTTGGTAAAAATTGTTGTTATTCGACTGCCAATTACGCCCATACCTCTGGTTGAAATTTCAACTTTGAGGTACTCATTCGAAGCGAAATTTAATGCTCTTTAATTTTAATGATAAATAACTTTTCGATTGGATGCATTGTTTTTAAGTTAGGCCACAAACTGAAAAAAGTGCCAAAATTTTGTGTTTTTTCGTCCAAACAAAAATTTGCCAAGCTAAACCCTTGGCAATGTTTTGGTCTAAAACTTAGATTCTACATACTCTTATATATACAAGATAAAAAAAATCTACTACATCGTTTAAAGTAACTATCACCCCCTTTCGATGATGCCGTTCCTGGACTATATGGTTTAAATGATTAAAATCAAACTGAAATTTTACTTATTATAATTATAAGTTATGTTAGATCAAATCTTAATGATCAATTTAGCGAATATCGATTTTGTTTATGCGATTTTTTTAAATTCCCGATTATGAGCGCATTATCAGCCGTTTTGTCAATTTCTAGTACAATCTACCAAGGTACTAGTGGCGTGCAAGTAATTATATTTAAACCAGCTTGTAACTTCTTTTTTTCATTTGTTTTGCGTTGTATTTATATGGATCGGTTGTATATCTTCTTTAAATTGCAATATTAAGTTGTTAGTTGTTGTTAAGTTCACTTTATATAATGCTTGATATACCACACCATTGACAAATATCGGAGGATAAGTGGAGGAGATAATATCGATTATTCTTCTATTTATCTGTGGAGTAACGAATTTAAATGGTACGGGAATAATACTCAAACAATGTCATCGTTAACGATTAGATTTTAGTTGACAATTTGGCAAAGGTTTAATGATAGAACTAAATCTTTTTTAAAGAAAACGTTTCTGTGGATATCAATATACTGAAACTAGTAATCAGAGTTTGACTGTTAATTACATCAAATTTTACTGTACTATTTGTTCCCCATATTTAGTGTTATTTGTTTCTTAACTGTAATGTGTATAACTCCATGCATAAATTGTGTTAGACGTACTCTTTTGCTTTTATGATGCTTTGATGTATTCTTTTCAATTTTATTGTTAATTTCTAAATTTCCCATCAAGCTGATTCCATTTTAATCTGTTTGTTATTTATTAAATATACACGTTTTTCTTCCAACATCAGAAGAACATGACTTTAACACTTAAACTGTCATTTCTCGACACTCCATTTTACCGGAAGTAGAAGTCTTTTACTTCCTCTCTCATTATTCTGAGCGGCACTATTCGAAGAAAAAATAACAATATTTATTTCATTCATATTCGAAGTTTGAAGAGAAAATGGTATGTTTTATGAGGAGTAAAGTGATAGTTTGTGTCTTGGCTGTTCTTGCCGAAAAATGTCACTTTTACTCCATATAAAACAATATCATATTTTCAACGTAATAGAATGTGACGTAATTGTCAAAGTGTTGATTACGCCCTCTTGGCAAGCCAGAACAAATATTACTGTTTTCAGCTTGCGGGAGGCCAGTCAAAAATCAGGTGGTTCTCAGGATCGGATGGTTAGTTCTGGAAACCTACAGCAGACATTAGTTAGGTCATGTCTTTTAAACTACACCTCAGGGAAGTTGTCGGTCCTGTTGCTCCCTAAAAGTTCTTATTTTATAACGATTGCATGCTATGTTTAGAAAAGTATTTTGACAAACGAAAAGTACCGTCAGAGTGATGCAGAATAAAACATATTAAATATTGCTTGGCAATTATTAGTTCCATATTCTTGTCGTTATAATAATTTCTGTATATTTTAGGCTTGGACTGTTAGGAGAATATATTGAGTCTGATATTTTTAAATGTGACATATGTGAGAAGAATTATAGTAGTTTAAATAAACTGAAAACACACAAAAGTAAAACGCACAGAGATAGAAATATTCTATGCGAAATATGCGGCAAAATGTTTAAGAGTAATTCCGTAATGCAGGCACATACAAAGACAATATAATATAAAACTTTATGTTGATATACGAACTATAACGTAGATGTACTAACTTAATGTAGATCCCGGGTGTCCAAAAAGTCTGGAAACGGTTAAATATTTCGAGAAATACACACAAATCCAAAAAAGACAAACACATCATTGATAATTTTAAAAGCGCTATTCAATGAATCTTAAATGGGTACCCCCATTTTTTATTGCAGGATCGGTTTCTGCGGCAAAAATTACGTCAAGTTTGTCTAAAACGTTTGTTTCTATTCTTGACGGATGACGCTGTAATCGCAAAAATATTTTTCTTCGTAATTTCTAAGAAATTCTTCTGAAGACTGAAAAAAATAATAAAGTGCGAGTTCATTTTCTTGAAAAAGCCATTCAATGGTGTTATCCATCTAAACAAATTAATTCTAAGTAATATTAAATTTGGCAATCAACATGATGAATTATTCCAGGTTGCTACGACGATACAAGGAGGGGTTGCATTTCAGCATAAAAGTTATTTAATACAAACTATTTTCATTCAACCATTTATTTAGTACCGCTAATTCCTTATTTATAGTTATATACGTCTGGTTAAGATCATTACTACTTATATATAATATTGTATTATCTACAAACACGGACATTTTACAGTTACTTGCACACTTAACAATATCATTTAAATAAAGAGTGAAATATTTTTTATAATATATATTATGATTGAAACCACAGAAACAGGGTACCACAGAAATTAGTCAACCCCCAATTCCAGAAGTCAGAGGCTTGTGCGGAAGGGGATTACACATTGAAAAACGCGGACATACAACCATATCCTCCGACAGTGCCAATGCCGAAGCCGGGGCTCGAACCCGGTAGCGCGATACCCATTCGATTAATAGCGATTGCTACCTCGCTCCTTAACCAATGGCTAACTGCTAATCACCCTTAAATTTTGTCTCCAAATAGATACCTATGTTATAAAAACGTCAAAAGAACATTACTTTAACGGCAAGTTTTGTGAACTTAAACTGTAATTTCTCTGACACTTCATTCGAGAAGTAGAAGTCTTCAGCTGTCATCATTCTGGCGGCAGTAAAAATCTTTTACTGTCGCTCACGAGCGGCACTAAAAGTATTCGAAGAACAAATAACAATTTTATGTAATTCATATTCTACGTTTGAAGAAAAAATGTTATGTTAGGAGTAAAGTGATTGTGTCTTGGCTGTTCTTGCCGAAAAATTTTTACTCCATATAAAACAATATACAATTTTCAACGTGATAGAGTGTGACAAGCCAGAACAAATATTACTGTTTTCAACTTACGAGAGACCAGCCGAAAATCAGGATGGTTAGTTCTGGAAACCTACAGCAGACATTAGTCAGGAAGTATTGGTTCTGTATTTTAAACTGCACCTCGGGGAAGTAATCTGTCCTTTTTCTCCCCAAAATTTCTTATTTTATTATGGCTGCATGCTATGTTTATAAAAGTATTTTGACAAATGAAAGTACCGTCAGAGTGATGCAGATTAAAACATATTATTGCTTGGCACTTATTACTTTCATATTCTTGTCGCTTTAATAATTTCTGTGTATTCTAGGCCTGGACTGTTAGGAGAATATAATATCGAGTCTGATATTTTTAAATGTGACATATGTGAGAAGAATTATGGTAGTTTGAATAAACTGAAAATACACAGAAAGAAAACGCACAGAGACAAAAATATTCCATGCGATATATGTGGGAAACTGTTTAAGATTCATTCCGTAATGCAGACACATAAAAAGGTTCATCACTTAAACCAAAAAACCTATTTTAATTGTGAATTTTGCGATAACAAATACGCCAGTAAAGCTCTGTTGAAGTTTCATACAGATAATATCCATCACAACAAATACGAATTCAACTGTACAAAATGCCAGCGTGGATTCAATCAGCTATGTATACTTGAAAAACATCAGAAAGTTGTACATGAACAGCTTCTCTTCACATGCCACCATTGCAATAAAACTTACAGGAATGAAAATAATTTTCATTTTCATGTTAAGACTCACAAGCCCAATTTCACCGGATTTGAGTGTCCAGTATGTTCAAAAATTTTAAAATATCGTAGGACACTTCATATACATATGAAAAGTCACACTGGTAAGAATACAAATATATGTGATATTTGTGGAAAAGTTGTAACATCAAAAAGCAGTTTAAAACATCATGTAAGAACCCATACAGGAGAGAAGCCTTTCCAATGTAAATACTGCGAGAAACGGTTTATAAATCAAAAGAATGTAGTAACCCACGAACGAATACACACTAAAGAAAAACCGTTTAAATGTGAAATATGTGAAAAAAGTTTTGGCCAAAAAACAACATTGAATTTGCATATAAGGTATCACACTGGAGAAAGACCTTACAACTGTTCCGTTTGTTTAAGAAAGTTTGTTACAAGCACTCTGCTTAAGAACATCGTTGTAAAGGACCTTCAATAGTTGACTAGAAATTGTAATATTTTGTCTAATAAAGTACATATTTTTTAAAAATATGTTTCAATGCAGTCTTTAAAATCCTACATTACAATTATTATTAAGTTAGTTGTAATTTTCCAAAAAATAACCTGATGTTGTTAATAAGCAACCTTGGGTTGTCATCGCATCTAGCCGAATGTCGCACTACGCAAGTAACTGTACTAACTAGTATTCTGTTACAAGCATAACATGTTTTATTAGATATTACTTGTATTCGAAAAAATCATATATAATAATAGTACTTCCTATTCTTATATAGGTAGGACTGCATTCTGAGAGAATGTTTCCGCAGTAGATAGATTTTATTGAAAGTAACTGGAGAAGCATTAATTAAACGGCTTAACATATGTACCCATAAACGGGCAAATAATTTTGAACATTGACTTTAAGAATAATTTGTACATGTTTTATTTAAACGTCGAAGAGAATTACTATAGAGCCTATTTAACCTTATATTTTTAGTTACACTTAGGGCCACTTATTTAAATAATTAATAAAAAAGATACACGAGTTAATCCAAATTATACTTTGAAATTAAAAATAGAAAATATATAATTCGAAAGTTAATGATTTTACCAAAAAAAATGTATTCTTACAAAACTATATACCATCTGGTACCCCATCGCGTATGATGTTTCAAGTTCCAGCTATCGATAAATAATTTTGCACTTCAGCGCCATCTTTGTACAGAGTCATTCATTCAAAAATTGTGAACCACTTAAAGTTAAAGCTATCTATTATATCTAGTGATAACTTTTTAGCGAATTTTAATTTCCTTGTAGTGGAGTCAATCTGGAATGGAATTGTCTGAAACAGTAAATTTTATTAATAAAGTAAAAGTGGTGGAAAATATTTTGTCCAATGTTGGCCCTAGGTACGGTACACATTTTTTTAAATATTTTTTTGAACAGCGTTTTTTCTTGCGTTTTATTATATTCAATAATATATCGCTGTATTTTTTTATATCGAGAAAACAAAAATATAATCTTCCATAATTAAATTTCTGATAAAACTTGACGAGCCTTGCTTTTGTTAATTTGTTAAATTGCAAAAATATAGTTCAATTTTCAGATTTGTTATAAATAAATTACTTTAAATTGCTACTACAAGTCAATATTCATTATTTCTACTGAAAACATGCCTATTACTGATTCAAATTTGAAGTTAAAATACTTGCTTAAAAGCTTTACAACAAATTATAAATTCTAAAATTCGATTGTTAATCCTGTTTTTTTTAAAATACAGTGCCTTGTTACAAAACATCAGCTGCTCTTCCACTTAACCCATGGTAATGGCATATTTACAAATAGTTCATATTTAAACATTTTGGCAAAAATATGCACTATTAAAAATCGTGAGCAGTAGCGGTTGCAGATAGATATAATTTAGGATATGTGAAAAAGAAGTAGGTAACACTAACTCAAAATTAATGGCATCAATCTGTGATGGCAAATATTTCTAGTAATTTTCAAAGGACAAAACGGTGCAAAATTTCTGGTGAAGGGGTAAAGAATTGTACAGTGTGAACATAACGTGCTGAACGAAAAAGAACTTTGTAATAGAGTAGCTTTATGAGCGGGAGGTGTTAAAGTGCCCTTGAACCTTATGTTCAGTGTAATGAGAAACATTTTTTTTAACAAAAAAACGCAATTTTTGTTCAATTCCAAATTCCACTAAATCAAAAACATGGCTTAATAGTACTATAAGACCTGCAATTTTTTTAAAGAATTACACATTGGAAGGAAAATATTATATTTTTTGGTTTTAATTGATTGTAAATAAACAAATTGATATTTTAAAATCTTTAGTAACAAATCCATTTGCAAGATTGACAGTCGTATATTTTCACTTGTAATGCCACTAGAGGAAATATTTTCGATTTTTAATTTAACCTCGAGTGGTATTCGGTAAGAAAATTTCACACCAAGTTGCATTCAACTGAATAATAGTACAGTAAAAATGTACCAAAAATTTCCATGACCTGGAAAAAATTGCGCATTCGAATTTGTCATGCTCAATGTTATCAGGACAACTTAGAGGGTCTAAAACAAAAAAAGCCGACCTTCCACCCTTTTGCTTCAGTCGCCATCTTGAAAAATTTTTGAATCGTTTTATCCCGTGTTTTATTGGTCGCACGGAAAAAGTTATTGAACAAAAAATGTTGTAAATAAAATTCTACATATTTTCGTCAATTGCCGCGATACCGAGAAGTTAATATTTTGAGTAGTATAGGGCGCCGAAGTTACCAAAAAAACAGTTTTTTGAAAGCAGTGTTGTGAAATTCAATTTACCGGCTGTTTAGATGAAAATATTAGCCATACACGCATATCCAAATAAATTTGATTTCACTGATTTTAGATTTCCAATAAAATTTTGAAAAAAAACCTGTTTTTTTGATAATAACTTCGGCTACGAGTGGTTCTGATTGCCCTTGATGTTCTCTACTTCCTAGTAAGTTAAATACCTCTCGTAACGCCTCGTTCTCATAACTGCGGATTGCGAATTTCCGCATGCGGATTTTTCTTTAATTCGACATATGCGTTCCAGGAGAACTCAATTTGCTGATTTAACTTCTAGTTAAAAGTAAACGAATTGTCTTACGAACATTTCGCTACACCAGCAAGAAAATTAGACTGTTTTAGAACAAATTTCATAAAAATCCGCAAGCGGAAATTCGCATTCCGTAATTATCTGAACGAGGCTTAATGCAACGCCCTGCATATAGAAGATATTGTTGGTGGACCGAGAACCACAAATTGTTTTTCTTCATGCAACTTATAATAATGTGCAAAGGTTCAAGAAACCCGGCCGGGTTTCGCAGCTAATTTTCGAGCGAAACAGGGCCTTATTCATATACACCAAGAAATTTATTTCCGCGCCATCTGGATATTTCTTTTCTTTTATAAAAAGAACATATTCATTTAATATTGGTAATTACATGTGAAATGAATTGTTTATCGTTTCATCTTTCAAATAAATACCTGTCTTTAACTTCTCATCTTATTACGGCATTGCTATTGATGTTTGAATTTTGAGATCTGTCATTCCGGTTATATTTGTGTACTAGACACGGAAGTACGTATTCAAAAACGGAAGTATGGCGTCGACGGATACGGAAGTCGCTTAATTTAATCCTGTGACAGTGACATTTATAAATAACTTGAATATAGACACAAACAATCTAGTATAAACATAACCTAAATTTTTTTAAAGACATAGTGAAGTTAGGCGCGAGTGGATTCTCTGACCTAAAAATCTAACATTTAAGTAGAATTTTTTGCAAGCATTCTCACCCCCCCGGTCGGGGGTACATAACCTCGAGGAGGTTTAGAACACTTTTTATCGAAGGTGTACAAAGTCGGGTGGGGTAGCACTTTCGACTATACTGACCACGGGGAATCGATTACGATGGTTATCGATTCGATCAGATTACTCCCGAGGGAGTTATTCACTGTTTTATGAGCGACTTGGGTAATTGATAAACCGAAACAAGTTTCAGGGGAATTCACATGTGTGAAAGCTAGGATTTTAAGCAAAAATCCAAACATCTCACGAAGACTTCCGAAGTTTCCCGATGACACACGAAGGTTCGGAAGGTACCGCTATCGACTAAGTCGATCACGGGAAATCGATTACGATGGTTATCGATTCGATCCGAACACTCCCGAGGGCGTTATTCACCGATTTATCAACGATTTGGGGAATTGAAAAACCGAAACAAGTTTCAGGGGAGTTCACACTTGTGAAAGCTAGGATTTGGGCGCGGGATGTATCATTATCAACTAAATCGACCACGCGGAATCAGTTCCGACTATTGAATCGATCCCGCCAACTGTTCCGGGAAAAGTATGCTGTGACCAAACTAAAGGTCAGATATAAGTAAAACATTACTGGAGGACAACTAGGACCTCGGTACATCTTTTGCACCGCTTCTGACCGACCGCCTAAATTTTGACTGGGATACTTGGTGACTCTGGAAAATGGAGTTAAAGACAACGCGATCCCTCGTTTTCGAGTAACTTGAGGTCATAGAATTGATTGCCACCAGTTTCAGTTCGATCTGACCAACCGTTCCGGGAGAAAGTGTGCTATGACCAAATTAAAGTTCAGAAATAAGTAAAACGTTACTGAAGGATAACTAGGACCTCGATACACCTTCTTCACCACTTTTGATCGACCGCCCAAATTTTGACCAGGATACTTACTGACTGGGAAAAGGAGGCAACGCGACCTGGGAGGTCAAGAAGTGCTAACACTGAAATCAGTAAGTTCTTAGACACCATCGAGACCAGTAGCCAGGCACTCACCGATTTTCTGTACTCCTACCCCAAAAAAAATTCAAGTGGGTTCAACTAAGGAGGATACCATGAAAAAATAAGTGAAATCCGCCCCCCCCTCCCCCTCACAACACTTCCAATGTATAATACTACAAGCTAATTTTCTATATGGCTTCCCCGCACCCCATGACCATCCATCATGTTTATCTTTTTCACTATATACTTCATGATAAGCAACATAACCTTTGCTTAAGCCAAATTGGAAGACAATAACAAAAAGCGCTTTACCACCGCTGTCGTAGTCCCCTGCGCCTTCTGGCCACCTTTACTTTCTGATACAGATTAAAAATTCTTAAAATCGGGATCGGGGGGGGATAGGTTATAGATAAACTTCCCGTATGAATGTTTGCCGCAAGTATAATCTCTTCATGTCATTCTTGAAAATTGTCTAAATTCTGTGGTGACAATGTGTTACAAAGTCTACATTTTCCCTCAATAATGACAGAATATCAGAAAAATGGTGCTATGCCATAGGTAATGACATACCTCAAAAAAATAAAAAAATCGGGTGTTTGATTTTTGAAATTAGACTGAAAAATGAAACAAAATTTTCATTTATGCATCTTTTCCAGATTTGTTTTAAAGAAATGTCAGAGGTAATTTCATAATTAGCTATTTGTGAGCTCCATAAATACATAGATAGACAGATAGGTAGACTTTATTAGAACTTCTGCTATACAAAGACAATACAATATAATATAAAACTTAATGTTGATATACTAACTATAACGTAGATATACTAACTTAATGTTGATATAATATGCATAAAGCATACTTATAGAATTACAAACATAAGGAATATATACAATAACTTTGATACCATCAAGAATTTATATTCAATATCGTTACATTTTACATTATGGCAGACAAAACAATTTTCACTTTATACATAAGCATAAGTACGTGGTTTTTTATTTCTGTTGGTAGGGTATTAAACATGTTTAGACCTTTGTATAATATAGTTTTATTTAATAATGATGTTCTGACTATCTATAAAGAAGTATTATGTGAATGAATACTACTTATGTATCTCACTTTATTATATAAGTACATAGTAGTCTTTTTTAATCTTCAAATTATAAATAAAATCTAAAGTTTTAAACATCATCTTTGCTTTACATTCTTCATGAAATTAAACATATTTTTTATAGTTGGGAAGAAACATATATGAGACTGTTTACATTTCCATAATTAGCAGAAAAACTAGAAAAAGTTAAACTGAAGTGTGCCGCTCAAAGTGCCGCGTTTTTTGCTCTAGGAGTCCGGTCGGCTTGTGGCTATAGTAAAAAACGCGGCACTTTGAGCGGCACGCTTCAGTTTAACTTTTTTTGCTAATTGGGGAAATGTAAACAGTCTCGTATATGTTTCTTCCCAACTATACTGGTGTATGCCTGTTATATTTAAGGATTGTTTTCATAAATTTATTTTGCAATTTTTGCAGTTTTGTGTATTTCGTTCTAGTTAAAATTGAAAAGAATACTTGAGCAATATTCAATGTGTGGAGACATTACTGATTTGTTGTATAATAAGATTTTTGTACTTAATTTCCTTAACTTGTTCAAGTTTATAATTATTTATTTCAATATACAAATTCGTTACATTTAAACTATATAACCTATAATTTTTTCCTATTGGCATGCATTTTGATTTATTTAAATTAAGACAAATTATTTCCACTCAACCATTTATTTAGTACCGCTAATTCTTAATTGATAGTTATATACATCTGGTTGAGATCATTATAAAGTGAATACGGCTAGAATTGAAACCGTATAAAAACTAGAAGCCGGCAAAAACAGCCGGCATCTCTTTATTGTTTTTCTTATGACAAGCATTTCTATTTACCTCCGCAACAGATGTCGACTGTTTTTGCTGGCTTTTAGTTTTCATACGGTTTCAATTCTGGTCGTATTCACTATACTACTTAGTATTTATATACAATATTGTATTATCTGCAAACATGGACATTTTACAGTAAAGTTACTTGCACACTTAACAATATAGTTTAAATAAAGAGTGAAATATTTTTGATACTATATATTATGATTGAAACTACAGAAACAGAGCACCACAGAAATTAATCAATCCCCAATTTCGGAAGTCAGAGGCTTGCGCGGAAGGGGATTACAAATTGAAAAACGCTGATATACAACCATATCCTCTACCGTGTCAGTTCCGAAGCCGGGGCTCGAACCCAGTAGCCCGATACCCATTCGATTAATCGCACTAGCCACCTCGCTAACCAACGGCTAACCACCCTTAAATTTTGTTTTCAAATAAATACCTGATTATTTTATAAAGACGTCAAACCGTTAAAAGAGCATGACTTTAACGACAAGTTTTGTGAACTTAAACTGTCATTATTCTGAGCTGCAGTAAAAATCTTTTACTATCGCCCACGAGCAGTACTAAAAGTATTCGAAGAAGAAATAACATTATTTACGTAATTCATATTCGACATTTGAAGAAAAAATAATATGTTTTATGAGGAGGAGTAAAGTGATTGTTTGTGTCTTGGCTGTTTTTGCCGAAAAATGTCACTTTTACTCCATATAAAACAATATACTATTTTCAACGTGATAGAATGTTACGTAATTGTCAAAGTGTTGATTACGCCTTCTTGGCAAGCCAGAACAAATTGTTTTCAACTTGCGAAAGGCAAGTCGAAAATCACGTGGTTATCAGGATGGTTAGTTCTGGAAACCTACATCAGACATTAGTCAGGAAGTATTGCTCCTGTCTTTTAAACTGCACCTCAGGGACGTTGTCGGTCCTTTTGCTCCCTAAAATGTCTTATTTTATTATGATTGCATGTTATGTTTAGAAAAGTATTTTGACAAACGAAAGTACCTTCAGAGTGATGCAGAATAAAACATATTAAATACTGCTTGGCACTTGTTGGTTCCATATTTTTTCGTTCTAACAATTTCTATACATTTTAGGTTTGGACTGTTTGGAGAATACAATATCGAGTCTGATATTTTTAAATGCGACATATGTGAAAAGAATTATGGTAGTTTAAACAAACTGAAAACACACAGAAGAAAAACGCACAGAGACAGAAATATTCCATGCGAAATATGCGGGCAAATGTTTAAGAGTAATTCCGTAATGCAGGCACATAAAAAGGTGCGTCATTTAAACCAAAAAACCTATTTCAATTGTGAATTTTGCGATAATAAATACGCCAGTAAAACTCTGTTGAAGTTTCATACAGATAATATTCATCACAACAAATACGAATTCAACTGTACACAATGCCAGCGTGGGTTCAATCAGCTGTCTAAACTTGAAAAACATGAGAAAGTTGTGCATGAACAGCTTCTCTTCACATGCCACCATTGCAATAAAACCTACAGGAATGAAAGTAATTTTCATTTTCATGTTAAGACTCACGAGCCCAATTATACCGGATTTGAGTGCCCAGTATGTTCAAAATTTTTAAAATATCGTAAGACACTTCATAGACATATGAAAAGTCACACTGGTAAGAATACAAATGTATGTGATATCTGTGGAAAAGTTGTAACATCAAAAAGCAGTTTAAGGCATCACGTAAGAACCCATACAGGAGAGAAGCCTTTCCAATGTAAATACTGTGAGAAACGGTTTATAAATCAAAAGAATGTAGTAACCCACGAACGAATACACACTAAAGAAAAACCGTTTAAATGTGAAATATGTGATAAAAGTTTTAACCAAAAGACACCCTTAAATGTGCATATAAGGTATCATACTGGAGAAAGACCTTACAACTGTTCCATTTGTTCAAGAAAGTTTGTTACAAGTAGTTTGTTAAAGGGCCATCGCTGTAAAGGACCTTTAGTAGTTGACTAGGAATTGTAACATTTTGTCTAATAAAGTATATATATATTTTTAAATATGTTTCAATGCAGAACTACATTATAATTAAAATTAAATTAGTTGAATTTTTTCAAAAAATAACCTGATGTTAATACGCAACCTCGGGTTGTCATTGCGTCTAACCGAAAGTAGAACTATGCAAGGAAAAGTACTAACCACTATTGTGTTACAAGCATAAAATTGATAATATTTTTAATGGGTTTTAAGTATATTCGAAAAAATGACATATAATAATAGTACTTCCTACCCGTATGTGCTAGTTAATCGACATAACATATGTATTCCATAAATGGGAGAATAATTTTGAACATTGGCTTTAAAGATAAATTGTACTTTTTTGTTTTAAACGTGAAAGTGAATTACTGCACAACCTATTTAAGCTTATATGTTTAGTTACACTTAGGGCCACTTCAATAATTAACAAAAAAAGAGAAGGAGTTAATCCAAATTATACCTATTTTGAAATTAAAAATAGAAAATATCATATAATTAGAAAATTAATGGTTTTACAAATAAATGCATTCTTACAAAATTATGTACCATCTGACTCTATCGCGTATGCTGTTTCAATATTCTCCAGCTATCGAAAAATATTTTTGCACTTCAACCCCATCTTCGTACAGTCATTTGGCTGTGAACGTAGAGTTAAAAGTCTATGGTTGTGAACCACTTAAAGTTAAAACTATCTATTATATCTAGTGATCAATTTTTAGCGAATTTTAATTTCCTTGTAGTGGAGTCAATCTGTAATGGAATTGTATGAAAAAGTAAGTTTTATTAATGAAATTAAAAAATAATTCTTGTAAATAGAAGTGGTGGAAAGTATTTTGTCCGATGCTGGTCCTGCGATACATCTTTTTTCAAACAATTTATTTTGTGAACCACGTTTTTTCTTGCATTTTATTATATTCAATAAAGTCTCGTTGTGTCAAGAAACCCGCTTGGGTGTCGCAGCTAATTTTCACTCTCTCTCTCTCTCTCTCTCTCTTTCTCTCTGTCTCTCTCATGCGAAAGTGAAACGAGACAAGGCTTCATATACAGCAAGATATTGCTTTCTGCGCTATATGGATATTTCTTTCCTTTTATAAAAAAGACATAATCGTTTAACATTGATAAATACATGCGAAATGAGTTGTTTATCATTTCATCTGTCAAATAAATACTTATCTTTAAATTGCCAACTTATCACACGCATTGCTATTGATAGTTTAAATGTGCTTTTAGAGGACAGGATATTAAAACATAATATTTTTTAGTCGCAAACTCCTCTATAAAATCCTTATTTTACTATAAGGAACGTAACCAGACTGCAACCAATCGCCACTCTCCGGGCTATGTGTCCCTCCGAGCGCTGAATTACAAGCCTGCCGCGTTGAATGTAATAATTGTATGTTACCAACAGAACGCTAATGCTTCGATTGCAACAAACACCAGCCGATAGACTGATCCTACTTAAAGGAGTTCTCGTGCCAGTCGTCTCACACCACTTGCAGACTGCAGTTTCGAGCTGTTGGCTCTAGTCAGTGCAAGGTAGGTATATGATGACCGACACGAGAATCCTTGGACTATTTGGTACATAACGGTATCGTTAGGATAGCGACATGCAAAATAATCAGCAGGCGCCATCTAGCGGTCCAGTGTCTGTTGCAATTGAAAAATAAATAGCCTAGCTGGGCTTACCATAGTTCAAATGTGCTTTTAGAGTGCAGAATATTAAAACATGATATTTCTTAGTCGCAAACTCCTTTATAAAATCCTTATTTTACTATAAGGAACGTAACCAGATTGCAACCAACAGCTACTCTCCGGGCTATGTGCCCCGCCGAGCGCTGAATTACAAGTTTTTGCAATCGAAGCATTAGCGTTCTGTTGGTAATATACAATTATTACACTTAAAGCGCCAGGTTTGTAGCTTATTAGTTTCATATTCTTGTCGTTCTAATAATTTCTGTATATTTTAGGCCTGGACTGTTAGGAGAATATAATATCGAGTCTGATATTTTTAAATGTGACATATGTGAGAAGAATTATAGTAGTTTGAATAAAATGAAAATACACAGAAAGAAAACGCACAGAGACAAAAATATTCCATGCGATATATGTGGGAAAATGTTTAAGATTAATTTCGTAATGCAGACGCATAAAAAGGTTCATCACTTAAACCAAAAAATGTATTTTAATTGTGAATTTTGCGATAATAAATACGCCAGTAAAGCTCTGTTGAAGTTTCATACAGATAATATCCATCACAACAAATACGAATTTAACTGTACAAAATGCCAGCGTGGATTCAATCAGCTGCGTATACTTGAAAAACATCAGAAAGTTGTACATGAACAGCTTCTCTTCACATGCCACCATTGCAATAAAACTTACAGGAATGAAAATAATTTTCATTTTCATGTTAAGACTCACGAGCCCAATTACACCGGATTTGAGTGTCCAGTATGTTCAAAAATTTTAAAATCTCGTAAGACACTTCATATACACATGAAAAGTCACACTGGTAAGAATACAAATGTATGTGATATTTGTGGAAAAGTTGTAACATCAAAAAGCAGTTTAAGACATCATGTTAGAACCCATACAGGAGAAAAGCCTTTCCAATGTAAATACTGCGAGAAACGGTTTATAAATCAAAAGAATGTAGTAACCCACGAACGAATACACACTAAAGAAAAACCGTTTAAATGTGAAATATGTGAAAAAAGTTTTGGCCAAAAAACAACCTTGAATTTGCATATAAGGTATCACACTGGAGAAAGACCTTACAACTGTTCCGTTTGTTTAAAAAAGTTTGTTACAAGCACTCTGCTAAAGAACCATCGTTGTAAAGGACCTTCAATAGTTGACTAGAAATTGTAATATTTTGTCTAATAAAGTACATATTTTTTAAAAATATGTTTCAATGCAGTCTTTAAAAACCTACATTACAATTATTATTAAGTTGGAATTTTCCAAAAAATAACCTGATGTTGTTAATAGGCAACCTTGGGTTGTCATCGCATCTAGCCGAATGTCGCACTACGTGAGTAAATGTACTAAGTAGTATTCTGTTACAAGCATAACATTGATAATATGTTTTATTAGATATTACGTATATTCAAAAAAATCACATATAATAATAGTACTTCCTATTCTTATATAGGTAGGACTGCATTCTTAGAGAATGTTTCCGCAGTAGATAGACTTTATTGAAAGTAACTGGAGAAGCATTAATTATACGGCTTAACATATGTACCCATAAATGGGCAAATAATTTTGAACATTGGCTTTAAGAGTAATTTGTACATGTCGAAGAGAATTGTCTGAAAAAGTAAATTTTACTAATAAAGTAAAAGTGGTGGAAAATATTTTGTCCAATGCTGGCCTACGGTACATCTTTTATTTTTTTTTTAATTTTTTTTTTGGACCACGTTTTTTCTTGCGTCTTATTATATTCAATAATATATTGCTGTATTTGTTATATCGAGAAAACGTCTATAATTAAATGTCTGATAAAACTTGACGAGCGTAAGTTGCTTTTGTTTGCTAGTTAAGTTGCAAAAAAAATTAAAAAATAGTTAATTTAATTTGTTATAAATTACCTTAAATTGCTACCACAAGTCATGTTATCAATTTTATTTATATTTGTTTTGTTGGTCAACCCTGTATGTACTAATAAGACATGCCGATTACACAGTAATTTTTGTCGCTAGTAGTTTTTGTTTGTGAGTTGTTTTATTGGAAATGTTTTTGTAACTAATAAAAAACCATGATTTGGGTATAGACTGCCGAGTCCGGCAGAAAGCGAGAGACCTTTGGAAAAGTAAAATTAAGAGAATAGATGCCCGGTGATTAACATTTTTGAATTGTACGTTTTAAACGGCTGGATCACGGGAATCCTGAAAGGACGATATAACTTATTTATATTTGGGGAGTTTTGAGTATATCGTCTCAAAGCAAATTTTGTTGGATATTTCTTAAGGGAATTTAGTGTGCATAAGAAAAGTTTCCTTAGTGCATAGGGCACATCGCACGGGAGGTGAGTTCACTTAATTTCTGATGCATTTATTTAGTCAAGGACCCACATCAAAGTCTGCTTCTATACCTTATTTTTATTTTTTTTTGTGTTGTAGGCGTTTTTTTTATATCCTGGTGTTTAATTGTCGAAGTCATCGTTTGTAAATAGTTTAAATTGGGGGAGGAATGGTCGCAAACTAGGAATATGAACTTATATTGGAGAAATAAATGTACACAAGAGAGCCCGGAATTTAGTAGCCGCCGCCGCTTGATTGTAAAATCTCCGAAACCCTCGCCGTCCGTCCAAGGCTAAGTACCACATAGTGGAAAATTTCTATTTGATAATTGTTTCATAAAGTATGAAATTTGAGTTATAAAGTGTTATAAAGTTAAACTAGAAGGGAAAGTTCTTCTTTTTATCTTTATTTATTAATCATCCCTGTGACGATCCCTAGATCAAAGTATTTTATGAATAAATGAAAGGTTAATTAGATTGCCTTTATGTGGGGTTGTACGCTAGTCAGGTGCGGGGCATTATTGGTATAAAAGAAAGACATTTATTATACGAATAATATAGACATGGTTCCCAAATTTTTTTACTGATAATAGAAAATTACTTGGCGCCCTCTGGTCTTGAACTATTCACTTAAGTTAACAATAGTGAGATTATTTTTTGTTAATAAAAATCCACTCCCTACTCCACTGAGTCTCTAGTCGGACATACCTTAGTTGTTACCAATGCAAAGAAAAAAGGCACGTAACACTCAATATTCGTTATTACTACTGAAAACATGCCTATTACTGAATCAAATTTGAAGTTAAAATATTTCTTTAAAAGCTTTACAACAAATTATAAATTCAAAAATTCGATTGTTAATTCTCTGGGTGGGTTTTAAAATACAGTATATTCTTCAATAATAATAATAATAATATTTGCCGTTCCGATCCTTCTCTACTCTTTCGGAGTGGTGAAATGGACTCGAGAAGAGCTGCGTCAACTCGATGTAGTAACCCGCAAGAAGATGCATCTCAATAGGAGCTTGCATCCTAAATCGTCCGTTCCACGGCTATATCTCCCACGACATCGAGGAGGCCGTGGACTCTTGAGCTTGGAGAATCTCCATAGCAGGATGGTTCTGGATGGAGCATGTAAGGTCATCAGGAGTTCGGATCCCCTCCTCTGCATGGTCCGAGACCATGAAAATGCAGAGGTAGGAGCTTTTCTCTTTAAGGCAGCACGGAGAGCAGCCGATGAACTTGGTCTCATCTCTTCGACGTCGAGCGGGTAAACCCCAACTCTGTCACCGAGTTGGAACCCGTTCGACTAAAAGCCCACATTAGAGCTGTAGAACACAACATCCTTCTGCAGCTCCATAAGGATAAGCCGTTGCACGGGGTCTTCTATAAAAATATAGAAGACCTCGGCTTATCCGAAAGGCTGACCTTCGCCTTCTTAAGGTCAGCTGGGCTGAAGTCTGAGACCGAGGGATTCATAATGGCTTGCCAGGATGGTGTATTTAACACTCTCGTCTATCGACGTCGTGTCATGGGTATGGAGGTCCCTGATGTCAGCCGCAGGGCCTGCCGCAGGGCGCCGGAGACTGTAATGCACTTACTGTCGGCTTGCCCGACATACGCAGTCTCGGCTTATATTCATAGACACAACGCAGCATTACGAGTGCTTTACTATCATCTAAGGCACTCGTATGGGATAGACGAAACACCAGTGCTGCCTTACGTTCCGGGGGATATTGAGTCCGTTGTGGGGAATGAGAAGTGCCTAACTTATTGGAACTACTCGTTTCCCACCGTCAGGCAAATACCAGCCAACAAGCCTGACATAGTACTCATATTCTTTCCTATTATTTGGGTTTTCTACCACATGTACTATTATCCTCTTCAAAACAAATCACCGAATCTACAAAATAATAGAATTATTGGAAAAAAGGCCTCTGCGCCCGTGACGTTTACGCCAAAGGAAAAGTCAGAGGTTATGTTTTGCAAATAATATAAATCGGAATAAACACAAAAATAATATATTTTGCTGACGTTTCGGAAAGTAATCTCTTTCCGTTTTCAAAGCTATTTTTTGAAGAACTCTTATTTTGCTGTGTATGTCAAATACACAGCTTTAAGATTCTGTTTATGTTATTTCCATAGATACTTACTACTTACATAGAACATAGAACTGATGATATTTTTTAGATAATGTTGAGTTTGTTAAGTTCTTCTTTTAACATTGGTAGCCAGGTTGTACAAATATCTACAGAACAATTCGATACGCACTTATCTTCATTTAATAAGATTATTGCTGATTCTTTAATTTTTCTTTTTTTGGTATCTGTTTCTTTTGTTAAAATTTTTGCCGAGTCCCAGTTTATTCTATGTCCGTTTTCCCAAGCATGTTCACAAATCTTTGATTTCTGAATTTCATTCTTTCTAATGTAATTCTTGTGCTCATCCAACCTCACACTGAAAGGTCTGGATGACTCACCCACATAACATTTATCACATTCGCACGGGATATTGTAAATACAGTTTTTTGAATTCTGCTCCCTGTTTATCGGTTTTGTTTTTGTTAAAATAGATCTTAAAGTGTTCCCTGTTTGAAATATCGTTCTAACATCAGATTTGTCACCTATACGGCGTAGCTTTTCCGATAGTCCGTATACATAAGGAATTATTGCTGTATAATAACGTTCAGGTTTTTGTCGTACCTGATTGTCCCTATTTTCAACATTTATGAAAACTCTATCAACAAAGGCTTCAGGATATTGATTTTGTACTAGAACCTCTTTGATAAATTTTTTCTCGTTATTTAATATTTCATTATTAGATGAAATTATTTTGGCCCTATCGTATAAACATTTTACAACACCCCTTTTAACATTTATTGACTGATTCCTCGACCACTAACTCAAGAGAATGTATGTAGTGGAATTCTCAGCTCCCGCTGAGAGCAACATTGCCTTGAAAGAGGAGGAAAAACGGACAAAATATCGAGATTTGCTCTTCGAACTCCGCAGGCTTTATGCAGGTCATTCTGTTAAAATAGTGGTACTGATTATAGGAGCCCTCGGTGGAATGAGACAGGCGCTGCTTTCAGAGCTAAAGATTATACCGGCATGCCGAGATTCGGCAGAGATCTTAGCCGGCAGAATGCAGAAGGCTGTCATCCTCGGTTCATTGCGTCTACTCAGGGCACACGATTCGCGGACCCGGTAGTCACTCACCTCACGGGTGTGGGGAGTGGCTATTGGTATTACCAGCTCCCCTCTGTGAGGGTCGGAGCCACAGAGTAAGGTGACTGGTTTTTTGTAAAAAAAAAAAAAAAAATTGTCAACATAAATATTTTACATTGATTTATTGCATTATATATCGTTAAAGACAAGAGGGCGAAGTTCAGCTTGTTACAGAACATCAACTGCTCTTCCACTTAACTCATGGTAGTGTAGTGACATATTTACAAATAATTCATATTTAAAGATTTTGACGAAAATATGCACTATTAAAAATCGTGAGCACTAGCGGTTGCAGATAGTTATAATTTAGGATATGTGAAAAAGTGGGTAACCCACTCAAAATTAATGGCATCAAATCTGTGACAGCAAATATTTTTTTGTAATTTTCAAAGAGAGACAAGACGACGCGATATTTCAGGCGAAGGGGTAAGGAATTGTACAATCTAGCGACGTTGAGCGAAAAAGACCTTCGGAATAGAGTAGTTTTCTGAGCGGGAGATGTTAAGTGCCCTTGAACCTTATGTTCAGTGTAATGGGAAACAATTTTTTTGAAATAAAAAAACGCAATTCCAAATTTCACTAAATCAAAAACACGGCTTCATAGTACTATGAGACCTGCAATTTCTTTTAAAAATGACAAATTTGGATGGAAAATATTAAATTTTTTTGCTTCACAAATTGATATTTTAACTTAGTTTACTTCATAGATCTTGTATGGAAAAATATACGTGCTAACCTAGAATTTGAGATCAAAAGAATATCTCCATAGCTAGGGAGGTGGTGACAATACGCGTATATGATTTTATTGTAGCTAACAATAATATGGAATGAAGGTATTGATATAGGCGAAAATCATGCATCAATAGATGGCGCTGCTGATTTTTGAATTGACATTACCAATAGTGAACAACAAAGTTTGAGCATTAGCGACATAAGTAATTGTAACTATAAAGAAAGCAGTTTTTTGAATGAAAGTTGTGTTTTGTGATAGATACATAACTACTAAAATTGAATGATGTGTTAAAAGTAGAATCATAAGTTTTTTGGGAAAACATAAATTATTGTCAGATTCACAAAAATACTGAAATTGCCTATCTACGAGGTAATTGATTTTATTAATAATGATAATGATAACGATAACAAAAAATGCATAACCATATTTTTAGATCTTGCCAGGGCCTTTGATACGGTATCTTATAATATGTTGATTGACAGGCTTGAAAAAATCGGAATTAGGGGTCTTGCACTAGATTTAATTAAAAATTATCTACACAATAGGAAACAAGTTGTCAAAATCAATAACACACTAAGGCCCAGTTATATAAAGGTGGATCAACGAATGTTCACTTGTCCTTGGTTCAAAATCCTTGGATACTATTATTGTAGCAATTATAACCCTGGATTTCGAACCAAGTTGAACTGAACTTCAGCTGATCCACTTTTATACAACTTGACTTAAGGGCGGGTTGTACAAACTTAGTTCAACTTTGAACTAGCACTATACAAAAATGGCTTGATCGTAGCTTTTTAACCTTGAATCATCAAAAAACTAAATTCATATCTTTCTCCCCTTCATATGCTGTATGTAATTTACAAAATAATACGACATTACATGAAAATAACTGCAAAAATTACAACTTATCTTATAATAACTATATTGAATCCGTCAAAAAATTTAAGTACTTAGGTGTTATTGTGTAGACCAGCATATGAAGTGGAGTCATCACGTAGAATTTATAACAACAAAACTTCGAACGTTCGTTCCCTTGTTTTATAATACAAGGCAGATATTAAATACTGATATATAAGGCCTGTGGAATCTATCTTAAGATATGCTAAAATATTATAATATGGGGGGAATGAATCTACGACAGCATATTAAAACTTCTAGAGACATGTCAAAACCCGGTTATAAAAGTAATGTCAAAAAACCAAATAGATATCCTATAAAAAAAACTTTATGATGAAACTGATTTACGAAGTATTAAAATGATATGCGCATTACAAAGCTATTGTTACGGACCTCTAGCGTATGCGACCCACCATACGCTTTAGCGTTTTGTGGGCCGCATTATAACAACTGCTACACGTCCGAAACACATTTCGCTATTCTCCACGGGAGGGCGACACGTAAACAGCAGAGAGCGAAAGACAGGAAGGGAACCATTTTTGTTGGCTTGGCGTGATTGGGAGTAATTAGTGGTTATTCTGTGAACCTTGATTTTATCCATGGCATCCGCGTGGATTTTAGAATAATCAACTCAAGAAAATTTCCTCAATCTGTTGTTGTTCCGTTTAGCGGAATATTTTGTGTTTGTGAGGAAATTTTATCTGCGGAAGCAGGATATTAAATTACACAAGGTAAGCTAACCTCTTCACGCCATCTTGCCCGTTCTCTACCCACGTGTTTCGCAAATTTGCAGGCTTTCCTGTGGAAATACAGTGTCAACTTTAAAAGGCGACTCAACCCCATTTATCCGACTGTGGCTTCCAGGAGTTTTGGTGGATTGTTCCCTCATCAGTGAGGTAAATTATGTTTCGTGTGTAGGTTATGTCAGAATTACTCACATTAGGCATGCTTCACGTGCATTTCTGATTGTGAATTAAATCGTGATATCTTTAGGGTTCTACGGACGGGGCTTCTACACACGTCAGTGAGAGTTCCACGGACGGGGCATCTACACACAGTGGAAGGTGCCAGGGCTGGTGAGGCTACCATCAACCCCATCCTTGGGTCCATTTCTTGTGTCCCGAAGACATCTTTGTAGGGCTACAGTTCCTCCACGCCCGGACTCGGTATCGTACCACCAGTGGCGGTTCCTCAGTTTTTAAACTGGGGAGGCAGGGGATAGATAGGCCTGGGTGGTTCCGAGGGGCGGGAGGTATACACATGTGCGCCGCGATGAAAATTTTGCGAATATCAAGGTCAACTTTTAAACTTTACCATTACACAAATATTAGTAATTTTCTCTTCATGTTAGTCAGTATAATTTGTTTTATGATAAGTATCAAAGTATAAAGTAAAAAACAAATTCTACCGTCCAGCAAGAACCAACGTGGAGGTCTGAATTATATCTTACCAGGAAGGGATTGTGGGGTAGGGGTGCTTTTAATAGGTGAGGGAGTTAATTATTAATATAATAATAGTAATAATAATATGGCACAAATGCTACCACAATCAAAACAATTATATAGTAATATGAAATAAATAATAAACTCTGAAACGATAACATAAATAAAAATATTCTCAAATTAAAAATAGTTAAATAATAACAAACTGAAAAACAACACAAATAAAAATATACTTGGTAGTATACTTACAATCTACAGAAGTAGAATAATTGCTGTGGTGGTTTTTTAAATTTTAAACAAAAAATTGAACAAAAAAACTACATGTCTAAATGTTCTTGTAAATTAATGAAATCCGTCTATCTTTTTGTTTGGCAAAAATATCTATTACTTCGTCATAAAATGTATTATTCTGTGTTAGTTCCTTAACAAGCCGTTTTTCGATAGAAATGATAGAAATATTTTTTAATCTTTCTTGCTCAATAGTATTTCTAGTAAATGATTTGATTCGTTTGAGGGCGGAAAAACTCCTTTCTACTGAAGCAGACGTAACAGGAATTGTGACAGCTAAAGTAAGTAATCTATAAAATTCTGTTAGACAAGAAATTAAGTCATTATTATAAATAAATGAAATCATTTATACAGTTGTTAATTCATTTTTTAGTGCTATTGAATCAAAAAGGTTATATTGTTTTAATAATGATTCAAATTTATCATTTGGAAATTCTTTTGAATATGAGAGAAAATTATCTTTTCTTATTAAATCGAAAAATTCTAATTTATCTAAATCGGAAAATCTTATCTGTAGTTGATTAATTATTGTATCCAAAATTTCATTGAAAATCTGTTTATAATTCAGTCTCAAATCTTGAAGATTTAATGTTGTCTTTCTTTTCTTTGGCGCCGGTTCACCACTTTGGAAATCTTCAAACAGTTATAATAATAATAATAATAATCTTTATTTTTTTATTTTTTATACATTATACATCATACATTATACATTATCAGTCTTGTAATTACAATAATAATATAGATGGTAGGAAGAATGTACTAATAAAGAGAAGGACCCCAGAAGTATCTCTAAGATACTTGTACGGGTACAAAATGTGTCATCGTATATACAAATGACATGGCATAATTAATCAAGCCTGGTGGCAGTTGTTTGTATTCAATTTTAGCGATATCCATTTAATATTTGTGAGTGTTTATAGATGAAACTGGCAGCAAATGCTCATCAGATATTTGGCAGCTATAGAAACTTATCAATATGTTTTGCACAATAAACATTCTTCAACAAAGTTACACGTAACGAATATTGTTGGTTGTAATCATCATTAAAATGAATTTCATTATTTCTAAAATTTTGTAATGTAATAGTTAATGCATTCAAACGTTTCCTGGCGTATGAAATGTCTGTGCTTTTATTTTGTAAAATTGAAAATACAACATCGGTGTGTTTAAAGATAAATTTAAAAGTATGTAAAAGAAAGAGAAAATGAGGATCTTTAAGATGTCTTTTTAAGCCAACAGCTTCTCTTAAAGTTGGCTGATCGTGTTTGAAATCATCATGTGTCAAAATATAATCAAAAACTTCTATTAACTTATCCCTGTTTTTGAATACTGTAAAAACTGCTCTAGATGTAAAATTCCACCTTGTTGCTACATTTGACGGTAAACGGTCAGATCCTATGGTATTAAGTACCTCTGTTCTTTTAGTTGATTTTGAAACATATGATGAAAATCCAGACAAGTTGGCAAAAAAAATTTTACATTCTTTGATGCTATCTGTGCAGGCTTTACTCAATACTAAATTCAACGTATGCGCATAGCAATGTGTAAAAAGTGCCTGAGGGGCCATTGTTTTAATTTTTGCCTGTAAGCCATTTAAGTGACCAGCCATAACTGATGCCCCATCATACCATTGTACACAAAAAGAACGATTATGTTTTGAAGTTACTATGAGATTTTGCATGGTAGGTTGGGGCCTTTTTAAAGTTTTTATTATAAATATCTTGTCATCATATGTTAATTGACTAAAATGAACATTCTTCAAAAGGAAATTTACAATATCATCTACAGATTTAAACACTTCACCGATACTGACATTACCATTGTTATTGCTTGTACTTACGTTTAATTCCATTTTTGACGTTTTATCAATATTTAAACAAAAATTTTAAATGAATTTATTGCACTTAATAAAATACAACCACCACACAGACACTTTTACTTTCAATTAACCTAAACGGTACGACTGTCTGGACTCAGGAAGCGGGAAAATAAAAGTCAGATGTTTATTAATCTTTGTTCCTATTGGTCCGGAGCTTGGCCTCCGGCACGTGGTTTTGAGAGCAGATTTTAATGGGTAGCTTCAAACGTTTCAAATTGAACCATTCTAAACGCGAAAGCTATGTTAGAAGCGTTTGGAGGCCTGCCTCACCAGTCACCATGGATAGAATGTTACAGTTGTGCAGCGTTGCCGGTTATAATAATAATAGTTTAAATTCGCAGATTTAGGGAATATTTCTGTTAATTTAAATTTGTCGTTTCATAGGTAAAGTATATTTATATTTATAATAATGTAAATATGTAAAGTAACTGTAAAGGCAAATCAGAAGTAGGGAGGCCCGGCCTCCTCTGCCTCCTCAGAGAAACCGCCACTGCGTACCACCCTAAACAAGTGTGTTGTGTGTTGTATTTTTTTTTACTTACCGGGGACCACCTTCAGTGGTTCCGCTGGACATCAATTCATACTTTTGGCATTTTAACCTGTACATATTTAGAGATTTTATGCATATATTTACATATACTTAAGGAGGTTCTTTAAATCAAACCTTTGTGGCAGAATCTATGACAATTTTATGCACATATTGTAAACCGATGTGTAGCTACACGAGGCATTTTATGAATGTTATAACTGATTAATCGTGAAATATTGGCCACACCTTGTGAACATCGCCAGGTGATATTCTAGAGAACCAATTTTGTAAATTGCTTAATATAGTGCATTTCATTTTTTAAAGAAAGTGTTATTATTTCGTCTGCGACCACTACATATGGAAAAACTCAGTGATTTGTTAAGTAAGTAAACTAATAATTTATCATAGTTTGTGCAAGCTTGGGATTAACGCCCTGAGATAGTCTGAGCTAGAGAAATTTTATCGTAGGCACGTACATCACTTTCCGGGTAAGTCAGTAATATCTGATAATCATTAAGATCCAACGTATTTAGTTGTTTATGTATGTGAAACTCGTAGCACTGTATTTTTATTCCCACTAAGAATGAGAAACATTACGTTAACCAAAGGCCTAAAAGCTTTTTTAGCGTTTTCTACTCCCTCTACCAACCCCATTGCTACCCCCACCCTATTATTAAAGGGGGTAAAAAAAAAGTAATTTATTGTGTATACAAGAACGAAACGTCTAAAAATTTTTTTTTGGCGTTAGCTACCCCCTCTACCACCCCATTGCCACCCCACCCTATTATTAAAGGGGGTAAAAAAATTTAAATGTGATTTAGTGTGTATTAGAGAACGAAACGTTAAAAAAAATTGGCATTAACTACCCCCCCTACCACCCCCCATTGTCACCCTTACCCTATTATTGAAGGGGTAAAAAGAAATTAAAATATGATTTAGTGTATATACAAAAACGAAACGTCTAAAAAAATGTTTTTGCGTTAGCTACCCTCTCTACCACCCCCATTGCCATCCCAATCCTGTTATTGAAGGGGGTAAAAAATTAAAATATGATTTAGTGTGTATACAAGAACGAAACGCCTAAAAAATTTTTTTGGCGTTAGCTACCCCCTCTACCACCCCATTGCCACCCCACCCTATTATTAAAGGGGGTAAAAAAAATTAAATGTGATTTAGTTTGTATAAAAGAACGAAACGTTTAAAAAAAAATTGGCATTAACTACCCCCTCTACCACCTCCCATTGTCACCCTTACCCTATTATTGAAGGGGTAAAAAAAATTAAAATATGATTTAGTGTAGGTATATACAAAAACGAAACGTCTAAAAAATTTTTTTTGCGTTAGCTACCCTCTCTACCACCCCCATTGCCATCCCAATCCTATTATTGAAGGGAGTAAAAAATTAAAATGTGATTTAGTCTGTATACAAGAACGAAACGTCTAAAATAATTTTTTTGGCGTTAGCTACCCCCTCTACCACCCCATTGCCACTCCACCCTATTATTAAAGGGAGTAAAAAATTAAATTGGGATTTAGTGTGTGTACGAGAACTAACGGCCTCTAAATTTTTTGTTACTAGCCACCCCCTTTACCACCCCCACTCTATATTAAGGGAAATAATATTACATTTTGATTTGGTGTGCATACGACTTGGATACAAAATCTGGATGTGGAAGTAGTGTTTCCTTGGGCAGCGGTTTTTTGATTTGGAGCTAAATATATAGCAAGAAGAAAGCGAATCCTGTTTGTGATGATGACTTGTGGAGAAGAGTAATCTTTTTAAATACTTTTGCGCAGTCAATTAAATCGTGTTTTTCAAACATTTTAAATACTGTTGTTTTACCCCTTTTGAAAATTGCTGACGTAGTATCGCAGCCAGTTATTGGATGTAAAAATAAGATATTATTTTTGTCATTTTGGATAAGCAGAGAAACTTTTCGATGAATATATATGTTTTTGTTTGTTGTTGGGCCTTCCCAGATTCCAAAAGGAAATAATCTTATCAATTGAAGTTCGTGCAGTCAGTAGTATTAACAAATTAACGTCTTCACCAACAATTATAGTTGTATTTGTTGTATTGAATTGTTCTATTGCTGTTTCAATGATGAGGATATCAGCGTCATTATCAGCTTGTTTCACTAAAATATTCGCAGTTGTAAATTTTTCACATAACATTGTAATGAAGCGAGACTTGTTGTGAATATTTGCGTCGCCGTCGCCACTCGAACAATAGAGTAGCAGCCAGACGTTGCTCAAGGTTATACGGGCAAATTAAATTAGGGACTGAGTTTTCTTTAAGTCTATATTCTCAGAATCGGATAATTTGTATGTATAAGTTACACAAATCGATATTTTTACTTACATTGAACGTCCGATGATGTGTATAGGCGGCGTAGGCGTGCATATTAGTATTTTCGACGTTTCAAATGGTGATATCTCAGGAATGGTGATTCGTAGGAAAAAAGTATAACAGCAATTTTTGTAGATAATTCCGATATTTTTTACCCTTGACCTTAAATAATTTTTTTTAGCAGACGTAGGATTGATGGGGATTTTTGATATTTTATTTGTAATAGTGTACCTAAGACCTGTAACAATATTGTACACTTGTCACCATTTTTTTTCTACTTTGTCCGGATTATTATGAGAAGTAAAGTGATTGTTTTTGTCTTGGCTGTTCTTGCCGAAAAATGACACTTTTACTCCATATAAAATAATATCCTATTTTAAACGTGATAGAATATGACGTAATTGTCAAAGTGTTGTTACACCCTCTTGGTAAGCCAGAACAAATATTACTGTTTTCAACATGCTAGAAGCCAGTCGAAAATCAGGTGGTTCTCAGGATAATTAGATCTGGAAACCTACAGCAGACATTAATCAGGAAGTGTTGGTCCTGTCTTTTAAATTGCACCTCAGAGAAGTTATCGGTCCTTTTGATCCTTAAAGTTTCTTATTTTATTATCGTTGTATGTTATGTTTAAAAAACAAACAAAAGTACCGTTAGGATGATGCAGAATAAAACATAATAAATATTGCTTGGCGCTTATTAGTTCTATATTCTTATCGTTCTAAGAATTTCTATATATTTTAGGTTTGGACTATTTGGAGAATATAATATTGAGTCTGATATTTTCAAATGTGACATATGTGAGAAGAATTATGGTAGTTTAAATAAACTGAAAACACACAGAAAAAAAACACACAGAGACAAAAATATTCCATGCGATATATGCGGGAAAATGTTTAAGATTAATTCCGTAATGCAGACACATAAAAAGGTGCGTCACCTAAACCAAAAAACCTATTTTAATTGTGAATTTTGCGATAATAAATACCTCAGTAAAGCTATGTTGAAATTTCATACAGATAATGTCCATCACAACAAATACGAATTCAACTGTACAATATGCCAGCGTGGATTCAATCAGCTGTCTAAACTTGAAAAACATCAGAAAGTTGTACATGAACAGCTTCTCTTCACATGCCACCATTGCAATAAAACTTTTAGGGATGAACATCATTTTCATTTTCATGTTAAGACTCACGAGCCCAATTACACCGGATTTGAGTGTCCAGTATGTTCAAAAATTTTAAAATATCGTGAGTCACTTTATGTACATATGAAAAGTCACACTGGTAAGAACAGAAATGTATGTGATATTTGTGGAAAAGTTGTTACATCAAAAAGCAGTTTAAGACACCATAGAAGAATTCATACAGGAGAGAAGCCTTTCCCATGTAAATACTGCGAGAAACGGTTTATAAATCAAAAGAATGTAGTAACCCACGAACGAATACACACTAAAGAAAAACCGTTTAAATGTGAAATATGTGAAAAAAGTTTTAGCCAAAAAACAACCTTGAATGTACATATAAGGTATCATACTGGAGAAAGACCTTACAACTGTTCCGTTTGTTTAAGAAAGTTTGTTACAAGTACTCTGCTAAAGGGCCATCGTTGTAAAGGACCTTCAATAGTTGACTAGAAATTGTAATATTGTGCTTAATAAAGTATATATTTTTTTTTAAATATGTTTCAATCCACTGTTTAAAAAGCTACATTACGGTTATAATTAAAGGAATTACTTAGTTGAATTTTTCTAAAAATAACCTGATGTTGTTAATACGCAGTCTCGGGTTGTCATCGCATCTAGCCGAATGTGGAACTACGCAAGTAAAAGTACTAACTACTATTCTCTTACAAGCATAATATTGATAATATTTTTTATTAGGTATTAGGATTCGAATAAATTACATCTAATAATAGTATACTTTATACGAGCACAATTGAAACTGGTCAGTGTTAAAGCACAGGACCGTGCGCACTGAACTTGATACTTTGTCCTATATATTTAGCAATGGTATCGAGATTCGAATGGTAGTTGAAACTGTGCAGGCGAGTCCGAGATTGGCAATGTAATCAGCCTGAATGAACCATCTACGACTGCACTGGTTTAAAGATAATAAAACGGACAGACCTACTAGCATAAAATCTCGTAAATAGTTTCTCAAAAGTGAGAGACTTGTGAGATGTGCTGTCAATGTGCCAATGCAGTGCATGAATACCTATTATAGTATCAAGCGTAGGAATTTAGTTAGTTATTGTTCATATTTATAAATATTTATTACTATATAAAAGGTAAAGTATTTTAATTATTTACTAATTTACCATGGCTTTCTGGAGACCATTTGAAACAGGGGATAATATAATAACGCCCGAAAATCTTAGCCATTTTCATATGACAAGAATTTCTCTTTACCTCCGCCCATGAACAATAAAGAGATGCCGACTGTTTTTGCCTGCTTTTAGTTTTAATACGGTTTCAATTAAGTTCGTATACACTTTACTTCCTATTCTTATGTGCTAGATAAATAATAATAATATAATAAATGAACACCACAGAAATTAGACAACCCCCAATTCCAGAAGTCAGGGCTTGTGCGGAAGGGGGTTACTTATTGAAAAAACGCAGACATACAACCATTTCCTCCGACAGTGCCAGTGCCGGAGCCAGGATTCGAACCCGGTGGTGCGATGTCCGTGTAATTAATCGCGATTGCCACCTCTCGCCTTAACCCACTCGGCTATCGACCAGATGCATGCATAGACTGCATTCTGATGAGAGTTTTTCCACAATAGATAAACATACTTTACTGAAAGTATCCACAAATGGGAAAATAATTACTACACAGCCTACTTAACCTTACATTTTTAATTACACTTTAGTACCATTAATTTAAATAAACCAAAAGGTACAGGAGTTAATCCGAATTATACTATGAAATTAAAAATATAATATATATAATTTGAAAATTAATGGTTTTATAAAAAAAGCATTCTTACAAAACTATATACCGTCTGGTACCCTATCGCGTATGCTGTTTCAGTATATCAGTTATAAAAACAGTTTTGCACTTCAGCGCCATCTTTGTACAGTCATTTGAAAAATTGCGAACCGCTTATTGTATCTAGCGATCACTTTTTAGCGAATTTTAACTTCCTTGTAGCGGAGTCAATCTAGAATGGAATGACGAGTCAAAAACGAGTTATAAATAAGAATAAGATTCGACTGTTAATCGTGTAGGTGGGTTTGACAGCAGTGACATTGTTTTGGTCTTAAATCCTAGATTTTTACGTATGTTTATCGATAAGAGTGGAAATTTTTTTTCAATTCCAAATTTTTTCGTTATAAATAAATTAATATTACTCTTTGGATATTTGACTAATATGAAAAGCAAAACCATTGCTTCATTCTATTGTACAATACTTACAATTTGAAGAAAATAAAGTTACAAAATGTTACTCTGGAATGAAACTATGGAACTTTTAAAATATACACTATTAAATATCGTGAGCACTAGCTATATTAATGTTATTCTCTGCCTGTTTCCATATTATACTGGTTCTAACGAATTTTATATATTTTAGGTCTTTAGAATGTAAAATAGGGTCCAATATTTTTAAATGCATCACATGCAAAAAAAGTTACGTTAGTTTACAAAAGCTGAAAATGCATAGAAGAGTACACAAAGACAAGAATATTCCATGTGAAACATGCGGAAAAATGTTTATAAATAATTATTCGATGCAAAAACATAAAAAGATTCAACATTTAAACGACATAACCTATTTTAATTGCGAATTTTGCAATAATAAATATCAAAATAAAGCTGCATTAAAGTTACATGTAGACAACATTCATCTTAACAAAAAAAAATTCTACTGTACAAAATGTCCACAGGGATATAATCAACGATCGAAACTTGAAAAACATGATCAAGTTGTACATCTTCTTCAACAGCTTCTTTTTACGTGCAACCATTGTAATAAATGTTTTAAGGATGAAACTTATTTTCAATATCATATTAAGACTCACGAGCCTGATTACATAAACGCTGGATTTCAGTGTACAGTATGTTCAAAAGTTTTCAAATTTCACCAGTCATTTTATGAACATATGAAGAGCCACACTGGTAAGAATAGAAATGTATGTGATATTTGTGGAAAAGTTGTGACATCAAAAGGCAGTTTAATACATCATATAAGAACCCATACAGGAGAGAAGCCCTTCCAATGTAATTATTGCGAGAAGCGGTTTACAAATCAAAAGCTTCTAAAAATGCATGAACGGATACATACTAAAGAAAAACCGTTTAAGTGTAATGTGTGTGATAAAGGTTTTAGCCAAAAAACAAGCTTGAATGTACATGTGAGAACCCATACTGGAGAAAGACCTTATAACTGTTCCATTTGTTCAAAGAAGTTTACTACAAATACTTTGCTAAGGGATCATCATTGCAAAGGACCCTCAAAAACTGAGTAATATGATTGGTGCTCTACCAAATGTTTATGTTTAATAAAAATATATCTTAACATTTCGTATATGTTTCTTCTAACCCTAAAAATTAAAACTAAAAAGTTAATATTTTGCTATAACAAATCCGATGTTAATACGCGACTTTCTGGAATAATAAATAATAAATAAACACCTCAGAAATTAGACAACCCCCAATTCCAGAAGCCAGAGTCTTGTGCGGAAAGGGTTACACATTGAAAAATGCGGATATACAACCATATTCCCCGACGGTGCCAGTGGCGGAGACGGGGCTCGAACCCGGTAGCGCGATACCTGATGAATGCAAAAAAGGGTATAAGTTGAGTTAACTCGAGACATGTGTTTTAATATCAATTTTTGAAACATTAAAATGCACATTATTCTATATATTAAAAAAGTACAAAAATATATGTACCAATGGAATGGAGATTTGAATTACCTTTCATCCAACATGCAATGCAAATTGCCTGCACACTGTGTTGAAAAATGTTGCTGCTATTATATCCTTTAAATAACTTGACATTCACGGTTATGGCTGGCAAAGTTCACAATAACTTTGTCTTGATCATCAAATATCTGCAATCGAATTGAAACAAATAAGTGTCACAACTTATAAATGTAAGTACTAAGTGCAGTCTTAGGTGTTGTTCTAAGAAGGTAAAGGTTAATTAACTACATGGTAAGTTATATATGAATGGGAAATTACAAATTTTAATTTTAACTTTGAATAAAATACGTTTTAATTTATCTATGCTTTCTTAACTATAGCACAAATAAGCTTAACCTGTGCTCACTGCCTTTAGTTGCTAATGTAGATAGAATGGGCTTATGCCAAAATTACTTCAAAGCATTTGAAAGCGAGAACTTTTTCTGCAATTAATACGGGAGCGTAGCGACCTTCTTTTTAAATTCTGATTTTCGAATTAATAATTGGATTATAAGGTCAAGTGGGAAAATCAACAACATTTATTCAATTTTATGCCGACGTTTCGAAAAATTAATTTTTTCATCTTCAAGGCTCACTGCAATTTATAAAACACAATTATTTTTGTGTATATTAACAAAGTTGTTCTTGAATTACTTAAATTCATAATGTTGTTTGTGTCTAAAATACAGGAGCTTGTTACGAAACGCAATCTCATAATTATTTCAAATAAATTTAAAATAATTAAAGTACTTTTTTAAAAAAAGGTTAAAACTCGTTGATAAGAGTAGGACAATACACTACACGTTAAAATAGTTGAGTTGAACGAGTTCCTTTGGTGAAATCAGCCTGCGATATGATAGCTAATGGTGGGGTATAAAATGCCTTACACACAAAGCAATAGGTAGGTAAAGTATATACGATTGGAATTGAAACTGGTCAGTTTTAAAGCACAGGACCGTGCGTACTGAATTTGATATTTTGTCCTATATATTTGGCAATGGTATTGAGATTCGAACGGTAGTTGAAACTGTGCAGGCGAGTCAGAGACTGGTAATGTTATCAGCCTGAATGAACCATCTACGACTGCACTGGTTTAAAGGTAATAAAACGGACAGGCCTACTAGCACAAAAAAACTCGTAAATCGTTTCTTTATCTTGGAACGTGGAAGGCTAATATCGTGCTGTCTATGTGCCAGTGCAGCGCATAAATACCTATTATAATATCAAGCGTAGGAGTTTAGTTAGTTACTGTTCATATTTATAAATATTTACTACTGTATGAAAGGTAAAATATTTTAATTATTTACTAATTTACCATGGCTTTCTGGAGACCATTTGAAACAGAGGATAATATAATAACGCCCGAAAATCTTATCATTTCGTTATGACAAGCATTTCTATTTACCTCCGCCCATGTACAATAAAGAGATGCCGACTGTTTTTGCCGGCTTTTAGTTTTTATACGGTTTCAATTCCAATCGTATATACTTTACACAAAAACAATTGAATCATTATTATATTTACGTATTTAAATTATTATTATGCTCTAAAATACTAAAATACGTAGAATTTAGACTTTCTATATCTGTGCATTTGTTTACGCTGTTTTAGTTTTTTTTAAATTTCTATCATTTCTAAAAGTAATCTTTTTTTAAGCTACTTTCTGCATGTAAAATTCTGGTAAATGTGGTAAGTATTCTGTATAATATGTTCCACTAATGCTGTATGAGTAGTTTTATTGATATTTTATCGCTGTTTTTACGTCATACTCATGTTCTTTAATTCTATCTTTAAGATATCTCTTTGTCTGGCCAATATAGATACTATTGCAATCGGTGTAGTTGCAACTGATTTCATACACCACATTTGATTTTTCTAATTTGGGTGTGAGATTTTAGTCTTGTATAGTACTGCGAAATTTTATTTTCATTTTTATAAGCTATATGTCATCATTAGTAAGGGTACGCGATAATTTTTCGGAAAGTAAGTTGATGTATGGAATTTTAAAATATGTTTTTTTAACTTTTGTTATTACGTTATTAGATTCGCCTGTATTATGTGTTACTTCAGTTATAATTTGTGTTAGAAGTTTTTCGGAATAGTAACAACTATCCCGAAAAACAGGAATTCAGGAATTTTTTTGTTAGATCAATATTTTTTCGATGGAAAATTACATTAGATATATTGATTGCCCCTATATGTTAAATTTTTTATGATATTAATTTTTTATTTACGACTGTTGTTTGAATAAAAATTTAAATATCCCTGAATTTGTAGGTTTTAGACACCAGTCTGTTATAATAACATTGTTTTCGTTTCGTATCAAAGGGTATCTAGAAACGAGATTTTGTTCATATTCATTTTTTACAGTAAATTTAATTTTCTGATGAAATTCGTCAAAAGTAATTAAAATTTCGTCATCTCGGAATTGCCGTAATGACATCATCGATATATCTTTTATAAAATGGGATGTAAGATGATAATTTTGCGAGACACGTTTCTTGCAGCGTGGACAAGACTAAATGGGCACAAACTTGAGTGAGGGGATTACCAAGCCAAATATTTGTTCGTAGTATTGTTCTTCAAAAAGACAAAAAGTTGTTAAATTTAAAAGATCTTCTGCGATGGTTGTGTAAGTTGTATACGCATTTTGCATTTTATTATATTATAGTTGTTAGATCTATTGGAACATTAGTAAATAGTAGATATGAACTCACTTTCCGAAAAATTATCGCGTGCTCTTACTAATGATGACGTTACTATAGCTTATAAAAATGAAAATGCAATTTCATAGTACTATACAAGACTAAAATCTCACACACCCAAATTAGAAAAATCAAATATGGTGTATGAAATCAGTTGCAACCACACTGATTGTAATAGTGTTTATATTGGCCAGACAAAAAGATATCTTAAAGATAGAATTAAAGAACATGAATATGACGTAAAAACGTCGAAAAATATAATAAAATTACTCATATAGAGCATTAATGGAACATATTCTACAGAAACCTGACCACATTTCTCATTTTGATAATTGTAGAATTTTAGGTGCAGGAAGTAACTTAAAAAAAGATTACTTTTATAAATGATAGAAATTTTAAAAAAAACCAGCGTAAATAAACGCACAGCTATAAAAAGTCTAAATTCTATATATTTTAGTATTTTAGAGCATAATAATAATTTAAATACATAAATATAATAATGTTTCAATTGTTTTTGCGTACCTACCTATAGTTTTGTGTGCGAGGCAATTTACACTCCACCACTAGCTATCATATCGCAGGCTGATTTCACCAAAGGAACTCATTACTATAGTAACTATTTTAACGTGTAGTGTATTGTTCTACTCTTATCAATAAGTTTTAACCTTTTGTTAAAAAAGTATTTTTTCGCCGGTTAACAGTAAAGTTCTAACTTTGCTGACTAATATCAATCAGCAAAGTGTCACTTTCCCTGCCTAGGCAGGGAAGATGACACTTAGTTTCCATGGTAGCCAACTAGTAACGACTGCGATTTTTAATGAATTTTTATTGAATTTATTACAACAAAAATAGAGAGATTGAGAATTGTAATAATGTCATTATTTTAGAATATATTTAAACAGTCGACGAAAAAATTATATGTTCAACTCAGCAGCAAAATAGATTGGCTGAGTTATCAGCCGTGGCAGTCAATCTACCATTTTGCTGCCTAGTTAAACAAATAACTATTAATTATTTTAAATTTATTTGAAATAATTAATAATTATGAGATCGTGTTTTACAAACTCCTGTATTTTAGACACAAACAACACTGTGAATGTAAGTAATTTAAGTACACCTTTATTTAATATACAAGAAAATTATTATGTTTTATAAATTGCAGTGAGCATTGAAGATGAAAAAAGGAATTTTTTGAAACGTCGGCATAAAATTCGATAAGTGTTGTTGATTTTCCCACTCGACCTATATCTCACTATTAATTCGAAAATCAGAATTTTTCCTCAATATTCCTGCACGCTCAAGTTTTTATTCGTTATTTTGATAGATGCTTTATATCGATTTCAGTCTTGTTAAAATATTTTTAAATTGTATTTAAAAACTTATTTATTTTTGTTTTATACATATTTCAAAGCGATATAAATAAAATCACACGCGCCCAGTTGTGCACCTGACATAGATTCACGGGTGTTGCAATAACTAATTCTTGCGAATTAACACAAAATTATATTAAGAGTTCAGGTTATTATAAAAAGATTCAATTTATTAGGCAATTTTATTCAAAACAACGAAAATAATCTACGCAGTTTAGCTAAATCTAAATAATGCATTAAAATAAATTTGTAAACAGTGAATAACACGTGGTTTAATGGCTGAATATAATGTGATTCTCATTGGCTGAAAACTGCATTTACCTACTTTTGCAATTCATTTGTCATCACAAATATACGAATTTTTTTTCACTTACCTGGTCCAAACTAACGCATGCTCCGTAAATCGATGCATTATATACTGTATCTAACATAAATTTCGATTTAATGCCATTTGCACGGTTTTGCATCTACACGGCTGATCTGTTTGATTCGAAAATGAAAATTAGTTTTACACTAATTTAATTTTTCTGCTGAAAATAGTCATCTTTCGAACTCTGCATTTAATGACGATTCCTCCTGAATTGCCAGTAAAAACTTATGCACGTAAGTTTGACCGCAGTTATAGGTAGGTTACCAAAATCACCATTTGCCACCAATGTTGTTTATTGAAATTATACAAGTATTATTGAATTACATGAATGTCATATAACAGAGAAACAAAACATATTATTATGTTATTTAATAATTCCACTACATTGTGTGTGATAAAATAACACATATGTTGTTAATTTATAATCAGATACTTGCCTCTTTATATGCGTAGCTCAGTCGACTCTCTCTCTTTCAGGGTTCACTGTGAGTTGTTATGGTTCAAATTATAAAGATTTAGATTTATTTTTCTTTTTATGAGTAAGAAAATTATGATTAGAACTACCTGTAACATGATCGATAATATTTTTAATTGTATCTATCGTTTCTCCTTGTGTGTGAACTAAAGAAACCAGGTCCCTCATTATCTAGTTGACATCTACAACATCAGCTTCAGTTTATCTTATTCTAGATTCTTGTTTCAGCATCATATTTATTTTTAAATGCCTGTCTAGCCAATTATGCCTGTTGTTGATTATAACCATCTTGAGCACTTATGCTTTGTATATTAACAGGTAGCAGCAATATGAGCTTTTTGTAACGCATAATACCTATTAATTGCATCTTTAAAGTTTCCTTCAGAAGTTTCTCCACTTGTAACTGTTTTTGTTGTCTTCTTTTGTTACTATTAACTTCACTTTGTTTATATTTTTACTAGTGAAAGACGCGATCTGATTGGTACTAAATGGTGTGACATGGATATTATTTCTTAATCTCTGATTATCCTTCGTTGTACCAATATTTTTTTAATAGCATCTTCCAAAGATTTTACACTAAGTTTTTTTTGTTGAACACTTTTTTTATGTTTTATAATTTCCTACTACAGTCCTTGCATGACCTTTCTTGTAGCTAAACCAAATCTATTTTAACAAATCTCATATACTAAATTCTAAGGTTATTATTTCTTCTTTTTCAGAGTATGCATCCCTTGGATTTGACATATTTTGCAGCAAATTGGTCTGAATTGAATTTTGCAAATAATTTGTTACTTTAATTGGTACTGTACATAATATTGGTAATTAAAGTTGTTTTTACGAGAGATTGTTTCTGAGCTGTCGCAGCATATATTGCATATTGATATAACGAAACAATACATGTCAATATATTTATATTTCATCCCAGGATTGGTGGGATAACGGATCTCAAATCCGGAGTTTCCGAGACGTGTTTTTGCGAAATTTCCAGACTTCGAAATCCCTGCATGACATGTTTTGCAACCAGCTGTTTGCATTTATTGAAGGATCTAATCAGAATACCTTATTTAGTCTTAAAATAAAATAAACGAGTCAATAACTTGTATAGTCGAGTTCATCTATTATCAGCACTCAAAAAACGCAACGTAATTACATAACGACATAATTATTATCGCCTATTATAACCTATAAAGGTAAGTGAGTCAATTTGCGAACAAATAGTACACAGAGTACCGGTATTTTAATGAGTTTGCGTTTTTTAAGTGCCAATAACAGATGAGCTCAACTATAACATTACTTAAGGCAAGCACCCACCTGCAATTCATCGGACTATTCCAATTCAAGAGTCAGGTGAATCTCGTTTAACTGTGATTGATCTTACGTAGCTTGTTCTATAAGATACAAATGTTTACTCACTTGGTCTTAAGAGAAGGTGTAATTCCGTCAAGAATGCCTTTCGTGGAGGTTGCAGGTTCCCTTATTCCCAAAAATTTCTTAAAAAATAAAGAAAAGGTTCTTCATTAGTGCTTTACTTATTCACTATCAATCAGTTATATATGTAACATATAACGTATATAACGTTGATTTCTGCCTAGATCCGTATTATATTTGTTCTAATGAATTTTATATATTTTAGATCTGGAGAATATAAAATTGAACCAAATATTTTCAAATGCATAGCTTGTGAAAAGAGTTATGATAGTTTACATAAACTGGCAATGCACAGAAGATTGCACAAAGACAAGACTATTCCATGTGAAATATGTGGAAAAATGTTTAGGCATAATTACTCTATGCAAAATCATAAAAAGATTCAACACTTAAATGAAAGAACCTATTTTAATTGTGAATTTTGCAGTAATAAATATCAAAATAAAGCTGTGCTAAAACTACATGTAGATAATATTCATCTTAACAAAAAAAAATTCTACTGTACGAAATGTCCACAGGGATTTAATCAGCGATCTAAACTTGAAAACCATGACAAAATTGTACATGAACAACTTCTTTTTACGTGCAACCATTGTAATAAAAGTTTCAAAGACGAAGCCTACTTTCAGTCTCATATTAAAACTCACGATCCTGATTACATACACGCTGGATTTCAATGTCCAGTATGCTCAAAAGTTTTCAAATTTCGTCAGTCATTTCATGAACATACGAAGAGCCACACGGGAAAGAACAGAAATGTATGTGATATTTGTGGAAAAGTTGTGACATCAAAAGGCAGTTTAAGACATCATATAAGAACCCATACAGGAGAGAAGCCCTTCCAATGTAATTATTGCGAGAAGCGGTTTACAAATCAGAAGCTTCTAAGAATGCATGAACGGATACATACCAAAGAAAAACCGTATAAATGTAACGTCTGTGATAAAGGTTTTAGTCAAAAGGCTAGCTTGAATGTACATATGAGAACCCATACTGGAGAAAAACCATATAACTGTTCCTTTTGTTCAAAGAAGTTTACTACAAATACTTTATTAAAGAATCATCATTGTAAAGGACCCGCAAAATTTGAATAATGTGAATGGCGCTTTGCCAAATGATTTTGTTTAATAAAATGTGTTTGAAAGTCTTGTGATGCTTCATTCTAGACCTATTATAATTGAAAAAATTAAAATATGTTTCTGTAAAAAATCCGATTTTAATACGCGGCTTTTTCGAAAAATATAAACATCACATACCTGATAAGGTGAACGACATCGTACACTAAAATGCAATTAATACAGAGTTATTCAGCCCCTCCCCCTTCATTTTTATTATTATTGAAGATAAAAAAAAATCCTATGAATCCAATTAAAAATCTTGCATAGGTCACGTGATATAACAATGAAGATTGTTTTCTAAATGGAAAACCCTGTATATTTTTGCGTATTGTTTTAGATCTTTTTCCGTAATTTCAAATATGTAAGGGTTGATAGGTTTACCAGTAATATTTTTTGACATATCGGACATAATGTGAACGATCCATGCTAACGTGTCTGAGGGACTTTTTGTTGCCCTCCCTAAAATGTATATTAATGTGTTGGCCTGAAGGGTTCGATGCGACTGATTCAGACGAAAAATACAAAATTTATACTGTTTGTTTTGCTTAACTGCTGGTACTGAATGGTATCAATTTGACGTCGTGACACTATCTTACATCTAACACTGTAAATAACTAACACTCTCTTGATTAACCTGAAAGGGAAATTTGAAACACAAAAAAGACGATTTACGATTTATAGTTCAAAAAATATATTATATAAATTTCAAGATATGTGTATATGGTTAACAAATTTTGGTCCATATACCACACATGGTGAGGAACAGAACGACTCAGACAATGTCTCCAGTTGCCATTCAATGTTTTAGTTTTTAGCAAACGACTGATACAAAAAAATTCAATGTAAAAATTTAGTATTTATGAATATGTGGGCTTTTGCTTGCCTACCTATTTACGTATTTTAAATTTCACAGTAATAATTTCGGGTGCTCGTTCTAGAGCTTAAAAATGCTCGAATGGCAACAATTCAGAATTATCATATTACTTATATATTCATACATTCAGGCAAGGCGGGTCCCATGTACACGTGAGTATATGGTAATAAAACTTTTTTACCACCGAATTACTAAGGAACCGGTTAAGGGCAATGAAAGTTGCTAAAATGTTGGTGGCCGGCGCGACATTACACTTCGTGCAGCTACATTCATGTTAGTTTCTAAAATTACACTCCACTGAGCGATAATTTTATTTTTGCAAAAAAAACGTTCCGATGAATGAATCTTTCTAATACGTCCAAAAACCATCCTCCGTCGGATTTCGTTGTAGTTTCGGAAAATTTCTCGAGGGTCTGGCGTGTTCTTTGTTCTTTGACAACCTATGGGAACATTCTCATATCATATCAACTTTACGTGCAGAACCTTCGGGACGACTTTACGGGGTCGTTTCAAAATTAATTTATTTATTCAGACAATTATCGTCAATAACTTCAAAAATCAAATCGATTCAAACTTCGTTAATACATCAAACCATTCCTCATCTTAAGGCCAAAACAGTAATATAATTTTCATTTCCGATGCAATATTGCGCAATCGTGCCGAGAGGAATGTCGGAAGACCTTTCCAGACCTGTGTGAACTTAAGTCCCCGACGAAACGTATAAAAGGTCGAGCTCAGCACTCTCAAAGGAAGTAGGAGGTAAAAGAGTCCAATTCGATACGTGCGCCGCGAACATTATCTCTATAACCGTGCCACTGCAGCTGCTTCCTTGGCTGTACCAAGTAAAAAGGCTCAAAACTCTTTTGCCATCGCGCATTTAACAAAAAGTACGAACAGTCTACCGCGCTCGTTCAACGTATCAACTTCTGTTTTTAGCGACTTAACCTACCATTACTCAGTCCGCCGCGACCATTTAACCACGAAATCCTAACTAGTAACGCCTATTAGATGCAAAAAAGTGCTTGCTAAAATCCAATCGTAAACTAAAGAAACAAAACTTTCCGTTTTGTAAATATTTTAAATAGAGCGTTAATATACTAGCTTTTAGAAAAAGTGACTTTCATTCCATTGGCACTCGCCTACATCTAGGAACACCTACCCCAGCAGAGACTCCTTCTCTGAATATCTTATAAATAAAGAATTCTCAACCTAAGGACATCTTACCTATCAGGACTAATTTCCCTGAATATAAAGTAGGAATCATCAGGGACTCATGTTCTGTCCAAAATCTAAAAATAATATCTATAATCTAAGTGACTACGCCGAAGCTAGTCACAAACAAACATTCTCTACACAAAACAAATCCCTGGTCTCTCTCACGAACCCGATCCATAAGAACAATGCCCTGAGATACAACGCAGCTCAACACTGGTGCTTCTGCAAACCCCTGGGGTCGGTACTGACGCCAGCATACCTATCTAAGGAATTCGTATCGAGCTCCTGACGACGCCCGTCAGTTCAGTTGATAACCTCATGTCGTAATAAATAAACATTATTTTCTATATACTATCTAAGAATCTCATTCAACCATTTAAAAGTTCGTGTAAAGTCTAGTAAACTTTAACTTAGCGGGTGTATGACCTGACACTACACGCACGATTTCATTTCTCTTGCACACAAAGTTAAAGCAACATTCCAAATACATTGTTCACGTATGTCTATCAAGCTTCTCATTTAACGGAAGCGACGGAAATATAAAATATACACTGAATAGAGAGAGCCAAACAATATGTCCTTCCATTAGTTCAACTATTCGTAAACTCGCCAATCGTTATTATGAACTATTATTTATTTGGGTTAATAGTCTTCTCATATTGGAATTAAATTCATCTTTATATGAATTATTTAAGTTATTTTCAGTGTTAAATTGTGGATATTGATCCGACAAACGTACGTTGTCAAACCACTAAACATATTACAATTTTCTAGTGCTTACTTACATATTACACGTTTCGTAGCAGAATTGTTATCCTCGTGTAGCTCAGTGTATAAAGATATTCGAATTAGCAATGGAATACATCCGAATTCAAATTTTTCTTTTATTATTCCGCGCGAATTAATCTCTAAGCAAATAAAATCGACTTTCGGACGTTCAGTGGCTTGGTTATGTATCCGATTGCCAGACGAATATCCACAGCCCTTTATTTTTTAATTTCCGGTACGTAGTACACAAAAAAAAGTATTATGATCGTGCAGGAAGTCGATTTTGAATTTTTGGTGAATTTACACGATTCCAGGTCCTCTGAAGCCAAAAAAGCGCGTCGAATAAAGTATTCGAGTGTATAATGTTTACTGTCTGTGAAAATGGTTTATTTCCAGTGTTGTTGTTGTGTGAGTACATCACTATCATAAACAGAATAATTGGATATGCTTGCTATCCATCCTTCCTTCCGAGAATAGGTATTGTGCAATCAGATCTCTGTGAATACTGTAATATTGAGGGAATTTGGAACACATATTTTTTAGTTGTGGGAAAAACTAGTACAACATTCTATAAATTACAGTACACCAGCTCCTTTTAATTTACCATATCTATTGTCCCTTAACAGAAGTGAAATATTTTCATGTATTTTTGAATTTATCAAAACTACAAATTTAAAGCTTTAAACCTTCTTCTCCCCATAATTTGTGTATGTGTGGATATATACAATATGAGCAAATATTTTCTGAATAGCTAGATGGCGATATCTTTGCTTTTATCCTTAATGTTAATTTTCCCTATCCCGTGGCCCAGTACTGTGCTATGTGTAGCGTACTTACGAATGTGGGGACTAGCCACATAATTAAAATAATCTTCCAAGATAAAAATAATTTTAATTGGATTATAAAAGTAAACATTTAACAGTAGTAAAGTTTTTAAGTAATTGTCATGTTATTTAAAATCTCTTGTTATTATATTTTTGTTTTTTCTAAAAGCTCCTTTCAATTGTTTTCCGGATGTAGATGTAGTTTCCGGACGTAGCTGTAGACGTAAGTACGCTACATATGCCCCTCTGCCAAACGAAAGGTCACACCAAACAATCAATTTCAAAGAGGACGCGTTTAGGCGAAACCGGAACCATGTGATCTATCACGTCGGGGGTCACCAGTTTATGTGGGGACTAGCCAAAATACTCTTCCAAGATAAAAAATAATTTTTATTGGATTATAAAAATAAACATTTAACAGTAGGAAAATTTTTAAGTAATTGTCATGTTATTTTAAAATCTCTTGTTGTTATTATATGTTTTTGTTTAAAAAAAAACTCCTTTCAATTGTTTTCCAGATGTAGATGTAGTTTTCCGGATGTAGATGTAGATGTAAGTACGCTACACTATGTCTATTATTCTAAAATGCCTGGATGGATCCCGGTAGTTATCCTCAAATTCTCCTACATCCACGTCCCATTCGTTCTTTTTTAACTGATGCTAGTTTAGGGCTATTATTATGTTTTCCGTAGTTTTGTAAACAGGGGCTGGCTGTATAGAGCGATTCCTAAAGCCATTTTCAAGGAAAGGAAAAAAATGTGCCCATGTCCCCGCGGTTCTTGCTGGACTATAATAATATTAGTTTTCGAACAATATTACTTTTCGATTATTTTTTTCTAAAATTAATATTGTTATTGACTGTGGGCAATTCATTTTCTGTTATCAGTTTCATTTGTGCCCATTTGTTATCAGAATTAGACTAAACAATGAAGTTAGTAAATTAATACTACTTGATATTTTATGACAACACCTTTAATATCTTTATAATTATTTAGCAACTGCATCACAGTTATCATTCATGAACTGTTTGAGAACCACTGGCACTTCTGACCCTTCCAATACATATTAGTTCAGGTGGCGAAGCGACGTTGGGATGCGCCAAGTTAAAGTTTACTAGACTTTACAATTTTTTTCATTCCCATCAGAATAGATCAACAGTATGCACAAATAACAATAGGTGACTTTTCTGTTGATATTAAATATTAGATATTGAGTGTATGAAAGTTTTACTATAATTTTTTTGAGATTATTATTGATCAGAATTAGATCAGCATTGTATGTAGACAGTTTTCACATTAGATTTTGAATGAATGATATGTATCTGCTAGAAATCTAAAAAAAGAATTTTTCAATAATTGTTACAGCAGAATAAAAGATAGAATAATTCCTGGATTCATGGATAAAATAAGATTTATTGCGGGAGCGTTGCTAAAAACCGATTTATAATATATGATGACATTTTGCATTATATGTTACTAATTTCTCAATGGTTTAGAGAATGTTTTATAGTTGATCAGAAACATTAACATGCATATTTTTCTATATATTTAGAAAAAGTATAAAAATATGTGTACCAGCGGACATGGGTTTGCAGTACCTTTTAAAGTACTTGTATAGTCATCCCAATTTTGAAACCAGTTTGAATCAATTACGAACAAAATTTTACGTAAAATCTGTGAAATTACCTTACGGACGTTGCCAGCCAAAGAAGATGCTTTTTTCATCCAGCATACAAAGCAAATTGCCCACGCACTGTTTCTGTGAAAAAATGACCCTGACGTGTTCCTTATTGTCCATTATTGAATATTCGCAGCTAGGGCTGGCAAGAAATACACAAGAACTTTGCCTTATTCGTGAAACATCTGAAATCGAATTGAAACAATAAGTGTAACAACTTGTAAACGTAAAAGTAATAAGTGCAATCTTAGGTGTTTAAGAAGGTAAAGTTTAATTACATAATAAGCTATATATGCATGGGAAATTGCAAATTTGAATTTTGACTTTGAATAAGATATATTTTGAAAAATCTATACTCGTAATTGAATTCGAAAACTAGAATTTTTTTTCGCAATGATTCTACACACAAAAGTTTTTATTTGTTATTTTGGTAGATGCCTTACATCGGTTTCAGTCATGTTAAAATATTTTTAAATTGTATTTGAAAATTAATTTATTTTTTTGTTTTATAGATCTTTCAAAGTGATATCGAATGGATCAGAAAAAAACTTCGAATGTTTAAAATGTCACAAAATATATACCACTTTGCCCAAAATACAACGGCATTTCATATTCCACGAAGAAAAAAGATTCTGCTGTGATATATGTGGATATAAATTTGTATATAGGAGTCAAGTACGCAGACACAAAAAACAGGTACATTGTGAAGATAATAAATACGAATGTGATATCTGCAGCAAGTCATTTAAAAATTTTAGCTACTTGAAAGATCACTTTAGAAAAGTTCACAGTAATGATAGGAAATATGTTTGTGATAAGTGCGACAAAAGCTACTACAACATGAATTTGTTGAAAATACATGAGCAAACTGACCACCAAGGAGTTCGGTTTAATTGTGAACATTGCAATAAACAATTTAAGTCCCTTTGTTATTATAGAGCCCACATTAAATCTCATGATCCAAATTTCAAGAAACCGACTTACCCGTGTTCCATATGTTTGAAAGTGTATGATCATAAAAAGTCGTTAATTAGTCATCTAAGTCATCATGAAGGTGAAGTGAATAACATGTTGTGTGATACATGTGGAAAGGTTATTACTACAAAGAGTAGTCTACAAGATCACATGAGAATACATCTAGGGGAAAAGCCTTATAAGTGTAATATTTGCGAAAAATGTTTTACAACCGCTCAGCTATTGAGGATTCATAACGTGACACACACTAAGCAGACACCGTTTACCTGCAAAATATGCAATAAAAGTTTTTCACAAAAATCGAGCTTGAACATACATATGCGCTATCATACAGGGGAAAGACCATACAGTTGTTTGGCATGTTCAAAGACATTTGTCACAAAAACAGTTTTGAAAAACCATAAATGTAAATAAATTGACAGTTCTGTATTATATGTTTTGATTCCAGGGCTGCTGCCTAAGTTGATATTCAAAACCCTTACACTTTTTAAACTAGTTGGGAATTAAGATTTTAATAAATAATTTAAATGTAAATCGGTTTTTTATTTCTTCTCTTCTTTAACATTGTATGTTCTGCATCATATTGAAGGTATGATGTTACATTATTTTAATTCGTACCATTAATTAAATCGGTATCGTAAATCTATGTGGCTTTAATATTTTAGGGATCGTTAGCTCTATGCTCACTTTTTTATTGCGATAAGGTAATAAATAAATTATTGAATGATTTATTTATTTACTTATTTGACAACTGATTGCCCAATAGAGGCTTGCGCCTCCACAGGGCTACACAGTTTAGCAATCACAAAAGAAACATCGCATCTAGCAAATCACCAAAGGGATATTTTTTTAAATATGAATACAATACATATAGTGAGGGAAGTAAAAGCCCCACCCTCAGCTGATGCGTGGCTGGTTATCGTCAGTAGCCGGTCGCAAGGGAACCCGCGAGACCGGACCCCCTCTCCCACTCTCTTTATTAGAAATCAACTCTTAACAATTACAAACATACTTATAAACATAAAATATAAGAGGTTTGCTCTCACTGCAGCAAGCAAATTGCTTTAAGGTTTTAAGGATAAAGTCTAAGATTGTGGTATCTGTTAAGTCGTGGAGGAGGATGATGGGGGAGAGAATTATTAACATAATTGCTTAAGAGCATCTTTTTGTCGCATGTTACCGTGAGGTATAGTCTAGTTGACATTCATATATAAGTTGTAAAGGATAGAATTAAGAGCTGAGCTTTGGGGATATCGAATAGATGCGAGTGAGTGGAAAGCCATCATGATTAACTACCGTTCGAAAATAACGTCTATATGTATAGGACTATCATTCTTATGGAAACGCCGGAAAACGCGCGATACGTAACATAAAATAGCTCAGGATCCCAAACTTTTTTGAAGGATTTCTCAAAATCTAAGGCGGCAAATACTATGAGTGGAACCTCGATTAAGGTCAGTGGTGGTTATTTCGGCGACTCAGGTGGCTGCTGCCGAAACTAAATTAAAAATTATTTAGTGTGCCCGCCGAATCCATGTGCTACTGAACATGACTAAGGAGGAGGAATCATTTCTAATCAATGACTTTGATAAGAGATGATTGGAGACTGATTGGTCGATATCGATGCTTTTTAGGCTTGATGATTGCGTTATTAAAGTATAGTAAGGAATATCTATATGACAAAGAGAAGACGTTTAATAGCTAAAGAAGAGGTATTATCGTGACTAGAAGCTTTTCGTGGATGGAGTGATTTAACAGCAGCTCTAATGTTGGATAACGAATGGAATAGAGGTTTCACATCGACCGGGAGGGTGGTTTGATTTAGACATTTTAGATATTGTAGGATACGGTTAGTGTGTATTGTGAAATATTCAGAGAGTAATTGTAAGCAAGTGGTTAGATTATATAAGTAATAACGACTGTAAATCTTCATTAATTTTTGATCAAGCATCATCCACATCACTGATATTAACAGAAAAATGCAATTGAGTGTTCTCTGCGTAATAAGTGGTTTCACAGAAGTTTACGTATGGGTAAAAGTTGGCTGTATAAATTAGGCTGTAAATAATAGGGGCCCACAATGGATTCCTATCGTATTCCATCCACTCTTAACTCGTTACTTGTTTCTTTATACCTCTGTCAAATAAATTAAATATTGGAATGCCATGTCAATGTCAAGTTGTTTCTTTGAACAGCCATTTTTCAGATTCGCAATAACATTAATTTTCATTTCGTATAATCTATGTACCATACTGAGGATTTCGGATGAGAATGAAAAAAGTTGTGCACCATTTTTAAATGGTTTGAGATTCTTCCATAGTGGAAAGGAAATGTTTATTTATTAAGACATGAGGTAAGCGAGACTTGATACATAATTTTTTTATGTTTTCATATAACCAAACTAATAACATAGAGAAGAAGTCATAGACTAAATTTTGCTATTGGATATATATTTTTTTGTTTTTTATGTTAAACTGGTAACGATGATATTATGTCTGATTTTAATGACTTGATTGCTTATCATCTCATTAGTCATGAGGAAAACAATAAAGAATGTTGAAACGTCGCCTTTAAGAAAAAATAAGGTTTGCTTTTTTCTTTATTTTTTCTTTGTATCCAATTACCGACTAATGATCTACTTAAAGCCGCAAATTTCCTTGCGGACCATGCCACCTACAGAAGAGGCTTTAATCCAGCATGCACAACAAATTGCCCGCCCACTGTTTCTTTCACTGACATGTCCCTTAAATTATTGAATATTCGCGACTATGGCTGGCAAAAAATGCACAATAATTTTGTCTTGATCGTGAAACATTTGAAATCGAGTTCGAACAATTAAGTCATAACTTGTAAACGTAAAAGTAATAAGTGCAATCTTTGGTGTTTAAGAAGGTAAAGATTACTTACATAATAAGCTACATATGCATGGGAAATTGCAAATTTGAATTTTGACTTTGAATAATATATATTTTGATGTATCTATACTCTTAATTAAATTTGAAAGCGAGAATTTTGTTCCGCAATGCTTCTGCACACACGAGTTTTTATTTAACAAAATATATAAGCCAACACAAAGTGGATAAATTATTACAAAAATAATAAAAGTGTAGTAAAGTAAAAATATAGCTACTGCGACAGTCCAGTATTTCACTATTTCCTATGAAAGGAAATCGATTCATTGCCACCAATCAAGGTGCTTATATATATTGTGTTAAATATAACTTAGTCCGAGTTTGTCGCCAACTTGATTGCAATAAGTGGTCACCAGATAGGGCTATTCGCAAGTTGCGGACACTTCGTGTCTGTAATTTGATGACTATAGAAGGCCAGTGAAGTGATGTTGTGCAATTGCCTATGTCGCACTGATGAGAGCTAACAAGCTTGAAACTATTCTGCGGCTGGCGATGCACAACAGCACTGCACTGGAAATCTGCCTGCTGGGGGCTTATTGCAATCAGATTTTATTTTGCGTTTTCCAATTGAAGACGTAATATGTCGCAAGTTGTAGGACATTATTTTCAATTTATTTGGAAACCCACATTGTGCACCTTGATTGGTGGCAATGAATCGATTTCCTTTCATAGGAAATAGTGGAATACTGGACTGTCGTAGGTATATTTTTACTTTGCTACACTTTTTGTAAGTTTTTATTTCTTATTTTAGCAAATGCTTTATGTCGAATTCAGTCATGTTGAAATATTTTTAAATTGTGTTTAAAAATTAATTATTTTTTTTGTTTTATAGAAGTTTCAAAGTGATATCGAATGGATCAGAAAAAAACTTCGAATGTTTAAAATGTCACAAAATATACACGACTTTGCGGAGAATACAACGGCATTTCATATACCACGAAGAAAAAAGATTCTGTTGTGATATATGTGGATTTAAATTTGTATATAGGAGTCAAGTAGGCGTACACAAAAAAATGGTACATTGTGAAGATAACAAATGTGAATGTGATATTTGCGGCAAGTCATTTAAAAACTTGTGCTACTTGCAAATTCACTTTAAAAAAGTTCATAGTAATGATAGGAAATATGTTTGTGGTAAGTGTGACAAAAGTTACCACGACATGAGATTGTTGAAATTACATGATCAAACTGACCACCAAGGAGTTCGGTTTAATTGTGAACATTGCAATAAACAATTTAAGTCCCGTCGTTATTATAGAGCCCACATTAAATCTCATAATCCAAATTTCAAGAAACCGACTTACCCATGTTCCATATGTTTAAAAGTGTATGATCATAAAAAGTCGTTAATTAGTCATCTAAGTCATCATGAAGGTAAAGTGAATAATATGTTGTGTGATACATGTGGAAAGGTTATTACTACAAAGAGTAGTCTACAAGATCACATGAGAATACATCTAGGGGAAAAACCTTATAAGTGTAATATTTGCGCAAAATATTTTACAACAGCTCAACTATTGAGGATTCATAACGTGACACACACTAAGCAGAGACCGTTTACCTGCAAAATATGCAATAAAAGTTTTACACAAAAACCGAGCTTGAACATACATATGCGATATCATACAGGTGAAAGGCCATATAGTTGTTTAACGTGTTCAAAGAAATTTATCACGAAAACAGTTCTAAAAAACCATAAATGTAAATAGATTGGCAGTTCCGTATTATTAAACGTTTTGACTCCAGGCCTGCGCCTGATAAATGTTCAAACCCTCACACTTTTTATACTTGTTGGAACTTACATGGGAAGATTTTAATAAATAATTTAATCTGTAAATCCGTTTTTTAATTCTTCTCTTGCATGTTTTAAATCATATTAAAGGTATGATGTTTAATTATTTTAATTCGTACTATTCATTAAATTGTTTCGCAAATCTATGTGGTTTTAATCTGTTAGGGATCGTTAGCTTTATACTCACTATTTTTTATTGCGATAATGGTTATTTTTGTAACAAGTCATGTTTTTTGGGACGAATGGTACCTGTTTCGAGGCGAAGCTGAGTCCGGAATAGTTGACGAGCCCCAGAAAACTGATTTTAGTTACGTTTTTTTGTTAAAGGTCCCTAAAACATATTCAAATTCTTGATCAGACCAAATATTTGTCGAAAATAGTGTGCTTCGAATTTTAATTGCCACGCGACTATAGTAACCAGATTGTTTAATTGTTGTATTGAACCATTTTGCTTTATTTGCCTAAATGGTCCTCAAAAGTTGCCATAGCAACTTGTTAGGATTGAGTCCGGAAAGGACTATGAGTCCGTAAAATAGCTACTTTAGGGACCAAATACAAAAAATAAATTATTGTATGATATATTTACTTATTTGACAACTGATTGCCCAATAGAAGCGTGCGCCTCCAATTACAGAGCTACACTGTTTAATAACAAAAGAAACATCGTATCTAGAAAATTACCAAAGGGTCAATTTTTAAAATATGAATACAATACATATAGTGAGGGAAGTAAAGGTCTCACCCTCAGCTGATGCGAGGCTGGTTATCGTCAATACTCACTCGCGAAACACTTCCACTCTCTTCATTAGAAATCAACTCTTAACAATTACAAACATACTTATAAACATAAAATATAAGAGGTTCTCTGCAACTGCAGCAAGATTTACAGGATGAAGTCTAGGATGATTGTGGTACCTGTTAAGCCGTGAAGGAGGATGATGGGAGTGATTGTTATTAACATAATTGCTTAAGAGCATCTTTTTGCCGCATGTTGCCGTGAGATGGAGTGGAGTTGTCATTGGTATAAAAGTTGAAAAGGATAGGATCATGAGCTGAGCTTTGGGGATGTCGATAGATGCGAGCGAGTGGGAAGCTATTATGATTAACTACGGCTCGAAAGTAACGTTCATGTATATAGGACTATCATTCTTATGAGATGGGCTGGAAAATACCTGAAATGTAACTTATATATTAGCTCAGGTTGCTAAATTTTTTTGAATGATTTCTCGAAGTCTAAGGCGACAACCGTAGTAGAACCTCTATTAAGGTTAATGGTGGCAATTTCGGCGACTCTGGTGACCGTTGCGGAAACTAAATTGAACATTGCGCTGGTAGACACAATCCAAGAACTTACCAAAATTATGACAGTGCAAGAGAGCTGAAAAGATATGCGAATTATACTTCATTTAAATTAAAGTAGGTTTTTATAACTAGAATATGAGAATTCTTCGTCCCTCTCATATAAATATGTTCCTCATTCTGTTTTTGTATTTGATAATATTGGTAACTTAAAGTAAATAATAGTAGGGGGGTGTGTTTTTTTACTGTTAGTTAATGCGGCTCGTGCTGGACTATAATATTAGTTTTCGAACAATATTACTTTTCGATTATTATTTTTTATTTATTTTTTTTTAAATTAATATTGTTATTGATTGAATTGTGCTATTCATTTTTTGTTATCAGTTTCAAATGAAATGTACTCATTTGTTACCAGTATTAGACTAAACAGTGAAGTTAAAAAATTAATACTACTTAACATTTTATGACAACACCTTTAATATTTTTATAATTATTTAGCGACTGCATCACAATTATCATTCATGAACTGTTTGAGAACCACTGGAATTTTTGACACATCCAGTATATAGGGTGGGGCAATAGTGCGTCGGACCTTGATATCTCGAGTTCTACGATGGCTAGAAATTTTTTAAGAAATTGCAAGTAAACTAGATAAAAAAGTCTATAACTGGAAATTATTTTCGAACATGCAGCACGAGCCAAGACGAAATTACAGGGCCAAGTGCCTTTTTTTAAAATGGAATGCTATGTATGTCAGTACATTTTTTGAAGCCTCTTTCTAGGCTCTATTCATTCCTATATTAGCATTGAATATCTCCCAACCACTTGGATGTAATGAATTTTTTTGTTGAAATAATGCAATCTGCAGTTGGATATTAAAAAAATCACCACAGTCACAATTATGGGTTTTAAGAAAAACTTGTGTGAATACCAGTTACGAGACATCAAATTAACGTTTTCATTTTCATTTCCTAAAAGTGTACAAGGTGGTCAAAAATTATTTTTCAATTAAGAAAATTTTAAATTGAATTTTATCAATTTTTTCAAATGGAACACTGTATATTTTTCGACGATGTAATATAGAAATGAAAAACGAACAATTTTTGTAACTACTTCTCTAGAGTTAATTGTAACCAATTTCGTTTTATTGAGCAATAATTACAAAATTCAAAAATGAACTAAAAAAAAAGGTTTCTTCAAATAACTCAGTAGAAAAAATTATAATAAATGTTCCACATGTTGCCCATTTTGATTGACACACGCCTTTATGCGCTTTTGAAATGAGGTTCCCACTGTTCCTAAAACTGCCGGTGTGATAGATATAAAGGCAGTTATTATTCTTTCCTTCATATTTTGTGCTGTTGTTAGTGTGTCTCTATAAACAATTTCCTTCACGTATCCCCATAAAAAGAAATCCATTTTTGTAAGATCTGGGAATCTAGCAGGCCATTTAGTGGGTCCATTTCTTCCAATCCATCGATTAGGCTAGGTATTATTTAAGTAGTCTCTAACTGCATTTAAATAATGTGGTGGAGCACCATCTTGCTAAAACCACATCCTATTTCGAATTCTTTCAGGAAGATTTACCAATAATTGTGGCAGATAGTTTTACAAAAAATGGAGATAAATAGCTCTAGTCAATGTACCATCAAAGAAATGTAGTCCTATTACATGTTCTCCAATAATTCCTCCCCAAACGTTTATAGATCATCTGTGTTGGTTATTAACTTGCATAAAAAAGTGAGGATTTTCCGAAGCATAATAATGGAAATTGCGCCTATTAACAAATCCATTTTTATGAAAAGTTGCCTCATCACTGAATACATCAGTATTAAAGAAGTTGACATAATGTTGTATTTCACCTCTGACCCAATTAAAAAATTGTAGGCTCTTTTGAAAATCGTCATCAGATAATTCCTGGTGCATTTGAATATGATATGCATGCAACTTATTTGTTTTTAAGATTCGACTCACAGACCGTCTACTTATTCCTACTAATGAGCTCACCGTTGCCAGCAGCACAGAAAATTCATTTTCTTCGTTCACAACACTTTTTTATATTCGACATTTCCAGTTTCCAGAAATCTATCGGGAAGGTTTTGGAAGCGGCTAACATCAGGAATCTTTCTTTCAGGATAACGTTGGTGATAAATTCTATTGGCAAGTAAACAATTTCTGCCTGACTCGCCCAAAACAAAAGTCATAACTACAAGTTCCGATTTATTAAAATTCATATTGTAAAATTCCAAATATTTTTAATTCAATACAAATTGTAACGACCGATAAGTGTGATAAATGCTCCTTTTTTGTACACAACAATTTATACCAAACTGAGGTTTCATTGCTTGTCGAATAACGAAAACAGCAAGAAAATGTACAAAAAAACATTACAGTAAAGGTTAAATACTATTTACTCAGTTCAATGGATTGGAAGAAATGGATCCACTAAATGGCCTCATTTCAAACTTTCATAAAGACGTGTGTAAATCAAAATGGGTAACACGTCGAACACCTATTATAAATTTTTGTATGAATTATTTGAGGAAACCTCTTTTTTAAAATTTATTCTTGAATTTGACACTTATTTATTTATAAAACGAAAATGGTTGCAATTAGCCATAGGGAAGTACTTACAAAAATATTCGTTTTTCATTTCTACCTCACGTCGTCGAAAAATATACAGGGTGTTCCATTTGAAAAAAATAGGAAAATTCAATTTAAAATGTTCCTAATTGAAGAATAATTTTTGGCCACCCTGTACATTTTTAGGAAATGAAAATGATTCAGAAACATTAATTAGATGTCTCGTAACTGCTATTCACATAAGTTATTCTGAAAACCCATAATTGTGACTGTGGTGATTTTTTTTTAATATTCATCTGCAGATTGCATTATTTCAACAAAAAATTCATTACATCCAAGTGGTTGGGAGATATTCAGTGCTAATGAATGAATAGAACCTAGAAAAAGGTTTCAAAAAATGTACTGATATACATAGCATTCCATTAAAAAAAAGGCACTTGGTCCTGTAATTTCGTCTTGGCTCGCCCTGTATGTTCGAAAATAATTTCCAGTTCTAGATTTTTTTATCTAGTTTACCTGCAATTTTTTAAAAAAATTCTAGCTATCGTAGAACTCGAGATATCTAGGTCCGACGCACTATTGCCCCACCCTGTATATTAGGTCAGGAGGCAAAGCGACTTTGGGATCCGCCAAGTTAAAGTTTACTAGACTTTATAATTTATTTTCATTCTCATCAGCATAGATCAACAGTATGCACAAATAACAATAGATGACTTTTCTATTGATATTAAATGTTAGATATTGAGTGTATGAAAGTTTTACTATAATTTTTTTGAGATTATTATTGATCAGAATTAGATCAGCATTGTATGTAAACAATTTTCATATTAGATTTTGAATGAATGGTATTTGTCTGCTAGAAACCCAAAAATGTTTTTTTCATTAATTGCGACAACAGAATAGAAGATGTCTGATTTGAATAATTGCTGGATTGAAGGATAAAATAAAATAATTGATTTTGGGAGCTTGCTAGAAACCGATTTATATAATATTTTGCACCGTGTGTTACTAATTTCTCAATGGTTTACAGAATGTTTATAGTTATTTGAGCAGAAACATTAATATGCATATTTTTCTATACATTTAGAAAAAATACAAAAATATGTGTACCAGCGGACGTGTATGGGTTTGCAGTACCTTTTAAATTACTTGTATGGTGGTCCCAATTTTGAAACCAGTTTGAATCAATTACGAATAAATTTACGTAAAACTATAAAATTCCTTTGCGGACGTTTCTAGCTGCAGAACATGCTTTCATCCAACATGCAAAGCAAATTGCCTACGTACTGTTTCTGCGGAAAAGTGTCACTGACGATGTCCCTTAAATTACTGAGTATTCGCGACCATGGCTGGCAAAAAATGCACAATAATTTTGTCTTGTCGAATTGGAACAATTAAGTATCATAAGAACTTGTAAATGTAAAAGCAATAAGTGCAATCTTTGATGTTTAGAAAGGTAAATGTTACTTACATAATAAGCTGCATTTGCATGGGAAATTGCAAATTTGAATTCTGACTTTGAGTAATAGTTTATATTTTTTCCATTACTTTTGTTATTTACCTTTACGTTAGTCATATTTTTGAATATCTATTATGTAAGTATTCTGAAATAAACGGATTAAATTATATATGTGCATTTTTAACTTGCTAAAATTGTATGCAGGCATTCCAATATAATCGCAATTTAACTTGAACTTGAAACCAACTACATGTGATTAAATATGACCCATTTATAACTTAATGAATGGACAGTCAGATCACTAGAAAACATAACAATGTGCATTATGAAAGAATTCTTTAATAGACAAATTTGCAATCACTATAAGGAGACCAAATAAAAATACCTTGAAATTGATATTTCTTACCATGTAACAATGCACTATACATTTTGATATAAAAAACACTGTTTCTATAAAACTTATAGGGTGGAGCATTAAAATAACAAAAATTTACTATCGTTATATAGGGTGAACAAATAAAAATACAAATTTGAAATAAAAAACAATTTCTATAAAATTCTTTAATTTTATAGGGTGGCACATTAAAAATAACAATAACAATTTACATTGATGTATATTACAATACTATAACTTAAATAACTAGTGTTTGTAAGATTAAGGTAATATTCAAAAGCCATGAGAAGACTACCATACAACTAATTAAATCAGTTCTTGTTACATGTTTATTCTCCTCCTCCTTTTTAACTTGCAGCAATCCATCCTTGATCAATTTTGCATAAGAACAATCTTCTGAGTACTTTAAATGCTCTTTAATGGGAACGTCATCAATTTTCCATCTATAAATTTCAGCTCTACAATGGAAGCAGCGGACGACATCTTCATAACCCATGTAATAAAATCCTGCCAGAGCAAGGTCTACAGGGTTTACAACATCTTTCCAATTTTTAAAGGATAATAAACGTTCCTCAAAGTTTTTATATCCATTACTTGTTGGATAAATTGAAAAGTCGTCCAGGCACATTTTATTCGTATTTAAAACAAGGTGTACGGAGGTATTATCGTCACCATACACTGATCTGCAATTATATAAATTCACACCCACAACTATTATTACAAATTTAATTCCCCCCACTATTTTCAAATCAATAGACATGTCATTCTAATAATACATATTAGTATACCTTAAAAAGTCAGTCATATAGCATGTCCCTTTCTCTTTTGAATGATCCAGCCTATGGGAATTCTATGACATTCCCCCTTCCCAAGATAGGTGAGGCATCAATGGTGGGGAGATCTTTGGTGGTGGTGGGGGGGGGGGAATAGCAGTGGTGGGGGGAAATAGTAGTGGGGGGAAGAGTGGGGTCTGGGGTGGGGGAAAAATAGTAGTGGGGGTCTGGGGTGGGGGGATAATAATAGTGGTGAGAGGAGCTGTCACAGAAGTCCCATTTCTATACTACTTATACTCTTAATTAGATTTGAAAGCGAGAATTATCTTCTGCAATGATTCTGCACAGATAAGTTCTTATTTGTTATTTTGATGCATGCCTTACATCGGTTTGTCATTTTGAAATATTTTTTTGTATTTAAAAATTAATTTATTTTTGTTTTATAGATATTTCAAAGTGATACCGAATGGATCAGAAAAAAACTTCGAATGTTTAAAATGTCACAAAATATATACAACTTTGCGGAGAATACAACGGCATTTCATATACCACGAAGAAAAAAGATTCTGTTGTGATATATGTGGATTTAAATTTGTATATAAGAGTCAAGTAGGCGTACATAAAAAAATGGTACATTGTGAAGATAACAAATGTGAATGTGATATTTGCGGCAAGTCATTTAAAAACTTGAGCTACTTGAAACGTCACTTTAAAGAAGTTCATAGTAATGATAGGAAATATGTTTGTGATACGTGCGACAAAAGCTACCACGACATGAGCTTGTTGAAATTACATGATCAAACTGACCACCAAGGAGTTCGGTTTAATTGTGAACATTGCAATAAACAATTTAAGTCCCGTAGTTATTATAGAGCCCACATTAAATCTCATGATCCAAATTTCAAGAAACCGACTTACCCGTGTACCATATGTTTGAAAGTGTACGATCATAAAAAGTCGTTAATTGGTCATCTAAGTCATCATGAAGGTGAAGTGAATAACATGTTGTGTGATACATGTGGAAAGGTTATTACTACAAAGAGTAGTCTACAAGATCACATGAGAATACATCTAGGGGAAAAACCTTATAAGTGTAATATTTGTGAAAAATGTTTTACAACCGCCAAGCTATTGAGGATTCATTACATGACACACACTAAACAGAGACCGTTTACCTGCAAAATATGCAATAAAAGTTTTACACAAAAACCGAGCTTGAACATACATATGCGATATCATACAGGGGAAAGACCATACAGTTGTTTGGCGTGTTCAAAGAAATTTATCACAAAAACAGTTTTGAAAAACCATAAATGTAAATAGATTAACAGTTCTATATTATACGTTTTGACTCTAGGCCTGCTGCTAAGTAAATATGCAAATACTTCCACTTTTTAAACTTGTTGGGACTTAACGTATGCAGATTTTAATAAATAATTGAATCTGTAAATCGTGTTTTTTCATTTCTTCTCTTCTTTAACAAATTGCATGGTTTAACTCATATTAAAAGTATGATGTTTAATTATTTTAATTCGTACTATTAGTGGAGTATGGTAAACTGAAAATAGCGGAGAATAATAAAATCTTTCGTAGAGATTCCAAACTTTGGGTAGTTGTTAGTTGTCTTAAAAATAAGATATTCCTAGAATATCTACCTTCTGCTAGTGTCGGAACGTTGTTTTAAGCTCGAAAAAGGGGCAAATTTTCGATTTTAAATTTTTGTCGTATCCCTTACACTGTAAATTTAGCAACGAAAATGTGGTCCTTTTATTATCAATATTCAATTAATCTCCACTTAAACTTTCGTGATGTGTACCAGCGGACGTGTATGAGTTTGCAGTACCTTTTAAATTACTTGTATGGTCGTCCCAATTTTGAAACCAGTTTGAATCAATTACGAATAAATTTACGTAAAACTATAAAACTCCTTTGTGGACGTTTCTAGCTGCAGAACATGCTTTCATCCACCATGCAAAGCAAATTGCCTACGTACTGTGTCTGTGGAAAAGTGTCACTGACATGTCCCTTAAATTACTGAGTATTCGCGACTATGGCTGGCAAAAAATGCACAATAATTTTGTCTTGTCGAATTGGAGCAATTAAGTATCATAACAACTTGTAAATGTAAAAGTAATAAGAGCAATCTTTGATGTTTAGGAAGGTAAATGTTACTTACATAATAAGCTGCATATGCATGGGAAATTGTAAATTTGAATTTTGACTTTGAATAATGTATCTATTACTCTTAATTAGATTTGAAAGCGAGAATTATTTTCTGCAATGATTCTGCACAGATAAGTTCTTATTTGTTATTTTGATGCATGCCTTACATCGGTTTCGGTCATTTTGAAATATTTTTTTGTATTTAAAAATTAATTTATTTTTGTTTTATAGATATTTCAAAGTGATACCGAATGGATCAGAAAAAAACTTCGAATGTTTAAAATGTCACAAAATATATACAACTTTGCGGAGAATACAACGGCATTTCATATACCACGAAGAAAAAAGATTCTGTTGTGATATATGTGGATTTAAATTTGTATATAAGAGTCAAGTAGGCGTACATAAAAAAATGGTACATTGTGAAGATAACAAATGTGAATGTGATATTTGCGGCAAGTCATTTAAAAACTTGTGCTACTTGCAAATTCACTTTAAAAAAGTTCATAGTAATGATAGGAAATATGTTTGTGATAAGTGCGACAAAAGCTACCACGCCATGAGTATGTTGAAATTACATGAGCAAACTGACCACCAAGGAGTTCGGTTTAATTGTGAACATTGCAATAAACAATTTAAGTCCCGTAGTTATTATAGAACCCACATTAAATCTCATGATCCAAATTTCAAGAAACCGATTTACCCGTGTACCATATGTTTGAAAGTGTATGATCATAAAAGGTCGTTAATTGATCATCTAAGTCATCATGAAGGTGAAGTGAATAACATGTTGTGTGATACATGTGGAAAGGTTATTACTACAAAGAGTAGTCTACAAGATCACATGAGAATACATCTAGGGGAAAAACCTTATAAGTGTAATATTTGCGAAAAATGTTTTACAACCGCCCAGCTATTGAGGGTTCATAACGTGACACACACTAAGCAGAGACCGTTTACCTGCAAAATATGCAATAAAAGTTTTACACAAAAACCGAGCTTGAACATACATATGCGATATCATACAGGGGAAAGACCATACAGTTGTTTGGCGTGTTCAAAGAAATTTATCACAAAAACAGTTTTGAAATATCATAAATGTAAATAGATTAACAGTTCTATATTATACGTTTTGACTCTAGGCCTGCTGCTAATAGACCAGGGCCAAACCGTTTAAAATATCGTAATAGACGATAAATTCTTAGCAGTATACGAATGGTCGGAAAATGTAGTTAATGGTGTGAATAATTAAGAAAGAATCGTCCAGACTGAGTAAAAGTTCGGGAAGGGGGGTTGGGGTGGTAATATATACATTTTTAGGGGTTGGTACTGGTTTTTTGCGATTTGCGGCTAAACTATGCATCCTATCGAAAAATGTTGAATGTAAAAGTTGTAGATAATGAAAAAATCTAAAATTTTCTAATTGATCATTATTGACCATAACCTTAAAATTATCGAAAAAAATGCAAAAAACCGTTTTTTCGGTTTTTAATTTATAACTATCGCAAAAATGTTTATATTTTCATGAAAATTGGTGAAAATGTTCTCTTTTGTGTGTCAAACAAGCCCAAATTTTTTTAAAGCGAAATATTTAATTTTCGATGTTTTATGAAGAAAATAAAGAAAAAAGACATAATTTTCAATCGAAAAATTTGGTTAGCAAATTTTCGATTAATGAACTTTACTAGTGCTCATTTTTTCGTTGAAATCTCAAGTTTAATATAGAATTAAAATATAATATTGTTTATATACAAAAATATCGTTAAAAAAGCGAAAAACTGAAAAACTACTTTTTAAAAATCGAGTTTTCGGTGAAAATCATGAATTTCTTTTTCTTTATTGTAAATAAACGTTTACATTCATAAAAAGCGTTAATTCTCATACAATACTATGTTATACAAGTAATGTACATGTACCTAACTGAGGCGAGACTGTTACAATCGATCCATTACTATTATTTCAGAGAATTTCGCGAAATATCAGCAGCACAGATGATATGAAAAATTATTTACAGTACGAGCTTGCTCCATTTCCTGTGTCGTTGTTTACAGAGAATGGCTTCAGAAAAAATGTTAAGCCACATTTATGTACAGAATTTGCGAGCATCGATTCGTTACCAACTTCGAGCAATATTGTACACATTGCTGATGGCGGGTTTCTCTTACACAAAGTAATCTGGCAAAAAAACGATACAATTAATAAAACAACACAAATATTTACATTATGTACAAAACAACTACGCAAAAAATAGTTATATGAAGAAGATGCAGATTCCCTAATTATCAATACATCCCTTGAAGTAGCAAAAAACTCCGATAAAATATTGGTAGTTTTTGGTCAAGACATAGATCTTTTAGTTCTTTTAAATCAATTCAGTTCACATGAATTGAGTATCTATTTCCACAAAAAATATAAGACTTTGACGTGATAATTTGTAAATACTTACGAATCACAAGAAATAATTAACAAAATTTCTTAGTTCACAGGCTTTGTGTTTTTTGAATTTTTACCTATTTAATTGCAGTTTAAATAATGTTTTCGGGACTTTGAAAGCCGAGAATAGTTAGGTACATGTGCATTACTTGTATAACATAGTATTGTATGAGAATTAACGCTTTTTATGAATGTAAACGTTTATTTACAATAAAGAAAAAGAAATTCATGATTTTCACCGAAAACTCGATTTTTAAAAAGTAATTTTTCAATTTTTCGCTTTTTTAACGATATTTTTGTATATAAACAATATTATATTTTAATTCTATATTAAAGTTGAGATTTCAACGAAAAAAATGAGCACTAGTAAAGTTCATTAATCGAAAATTTGGTAACCAAATTGTTTGATTGAAAATTAGGTCTTTTTTCTTTATTGTCTTCATAAAACATCGAAAATTAAATATTTCGCTTTGAAAAAATTTGGGCTTGTTTGACACACAAAAGAGAACATTTTCACCAATTTTCATGAAAATATAAACATGTTTTCGATAGTTATAAATTAAAAACCGAAAAAACGGTTTTTTGCATTTTTCTCGATAATTTTGAGGTTATGGTCAATAATGATCAATTAGAAAGTTTTAGATTTTTTCATTATCTACAACTTTTACATTCAACATTTTTCGATAGGATGCATAGTTTAGCCGCAAATCGCAAAAAACGAGTACCAATCCCTAAAAATGTATATATTACCACCCCAACCCCCCTTCCCGAACTTTTACTCAGTCTGGACGATTTTTCCTTAATTATTTACACCATTAACTACATTTTCCGACCATTCGTATACTGCTAAGAATTTTTATTGCCTTAAACAGGATTGGCCCTAGTCTATAAGTAAATGTTCAAATGCTTCCACTTTTTAAACTTGTTGGGACTTAACGTACGAAGATTTTAATAAATAACTGAATCTGTAAATTGTGTTTTTTTATTTCTTCTCTTCTTTGACAATTGCATGGTTTAAATCATATTAAAAGTATGATGTTTAATTATTTTAATTCGTACTATTAGTGGAGTATGGTAAACTGAAAATAGCGGAGGGGTCCAAAAAAATTTTAAAATCGAAAATTGACCCAAAAGAGGGTTAATCTATCCCTTTTTCGAGTTTAAAACAACATTCCGACACTTGCAGAAAGTAGATATTCTAGGAATATGTTATTTTTAAGACAACTAAGAACTACCCAAAATTTGGAATCTCAACGAAAAATTGTATAACACTTCGATTACCGTACTCTACTATATTAGTTAAATCAGTATCGTAAATCTATGTGGCTTTTAGTCTTTTAGGGATCGTTAGCTCTATGCTCACTTCAAATTTAGGTGCGAATATACTTAAACAGTTTTCATAAGTTTCCAAGATGTCTAATACTTGTGTTTAGGAACTCAATAGGCAACGCCATCACATGCTAGTTTATTGTTCAATGTAAGTGAGACCCACAATTGCTCAGTGTTATTCAAAGGATGATAATCTATAACTACATTTAAATTTGGTTTTAACATAAATCCTCCCCCTCTTCCACCTTCCCTATTGTATTTTAAAAAATGCAGTTATTTTTATGCAGAAAATAATCATTACTTAACCAGGTTTAAACAATCAAAATCATGTCAGGATTACGTCGAACAATGTTCTCTTTGAAATTACAAATTTATTTAATAGTAGACGAGTATTACGTAGTACTATAGATAAATAATGTTATTGCATTCTTCTTCGTTATTTATGTAGTAAAAATTAGAAATATAAAACTACGGAAAAACATAAGGAGTGTTGATTAAAATTGAAGGTTGGTCGACACAATTCAAGAACTTACCTATAATCATGGCTGTACAAGAGATCTGAAAATATATACGAATTATACTCCATTTAAATCTGAGTAAGTTTTTATAACTGCAATATGAGAACTCATTTTTCGACTTTCTGACCTGTGCGCGCTTCAATTTCCAGCTGACACTGGGTAGCGGGTACGTGTTTCAAGTTGAGATCGACCAATTTGCAGAATTTTCATGTTCGTCGTTATGGCAAACTTGGAGTTATAATTAGTAGCTTAATTTGTCCTATCATAAATTTTAAATTATATTAGATGTAACAGATTTAAGATATTTATTATCAAATATTACAAACACCGAATATGAATTTTCACTGAATAATTTCAGTTGTTTGCAAAATTAGTTAATTTAAATTAAAAAATAGTATCAATCTTCATATCTTGTAGTTTTAAATTAACTAATTTTGCAAGCAACTGAAATTGTTGAGTGAAAATTCATATCACTACACCTGTCATAGTTCTACTTAGGTAGTCTTATGCTTTTTTTATCAATATATGTATTAAAAAAAAGTTATGGCCAAAAATATTTGCTTATCGGTTTTTTCTCTCTTGGATATGTCCACCATAAGTATTAAAAATCCGTCAAGTAATTAACTTGTGACATTTATGCTTAGTAGATAATTTACAGTAATTTTAGTAATGCTAAAATATATAAAATTACATGAATTAATAATTTTTTTGTTTTATAGATATTTCAAAGTGATATTCAATGGATCAGAGAAAAACTTCGAGTGTTTAAAATGTCATAAAATATTTGTAATGTTGCATAAATTAAAACGACATTCCAAATACCATAAAGAGAAAAAATTCGTCTGTGATATATGTGGAAGTAAATTTGTATACAAATATAAACTAGACTTTCATAAAAGTACGGTACATTGTAAAGATAAGAAATACGAATGTGACCTTTGCAACAAGACATTTCCAAATCTTACGTACTTGAAACGACACTTTGAAAAAGTTCACAATGATTATAGGAAATATGTTTGTGGCAAGTGTGGCAAAGGCTACTATAAGAAGGCATTTTTAAAATTACACGAACTAAAAGACCACGAAGGAGTTCGGTTTGGGTGTGAATATTGCAAGAAACAATTTAAATCCCGTTATAATTATAGAGACCACCTTAAAATTCACGATCCAAATTTTAAGAAGCCTACATACACATGTTCCATATGTTTAAAAGTATATGGTTATAGAAAGTCTTTAAAGAATCATCAGAAATATCACGAGGGTGATATTCCTAAAATGTTGTGTCAGGTATGTGGAAAGGTTGTTACTTCAAATAGTAGTCTACAAGATCACATGAGAATACATTTAGGCGAAAAACCTTTTAAGTGTGACAAATGTGAAAAATGTTTTACATCTTCGAATCTGTTGAGAACTCATTACAGAATTCATACTAAGGAAACTCCGTTTACTTGCAAAATTTGCAATAAAAGTTTTTCACAAAAAACAACCTTAAACGTGCATATGCGATATCATACGGGAGAAAGACCATACAGTTGTTTGGCGTGTTCAAAGAAATTTGTCACAAAAACATTTTTGAAAAACCATATTTGTAAGTAGGTTGGCAGTTGTTTTTATGGCTTACTGCCAGCGATGATTTAGGAATGTGCATTTTACAGTATTTTTTCTGACTCTCATAATATTAAACAATTTTTACAACTTTTACTAGTTTTCAAACTCGTTGGACAATACTAGAATATGCCTAATATTTTAATAAAAAATATCATGTGTTAATTGTTTTCTTTTCTCCTCCCTTTTAATGTTCAATAAAAATAATAATATTTATTGTCCAACAGACATTATAATGTCCATGAAATTAGGATACAACAGATCGATACACAATAATATAGCGTGAAGTATTATTAAAAAAGCAATACAAAAATACACTATAAACAATCAATAAATAATATAAAAGTAAATCGAGATCGGTCAAGACAAATTAAGATAAAATTCACATATGATATCATTCACATGTTAATATATCAGTTGACGACCGACATAGTGATATTCATTGGGGAATTTTTGTGTTGGTTTGTGCAAGGTAAATCACATCTGAAGGTAGGGGGATTTCTAGGACCCATTCTAGGAATATGAAACTGCAGCAAACTTACAACATAACAAGACCGTGTACAAGTTTGTATAATTGCATAACGTATGATACCTTAAGTCTAATGAACAAGGGCTTCAATTTAGATTCATTAACTAAATCAGCATAGTTATAGTTTACCTCTGAGTACCTTTTATATTTAATGAAATATATATATTTACAGAATTTTCGCTGAATTCTCTCTATCATCTGAATATGAACACTATATATAATATGAACTCCACACAATACTTCAATATTCCAAACAATTTCTCACAAATGCAATATATAAGATAGTCAATATTTGAAAAGTTTCTTGTGTTCCTCATAATAAAACCAAGCATTTACGATTACTAAAATACTCCGGATCAAAGATCACACCAAAGTTCTTTATTTGGTAAGACCTAGTTAGTATTCCATCACTTATCGTACATTCGTATGTGATGCACTTACGTTTTCTAGAGAAAGACATCATCTTACATTTACCAGTATTGAAGCTGAGTTTGCTAGCAACACACCAGTCGGCCAAGGCGTTAATGTCATTAAGGAGCTCTCGTGCCAGTCGTCTCACATCACCTTCAGACTGCAGTCTCGAGCTATTGGCTCTCGTCAGTGCAAGATAGGTATGTGACGACCGATACGAGGATCCCTTGACTATGTGGTACATTTCGATATCTTTAGGATACTGGCATGTAAAATAGTCAGCAGGCCCGAAAAATGAATAGCTTCTTTAAATAGGATCAATCTTTCGGCTGGTGTTTATTGCAATCAAAGTATTAGCATTTTGTTGGTAATACACAGTTATTACACTTAACGCTAAGCCTAAGCTCGATTACAACATACACTGGACCACTAGATACCTTTTTTGAATTTTCCAATTTTCACATCCGATTCGTAATCATCGACCCCAAAAACCCCCATTATATGAATTTTAGCCGATTTTGTTGGAAATTTTGCGAGTTATTGAATTGGGGTTGAAAAATGAGGGCTGCAACCTTTGAACCCGTTACATCTTAACGCAACACTAAAAATGTCCGTTTCTATTTTTTCCTCAAACAATGCGTATTTATTAACACCAAAAAATAGTAAACGGACATAAGGCGATAAGTCGAAAATGTTGGCTACGGGCTACCATACTATAACTACAAAAGACCATCGTATCTACCAAATCACCAAAGGGACAATTGTTAAAATATGTATACAATACATATAGTAAGGGAAGTAAAGTCCTCACCCTCAGCTGATGGGCGGCTGGTTATCATCAACACTCTCCCGCGAGACACTTCCACTCCCTCCATTAAAAATCAACGCTTAACAATTATAAACATACTTGTAAACATAAAATATAAGAGGTTTGCTGCAACTGCAGCAAGATTTAGAGGATGAAGTCGAAGATGATTGTGGTACCTAATAAGTGGTGGGAGTGAGAGTTATTAATATACTTAAGAGCATCTTTTTGTCGCATGTTGTCGTGAGATGGAGTGGAGTTGTCATGGGTATAAAAGTTGAAAAGAATAGTATCATGAGCTGAAACTAACGCCCATATATATAGCCAAAATCCAAAACCATGGCTGTGCAAGAGAGCTGAAACGATATGCAATTCGTATATCGTTAATTCATACTTCAATTAAATTAGAGTAGGTTTTTATTACTAGAATATGAGAATTATCCGCCCTTCTCATAAAAACATTTCCCTCATTATGTTTTTGTATTCGATAAGATTGGTAACTTAATGTTAAAGGATAGTAAAGATGTGTTTCTTTACTGTTAGTTAATGCGGTTCGTGCTTTACTATAATATTAGTTTTCGAACAATATTACTTTTCGATTACTATTTTTTAATTTTTTTCTAAAATTAATATTGTTATTGACTAAATTGCGCAATTCATTTTTTGCTATCAGTTTTATTTGTGCCCATTTGTTATCAGAATTACACTAAACAATGAAGTTAGTAAATTAATACTTCTTGACATTTTATGATAACACCTTTAATATTTTTATAATTATTTAGCGACTTCATCACAGTTATCATTCACGAACTGTTTGATAATCACTGGCACTTCTGACCCCTTCAATGCATATTAGTTTAGGCGGCGAAGCGACGCGACGTTGGAATCCGCCAAGTTAAAGTTTACTAGACTTTACAATTTTTTTTCATTCTCATCAGAATAGATCAACAGTATGCACAAATAACAATAGATGACTTTTCTGTTGATATTAAATATTAGATATTGAGTGTATGAAAGTTTTACTATAATTTTTTTGAGATTATTATTGATCAGAATTAGATTAGCATTGTATGTAGATAATTTTCATATTAGTTTTTGAATGATATCTTATATCTGCTAGAAATCTAAAAAAAGAATTTTTCAATAATTGTTACAGCAGAATAAAAGATGTCGCTTTTGAATAATTACTGGATTGATGGATAAAATAAAATTGATCTTGGGGACTTTGCTAGAAACCGATTTATAATATATGATGACGATTTTGCACTATATTGTTAAGCGTTTACAATCTCCAGTAAACACCCTGTATGTAGGTTCAATAATTACAACAAGAATCTTCACAAACCAATTGTTACGTGTTTACAGTCTCCAGTAAACACTCTGTACGTAGGTTCAGTAATTACAACAAGAATCTTCACAACCACTGATTTATTAATCACTTTACAATAATTAAATCCTTATACACATTAGTACACACTAATTACTAGTTCCATCTACTCTAGTCTCACTACTATAATTCACAACATATTACTGTTCTTATTCCATCTATTCACCTGCTTGTCTCCTATCAAACTGTTCCAGTGCGCCGATTCAGTCCTTATATATACCCGCGTTGAATGTAGTAGAACATTCCAGAATGTTCCAGCCTCGCGACTTTTCTAGCGCCGCTCTCGAATTTCCTATGATTTCAGTGGCGTAGTCGTACACATAACAATATGTTACTAATTTCTCAATGATTTAGATAATGTTCTATAGTTATTTGATCAGAAACATTAACACGCATTTTTTTCTATATATTTAGAAAAAGTATAAAAATATGTGTACCAGCGGACGTGTATGGGTTTGCAGTAACTTTTAAAGTACTTGTATGGTCGTCCCAATTTTGAAACCAGTTTAAATCAATTAGGAATAAATTTACGTAGAAACTGTAAAATTCCCTTGCGGACGTTGCCAGCTGCAGGATATGCTTTCATCTAACATGCAAAGCCTACGCATTGTTTCTGTGGAAAAGTGTCACTGACATGTCCCTTGAATTATTGAATATTCGCGATTATGGCTGGCAAAAAATGTACAATAATTTTGTCTTGATCTTAAAACATCTGAATTTGAATTGGAGCAATTAAGTGTCACAAGTAAGTGCATAAGTGCTTGGTGTTTAAGAAGGTAAAGGTTACTTCTATAATAAGCTACATATGCATGGGAAATTGCAAATTTGAATTTTGACTTTGAATACTATGTATCTATACTCTTAATTAAATTTGAAAGCGAGAATTTTCTTCTGCAATGATTCTGCACACTCAAGTTCTTATTTGCTATTTTGACACATGCTTTATATCAGTTTCGGTCATTTTGAAATATTTTCAAATTGTCTTTAAAAATTAATCATTTTTTTGTTTTATAGATATTTCAAAGTGATACCGAATGGATTAGAAAAAAACTTCGAATGTTTACAATGTCACAAAATATATACGACTTTGCGCAGAGTACAACGGCATTTCATATACCACGAAGAAAAAAGATTCTGTTGTGATATATGTGGATATAAATTTGTATATAGGAATCAAGTAGGCATGCACAAAAAAGTGGTACATTGTGAAGATAACAAATGTGAATGTGATATTTGCAGCAAGTCAAAAACTTGAGCTACTTAAAATATCACTTTAAAAAAGTTCATAGTAATGATAGGAAATATGTTTGTGATAAGTGCGACAAAAGCTACTACAACATGAGTTTGTTGAAAGTACATCAGCAAATTGACCACCAAGGAGTTCGGTTTAATTGTGAACATTGCAATAAACAATTTAAGACCCGTAGTTATTATAGAGCTCACATTAAATCTCATGATCCAAATTTCGCGAAACGGACTTACCCGTGTTCCATATGTTTGAAGCTATGATCATAAAAAATCCTTAATTATTCATCTAAGTCATCATGAAGGTTAAGTCAATAACATATTGTATGATACATGTGGAAAAGTTATTACTACAAAGAGTAGTCTATAAGATCACGTGAGGATACATCTAGGGGAAAAACCTTATAAGTGTAATAGTTGAGAAAAATGTTTTACAACCGCCAAGCTATTGAGGATTCATTACATGACACATACTAAGCAGACACCGTTTACTTGCAAACTATGCAATAAAAAAATTTCACGAAAACCGAGCTTGAACATACATATGCGATATCATGCAGGGGAAAGACCATACAGTTGTTTGGCGTGTTCAAAGAAATTTATAACAAAAACAGTTTTGAAAAACCTTAAATGTAAATAGATTAATAGTTCTGTATTATATGTTTTGACTCTAGGTCTGCTGCTAAATAAATGTTCAAATGCTTACACTTTTTAAACTTGTTGGGACTTACGTAGGAAGATTTTAATAAATAATTGAATCTGTAAATCCTGTTTTTTTATTTCTTCCTTTCTTTCACAATTGCATGTTTTAAATCATATTAAAAGTATGATGTTTAATTATTTTAATTCGTACTATTAGTGAAGTATGACAAACTGAAAATAGCGGATAATAATACAATTTATCGTATAGTAGTTGTTAGTTGTCTTAAAAATAAGATATTCCTAGAATATCTACCTCCTGCAAGTGTCGGAACGTTGTTTTAAACTCGAAAAAGGGGTAAATTAACCCTCTTTTGGGTCAATTTTCGATTTTACATTTTTGGACACCTTGCACTGTAAGTTAAGCAACCAAAATGTGATTCTTTTATTGTCAATGTTCAAGGAACCTCCACTTAAATTTTCGTGATGTTACGTTCAGCCTCCTTCTGTAATTGATATATATGTAGGTTTTTTTGACCAAAACTTGGGTAACTTGGGCAAATCCCCGAATCAGATGAAATTTTGGGCGAAGGTGGCTCATAATACCTACAAATAGCCTGCCACATCTCAAGTCAATAGCTCCATTAGTTTGGCTACAATGCCATTTTCTCGAAAATATAGATTTTTTATGTACTTTTGGGTGACATGACTCAAAAAGCCTTTAATATAAAAATTCGATGGATTTTTGACCATTTATGGTATACATGTACTTGCTCGCAGTTATTTCCATTGCACAAGGTACATATAAATATTTCTGTAGGTAAATATAACTCGCGTGTCCTATAAAACATCCAAAGTGCCATTAAAAAAAAGATATGCATTGTTATAAAAATATGATCCAAAATCTCATTCACATTTTGTTCAAATATAGGGATTTTTCTCAGTTACTGTTCATTTTTAAATGGATTTCTCCATGCATTTTCTGAGTGTGACACAACTTCTACGTTCTCACGGATGGGCAAATCTAAATTAATAAACATGTTTGCCAAGTATCCAGAGCTGATCCAGGATAATCTCTATAATGAGAGCGCATATGTCGAGAGTATAAAATCTTGTGGGCAGAGAATAATAGCCGCTCTTTATGGTTGTCCCATCAAAAATAAGAAAACATTAGGTTTACTAAGGTATGAGTGTTTCGGAAAACTGAGCAAAAAAAAAAATGTTGCAATTGATGTCAAGCTGTCCACTCTATCACCAATCGAAGGTGCGGCTGATTATCACAGCTTAAGAACATTTTATCAAATTCGTCGATAGTATTGTGAAAGAACTAAGGATGCAATTGATTTCGGCTGGTGTAAAATGGAAAATGGACTGTTGCCAAAAACTACAGACAAACCACTCGTTCCAGAAGATTTGTTAAAAATCATCGCCTGTGATTTTAAAGCTGGGTACGAGACGAAATCTTGTTCATGTAAAAAATTGGATTTGAAATGTTGCAGTTTATGCCGGAATATAACCTGCCAAAAACTCTGAAGAGGTCAGTGGGTCACCAATTGATGCACTTACTGATTACATGCCAGATGAGAACACAAGATTTATCGATGATGATGATTATAATTCCTACTTACTAGGTAAATGAGGACGACGAAGTGAACGATATGATGGGCGAAGCTGAGAGCGATGTATATTACTTTAGCGACAGTGAAACCGACAGAATTTTTAATGCTGTGACGGAGCACAGGAAAGCGACTGATACAAATAGCATCAAAGTCCGTAAAAAAAAAGAAATCAGCTTAAAACATTTTTACATGTAGATAAATCATCTAATATTTTCAATGTAAGTAAAATGGATTTTGTGTCTTTTACAATTTCTACCATTCTTCCGTTAACTCAGATTTCCTTTTGTGCATTTTTTCGAACATTTTCTAGATTATATTACATATACAAACATCTATATGTACCTTGTACAACGGAAAATCACTGTGCGTAAGTACATGTATACCGTAAATGGCCGCAAATGGATCGAATTTTTATACTAAAGATTTTTTGAGGTATCTCATCCAAAAATACATAAAAAAACGTACATTTTGACGGGGAGAAAATTGTCGTACGATAAACGGCCAAAAAGTTACAGCGTTTTAAAAATTTCATAAAATTTTCGAAAAAATGGCACTATAGCCAAATTAATATTTTAATAGATCTTTTGATTTGAAATGTGGCAGGCTATTTGTAAGTATTATGAGCCACCTTCACCCAAAAATTTCATCTGATTCGGGCAAGATTTGCCCAAGTTATCCCAAATTCAATTGTTTGTTTAAAAAACGTACATATACAGGGCGGGGCAACATCACGAGAAGTGGAGGTTCCTTGAACATTGACAATAAAAGGACCACATTTTCGATGCTTAATATATAGTGTAAGGGTTAAAAAAAAAAATTAAATCGAAAATTGATATTACTTTACTCCTTTTTCGGATTTAAAACAACGTTACACTTGCAGAAGGTAGATATTCTAAGAATATCTTATTTTTAAGACAACTAACAACTACCCAAAGTTTGAAACCTCTACGAAAAATTGTATAACTCTTCGATTACCTTATAGTTAAATCAGTATCGTAAATGTATGTGGCTGTTAATCTTTTAGGGATCGTTAGCTCTATGCTCACTTCAAATTTTGATGCGAATATACTTAAACAGTTTTCATAAGTTTCTAAGATGTTTAATAGTGGAGTAAAATTAGATTTTTAGAGAAAATTTTACATGGAGCAACGCGACTTAAAAAAAATAAGTTTGTTTTGGTGAAAAACTGAGTTTTCCGGTTGGAGTAGGTGGGGGAACCGTTTTCTTTTTTCACGAAAAATGGGTAATAAATTGATCATTTTTAAGGGTGGTTTTTCAGTTTTAATTATTTTGGGCCCTTTAATATGCTAGTTGAAAAACGAGCACAGGAGTCTTTTATTGCAGATGATCGAGGACCCTTCAGTTAAAATTTCGTGAAAATCGGTTCACCGCCTCCCACGATATGCATATAAATATACTGAAAAAACGTCAAAAATAGAATTACGGCTAACTTGGCCAAAATTAAACCGAGTTTGATGAAATTTCAGACGAAGCTAACCTATATAACTAAGAAATTTGCCAAATTTTAGCAAAAAATATCCACTAGTTTGGCCGCAATTCCATTTTTAGTCCAAATTTCACAAAATTTTTAAAACTTTCCCCAATTTGCCCAAATGGTCGAACTAAATTTTTATTTCACCAATATGAAAATAACTTTTTTTTTTAATTCAGCCAATTTTTTGTCATTTTTGGTATAACATGCGCGCGGCGATTTCCCGTCATTTTCGGTATTATACGTATGCGCACACAAGTATACGTGTAATTGTTCATTATAAAAATTTTAATATTAATAATAAAAAGTGATTGTGAGCACGTTTTAAATATTTAGATAAAAAAAACTCTTGAAGGTAGGATATATTTTTTTTTTCGAAAATTCACTTGATTTTTATTAAACTTTTTACATATATTGATTATTATTTTATTTTATTCATGATTTCTTTTTGTAACAGTTGTACTAGATGTGCTACTACAAGAAGTGTCTACTTCCGAATCGGTAACTGGAGTTTGGAATATCTCTTCACCCCCGTCATCGCTAAAATCGTATACATCTGAGATATTTTCTGAAGTACAAACATCTTCTTCATAATTATCATCTTCGAATTCTTCAATATCATAAATATAAGGACTAATTTCTAATTGCTCAGGCTCTTCATCAACCGCAGCTTCGTTAACAATATTATCTGCATTTTGACACAAAGTATTCCTTCCATTGTGACATAAATTGCTGCATGTGACGCCAACGGTTTGCATGAGCATCGTTTAGTTGTGCAACCGACCTTACAATCACAAGCAATTATATTGAGTAATTGATTAGGAAGAGGTATTTCAGAGAATATCTCAGATGTATACGACTTTAGCGATGACAAGGGTGAAGAAATATTCCAAACTCCAGTTACCGATTCGGAAGTAGACACTTCTTGTAGTAGCACATCTAGTTTCTGTTAGAAAAAGAAATCAACAATAAAATAAAATAATAATCAATATATGTAAAAAGTTTCATAAGAATCATGTGAATTTTCGAAAAAAAAAATTATATCTGACCTTCCAGAGTTTTTTTTATCTAAATATTTAAAACCTGACCACAAACACTTTTTATTATTAATGTCGAAATTTTTATAATCAATAATTACACGTATACTTGTGCGCGCATACGTATAATACTGAAAACTACGGGAAATCTCCGCGCTCGTGTATATACCAAAAATGACAAAAAATCGGCTAAATAAAAAAAAGTAATTTTTTAGTTACATCACGTGAAAGTACATAAGAATACCTTCATTTTTGTGAAAAAAATTTCGTTCGACCATTTTGGAAAATTGGGGATAGTTTTAAAAATTTTGTGGAATTTGGACTACAAATGGAATTGCAACCAAACTGTTGGATATTTTCCGCTAAAATTTGGCAGACTATTTCTTAGTTATATAGGTTAGTTTCATCTAATATTTCATCAAATTCGGTTTAATTTTGGCCAAGTTAGCCGTAATTCAATTTTTGACGTTTCTTCAGTATATTTATATACATGTCGTGGGAGGCGGTGAACCGATTTTCACGAAATTTGAACTGAAGGTTCCTTGATCATCTACAATAAAAGGGTCCTGTGCTCGTTTTTTAAGTACCATTTTAAAGGGTCTAAAATAAATTAAAATTGAAAAACCACCCTTAAATATACCCCTTTTATACTTCATTTAAATTAGAGTAGGTTTTTATATTTACAGTATGAGAATTTCCCGTTCATCTCATATAAATATTTTCGTCATTCTATTTTTGTTTTTGATAAGATTGGTAACTTAAGGTTAAAGTATAGGAGGGGTGTGTTTTTTTTTACTCTTAGTTAATGCATCAGTTATTAGTTGCATAAGTTAGTTTACTGCTCGGTCTATTTCTGCAGGGAATTACATTGGGGATTTTTAAAAGTATATTGGGTTAGCTAAGAGGTGAACGTCGACCAATCGTAGTCATTTTCCTTGAATATCTGATTTATGAGGAGCAGTCTATATTTGTGTAAAATTTTATGTGAACAGGCTAGTGATCGCTATTCTAATCCTTTTTCGCGCTTCAATCTCCAACCGACACTGGGTAACTGGTACGTGTTTCAAGTTGAGATCGACCAATTTGCAGAGTTTTCATGTTCGTCGTTATGGCAAACTTGGAGTTATAATTATTAGGTTAATTTGTTCTATTATAAATATTAAATTATATTAGATGTAGCAGATCTAAGACATTTATTACTAAATACACCGACAGTGCCGACTAGAAAATGAACTGACTCAAACAAAGATTGGGTAGGTGAGGTCTAGTTACTATTCGAAGATATACTTTGCGACTAGTGTTCCTATCCTATATGTAAATCCGCATCGTTTGTCAATGCTTGAATATATACCGATGCGTTTAAGGTGATTATAGCCAAGATAGAGAGAGAGAGAGAGAGGTCCGATAAGAAAATATTTATTATTGCGGGCTATAACTTTTTTTATGCATATCCACCATGGTTCACGAATGAAATTATTTGTTACATAAAATCTAAAGAAAGGAATTTAAAACTCTTTAAGAAAACGCACCTGGAGCAGTACCGTACGGATTATAGTTTTTTAAGGTCTAAAATAAAAAAAGACATTAAAGTAGCATATAATAATTACGTAAGGTCAGTTGAGAATAGTATTCAACAGAATGTTAATGAATTCTGGAACTTCGTACACAGTAAAAAAAGTAATAAAAATAATATACCCTCTGAAATGTTATATAATGGTAACGAAATTAGAGGAGGGGTAGCTATTGCACAAACATTTGCTAAACATTTTGAATCAGTCTATCAAATATCTGAAGAAACTGAATTTGTATACAATGATTTAATTAACGATCTTGACGTTTTGAATATTAGTAATATAACATAAGAGAGAATAATTAATGCTATAGATAAACTTAAACCTAAGAAATCAATGGGATCTGATAACATACCGAGTTATGTTATTAAAGGTTGCAAATACATATTAGGGGAACCCCTACAAATAATTTTTAATCTTTCATTAAAAAATAAGCAGTTCCCTAAAAAAATTAAAATCGCGCGTATTACTCCAGTATTTAAAACCGGTAATCGTCGAGACATTAATTAGCGTCCCATTGCGATTCTTTCAAATATATCTAAGGATGTGGCTATTTATACATACTGTCCAGGCAATTCACGCCGCACATGCGCGATGACGTTCAAACATATTGATATAGTAAGAATTATAAGGTTAACCATCAGCAGTCTGTGGTGTAATACTTAGTGTTCCCGATTCTCACACGTGAGGTCGACGGTTCGAATCCGCTTGCTACAGTTTTTTTTTTACCACATTTTGTTAACTAAAATACGTAATACGAATATTTCTTTAGGTTAGTTCGTTGGGTTAAATATGTTAATATTTTTTGATGTAGTATAGTTGTTTATGATAGATAATGTCCCTTGCCCTCGACGGCTATACTGTATGTATAAATAGCCAATTTCTTATACATACTGTATGTATAAATAGCCAATTGCGTATACATACTGTATGTATAAATAGCCAATTGCGTATACATACAGTATGTATAAATAGCCACATCCTATATCTAAGGTGTTTGAACTTGTGTTATATGACTACATTTATGCTCACGTAGAGAATAAATTCTCCAATTTTCAGCACGGCTTTAGGAAAAAAGGTCAACTAGTGGCAATCTAATATGTTTTGTTGACTTCATAACTAATGCCTTGGCGAATAATAGCCAAGTTGACGTTACCTATACAGATTGTGCCAAGGCATTTGACAAAGTCGATCATTATGTGGTGATAAATAAATTGAGACAATTTGCATTTTCCGATGGGTTGCTGCAATTTATTTTTTCATACTTATCCAATCGAGTTCAGTTTGTTAGGGTCAATAATTATGAATCAAATAATTATTTTGCAAATTCTGGCGTCCCTCAAGGGTCTCTTGGGACCCTTAATATTTTTATTGGTTATAAATGATATTATCTATTCCGTAAAAAATTGTAAAATGTTACTTTTTGCGGATGATTTAAAGGTGTACAAAACTATTCACAATGATGATGATTCTACATCAATGCAGCTTGATATTAATAATATATTCAAATGGTCAATAGATAACCGCTTACCTTTTAATACTCAAAAATGTAAAATCACAACTATAGACTTCCCGTATTCGATGGACAATTCATTTCTAGAAAAAGTGGAATTAAAGACCGATTTAGGCATCAAATTTGATTGTAAGTTATCATTTAATGAACATGTTCTCCATGTTGCTAATCTTGCTTACAAAAACCTTGGTTTTATAATATGCAATTCTAAATCTTTTAAAAATATGGGAACATTATTAACACTGTACTCAATTTTTGTTCGATCCAGGCTTGAATATTGTTCTATAATTTGGTGTCCTTTTTATACAAAATATATACAGGCTTTAGAGAATATACAACAAAAATTATTAAACACTCAAATTTCATTTTGAATGGGGTGTACGGTAGTAGCTCTGAGTATTTGCTTAATTTAACACGTTATAATCTAATGACACTTCATAGCAGGCGGGTTTATTATAGTATAGTTTATCTTTACAAGATAGTTAACAATTTATCTTACGACTCTGACACACTAGAAAAGATTATTATTGGTGTTCCTAATTTACAAACGAGGTTCAATAGGACATTCTATTTACCTCTATTAAGAAAGAATTATGTAATGAGATCACCTATCTACACTATGATGAGTAATTATAATAACTTTCAATAATATTGTGATATTTTTGGGGATGTATTCAATCATTTGCAAAGAAAATTAAAAATAGGTTGTACGAAGTTTCAAATAATATTGATATTTATCATTGAATCATGTGGATTGTACTCGTTGTACTATGCTAGGTGTAATATTTGATAGTGTTGAATATTTTTTTTTCTTCCTCTTTTTTGCTTCATTGTTCGCCTTGTTTTTCTTCTTTTTTTTGTACTCTATATGTATTTATGCTCATTATATGTGTATATATGTATGTATGCTTACACTGTACTTAAGTTGATTTAATTCTGTAGCACACATATGTTTAGTTTAATTTTTGAAGTTACTTATTCTTAGTTTAAATTTATTGTACCTAATCAACTGTCTGTAAATGGGATTTTCATCCTGTAGACATGTTTATCAAATAAATAAATAAATAAATATATTGGTAAAAAAAAGGATAAGACTACTTAAGTAGAACTATGAATTTTCACTGAATAATTTCAGTTGTTTACAAAATTAGTTAATTTAAATTACAAAATAGTACCAATCTTCATATCTTGGAGTTTTAAATTAACTAATTTTGCAAACAACTGAAATTATTGAGTGAAAATTCACATCACTGCACCTGTCATAATTCTACTTATTAGGTAGTCTTATTGGGTAGTCTTATACTTTTTTTATCAATGCATATATTTTTAAAAAAGTTATGGTCAAAAATAATAAATATTTGCTCTTTTGGATATGCCCACCTTTTAAACATTAAAATCCGTCTAGTAATTAACTTGTGACATTTATGCTTACTAGATAATTTGCAGTGATTTTAGTAATGCTAAAATATATAAAATAAGATGAATTAATAATTTTTTTGTTTTATAGATATTTCAAAGTGATATTCAATGGATCAGAGAAAAACTTCGAGTGTTTAAAATGTCATAAAATATTTGTAACGTGGCATAAATTAAAACGACATTCCGAATACCATAAAGAGAAAAAATTCGTCTGTGATATATGTGGAAGTAAATTTTTATACAAATATAAACTAGGCTTTCATAAAAGTATGGTACATTGTAAAGATAACAAATACGAATGTGACCTTTGCAACAAGACATTTCCAATTCTTACGTACTTGAAAGGACACTTTGAAAAAGTTCACAACAATGATAGGAAATATGTTTGTGGCAAGTGTGGCAAAGGCTACTATAAGAAGGCACTTTTAAAATTACACGAACTAAAAGACCACGAAGGAGTTCGGTTTGAGTGTGAATATTGCAAGAAACAATTTAAATCCCGTTACTATTATAGGGACCACCTTAAAATTCATGATCCAAACTTTAAGAAAACTACTTATCCATGTTCCGTATGTTCCAAAGTATACGATCATAGTCAGTCATTAAAGCTCCATCAGAAGTATCACAAAGGTGAAGTTCCTGAAATGCTGTGTCAGGTCTGTGGAAAAGTTGTTTGCTCAAATAGCAGTCTACGAGATCACATGAGAATACATCTAGGTGAAAAACCTTTTAAGTGCGACAAGTGTGAAAAATGTTTTACAACTTCCAAACTATTGAGAATTCATTATAGGATTCATACTAAGGAAACTCCGTTTACATGCGAGATTTGCAATAAAAGTTTTTCACAAAAACCAACTTTAAATGTTCATATGCGATATCATACAGGGGAAAGGCCATACAGTTGTTTAGCGTGTTCAAAGAAATTTGTCACGAAAACAGTTTTGAAAAATCATAAATGTAAATAAATTGAGAGTTCTGTCTCCAGGCCTGCTGCTCTAAGTAAATGTTCAAGCCCTGCAGTATTTAAATGTTAATAAATAATTTAACCTGTGTATCGTTTTTTTTTCCTCTTCTCTTTAACACTAAATGTTTTAAATTTTGATGTTAATATTTATTTTAACTCGTATTATTAATTAAACCGGTATCATAAAACTATCTGGCTTTAATCTGTTATAGTACGAGAGCTAGCAACGTCGCCAAAACGATGATTTTAAGAAGGCTAGTTTTTTTTATATCTCCTTTCTTGCACTACCTGGGTAGGCATGAGGGTGATCTGGCTGGCGGGAAAGGTTGCGTTTAACTGTGCGCTTAACATTTATACAGGTAAAAATTTTAATTTTTAAAGTAATGTTAGATACAATTCTTTTTTCATTGGTTTTTGTTAACTTTTAAGAACACAAATTTATTATTGCCAGACATTTTCGTCATTGGTAACACCCTACCAGATGGAATTTTATAATAATAATAAAATAATAAAGAATTTCAGTATTGCTAAAATTTTGATGTGCTGTTAATTTTGCTATAAAAATATTTAAAACCAATTTGCCAGACAATAATTCGATTGTATAAAAGGAGCCAGGCCGATTTAAGTCGGGGAGACTAGAGAGCAAGTGTGTTAGAAGAGTAGTCGATTATGCGTTGGTAGCGCGAGGGACAGGAAGTGACAGTTGATACGGCTGCGGCTGCTAGTTTTTAAAACGTCGTCCCTACAACCGCGTGTCTGTACCTAAATTTTTTTATTTTTACCTATATAAATGTTAGGCGCACAGGTAAACGTAACGTCGTCCGCCAGCCAGACTGCCCTCATACCTACCCAGATAGTGCAAGGAAGGGGTTATCAAAAAACTAGCCTTCTTAAAATTGGCAGCTCTTAGACTATTAGGGATCGTTAGCTCTGTGGTCAGTTTTTTACTGCGAGAAGGTAGTAAATTATTGTATGTTTCGATTTTTTTTGTAATGTCTGTAATCCCCCTAAAACTAATGTGGGGCTAAGGTCATCGATTAAAGCATTTACAGATTAATGCAGAAACAACACCAAAGATTATCACTTTGATATATTTATTCCTTATTTGCTAACAATTCTAAACTAACCCTTTGCAATCTTAATAGCCAACTGAGTAATCATTCTAATCTTAAACAGTTTCCTTTTTGAACCATCTGCATATGTTTATACATTATTATTTATGATAACGTTGACAAGGCACAATGGCTCCATCCTGACAGATGCTCATCCTCGACGAAGCAACTGGCTAAGGGTATGATCAGAAAAAATACTGGACGACATAGTAATGGTGGTCAGAGAGTACAAGCAACAGTGGTTCGGAGAGCATATTGTACGGAGTTCAGAGTAGTTCAGAGGTTATGTGCAGATATCAGATAATACGGAGGTCAAAGTAGTTCGGAGATTATAGTGTATCGTAGACCATAATCACACATTCGTGTATTCATGAATTTAAAGCATGCATGTCTGAGAAACTCAAGGCCTGACTTCCAAACCTATTTTGCGGAGATTATGATTTTATTATTTATTTATTTTGTTTATATCTGATTCAAAAGTGTTTTACGGAAATCATGGTGAAACTTTTTTAGATCAGAGCTTTGGGAATTATAAAGATTATTAAAATTAGATAATATCGAAGAACATTTTTATGCTTGTGGAGACCAGTACATGAGAGAATTGTTTCTACGGAGTTTCGTCGGTGTTTTCGGAGGACAAGTATTATGTCTGCAGAGAACAGTATGTGTTTTCGAAGATTATATATTATTTCTGCGGAGAGCAGTGTGCGTGTTCATTTCTGCCGAGTTCGGTATATATATATATTTTTTATTAAGGCTAGCAGTACCTCATATATTACAAATGAAATAGTCTGCTAAACATTTAGTAAAAGGAAAAGGTTAAGTAAGCAAATAAAACTCGTATATGTTCCAAACCCACAATATTTACAATTGCGTTGTAAGTGATACATAACAGCCAAAGCCTTTGTTACTTCTAAAATAATGTGTATAGGTATTATGTTTTAACAGTAACACATTAACGACTTATGACACATTGTTTATGCTATAGAAACAATGTTTTTAGCGTAGATACTTTCAACTGATAAGGGCTACGAAGGACGTTGTGTTGTAAATATTTGGTTTATAAAGACAAATACTTTTAAAAGTTTTGGCGTAATTTAGATACCACTCGCGAGCTCTGCCTCTTAATTTGACTGATAAAACTGAACGTGGTTGCCTCATCCCATGGCGTAAAATATACTTTTTCATCCACTAAGATCTGGTTTATCAATCCTCTAGTTACGAGTTAATCCTGCATTAATAAACCGTACCTATGTCTAACGACAGATTTAACGACACGAGTTCTTCTACGGGGTTGTAGTTTGGGATGTTTTCCCACATGAAACTAATACGCGATGAACACGTATAGTTGAAGGTAATAAGTTTCCGGCAAATAAAAAACGCAACAAAAACTTTACGACCTCATTAAAATACCATTACTCTTTGTGCCACCTCGACCACAAATCATCTCGCTTACCTTTATAGGTTTTTAATGTGCGTCGAATTATGTTGTAAAGTTCTTGTTGCGTTTTTTGAGTGCAGGGAAGTCCTTACTTGGACTATACCTGATGTTGTTTTAACTCTTTTAATTGACATCGTATACTAGTCAATTGTTGAGGTAAGGTAAGCGATGGGGTATAAGACGGTTGAGTGTGAGAGAGAGAGAGTGACACTTGGTAGATTCATGGCACAAAAATTTTAAAGATTCGTCGCACGTAAAGTTTGAATAACCTTTTTAGAAAGGAAATGCACTTCTGACATCAAATTGTGGGGCTTAAGGTCATTGACTAGAGCATTAGCAAGTTAATGCGGAAACAACACCAAGGATTATCACCTACTTGTTTTATTATAAATATTAAATTATAGTAGACGTAACAGATATAAGACATTTATTATTAAATATTACGAGCACCGACACTGTCGCCAAGGAACAAACTGATGTAAACGAAGATTGGGTAGGTGATGTCTAGCTACTCTTGGAATGTTTTGATACCAGAGATATACTTTGCGAGCAAGTTCTCCTGCGGAACAAAAAAGTAAATGCCCATTGTGAGTCAACGGCTCAACGTATACCGATGCTTAAACACCACAATCATTCAACTAGTAACTTGTGACATTTTTGCTTAGTAGATAATTTACAGTAACTTCAACAGCATATTAAAAAAAAATTAATTAATTAATTTTTTGTTTTATAGATATTTCAAAGTAATATTCAATGGATCAGAGAAAAACTTCGAATGTTTAAAATGTCGCAAAATATTTGTAAAGTGGCATAAATTAAAACGACATTCCCAATACCATAAAGAGAGAAAATTCGTTTGTGATATATGTGGATGGAAATTTGTATACAAATATGAAATAGACAAGCACAAAAATATGGTACATTGTAAAGACAATACATACGAATGTGACCTTTGCAGCAAGACATTTTCAAATCTGAAATACTTGAAGGCACACTTTGAAAAAGTTCACAGCACTAATAGGAAATACGCTTGTGGCAAGTGCGGCAAAAATTACTCCCACAAGTCATTTTTAAAATTGCACGAAGTAAGAGACCACGAGGGAGTTCGGTTTAAATGTGAATATTGCAAGAAACAATTTAAGTCCAGTTATTACTATAGAGACCATATTAAAATTCATGATCCAAGTTTTAAGAAGCCTACTTACACGTGTTCCATATGTTTGAAAGTATATGATTATAGAAAGTCTTTAAAGAATCATCAGAAATATCACGAAGGTAAAATTCCTAAAATGTTGTGTCAGGTCTGTGGAAAGGTTGTTACTTCAAATAGTAGTCTACTTGATCACATGAGAATACATTTAGGCGAAAAGCCTTTTAAGTGTGACAAATGTGAAAAATGTTTTACAACTTCGAATCTGTTGAGAACTCATTATAGGATTCATACTAAGGAAACTCCCTTTGCATGCAAAATTTGCAATAAAAGTTTTTCACAAAAAACAACCTTAAACGTACATATGCGATATCATACAGGAGAAAGACCATACAGTTGTTTGGCGTGTTCAAAGAAATTTGTCACAAAAACATTTTTGAAAAACCATAGTAGGTCAGCAGTCCTTTTTATGGCTTACTGCCAGCGATGACTTAGGAATGTGCACATTTTACAGTCTTTTTCTGATTCTTCTGATAATATTAAACAATTTTTATAACTTTTACTATTTTTCAAACTCGTTGGACAATATTAGAATATGCCTAATATTTTAATAAAAAATATCATCTGTTAATGGTTTTCTTTTCTCCTCCCCTTTAATATTGCATATTTTAATTAGAAATTAATTTTGAGGTTGTAGCTCCCATTTTACTGCATCCCCAATTCAATAACTCACAAAGTTTTCAACGAAATCGGCTAAAATTCATATTATGGGGGTTGGGTTTTTGGGGTAGCTGATGACGAATCTGAAGTGAAAAATTAGAAAATTTAAGAATTAATTCCTGATTTTCGCCGCTTCTATTGATTTTACTGAAAAATAAAGTAGAGTAAAATAGTGCTTAGAATGCCATTTTGCATAAGAATACACCATTTTGGTAACCACATTATTTCACACGTTTGCTTATCTCCCCTACACCTGACCTTTCTAATTTTTTTTATTATAGTTTGATAATATTGGACTAATAAAGTTGAAATAACCAAAAAATAATTAACCCTAATCGTTTCAACTCTTTACTGGGAGTGAACATGAGTGACCTCCCAAAAAATACGATTTTTTCTAAATTATTTCCACGTCCAGTGGAAGTATAGTAACGCAAAAAAAAATATATTTTTTTTGTTGTTGAAATAGGCTTAAAATGTCATGAAACGAGATTTTAAATTTGAGCGAAAAAAAATTCCAGTGTGTCGTTCTGTCTGTAACTTTTTTTGTGCGCACGTTTACTCTGGAACCGTTTATGATATTGACTTGAAATTTGGTACACTTATGTGTTGTAATGAGATCTGGAACTAGATTATAAGGGTGACAACCGGGAACTGGACGATTTCGAAATAAGTGTTACACAATGAATTTGCAAGATAATAAGGTTTTATTAACACCAGAATGAAGCTAGAATGAAGCTTACGCAATGCCATTTACGATGTGTATCAGGTATGGAAGATAATGGTGTCCATCACGTTGGATGCAGTTTTCGACCCTTTTCATGAAGTCGTCCATAACACGCTCTAACGTCGCTCGATCAGTAGTAATGATTTCCTGACGAATGGCATTCTTCAAGTCGTCCAAATTATGGGGCTTGTGAGCATATACACGACTCTTCAAATACCCCCACAGAAAAAAATCGCAAATTGACAGGCCTGGGGACCTTGTGGGCCACGGCACATCTCCATAACGTGAAATGAGTTTTCCTGGGAACATGTCGCGGACAACATTCATTGATGCGTTGGCAGTATGTGCCGTAGCACATCTTGCTGAAACCACACATTCCTTGTCTTTATCAGTTTTCTGCGTAGTTCTGGCATAAAAAATTTTGGATCATCTGAAAGTAGCGGTTAGAATTAACGGTGACCGTACGCCCGGGCCTCTTCAAAAAAATATGGACCAATAATGTAGGGCCAGTGGCACACCACACTGTGACTTTTTCAGAAGATGTTTTTCATGGATATGTCGTAAATTTTCAGGAGCCCAGTGCCTGAAGTTCTGTTATTAACTGCTCCATCTAAATGAAAATGAGCTTCGCCGCTCATTAGAAGCTGCAGACCTAAATTATTGTCTTCCAAAATCACTTGCATTCTTGTACCGAAATCCTCACGAGTTTCAAAATATCTTTCCTTTAATTTCTGAACAATCTATAGTTTGTAGGGGTGGAATTTTATACCCATATGCAAGGTTTTCCTGACCGATTCCCGATTTATGTTCAACTCAATTGTATGTTTTCGGGCGGACCGTGAGAACTGATGAGCACCTCTCTTACTTGCTCTATATTTTCAGAGGTTCTTACGGCACGTTGTGGACCTTGTGACTTTTTCACCTTCCACAAAATCGACCAAAAATGAAATAAAATGTTGAAAATTCCCTGACATGCTCAACCACAATACAGAAATTACACATAAACTTTACATACCTAAAAAAGGATTTTCACCCCTTTGGTAGCCAAAAAACATTTTTTTTCCAAACGAAATTGTGCGCTTTTCCACCCTTTAAACACGATTTGAATTATTTTTGTAGGGTGTATATCCAGTATTACTGATAATTTGATAAAAGTAGGCACTATTAATAATATTTTCATATTTTCTCCCATCAGTTTGTAGTAAAAATTTAGGAAAATTCGTATTTTTTGGGATGTCACTCTATGTTCACCCCAAGTAAAGGGCTGAAAGATTAGGGTTAATTTTTTTTTTTTTATTTCAACTGTATTAGTCCAATATTATTAAACTATAATAAAAACATTGCAAAAGGAAAGGGTCAGGCGAAGAGGGTTTTCCACGGGAGAGAAGCAATAATGCGGTTAACAAAATGGTGTATTCTTATGCAAAATGGTATTCTAAACTTTTTTTAATGTACATATTTTTCAGTAAAATCAATAGAAAATGCGTATCACACTATAATTTCTAGTTGTGTGCGATACGAGAGTTGGAAGAAGTTAGTTGAACCTTGAGACCAATAAACCAATGCGACTTGACATCGAGTTTATCTATTGTCTTTTGGAATTGGCGACTGTTTAGTATACATTTCTCTCAACTATTCGCATTTTGAAAAATAACTATGCCAATGTCAGTCTAATGGACTATCAAAATTCCCATGTTCATCAAAACGATGAGCTGTAACAAAGCTATTTTTCTGTCAGGATACTGTAGATTTTTCTTATAGTTAAACTTGTTTATTAGCTTATTTTCGTACCCATCCTGTATACTCCGTATTAGAAATGTTAGTTTAAGATGACATATTAATAATCCGGTAAATATTTCATTCTAGAAGCTGCCCTTTTAATCAAGCAATTTAATTTTTTGCTGCAATTATTTATCCGTGGGCGAATAAATCCGCGTCTTTTTTATAATAGAGAGAGGGAGAGAGATATCCGATGAGCAAATACTTATTATTTTTGGCCATAATTTTTTTTACATACATATATTGTTAAAAAAGTATAAGACTACCTAAATAGAACTACGACAGATGTAGTGATATGAAAATCAGTTAATTTAAAACTGCAAAATATGAAGATTGGCACTATTTTAAAATTTAAATGAACTAATTTTGCAAACAACTGAAATTATTGAGTGAAAATTCATATCTCTACACCTGTCACAGTTTTACTTACGTAGTCTTATACTTTTTTTTACCAAATATATGCATTAAGAAAAGAGTTATGGGCAAAAATAATAAGTATTTCCTTATTGGATCTCTCTCTCTCTCTCTCTCTTGGATATGTCCGTCTTAAGCAAACAAATCGAGCCGTCGTCGTCACCCTGCTGTCCTACCAGCACACCGTTCATTGCGCGACCACATTTCCCAAGTGGGGGCTCAGCGGAATTAAATGCAAAGTAATGACCAAAAACATTCAGTGTATCCGCTAACACTCGACCGAAGAAGGCCTATCTACCTGGTGGTAAGACTAAACCTGTTGGCCAAATATTCCGACTTGATGTTCCATTGTAATATACTGGTCTGATATAGCGTTTTAATGTTCCGAACTAATATTACGATTTAGTGTACAGTTTTGATATTCTGTTTTAATGCTTTTATAAATGATTTGCAGGAAACAATTACTCAGCGGGCAAATACCCCGACCTGCATTGAATTATACCTTACAAATCATTTGGCCAATGTCATTTGTCAATTCCCTGACCAGACATAGACCGGTTTCGAACTTATTAGTTCTCATCAGTATGCCATAGGTCGTGGAATAGACAAATGACAGTGGCCAACCTGCTAGTCTTATACAGACTAATGTAAATGGTGTAGTGGTGAGAGGTAAGTGAATCCTCTCATGTGGTCTAATGCTACTATACACCAGACATCATAGATGCCTCCATGATGTATAGCGACTTGCCATTTTGCAAGTACCGAGAGCGGTGACCTTCAGCCCTTGGTGGACTTAGTAGCGTATAGTAGCATTAGACCACACGAGAGGATTCACTTACCTCTCACCACTACACCATTTACATTAGTCTGTATAAGACTAGCAGGCTGGCCACTGTCATTTGTCTATTCCACGACCTATGGCATACTGATGAGAACTAATAAGTTCGAAACCGGTCTATGTCTGGTCAGGGAATTGACAAATGACATTGGCTACCAAATGATTTGTAAGGTATAATTCAATGCAGGGCGGGTATTTGCCCGCTGAGTAGTTGTTTCCTGCAAATCATTTATAAAAACAGTATATAGGTTAAGTCCACCAAGGGCTGAAGGTCACCGCTCTCGGTACTTGCAAAATAGCAAGTCGCTATACATCATGGAGGCATCTATGATGTCTGGTGTATAGTAGCATTAGACCACATGAGCGGATTCACTTACCTCTCACTACTACACCATTCTGTTTTAATTATTCTTTCCTGTTATTTGGGTTTTCTACTACATGTATTATCCTCTTCAAAAACAAATCATCGAATCTACAAAATAATTGAATTATTGGAAAAGAGTGTCTGCGCCTGTGACGTTTACCTCAAAGGAAGAGGTTATGTTTTACAAATAATATAAATCGGAATAAACACAGAAATAATGTATTTTGCCCACGTTTCGAAAAGTAGTATCTTTCCGTTTTCAAAGCTTTTTTTGGAAGAACACTTACTTGCTGTGTATGTCAAATACACAGCTTTAAGATTCGGGGATTTGTTTTTGAAGAGGATAATACATGTGGTAGAAAACCCAAATAACAAGAAATAATATTCGTAGAATGCCATAAATAACTTTCAGACTATATTCTGTTATAATATTTCAGTTGAGTATTCCGCTTATCTTAGAATTTTCTGCCTAGGATAATTTTATTTATTTGAAATTATACCGATTTAATATTCCGTCTTGGTAGAATAGTGTGATTTTTGACTCGTGGTAATAAAATTATATTTCCCGAGATGTGAGTTTCACTGCTGTATGTAAGAGTGTATTTTCACGTATTGACCATTACCGTGTTCTCCACTTGAGCTACTCAGCCTCGAGGTTTACGGGTAGTGTTGTTCCAACATTTAAAACTGGAACTGGTTCCCGAGCGTACCGTACCGTTTCCGAAGCTCGAGTTTCTCAACGTACCGTCTAACACGCTGAGAGGGTTCAGATGAATTACCGTTAGATTTAGAGCAGGGAATGTATGTCCAACAAGATGGCACTCCTTCCCATAATTCATAATAATAGGCCTCCAATGCCACCTGATTTTTTTCTTTGAGATAATTTAAGGAATATAGTCCACACAACCGCCGCGCCGTTACAACCCGTGAAAACCTGTAGCTACGGGTAAGACACTCAATTCATATAATTGACGAATATTCTTCGAAATACAGCTATGCGAGATCAGAATTGCGTTGACGTTAATGGACAGCATTTTGATCAGCTGTTGTAGTGTTTTGTGTTCCATTTTTGTATTCCAAAGTACCTTACATACGGTAAATAAACTGTATTTTCTTTTAGCTGTAATTTTTATTGTATTTATCGCTCATTTTAGTAACGTGTATGAATGAATTCCTTTTTAATAGTACAAATGGTGCCACGGTACTAATTTGACAAAATTGTGTTTTGTCTCAAAAATCATGTTTAGCAGGAACATTATTTGAAAAACTTGGCGTTTTCACTGACACAGTTGCTTTGTCAACTGGTGCAACGCTTACTACACTGCACAATAAATACAATATCGAAGTGCACTTACTGTGGCGTACTAGCACGTCTAGTCAGGTCCAGTTCTAGAACTGAAATGATACCCGGTATAGTTCAAGTAGGAAGAAACTGAGACATAAAAAACAACAAAAACTTTACGACCTCATTAAAATACCGGTACTTTTTTTTGTGTGCTGTTCGAAAATTGACTCGCTTATCTTTATAGGTTTTTAATGTGCGTCGGGAATGTATCATGTCAGGCTTGGCGCCATGGCCCGCGGCGATATCATTATGTCGCAAAGTTTTTTTTGCGTTTTTCATTTACGGGGATCTAGTTATTTCAACTAGCGCTATGGCCCGCGGCGATAATAATTATGTCGTAAAATTTTTGTTAGGTTTTTCTGTCTCGGGAATTTATTACTTGAACTATACTATATGGGTAGTGGGTGGTGTACATTCGAATTTGGCTCCGCCCTCGCTCAGTCTAAGATCGCGAGGCAATCGAATTACTATATATGATGTGTAAATTCTGTGAATGTGAAGAAAAACAGTAGTACCTACGCCGGTTCGTATCTAATTGTTTTATTACACCCTCCCAATTTCAAATAGACTATAATGTCTATTTGAATATTCCACTATGTACTTTTTCAAATTTACCATTGAAACACCCATCTCCCCCGTCCATAAATTAGTAATAAAAATACTTGATCGTAAAGCCATCAAGCACATATTTAATCCCACCCAGTAATTATTTATTTCTCTTTTTATGTTAAGGTGGGCAGATCCAGGAGAGAGAGGTCCGATAAGGAAATATTTCTTATTTTTGGCAATAACTTTTTTTTAATATGTATATTGTTAAAAAAAAGTATAAGTCTACCTAAGTAGAACTATGACAGGTGTAGTGATATGAATCTCCACTCAACAAACTCTCTTGGATATGCCCACCTTAAGATAAATAAACAAATTGGCCGTTTATGTGATCGTCTAGCTTTACAAAGTTAGGACCCAAATTACGTTGTGTTTGTAGTAACCTTTTATATTTATTTACCTAAGTTCTTTATGTAAAGTTTAATATTACGGTTTACTATCTGACACTATTTACCTGAGAAAATTAATCACTCTTTAAATTTAAAGTTTGTTGTCAGATTTTTTTTTATTGAAATTAAATCACTATCATTTATTAAGTTAGTATTTCCAGAAAGTTGAGTTGAAAGAAAATGCAGAAATTATTTTAATACATATATTATCGTTGGAACAATAGTCACAAAAACCCCATTTTATTTTATAACAACAATCCAAATATTTAAGACAATCGTCTATATATTGTATAGAAAAGTTTACACTTCTATAATATGTTACGGAGTTGGTTATGCAAATAACAAGAACCATGTTATGTAATAGAATTTCTGAGTTACGTTGATAGAAATTAGAGTTGGGCAATTGCCGGAAAAATGATGGTTATTGTTTGAGATTAGAGTAGGAGCAATTGCTCAGATGATCATATTTATTGTGCTGTAAATGAGAATTTACACTCACGTAGAATCTTTTCGAATGTTGGAGAAATCTCCCTATAGTAACTAAATAGAAGAGCAACCAGAAGGTGGCGTATGAATGTCAACCATACGAAGACGCGAATCCGCGAAGGTCGAAAATTGCGTTGCACCATCCTTCAATCGAACAAGTCAACAGACAATAGTCTGAAATATTAAACATCCCACGTTGTAACGGACCTCAATTGAGAACCGAACAGCCGGTAGACATCTACCGTCTTCCTCATAACTCCGCTAGCCCCAGTTTTTATATCATTATCGGCCTAGAAAGAATCCCAAGAATGTTAGAATTTCGTCCCTATAGCACGCTGTCCACGATGCATACGCTTGTTTACATTATTGAGATACGCGTTCTAACTATGACGAATTATCCTCCTTTCTCAGTCCTACATGTGTTTTCTAATTATTTTTTATTCACTTTGTTTTAATTTTCTCACGGTATAGTTTGTATACAAAGTAGCAACCATCCCTATGTTACCAATAATCATTTCGTCGTTTATTAAATAAGAACTAACACCATGTACTGAGGCTATCTTTAAACGTTACTTAAACTTGGTATTTATCTAAATTTCTGACTGGATGCTTTAAAATATACGGAAGACTGTTGTAATTTTGTGTTGAATTTAATTTCTTGTAGGATGTAATGAAAATTACTGTTTAGTCGTTGTTATAAAAATAATGTTTACATAAATTTGAAATAAAATAAGGAGTTATTTTTAAATATATATAAATATCTGGCCTTAATTCGTCAACTATCGCTATTTTTATAGTCAGTTTCTTCTCGAGGGAGGATACTAACACTTCCACGTGGTGTCTAATATATGTTTATAATTTTTTAAATTATTCTATATAATGTCATGAAAATATATAAAAAACTTAAAACTTAACACTTTTTGTTGTATTATAAATACTAGATTTTATTACAATGTAATAGTTGAAGTAAATATGAAATAGTTCAATAAAGATAAAAAATTATAAAGTAGATATTAAAACCGAAATAGATGATAAAGATCTTTATATAAAGATTGGTAGGTAAGGTCTAGTGACTAGCTGGGGCACTTGATGTTGAATACCGAAGACCTGGGTAAAAATGACTAGTGCTCCCATGAAACCAGTTAGCAAATGCGCATTGTCAATCAGTAAAAAGATTATTAACCTCAATGTATGTCACTCTCATAGACACCAGAAGTAATTAACTTGTGATTTTTCAAATTACTTAATGGGTAATTTACTGGTATTTCAGTAATGTTAAAATATTTTTAAACTATAATTGTGAATTAATTTATTTTTTGTTTTGTAGATATTACAAAATGATATTGAATGGATCAGAGAAAAACTTCGAGTGCCTAAAATGTCACAAAATATTTATAACGTTGCATAAATTAAAGCGACATTTCCTATACCACAAAGAAAAAAGATTCGTTTGTGATATATGTGGAAAGAAATTTGTACACAAGTATCAATTAGATGCCCACAAAAAAACGGTGCATTATAAAGATGATAAATACGAATGCGACCTTTGCAGCAAGACGTTCAACAATCCTCACTACTTAAAAGTTCATTTTAAAAATATTCATGCACTTAATAGGAAACATGTTTGTGGTAAATGTGGCAAACATTTTTACCACAAAAAATTACTCGAAACGCATGAAAAAACGAACCACGAAGGAATGCGATATACATGTGCAGATTGCAAGAAAGAATTCAAAACGAAGGCTGGTTATCGAGGACATGTCAAAGTACACGATCCAAATTTTAAGAAAATATCTTATCCTTGTACAATTTGTTTACAAGTGTATTTTCATAGAAACTCTTTACGGCACCACTTGAAGTTCCATGAAGGTGATATTAATGAAAAAATGTGTGATATATGTGGAAAAGTTGTTACTTCAAAAACCAGTCTCAAGTACCATATGAGAACACACTTTGGAGAGAAGCCTCTCAAATGTGATATTTGTGAAAAACGTTTTACGACGCCTCAGTTATTGAGAATCCATTACAGAATTCATACAAAAGAAAAACCATTTACATGTGTAATTTGTGATAAGAGTTTTTCACAGAAACCAACACTTAATGTTCACATGCGTTATCATACAGGGGAGAAACCATATAGTTGTTTGGCTTGTTCAAGAAGATTTGTCACAAAAACAGTATTAAAGAACCATCAATGCAACATACAAATTAACAGCTAAGTGCATTTTATAGTCATATATACAGTTGTAAGTATAGTACAGTTTATTTGTATTTCATGATTAGACTAGACTGTAAATCAATCAATAAATACGTGTTGACTGAAGTTTTTATATAGTTTTTGTATTGTAACTTTTTAAACCTATCGAGTAATATTTATGTTACAAGTTGTATTTACCAGCCAAGGGCGGTTTGCCCTGAACGTAGCGTGGACCAGTAATAGAGTCCGAGACTGGTTAAAACTACTGACTTCCCGAGTGCGCCGAACATGTTTTTCTCTGCTGCAAGAATAAATAAGATTGAAATAGTTATTTACGATGCAAGTGTGTAAAATAGTCTTTGGTACAAGTGCGAATTTTGTTGAATTTACTGAATATTCGAAGTCAACAGACCTCATGAGGGCGAAAAGTTACTCAAGTCCTTACAAGCGTGTTGAGTTTTAATAAAAAATTTTGGAACATTAAAATGCGCATTTTTTATGTAGGCCAGACTGTGGGGAGTTATACCTAGTGGGGGATGTTAAGACAAGTCTAGATTTAAGTTTACGGGGTGTTGCGACAGCAATGCCCGCCATCTTGATTTAAGGGGTGAAATTTTGTTTCTTAAATGTCTCGGTTCCCATTTGAGCTAGTGTTGTCAAAAGACAACTGCAGTCATTTATTTTGATCATTATTTAAGAAAATAGTCCTTTTCCTTCAAAGTAAGACTACTTTACCTTTGGAGCAACGAAATAAATAAAAACTCATGGTCGAAGGGTAAATCGATAGGTCCAATTTGTACACCTGATTTCCCTTTTTGGGGAAATCTTGTATGATTTCCCCTAATTTCCTTTGATTTCCTCCTGATTTCCCCTGATTTATCCTGATTTCCCCCTGATTTCCTCTGATTTCTTCTCATTTTCTTTGATTGTTTTCTACATTAATACTAGATTTTGAAGTTACATTCTATGACAATCATTCTTTTAATTCGTTATGACTTTTCTTGAATGTCAAATATTAACAAATTTAATGAACGGTTTTTTTAATTGAAATATTAACTACACCACTGGATTCAGTAACCTCTCAAATGGGTAAACCCCAATCTGTTATTACTAAGTGATGTGTTTTTGTATTTTTTTTTAACACAAAACAATATAAAATAACCGCCAAATTCATATTATTTTAAATATATCAATATTCAATATTCTTTCATGAAACTTGGAATTTACCCATTTGAGAGCTTTACTGAATCTAGTGTTCTAATTAGAGTTTCAACAAAAAAAATCGTTAATCAAATTTGTTAATTTGAAAAAAATCGTAATAGGTCTTGAAAATGGAATCACATCTAAATTTTCGTCAAAAGGTTTTGATGATTTATTATAAACCGGACAAGTGAGAGTGTAGTCTCGCATCGCCTAAGGGCTTCGTAATGCTGCTATTGAAAAATGAAAAAACCGCTGCTCCAGAAATCACTACTTCCACATCCAGATTTTGTATCCAAGTCTTATTACACAAGGCCCTTGGTTCTCGTGCGCACTCTAAATCTCAATTTAATTTTTCACTCCTTTTAATAATAGTGTGAGGGTGGCATTGGGAGTGGTAGAGGGGGTGACTAATGCCAAAAAATGTTAGGTCCTTGGTTCTGCTATACACAGCAAATCCCAATTTAATTTTTTACTCCCTTTAATGACAAAAAAATTTAAAATCCCATCTAAATCACATTATAATTTTTTTTACTCCTTTTCATAATAGTGGGGTTTGGGCTGGCCAAAAATGAATTTGAGAATTTGACTTTTCGTGCATGCCCTAAATTGCAATTTTATGGACTCTTACCTGCTTGCGTTGCCTATTTACCCCATTTACCCCCGAACTCTTCAACGGAATTAGATCAAAACATCTAGTTCCAGATCTCGTTATAATACATAAGTGTACCAAATTTCAAATCAATATCATAAACGGTTTCAGAGTGAACGTGCGCATAAAAAAAAAGTTACAGACCGACAGACAGAAAATTTTTTTCGCTCAAATTTTAAATCTCGACGACTCATGACAGTTTAAGCCTATTTCAACAAAAAAACATATTTTTTTTGCTTTACTATACTTCCACTGGACGTGGAAGTAATTGTGGGTATCTAAAAAACTTGTTAACATATCTTGTCGAGTATCGTGTTTAATAGTATATTATGTAACAAGTTTTATAAACGTCATTTTAGTCACGAGTTTTATTAATCGCGAGCGACGCGTAGCGGAGCGAGTGTTTAACAAAATGAGTGACTAACAAGTTTATAAAACGTGTTGCATACTATACTTTTTCTACGACAGCAAATATCTAAATAAAAAATTTTGAAGTTATTTTAATATTTCATTTATTAACGTATCAATAACATGGTAACAGTAAAAAATTACTAAACTATTGTTCTACTTATTGTGTATATTAATGGTTACATTGGAAACATTTTGGCAATTGCTAAAAAAACTAAGTGATTTTCCTAAATGCGTTCCATCGAACTGTGTTAAATTTGCTTCATGATTTGAATTGAAGCTAATACTTGGTCCACTTTCATTTTTATCAATGCTTGAACTTTGAGCAATTGCAATATCAATATTCTCTTTATTTTTTTGCATTGCATTATTTTGAACAGTGTTCATGATTTTAGTAGCGGTCTCAATTTTATTGTTTAACGAGTGGTCAATATAACTCTCTGCAACAGCTGTGGATCTCCACCCTCCATGACGCTTTAATGCTGTGATGTCCGCACCCGAGTCCACCAAAATCGTCGCTGAAGACCTTCTTAGGCAATGACCAGTATAAGCAGCAGGGTCAGGTAATTTTAAGAATTTTGCTACTACGCTAGAGAGGCTGCCAAATTTATTAATTCCAATTGGCTGTTTTCTACATTTTCCTCGCTGGTAGTTTAAGAAAAATCGGGTAGTACTTGTCAGGTTTGGAGATCGAAGTTCCATGTATTTCTTGCATGTATGATAGAAATTACCTCCAATAACAAACTGACGTTCCGTTTTTGTTTTCGTGTCAGGAATGTGAACTAAAAGGGCCGTGTTAAGGTCTTCAACATCACTTGTTTGAATTTTCGTCAATTCTTCCCGCCGACAAGCTCCCATTATTCCAAAAAGTAACCCTACCTAAAATATTTATAATTTTGTTTATTTTTATTTAATTTGGTTTTATACTATTACCTTTGTAAATAGGTATTCTTCGTCTGGAGCAGATGCTAAGAATTCTCTAATTTGCTGGGGTGTCAATATTTTCGACTTTTTAGGTCTGTAACCGTCTGATTTACGCTTCAGAAATGCGCACAATTTGGGGTACTTGCTAATATCAACATTGTTTTTTAGATTAATTGTCGTCCGCAGCATTGAATAGATTGCCCACAAAGAGGACGGATTCATCTTTTTCGACAAATTTTGGAAATAAGCAAGTAATACATTCTCAGAAAATGAATTTGTTTGGTTTTCTTGACGTCAATCTTGGAAAAGTTTATATGCACGTTCGTATTGACTTTTAGATTTTTCTGGCAGCAAACTAGCAGTTGCCGATGCCGCTGCTTGAGTAATTTCGGGCGGAGTACCAATGAAAACATCTTCTTTACTTTCACTGTCGTTTAGGCTAATTTTTTTCCAAAAAATACAAAATTACTTGTCTCTTGTCACAACGCGTCGATTTATTTTGACAGATTGATGACAAGAATTACGGAAAACTAACTTGATTTTTGCCATTAAAATATCTAGAATTAACCTCAGCCGTGACTAATATCTCGTTGCTAAGTTCAGCCGGTGACTAAAATGCACGAAGTCACGGTTTGTCGAAAGCGTGTTTAAAGGATTATTTAGCGTCATGGAAACGTATACGATAAACGCCATTTTAAAGATGGAAGTAGAAAAAATAATTTTCGTTTAAAGGATTTATAAAGTGTTACTGTCTTGATTTTTTTCTGATTTTTTAACCCTAAAAAAAACACTGAAATCGGTTAATGAACACTTTACAGCAATGTTTTCATTGAAAGTAAGTTACACTGTATGTACATTCGATTTCTTCCTGGGCGTCAACTGTATACCAGACAATATTGCAGATATATTATTATATGGAATAGTTTTTTTTGTTATAGTGCCAAAAGACAAGACATACCAACGAAATTGAATAATCCTTTATTTTCGTAATCATCATTTGAAACGTAAGAATAGACTAAAATCTCGGAAGGTGAACTCAAGCAAAAATGACGATCCTCTACTCAACTCTATAACAAGATTTGAAATCTATGTCAGCACTACATTCTCATAAGAAGGCCAACATAACCTCACTAACCAATCAAACCCTATACAATTCTAAAAACGAAAGTGTCGTTCCATAGGTTTATCCGCTTAGTATAGTCGTTAGCAATTTTACTCTTCAGATAAAAATGGCATCAAATACTTTACGACCTCATTAAAATACCGTTACTCTCTGTACTATAATGTACGTCGGCGTATACACTATACCGAATGGTTCAACGGCGTTAATAATGACTTCGTAAAGTTTTTGTTTCTTTTTTATCTGCAGAGTAAAATTGCAGACGGCTATTCTAGAATTACGTTGTAAAGTGAACTATTGACAAGGCATGTTATCGAGTATAATTATCATAACTCTTATTCTTCCTAAACTATCCGAAAGGCGCTAGAATAAAGACAATTATGATTCTACTTTAAATTTGTCAGTAAGGTTTTCGGCACGCCACCATTTTACAGTGGAAGTATAGTAACGCAAAAAAAAATATTTTTTTTTATGAAATAGGCTTAAAATGTTATGAAACGTCGAGATTTTAAATTTGAACGGAAAAAATTTCCTGTCTGTCGGTCGGTGTGTCTATAACTTTTTTATGCGCACATTTACTCTGGAACCGTTTATGATATTGACTTGAAATTTTATACATTTATGTTTTGTAATGAGATCTGGAACTAGACTATATTTTGATCTAATTCCGTTGAAGGGTTCGAGGGTAAATAAGGGTAAATAGGTAAAGCAAACAGGTAGGAGTCCATAAAATTGCAATTTAAGGCATGTATGAAAAGTCAAGGTCTCAATTTTTTTTTTGCATCAGCCCCCAACCCCCCCCTCCGCTATCACCGCCAATACCACCCCCACACTATTATGAAAGGGATTTAAAAAAAATTAAAATTTGATTTAGCGTGTATACAAGAACGAAACGACTTATTCCTTTAAAATTATTTTAACGTTAGCTACCCCCTCTACCACCCTCATTGCCACCCTCACACTATTATTAAAAGGAGTGAAAAATTGTTCGTTACGCGGGTTCGGTTAAAACGCATGGTACGTCGCCGGCCTTATGGTACCGAAAAACTGTTCAAAATACCCTTTTTTAAAGCAAAAGATATCTACTGAAATGCCTGTGCGCCTGATATATTTCAACAAAATGGCAGTAAATTTCCCCCTGATTTCACTCGATTTGTGCGCCTGATTTCCCAGCGGTTTGCCTCTCGCTTATGGTTTTATATAGGCACCAAACTTTTTTCAGAATTATTTAATGTATTACAACCGAAAGCTTCACAACTGTATATATATATATATATATATATATATATATATATATATATATTGTTATTATAAATGATTTGCAGGAAACAACTACTCAGCGGGCAAATACCCCGACCTGCATTGAATTATACCTTACAAATCATTTGGTAGCCAATGTCATTTGTCAATTCCCTGACCAGACATAGACCGGTTTCGAACTTATTAGTTCTCATCAGTATGCCATAGGTCGTGGAATAGACAAATGACAGTGGCCAACCTGCTAGTCTTATACAGACTAATGTAAATGGTGTAGTGGTGAGAGGTAAGTGAATCCTCTCATGTGGTCTAATGCTACTATACACCAGACATCATAGATGTCTCCATGATGTATAGCGACTTGCCATTTTGCAAGTACCGAGAGCGGTGACCTTCAGCCCTTGGTGGACTTAACCTATATACTGTTATTATAAATGATTTGCAGGAAACAACTACTCAGCGGGCAAATACCCCGACCTGCATTGAATTATACCTTACAAATCATTTGGTAGCCAATGTCATTTGTCAATTCCCTGACCAGACATAGACAGGTTTCGAACTTATTAGTTCTCATCAATTGTCGTAGTCTCATGGTGAAATACGTCAATTCATGAAAAGCCTAGGCAGCACATGAACTACCGGCATATTATGTAAATTCATAATGTTACACAATCTGCCTAGGCATTTCATGAAACGCCGTGCTCGTCTCGGCACATGATGTTTCAAGTCGTTCTACACGATCTGCCGTAAATTAGATATCGACTGTTCGTGAAGTGACCACGATGGCCGGCAGATTGTGTTCTCTGATTTATCGTCTATCTATATGGATGAAATAAAATAATAATACAGGTAAAATACATATATTTTACAACTAAAAAATAAAATTCTCGTTAAAAAAGTAAAAATAATCTTCAAACTTGCAATAACAACAAAACAGAACAATAAAAAATAAAACTTTAGCAACTGTTTTCGATTTTTTTGTTTGGCAGGTCTTACATGATTTTAAAAACAATTCGATGCACGGTTTCGGAATGAAACAAATTTGATGAATGATGCTGATCATTTTATCTCTCGATCCATGTCCGCAACTTATGTGAATATCCTTTAATCCATTATATATGTCCTCTTCGGGAATAATATAAATTAGGGGACCACCCGGGCTTTGTACTTTTTTAATTGCCCATTTTTCGTCGTTCACTGATATAACGTCATACGTATTTAATAAATAATAATCCCTTCTCGATCTACTGCTACTCTTCTTAGCCTTAGTTATTTCGTTAGCAATCTAAAACCAGAAAAGTTCCCCGAATGAATCATAACCTAACCTCAAAATTAATAAAAAAATGTATTGTATAAAAATACGCACCTCCTTTAATTGACTAATGGTACTCGGTCGTTTGTTCGGCTTTGCTATGTAGTATTCTTTGTAATGCTCACTGAACAGTTCTTTTTCACTCTTACTTTCCATAGTTTCCATTAAACAAAACAAAACAAATAAGCACAAGTAATAGTACACAATCTGCCGGGCAACGGTGGTCATTTCGCGGACCGTCGTTATCTAATTTACGGCAGATCGTGTAGAACGATTTGAAACATCATGTGCCGAGACGAGCATGGCGCTTCATGAACTGCCTAGGCAGATTGTGTAACATTAAGAATTTACATAATATGCCGGCAGTTCATGAATTGACGTATTTCACCATGAGACTACGACATATACACTGTACTATGAGTATTTTAGTAAGTTTCTGAAACCAATATATTTTTTTAAATTAAGTATGCTCATCTTTAAATAAGTTCTGTCCTTAGAAAGAGAACATTGTTTTCTGATGTCAAAAATCATTAAAATTAGAACTAGATAAATAACCTATTAAAGAAATGTGAGCAATTATAAGTATTTCATTATTACTGATTGTTGTTATTAAATCTACTATTATTTAAGAATTCTGAATACCCTATTGACTTTGTAGTATTCGAATAAACTTCTTGTTAACAGTAATATGTGTTTTAGGTGTAAAGACGCATCTGCAATTGATTATTCTGCAGTTTTTCACTGTGAAGTTAAATATAAAACTTATAATTGTGATACGTGTCCAAAGACGTTTTCGTCTGTACCCAACTTAAGAAGGCACAGAAGGACCCACGAAGAAAAAAAACTAGCTTGTGATATGTGCAATAAGAGATTTCATCAAAAGTATAATTTAGAATACCACAAGAAGTTCAAGCACTTTAGAGAATTTTCCTGTAAATGCGATTATTGTGATCAAATATGCCTAAATAAACAAGGTCTCAAACTCCATATTGACAACGTGCATTTAAATAAATACAAGTTTTGCTGTGATAAGTGCAAAAAGGGTTATAATTCTAAAGGCGAACTCGACAAGCATTACAGATTTGATCATGAAGGAGTTCGATATTCTTGTGAATTTTGCGAAAAAGTTTTCAAAGATAAGAATCACTTTAAGATACATGTCAGTAGCCACGATCCAAGTTATAATAAGCCAGAATTCACTTGTTCAATTTGTACAAAAGTTTTGTCACTAAAATCTTACGATCGACACATGAAAATGCATAACGGAGAGAACGATTCGAATATTATTTGCGACATTTGTGGTATGGTGGTTTCAAGCAAGAGTCATTTAACCAATCACAGAAGAACCCACACAGGAGAGAAGCCATACGAGTGCGATTTTTGCGAAAAGCGCTTTGCCAGAAACGAAACTCTTGCCGATCATAGACGAGTGCATACGAAAGAGAGACCTTACGTTTGCAGCGTCTGTAGCAAAGCTTTTACACAGAAATCTGCTTTAAACGTACATTCAAGAATTCACACAGGAGTAAGGCCTCATTACTGTTTTCTGTGCTCAAAAAAATTTAATACCAAAAGTTTATTGAAACATCATAAATGCAGTGGACCATGTTGACTGGAGGATTAATATAAATGCGATTTATATGGTACCTGATGAAAAACTAAAATTCTTTTGTAATGATGGAGTATGCATAAAATACATTATGTGATTTAGTATAAAACGTGTATTCTATAGCATCCATTATTGTAGAAATATGTTCGTTCCTTTTCTTTTGCAATTATGTTCCTCATGTTGAATTGATTTTTTTAATAAACTAAAATAACACCTCTTTTTTTGTACTATTTACTCTCGGTGGCACTTAAAAATTTTACCAAATTTTAGCATTTAATGCATATCCATTCAGGCGTAATAAAAATTCTTTTAAACCGCACGATCAATTTAATTTAAAAAAATATTTGTTGCAGTCACAGTAGGAATACTCGAGCATATATTTACTGAGCACTCAAAAAACGCAACAAAACTTTACGACCTCATTAAAATACCGTTAAACTAGTCGCAGAAGTAATTGCTCCCAGGTACGCACTTGAAATATTTAGATCAGCAATTCACTCGTTCAATTTTAGCAGCGTGTTACGGTCTAGTATTATTAATATGTACATTCTAATACATACGAATTTTAAGTTCGGCTCTCTACTATTTCGTTCGCAAATTGACTCGCTTACCTTTATAGGTTTTTAATGTGGGCCGGCTTGTTTGATGACAGCATGCCGCATGGTCCAACGGCGATAATAATGAGGTTGTGTAAAGTTTTTGTTGCGTTTTTTGAGTGCCCAGTAAATGTGTACTCGACTATAAGCGAGCGGTGCACCCCTAAAAATATAAATAAAAAAGTCGCAGAACCTCCCAAATAAAGTTGCCGGATTGAAACCAATTGGAATCGATTAGTTACGTTTTAGGGAACAAAAAACCTAAATAAATTTTTTTTTGTCCGAGTGGCAGGTAATTTGTTATTAACAACGAACTTGCAAAGTAAAAAAAATTGAAAAAATTCATTTGAAAACACATTTTCTAAGTTAATTGGGTAAAAATAATAGTTATTTGTTTAACTAGGCAGCAAAATAGTAGATTGACTGCCGCGGCTGATAATTCCTAGCCGAGCGTCACAGGTAGCGAAGAACTGATCTGCTAATTTCTTTTTGATATATTAAAACATTTTTAATAAGATATTCATAAAAAGCGATAGTTTAACAGATTATTACACGTGTTGAAGTTAAAAATTATCTTCCTTTTTCTACTTCTTTCAAAGCTGCTTAATCTAAGACAGACAAATTATTAATTTTTTTTACATGTTATAAATTTTTTTAGACATATCGCTGTCACATTTACCATATTTTGTCAGTAGTATTACAAACTGTTCCATAATGTATGTTTTTTGAATCGATAAGATAGGTAGAACGTCCATGAAAAAATTACAAATCTTTCTTGACTTACAAATTACTTATTAAATTATCACTATTTAACAATAAAGTGATTTTTGATTGTTTCCCATTTCGTATGTTTTTAAAAGCCTTTATGTCCGACCACGTTATAGAGGACTGTTTAGTTTTGCGGCCATAAAGTACCTCCTTATTGTACTAGTAAAATAAAGGTACTTTATTTTACTATTATGTCGGATTCTAAATCCACAGGTCCGTATGGTACGTCTAATGTAATATGTACAACTGTCAATGGCAACATAAGTTTATTTAAATTAACATTGCAACTAAACCTAACTAAATATTAAATAATAATAATATAATAATAATAATAATATAATAAATATAAAATTTATTAAATGAATTATTTCCAATAATGAGCCGATATCAGATTGTGACGTTTTCAAATAAATATGTACAGCAGTCATAAAAATGTCATTGAATTATTTTTTTTGTAAGCAACTCGTCCATAATAATAGTTAAGGTGCCCGTCGGGAAAAATTTTGCTGATACATACTCTCTCCAAACTTCGTATATGGCTTCATTGGATCTAGTCTGACAGCATTTTCCTCTATGATTTCTTTTGTTTTTGGGGCGTTTTCCCGCTAGATTTTCCGAAACATGTCATTTTGACGGCATATAAAAAATGTATAGATACTGTTATTTTTCCAAGTAGAATAGCTTAAAAACGTGAATTGAAACGTGAAAAAATAATTGTCTGACAATAAATGTGGGTCATTGGGCGTGTCCGCTATCTCGAACATGTCGGAAAAATGGCTATAAGAAAATTTATTAATAACCAGCAGATTTTCGCTGTATTAATTTATTAAAACATACAAAAACAAGTTTTCGTATTGTCTGACGAAAATTATTTTCCCATTTCCCAGTCTGACGCGTCAAAGTTGTCGGTTTCATGACAGCAAAAAATTTATTCATAACCTTCAGACATTGGAAAATTATATGCAGAAGATAGGTATTCAATTTGTGGTATAAGTGTCTGACAAATACAGTGGGGCATAACGAGAGTCTGATGAAAAAACATAATTTTCCAATAGCGGCCGTCGAAGTTAGAGCGATAAAAAATGAAATTTCGTTTAGTCGAGAAGACGGTTAAAAAAGATACGGTGTTTCAACTTACTTATTTTATAATCTTTATTTTGAATTTTTTGAACTCTTTTAGACTATCTGAATTCGACTTACCCAAGTTTTAAGTTCGATAATAGTGAAAAATACGTAAAACTTTTTGTAGAAAATTGTCTTTTAGTACGTTTAAAATCGCTATATCTCCGGTACTACCAGTCCGAAAATTTTCATCCAGGGCCCAAATTAAAGGTCTTGAAACAAGCTATAAGATAACACTTTACAATATTAGTTATAGCAAAGTACCTTTTATAAATGGAAAAACAATTAATCCATTTCAGTAAATATATGAATTCAATTTAAGTGTGCAATTTTGCATAAAAAATATATGAAGTATGCAGGGAATAAAAAAAAATAAACATTATGCACCAAGAACATTTTTAGGGCGATGCTAAAAATTATCCTATTACATGAAAAACGAACTTCTGCAGCAGAAAAACGACATATTTCCAAAATTGAAAAATTAATTTTCCTGGCATCGCCCTAAAAATTTTGTTCAGTTCGTACTTTATTAAATTATACGATTTATTTTATTGTAAAAAACTTTTAAAAAAGGTATAAAATAATATAATTTCAAGTACTATAAAACAATTATTATAAAATAATTTTCTTATTCTTATTGACACTGTAGAAATGATTTTTCAATGATTAGTATGAGATAATCATGACAATTTGAAGGAAATTACAACATTAAAAAATTGTATTTTCCAGGCGTCAGACTGAAACTGGAAAACACCTTTTGTCAGACAGTTAAAAAATTGGAAGCTATATTGAAAAAATCAGCTTGTTATTTATAAATATAGCCTCAATATATTTATATGAATGTAACATTCAAGCGTAGCTTGACAACCACATAGAAAAACCTTTTATTTAACATTTCCAGCTAATAGGCTTTGTTTCACCGTCAGACAATTTTTTTATCGTATTATAAATTTTATTTCAAAATCAAAAAAATTTCTAAAAAAATGTTATGAATAAATTTTTTGCTGTCATGAAACCGACAACTTTGACGCATCAGACTGGGAAATCGGAAAATAATTTTCGTCAGACAATACGAAAACTTGTTTTTGTATGTTTTAATAAATTAATACAGCGCAAATCAGCTGGTCATTAATAAATTTTCTTATAGTCGTTTTTCCGACATGTTCGAGATAGCGGACACGCCCAATGATCCACATTTATTGTCAGACAATTATTTTTTCACGTTTCAATTCACGTTTTTAAGCTATTTTACTTGGAAAAATAACAGTATCTATACATTTTTTATATGCCGTCAAAATGACATGTTTCGGAAAATCTAGCGGGAAAACTCCCCAAAAACAAAAAAAAATCATAGAGGAAAATGCTGTCAGACTAGGTCCAATGAAGCCATACACGAAATTTGGAGAGAGTATGTATCAGCAAAATTTTTCCCGACGGGCACCTTAACCATAAGGCTTCATTGAACTCGCTCTCTTTATGGCCTGACTCACTACACTCGCTCGGCCATAAACAGGACTCGCTCAATAAAGCCTTGTATTATGGACTTGGTACATAAATAGCTATTATTTAAAATACCATATTTATTTTTAGTTAATAATTTAACAAATTTACATACTATTTTAATTTCATTTCATACTAACATTTTAATTTCTAAAAAGTTGATATTTTAACTTTTTTTGAAATTTCTTCATTTTGAGAAGTTTTCAAAAAAATAGCTAAAATTTCAGTGCCTATTGGAAAAAGTTGACATTTCGAGAAAAAATTTTAATCTAAATTTTTTTTCTTGAAGCTTTTAAAGAACTAATAAAGTGACCCTACAGAACTTTCGTAATAACAAATTATGAAATTTAAAGAACGTAATTTTTGTTTTAACGTACTCAAGGGTCAATTTAAGTCCAGAGTTCGGTTTTGCTGTTTCGCCGAGATCAGCATTTTGTTCAGTTCAATTTTTTATAACGTGTTTTCCATCGATTTTTCTTTAATATCTTGAGATCTATATGTGGACGACAACCAACAAGACTAGAAAATGTTCGCTATGAGTTGTACAACAAAAATGAACCAAAATTCACACCGATTGTTATTATTACTTAACTTTTAAGTATAGAGTACAATCTTGGATTAAAACTTTAAAACAAAATAGGCTTTAAAACAGCTGAAAAGCGTTAAAGCATAATTGTTGCTAAAATGTTGCAAAATCCTACCATTAAAATTGAGAAATGTATGCCGTCAATTGTAGCCTTTTAAGAATACTTTAAGACAACAGGAAAACAATTGTTCAAATTTTTTTTTTTATATACATTTATTTAACGTCGGCCTATTTCTGCTACTGAGGCCTAACACCGACGCCTGTAGACGAGCTACCCCCAACCAGGAATTTTGCCGAACCTCTTCCCTTAAGAAGAGTAGGGATCTTTTACTTGCCTAACATTTAATAGACAAGGGACCGACGGCTTTACATCCCCTCCGAAGGATGGTATATCTCATATACAACCCTCGCCTAAGGTTGTATAGCTTCCGCGCATACACTGATATACAAGCCGCAGAAGATGTGTGAGGCGAGGACGCGGTCTTCGTTGGAACGGTCACCAATCCAACTACTAACCACGCCTAACGTTGCTTTACATCGCATATCGAAGTATGTACATAGTAAAGACACACCTACGCTCGCCCCTTTCAAATTTTAAATACCTTATTTTACAATATTTAATTCTTTTTAGTAATATTAACAATCGGTGTGAATTCTGGCTTATATCTTATTATTACACAATTTATAACGGACATTTCCCATGTTTGTGAGTTCCCGTAAGATACAGATTTCGAGATAGATTTAAAAATGAAACTTCATAAATTTTGTTGTTATTTCGACGAAAAAATATATCTTGAAAAACTTAACGAGTTTTATTCACTTTATAAGCAATTTTTTATTCCTCTATAATTACTCTACTAGATTTAAAAAGGATCAACTCCGTGTGTATATTAATGACGGAGAAAATGCATTTTAAAGATTTAAGATAGGAAAAAAATAGAAATCAGCTTTAGCGGTCATTGCAGAACCACTGAAACATATAGTAAATCAAGATTCTAGTACTTGTGAGGTTCTTTAATAAGACGGCTAAGGTTCCAACATCTTTATATTCCGAAAATATTTGCATATTTGAAGGCTCTGCACTATTTACTTGACAAGGGAAGGAGAGGCAAGAAAGGAAATTTCCTATATTAGTAGTTTCCCTACACTTTTATCTCTGAGAATATTATTGTAGGCAAATCGTGGATTATTGAAAAATTATTGTTCCTATTAATCAAGGTGGAATGTCCCAGATTATCAGTTGTTTTTTACTAACGTTTTCTAGAAGAATGCAGTACAAACATTATTTTTTCGTTTTTTTTTTGCAAGAACTCAACAGTCTCTTGACTGATCTTCGCCAATTTTGCTAGAGGAACTTTTTTTATTCTAGGAAACGATAATGTATGTATTATATCACGTTAGATCATAGAGGGCGCCGCAGGACCTGTATCTGATGAATTTTTTAAATTTTTTTTTTTTTCATGAAACGTTGTGGTACTTCTGACCAGAAAATCTGTTGAGGACATCATTTCCACTTATAAAAGGTACACTTGGTAGAACTTGATAACTCCAACCGTTTTCGAGGAAAGTGCCGTTAAACACTTCAATAATTTTCTGAACGACAAATTCAGATTTAATGAAACAAAGTGTATTTATTGAAAAGTCCACCGCTGCAATGTCTAACACGTTTACTTAAGTTTCCCCATTGACAGTAAACTGAGGCTCATTTTGATTATCCGGTTCTCGTCTAAACTGCTCTTCCAATCAAATCTTTCTACATACAATCCTTTCAGACCGTCTAAAGTTCCTCCTACACTCCCCAAATGACAGCAACATATCCACCTTCTCGTCTGTTGAATACATTTTTGTACACTTTAGTAATAATTTAAAATTTTTATATACACCAGAGCAGCGACGTGAAATCAGTACAATTAAGCAATATTTAAGTTATCAATTTCAAATACTTTGACGTGTTTGACGTTGATTCGAAATTATGTGCATTGTAATACGAGTAGACAACCATTTATAATGTTATTTTTTTTTAAATTGAACAAATTTTAACATACTGTCTACATGACAGACATTGAAGAAAGATACATCTTTAACAAACCATAACCATATAAGATGGTCTTCTCTTAGTTCTTACAATATTGTTAATTATTTTTAGATGTTTTTTTAACCTAAGAAATCTAAAGAAATACTGACCTACCAGCAGGAATTGACAAAATAATACCTGCTTACCTGTGCTTTTTGAATTTCATAGCCTACTAAGCATCAAAATATCTTAGAATTCGACGCATAGTCACCTAAATTTACTTCAATAAAATGCATTTTAACTACAAACAAAGAAACAAATGGCCCCTTTGGTTGAATGGTAGAAGAAAGTTGGGAGTGATTTCCGATTAAACCGGAAGTTGTAACAATATGTTGGGCTATGAAAAAGTAACATTGTTGGCTATGTAACTCCTGCATATTTCAATATTTTATAGTGGAAGAGAATAGCAAAAGAAAACTGCATTTTATGATAAAAGCAAACGGCTTTTAGGGATAATGTATTATACTGTAGGGAACAATTTTACCGGCAGTACCCCAAATTTCATCCCTTAGAATTCAAGATGGCGGCAATTTAAAATTAATCTTTAAAAACAATTAATAAACATTAATTTATAAGTTCTATACTATGATCTTATGATTAAAATTTATATATGACAAAATTTTTAAAATGATATATCACAAAAAGAAACTATTAATTGCATGGGACATGGGCATGATGTAGATAAAAAGTTGAAAATAGCAAAAAAATGATTAAAATAATTTCGACATGTATTTTCTTCATTTTCTTTAGTGAGTAATTTTCGTTATATAATTAAAACGCTCAGTTAAGTTTTACTATAAAACTTTATTTTCTTAAATATATATAGCTCGAATGATTTACTAATGATCTTCTTCTAACTCATGCTCTTCACTGGTCGAGGGAAAATTAAAAGAGAAAAAACTTATTAAATTTACAATCAAAAGGAAATTTTAAAAAGACTAACTTATTATTTTCACATTTTCCTCTACAAGGATTACATGGCAGTGTACAAAATAGCCCAACTTTGCGACAGACACATCGCATTGTGTTGCAATCTTTTTTGCAGCCACAACGATCGAGACATGGTAGGTCTTTCCAAATTTCATTTTCTTTAAACCATAGTGGTACCCAACATCCATAAGATAATTGCCAACCCCACAAAGATGGCGATGGTGGCTGCTGAAGATCAGTTGTCATTACATTTCCCCACAGGTGACCTGCTTGATACATTGCTCGAAGTGCGTGTTGCTGTAGTAAAGCAAAGGTTGGTGGAATGAACTGTACAAGCTTGTGCTTGGTCGCAAAAAGGTCTCTGCGTACTTCATGCAGAGACGTGTATGAAGTATGAGGATCATATAAAAAGCAAGTAAATTTATTTCGCTATGGATATTTGCATTATTTTTTATAAGTATAATTCACGCCCAGATTTGTCTTCTTTTAGCTCAAATACGTAAGATAATATTTTGCATCGAAAACGAGTAGAGTGGGTAGGTGACATCTGATCGGTTGGTTTGCCTTTGAGATGTGATAGCATTTCTTGGTACATTTATATAAGATCGGGCATCTTAAATACATATTCTGTAGTTTCGCTTTCCATTTTTAAGCGTATAAATGCCAGCAAATCTGAGAAAGCAAGCCCTTCACACAAGTTATTACCTGTATCTTGCTCCGTTTCGTTTATCCTACATTTATTGTACAACCGAGTCGGACAAATTGTGTGATACTTAGCTTCCTGGGCAACAAGATCGCCAGCACTTAAAGTTGCTAGAAGCTTTGAGTCTTGTAGAAACTCTGCACAAGCTCTAATGTGATGAAATACGTTTTCTGTTTCTACGTTGTGGAGAGGTTGGTTCCATGTTCCTGGTTTTAAACAAACAAAACACAGCATCTCCTTAAACGGAGCCAAAGGCACTGAAGAACGAGTAGCAAGTGAGGAACTACTGACAGTAGATTAAGGTTCCAAATGGTTGTCAACACTTCTCTTTAATGTTTCTTTTAGTTTATCTAAGACATAGCAAGCCTTGTGCCACTTGGCTTCTTTTGATATAAATGTGGAAAGTATTCCACCCCCTTCGTCTAAACTACTTACTGGAAAAGTTGATGGTAACATGTATTTAAATCGAGAAAGTTCATCTAAATGAAAAGCCAAAGTATGATAGCCCTTATTGCGTTTTGCCGTACTGGATTTTTGGCTGTACATGAGTCAACCCATTACAACTTGGTGTTCTAACATCTTTGACATGTGCCATTGTGTCTGTTAAAACTAAAATAAATAGGGATCATTAAAATTTAGTTTTCTACTTTCTAACATTAATTTTTAATTTAATACAGATCAATATTATTCAGCATTCTACTTTTTCTAATATCAATGGTTTAAGTTAAATCCTTGTCTATATAAGGGTTAAATTCTGCAAAGGTTATTTTATTTTCTCGTAATTGCTTAATAAGCGTATTTTATTATATTTTAAGAACAGTCCTTACAAGGTTGTACCTAAATTTTTGTTCACTTTTTTATTTAATTTTATTAACAATCGCACAAATACTAAAAATCTTAAATTGTATTGTCCAAATTACCACTAATAGGTATCTCAAAATGTTCCTGATTCCAAATAATAATACTATGCAATCCAAAAAAATACGGATACCCCACAGATAATAGAATCACTAATTTTCTTCTTTGAACAGGAATTAATTGTAGGTTATTGTTTGGGCAGCAGCAACACAAAAACAATCAATACATATGACATCAAAACCTGTTTTCGCGGTAATAGATCAGAGATCACTGCTGACTCGCTGACTGCTGTTCTGCGTGTAGTGGAAGCGACATGCACAGCGCACTTCGTAGGCGCACATGAACAGAGTGGTGGTGGAGGGGGTAACTAAAAACTTGCTCTTTTAATTGTAAAATTATTATTTTTTAGAATACTTATAAACAAATTACTAAAAAGCAATATGTAATTACGTTCAACACAATAACTACATTTTTTTATTTACTTAATTTCTTAGGTAAATATGGAAAATAGCTGCCATCTCGAATACTAAGGGAAGAAATTTTGGGTACTGCCGGCAAAATCGTTCCTTATTAAGTGTTCTATAATTCCTGAACGCCGTTTGCTGTTATCATTAAGTGCAGTTTTCTTCCAGGTTTAACTGCTAACCGCTTCCACTAAAATAAGAAACTAAATGTTTGCTATATGTCTCCTGGTATCACCTGGTATACAAAGACATTCAATTAAATTTCCAAGAAATTTTCTGTGGTGAGTTACAAGCTACACGTTGTAGTTTCAGCAACCTAAATTTAACTAACCTAAATAGGTATCTTAGATATAAATCGAAATATTTTGTCTGGGTGCTATTAAATTATATTTTATATCGTCGTCACTGGCATTAATTCGGTGCATTTTTTATAGGAATCTACAGAATCACATACATGATAGCTTATCTAAAGAAGATGATATCAATTTTAAATGTGAAACTTGTGGTAAAATATGGAAAACTTATGCTCGATTAAGGAAACATTTGTTTGTGCACAGGGAAAAGAATCTTGCATGCGATCTTTGTGGAAAACGATACCAGTCAAAGCACATGGTGGAATATCATAAGAAAATGAAACACTTTGTGGATTTTTCTTGCGAGTGCAACTTTTGTGGAAAAGTATATGGCAAACTGAATTTGTTAAAGATACACATCAATACTGCTCATTTAAAAAGTTTTAATTTTTACTGTGATACGTGTGGGCAGGGTTTTTACAGCAAAACAGGTCTTCACAAACATGACGTAACAAAACATCAAGGAAAAATTATTGAATATACTTGCAAAGTCTGTCAGAAACCCTACAAAGATTATACATGTTATAAGGAACATGAACAGAGCCATAACCCAGAGTTTAAAAATAACGAATTAAAATGTCACAAGTGTCCGAAAACCTTTACAAGAAGAACCGCATTAAGAGCACATATTTCTCTAAAACACTTAAAAAAGTTAAAATCACATATATGTGATATTTGTGGAAAAAGTATTGCTTCACAGACTTCCTTAAACAATCACATCAGGACTCACACAGGGGAAAAACCATATGATTGTGAGATTTGTGGAAAAAAATTCGCATCTAAACCGCTGCTACGTATTCATATCCGTGTTCACACTAAGGAAAAGCCATTTGTGTGCCAAATTTGTGAGAAACGCTTCACTCAGAAAGGAACACTAACTATTCATATGCGTTATCATTCAGGAGAAAGACCTTACGGCTGTTTTATATGCTCTAAAAAGTTCATTTCAAAATCTGTACTAAGAAATCACAAATGTCTTAAAAACGTTGCATAACAAATCATTTTAATTTATATACAAAGCAAAAAATTTATTTGTGTTATCAATGACTTAAATATCCCAGTTGTTATTTTCTTTAGTTTTAAGATCCTCAATGTTTTGTGTTCAGTATAACAATTATTTAATTTATACTTTCCGCCAATAATACTAAACGTTTACATTTTTCTGACTGCAAATAAAAAGTTTGTATTAATGCTTACATATTTTTACTTTTCCGTATATATAGTATATAAGGAAAGTATGGTGATCGTGCAAAAATTCGATTTTGAGTTTTTGATGGACTCACACGTTTTCAGGCCAACCCAAAAAAGTGGTTTTTAAAAAATGTCTGTGATGGCACCTAGAGCCCAAACTACTTGATCGATTTTGTTCAAATTTTACATGAGTATTCTAGACGGCTACACCTCGAGGCTAAATAACAAAATCAATCCTAGCTCACATGTGGGGGGAGTAAACCCCTAAAAACAGGAAAAATATAGAAAATTATTTTTTCTCTTAAACGGCTCTAACGATTTTGATTAAATTAGACACATAAATACTCCCTTAGTACCAGCATAAGTTGGCATAATCAGTTGTCTCACAAAACGCAGGGAGGAGTGAGCTTTATAGAATTTAATAATTCTTTTTTATCTAAAACGGCTGTAACTTATTGTACTATATATTATTTGTTTTACCTCCAAGCAACAACCTTGAAAAATGTGCAGATATAGTTCAAGTAATAAGTTCCTCATACATAAAAAACGCAGCAAAAACTTTACGACATTATTATATCGCCGCGGGCCATGGCGCCAAGCCTGACATCAAATAACGGCCCGAGACACGACGCACATTAAAAACTTATAAAGGTAAGCGAGTTAATTGCGGTCGAGACAACACAAAGAGTAATGGTATTTTAATGAGGTCGTAAAGTTTTTGTTACTTTTTTATATCTCAGGAAGTCCTTACTTGGATTATACCTTATATTAAAATTGTTTTTTATTTTCATTAGAATATATTTAACGAAATATTAATACTATATGTACAGTGTCCAAGTTAATGCGTTATGCTGAATTTTCTCCTTATTGTTTGAGATACATTTTTAGTTGAAAAGCCAGTCTGAAGAAGTTTTTTCCAATTAATACGATTCCGCTAAGAAAGAAACATTTTAGCATCAAGAAAAATAATTATGACCGAAAAACCAATTTTATAAAAATATTCAAAATGGCAGATTTTTGTATTTTCTTAATTGATTATTTTTTTTCTTTTGAAAATTAACGTCATTTTCTGGTAAACTGGAAGTGGCATTTAAAATTGCATTTTTTACCTCCCTTTAATAGTAAATTTAAGAAATGGAAATAGAATAATCCGCCATTTTGATTTTTTTTTGTAAAATTGACTTTTGAGCCATAACTTGTTCTTTAATAATCAACTGTTTGTTTTTTAAAAGCATCGCATTCCTTGGAAAAATTACGAAAATTGGTTTCTAAATTAAAAAAATATCAAGTACTACCCAGAAAATTTAACATAACACGTTAACTGGGACATTAATCATGTTTTGCGTTTATTATTTTAAGAATTTTGTACCATTTATCATAAATACCTGACATATTTGAGGTTTCTGTGGGTATCTCTACCCTCTATCAAATACCCATTACCCGGAAAACTATTAATATTTTGTTAAATATACTAGGTCCTCTAACCATTTCATCACTACTATAAGCATTCATATCATAACCGCGAAATCCATATTTTATTAAGAAAAACAAAAACACGATATAGTTGAATTGATAGTTGTCGTACTTTCATCTACTGGTTTTCTTAACTATAAGATAACCACGATCTTGAAATTAACCAGACATTATGAAACAGATTTTTATAATAAACCATTATTTAACTCCTAACTATTTGTTAACAAGTGATTGTGAAACCGGCTGTAAATGTTCTAAATATATTAACACTTATTTGATTTGGTTTTCCAGCGTACGGTAAGCTTTGCTGCCACTCCCGCAAAACACACCGCAGGGCCAGCTACGTCTACGCGAGGTTGGACTGAGGTCGTGCTTGTTGTCAGCAGCAAAAATCGCATGGTGCATGGTACAGGGATATGGGATAGAAAGTATATGCGTTTGTGGAATGCATTGTCATGATGTGAAGTGTTTATGGTCCTCTTTTTATCTTGTTGTTGTTCTTCTTGTGGGCCTTCTGTTTTCTCTGATTTTGATTGTGGCAGTGTATAAATCGTTGCAATTTCTCTATGATATCCCTTTTTCTTTCCATTAATTTTCTCTGTCCTTGAGTTTATTGATAATTCTTTCAATTATTGTTATCCTCGTGTAGCCTAGTACCCATATTTTTAACTTGTTGTTTAGTATTAGTCCTTTCTTAAGTAGATGTGTTTCTTGAGCCAGTACTTTCTAACTTTTTCATAATTATTTTTCGCCCTATCAATGTTGACGTTTTTTATCGTTCCTAGGTTTTGTTTTTGCCAGTATCTGGACGTTATCTCTTTCAGCCCTTTGGTAACATGATGGTTGTGTATATTCATTTGGTCAAACAACATGTTGATTCATTTTTTCCATGAAATTTAGGAGCACTGTATGCCATTTTAATTAACCCCTTTACATTTCTTCTCCTGTTCAGCTGGTTTGTTAGGTATGTTCTTAAGTCTTTCAGTTTCATCATCATCATTTTTCCTGTTTCACTTTATTCTTTGTTGACCATGTTCTCTTCTGTTGATTGGTCTCGCGCAACTATTTATTCTGCTCCCCTTCCATGGTGGTTAGAAAATAGTCGGCGTCAATATTTTTGCGCCTTTGTTAAAATTAAACTCTTCCCTTAGTGTTCGTTATACTAACCAGATTCATTACAGTGGTAAATAGTCAGATATGGGGCAGCTTTGATTGGCTACTGTAATCTTATGTTAGGCCACAGTCTTCTTATGTGAACCATTCTGGTGGTACACATATGGTTTGCCTGTGATAACAAGCCGTCTTGTAGTTTGGTGGTCTTCCTATGTGTTTCTCTAATGGTTAGAGCAGGAATTGTGTTAAATACTTGCTGTTATTCTTCTGTAATCATCTATATTCTATGATACATTGATTTTATGGTACTTGTATGGTCGTGTTCCATTCTTAGGTAGAAGTGTGATTATCATCCATGATCTGATAATTATGTATAAGATTTGCTCCTTCCTTTCTAGTTATTGTTTCTAGCGCTTGATGGCTTACCCAAGGACTAGCGGTCTGTTTCCTGTATTCATTCCGTTCGTTTTTTTACACCCCTTTCTCTCGCCAGTTTAGAAATACAGAAATCAAAATTCCAACTGACCGGACTGAATTTTAGCAAAATTTGAAGGAATGCCTTTAATTTTTTAAAATCTTTCAAAACTAAACCATAAAATTTGCCTCTTAGATAGTTCACCCTGCTCTAATTCAAAATTGTAGAGTTAAAAATGTATAATTTGTCGTAGGACATTTTAAAAATGATTCAGGCTTGGTGTTAGTTTTAGTACACCTAAGGATACTTAAGTTTGTAATGTATAAGTACCTACATTAAGACCGTTAGAGGAGGATAGTGATAACGTTGATTGCAGGAACGTTTTAGACCGCTAAAAATATTTACATTCATAGACAAAAAACGAAATGTCTCGTGTAGAGGGCATTTGTGTTGTGGATAAGTTACCTATATAATTTAAAAAATATCGCAGAGCGAACGTATCTCCCTTGGCATATTAGAACCGGTGGAAGATTCGAATTAATGCCGAAAAATCAGAGTCAATAGTCTTCACGGCAGGTCTACTTCATGTCCAGGAATCTCTATCTACTCTTTGTCAGGAGTAGTAGACTTAACCGACAGAATAAAAAATTAATTTACCCCACTGTGATTAGACCGATCATTACATACGCGGCACTGGTGTGGTGCAGCATACCGGTAACGACAATGAAAAATTTGGAACATAATATATGCCTCATATTAAATTCTGGCAGATATACCTCCCTCAGAGAATGTCACGATATTACGGCAGTAGCGGACTACATTCAGAAATTTTATATTGTCAAACTGGGTGACAGCCGCTAACCCAGAACATTACACAAAATTGACGGCATAATTCTCCATTCAGAATAAAGCACACCCTACCTAATCAGGCGCAGCCCGTTATCCGGCAACTGCTCCACAACTCCCTTTTACTCCACCCTTCCTTACCGAACCTTTTATATCTTTACTTATATCCTATCCCCCTTTTCATTTATAGTTCTCTTCTTCACAACTAACTCCTTCCTACCTAACATTTCTCCAATTGATTACATGCATCCCTTTTTCGGCACCACATTAAACGTTGTTTATTCAGGGTTAGATCCTCGATTCCTTAAGGTAGCCCTGTGCAGTCTATTTAGGATTATTCTGTTCTGCACTCGTACGCAACTCTTCTGAGAAGCCTCCCTTGTATGTCTCTTGTCAGTTGCTCTGAGTAAAAACGCGCCCTTATAGATTTAGACACAATTTCTCGTTGTGTAATCTTTAGTCAACATGATACAGGAAAAACAGGATAATATCAATCAATCCGATGTGATAACAAGATTTTTGTGTACGCAGTTCCTTTCAAGATTTGTTATTGGTTCAGCTATTTAGAGGATAGGTAAAAGTGCTTCTTTTGTATTTGCTCTGTATCAGTATAGTATAACTTTTTATATATATTTTAATACAGTTTATATTGTTTTTACGACAAAATAAACGTTTTTATTACTTCAGTAAACACATCCATTTTTATACTTTCATTAACTAAAATTTAGTCAATCCTTTTTCCTTGAACTATTTTTTGTAAATACTTGTATATAGGGAATCGATACAATTATGATTAAAATATACCTTTTATTTTATCTAACTGAAATACACTTTTGTTTTAGAAATGTCATTGAATGTACAAGCGATATTACAAAGTACTACCATTGCGACCATTGTGGTAAAGTATATTTATCTTGGGCTCAGTTAAAAAATCATTTTCGAAGTCACGAAAACCAAAACAAACGTCTACAAGCCAAGGAGCTGGCAGTCTACAAATGCGATGTTTGTGAGAAAGTTTTTGGAGAAATGGGAGCCCTAAATAGACACAAGCAAGAAACTCACTTAAAAGTACCCAGATTTACTTGTGCGAAATGCAATAAGACTTTTTATTATAAATATCTACTCGTTCGTCATGATAAAGTGGAACATGAAGGAATTCAACCCACGTGTGAAATATGTAATATGGTTTTCACTAGATATACCACACTAAAGAAACACCATGAAGAGAAACATAATCCAGAGTATAGAAAGATGATTTGTCCAGTTTGTTTTAAAACATTTGGAGGCTCTAGTAGTTATAGAAAACATATAAAGAGACATGACGGACTACCACAAACAAGCATTTGTGAGGTTTGTGGGAAAGCCTTGTCTTCAGCCTCAAGTCTTAAGGACCACATGATGAGAAGACACAGCGAGGAAAAACCTTTCGCATGCGATGCATGTGACAAAGCTTTTACCACCTCGCAATCATTGAGGACGCATAAAGTCACACATGACGAAACTATTATAGAATGTCCAATATGTAAGAAGAGATTTACGCAGCATGCTTCTTTGAAAATACACATCAAAAGGGTTCATATAGGTGAAAGACCCTACCCATGTTCTACATGTCAAAAATACTTTGCAACTCGAACGGAATTGAAAAAACACTCTAAGAGATGCCGCGGGCCAAGAAAATAATGAAGCATAAATTCCTGAAAGATTCAGGATGAAAACTATTGTCTTTTAAGATCGTTTTAAAATCACATAAATAAAAGAATATCGTAAAGGTTCTAATTAATTGTATGATTTAAAATCATTAGGACGCTTATCAGTTTTTTGGGTTTCCAATATTCCTTAAATATGTGAATGAAAATGAACACTAAACGCTCTCACTCTGATTGGTCTGTTCCTTTATAACGCACTTTCATTGACTGAAATAGACATTTATTCTACTGAGGTTAATAAGGTTGCTTCCTATTTTTAAGTATCAATGTCTATTTTGTTAAAATTATTTATTTTTTTCACTTCTTCGTTTATACTTCACGGTCCAATTACAGTGCATTCTGTAAGTCGGACAGGACTATGAATTTTTCTTAGCCTAACGAGACTATGTCCGTAGCGGTAGTTAAAACTCTTTCCGAGTTCCCCCCCCCCCTCAAACGGTCTAAAACAACCCCAAAAGAGATAAACCGCGTATCCGCCGTCTCCTACCAGCCAAACCTGTGTTACCGTTTTAGAAGATGCCGAGCACAATGGTGATGTCGAGATCCCTCCTCGACCCCCGTCAACCCCCCCAAATGGCCAAAAACCACCCCCGAAAGAGGTAAACCGCGTATCCGCCGTCTCCACCAGCCAAACCTCTGTTACCTCCGTTTTTGAGGATACTGAGCACGATGGTGATGTCGAGACCCCTCCTCAACCCCCCAAACGGCCAAAAACCACTTCCCGAAAGGGGTAAACCGCATATCCGCCGTCTCCTACCATCCAAACCTGTGTTACTCCCGTTTTCGAGTAAGTGCACAGGATAAGAAAAATAAATCATTTGTTCACAGATCATTGAATACGTACCGGATGCTGATTACAGGTATCTTGATTGACTGTTCAGCTGAAAAAAGCGATTCATACTTGGTGTCTAGGTTTTGAGTGGGAAAATCAGGTATATGTAATCATCGGCATAATTTCATGCATTTTATTATATTAAATAATGAACATTTTTATTGACGCATAAAATTATTTACTATATATATAAATAATATAAAACATTTTTATTGAGGCATATACTTATTCACTGTATATAAATATAAAACATCATCGTCGTAAAATCATTTTCCAGTGAAACATTTATCAAATCAATATAATCTACGTCGGCGTGGCCTACAAGAGGAATTACAGGGTTGGTATTCCGCATTTCACCCCTTTCGGAGTCGGTTTTGGCCGTTTGGGGGGTTGGCGACGGTCGAGGAGAGGTCTCGACATCACCATCGTGCTCAGCATCCTCAAAAACGGGGGGTAACACGGGTTTAGCCGATAGAAAATAGACGGTTTTTAGCCGTTTGGGGGGTGGGGTGAGCTCGGAGAGAGTTTTAACTACCGCCATCGTGTTTAGCATCTTCGAAAACGGGGGGGGGGGGCATAGTCTCGTTAGACTAAGAAAAATTCATATTTTTCGAGGTTCCATCCGACTCACAGAATGGCACTATTAGTGTTTTATCGTCATGTAAACGCGCCTTACATATACCGGGTTGGTTAATAATATCGGATAAATGTTAAATAACGAAACGATTTAAAGTGCTGATTTCAAATCACTCGTATAGGGAGAAATTCATGTTATTTTTTACTGTCATTTTTTCTCTCTAAATCAGACATACTTCGCCCGGTCCTGCAATTGCCGACACGCTTCACTTGGTAGTTGTACGATCGGGTCCGAGATGGATTCAGGAGATATTATGGAAAATTATCCAAAAATTAAAATTTTATTTGTGCATATTTTTTGCAAAAATAGGCTACTATACTAAATAATTAGTATAAAGAAGTTGAAATAGGTAACAGTTTATAACAAAGATATGAATGTTTGGGAATTTAACGATGAATTCGTAGTGGTGTCCTTTTATTGTATTTCAATTATTGTGCATATTTATAAGAAATTCCGAGACACGTCGATCTTGGATTCTGAAGTGACATCTGCAACGTAAATCCCTAAATTCAATCCTCTTCGGGTAGCAGTTGTAACCCCTAAATTTTTAAATTGCTTGCTTGTGAGAGCCTTAGAGTAAATCCCTCTAAGGTATAACTAGTCGTTTTTACCAGAAAACGTCTGCTGGACGATTTTATCGAGCCCGTTCTTTACGACACTGCTCTAAGGGTCTACAGAACGGTGAATATCTAGGCGTCATCCTGGAATCCAAACTGTTCTGGAAATATCATATAGAGACAAATACAAAGGGCCACCACTACTCTCTGGGTATGTAGAAGGACCTTTGGCAAAACTTGGGGATTGAACCCTAGAGTAGCAATGTGGTACTACACTATTATAGTCAGACCCATGGTAACGTAAGCTTCCGTTGTTTGGTGGTAGGCAGTTACTAGACTACACATTCAACGAAAACTTGGGCAGCTCGAAAGACTTGCCTACTTGGGAATCACGGGAGTTATTCGCACTACTCCCACGGTAGCACTGGAGATCCTTCTGAACCTTGTGCCTCTTCACGTGTTGATCGAGGCCGAGGCTCGGAAGGTCTACAGGCTGAAGTGCAGTTGTCAGTGGAAAGAAGAGGGAGAACGGTTAGGGCATACAATAGCCCTGTCTGATGCGCTGAGGACTCACTCACTTCTAGACTCCGTATAACGCCCATGTTCTCCTTCTCAGTACCTTTTAAGGTCATTATCCTGAAAAAAAAAAAGATTGCTACCCACTCGGGAACATACTCGGATCTGCCAGACAAAATTCTCCTATGCCCTGAGTAAATTCGCAACGGTAGTCCAGACCGAAATATTCGCTATTTTGGTCTGCGTACAGAAGAATATCCGCAGGTTGTTCAGTGGCGCATGATTCACGATATTATTTGTCAGTGCCAAAGATATTCTTATTAAATAACTATATTTTACCATTCTTCAAATGAAGCAGATTAGTCCCATGTCTAGAAGATTGCAAGAAGTGTTCTAGAGAACCATAATAATTCTACCAAATATTATTTCTATTTTAAAACTCTTTCTTTACTTTCTTGGTCTTCGAAACCATATTAACTTTGTTTTAATTAGAAATAAATTACTGAATTATCTTTTTTTATAATAATAATAAAATAAATATGACTCACTAATGAGTATTTGTCAAAACAATAATAACATTAGAAAATTTTCCAAAAAAAGAGACTACTTAGCAAAAAAATCGGATACTTTAATTCGGCCGCAATAGTACATTGTCCTCTTTTTGACAGCTTGCATGTGTCCGATTTTTATAACCAATCCGAATATTCATTGATTTTGTTTTCATAAATAAAATTATTAAAATCCCCTTAGAACTTCATTTCCTCTCTCACAGGTCAATTTTTTTCACATTTACATGACGTATACAACAAGAAAGATAAAAAGACATAATTTAACGGCTTTTTTTCTGATGCGAGTGTAATAATTTGGAACAGTCTAAAAATGGCAATTTACGTTTTTCCTTATACTACAAATACGTGAAATAAAAAAATGACAGTTAAATTGATAGAAAAAATTCGACCAAGACTTCTGTATTGATAAGGTATATATGTAAGTTTCGCTGACTAGTTTTTGTTGACTAGATTTTTTTTTCTATGAATGGTTTAGTATTTTATTTTGTATTTTAATAGTCTATATTAGTTCTCTAGTACTCCTAAAATGTTTATCCAGATTATATTGTTTCAAAAATATACATATATAATTTACCTTTAACTGTTAAGGATATTAGGGAATGGTTTATAAAAATAAAATATTATACTTTTGTTGTGTTTTATTTTAAATAAGAAACGTTTTAATACACAAATAACAAAGGTATATCGTTCCATAATGTACTATACTATTATTTTTTTGGTAAGAGTAGGAAAGCTCCATTTATCGATTGATTTAATTACAGTTTATCTATTTTAGGTCCTTAAAATAACTAGAACAAATACCAGAGCTTCCAGTTGAGCGATTGTTTCTATAACTTATTTTCAACTTATAAATTTTCTGCGAATAAATCGTGTTTGGGAAAACAATTTGCTTCCTGGTATTTCAAAATAAGGATGTATAAAATACGCCTCTGTGATTATCAAAGCAGGAATATTTTTTCAAAGTAGTACCTAGAATTAGCCAGTGAAGAATTTACCCAAATTGGAGACGATCCTAAAAGATTTGATGCAAGAATTATATGAATTCGTGGACAAATTTGTGAAGGAGATCCTTAATTTTTGTTAACATACGGAGGATTTTTGTGTAAGGTTTTCTTATGAATGTTTTAAGTCTATATTGGGATGTAATTAAATAATATGTGTCAAAATTTTATACGGATGGAAATTGCCAGTTCTCTATAAGCAAGACGTGGAAACCCGGTTTGTAATGTTTTATGTTCATCGCAGGTTTATTCTGTTTTATTCTATATTTTTATCAACACTTTTTGTTAGTATTTGCCATTAGTTTGCAACCTATTTAACCTACCCGTTGCACTCACATCACCATAACACTAATTACAAATATAACAACAATAACAAACTACTTAATTTTAAATTACGTACATATGATAATATTAACAATAATACCCATGATAAAAAATATGTTTTGAAATATTTTATTGATGATAGACGAGGAGATTAGCGAAGTCCTGTTCCAGAGTAATTTAATTTGGCCGAATCGTCTGATGGTTCAAATAAAAGCTGCCGGACAAGGAAAACTATTTGGATGACATGTCGATAAAGTTAAGCACCATGCATGAAACGCTGAGTTCGTCGGTTAGGCTGACATTCGACTTTTCGAGGACAGGATTTATAGAGCTCTGTTTAGATGATGTTATTAACACTTTGGTCTGCTGAAGGTACACGGTTGGTTATTCACTATATGTTTATTTCTGTTACTATGATGAAAGAGTTTTTCTCTTGCTTTTTTAAATCTGTTTTTTAATAAATTATATATGAAGTTAATTCTAATATCATATTAATTATTTACACGTGATTATAGTTAGGTGGGTGACCATTCTAACGGAAACCGCGTCCTCGCATCACACATCTTCCAGCGGCTTGTATATCAGTGTATGCGCCGAAGCTATACAACCTTAGGCGAGGGTTGTATAGGAGATATACCATCCCTTGGAGGGGATGTAAAGCCGTCGGTCCCTTGTCTATTAAATGTTAGGCAAGTAAAATATCCCTACTCTTCTTAAAGGAAGAGGTTCAGCAAAATTCCTGGTTGGGGGCAGCTCGTCTACAGGCGTCGGTGTTAGGCCTCAGTTACGGAAATAGGCCGACGTTAAATAAATGTATAAAAAAAAATTGTTAGGTCATATATAATTTACATGTAGAAAATAGCACATCTCATACGTGAAAGCGTTTTCACATACTGTTAGCGTGCGTTAAAGATTTATCACACGCTATGTGAAATCAATAATTTTCAAGCGTAATTAGCAGTGCGTAGCTAGTAACACTTTTCAAAGCAGTCGTAGAAAAAACTTTTTATTTTACTAGTGAATAAACAACTATTTGCGGTTGTCGCTATGGAGTTAATAATGACGGTTTGAAATGTCAAAATTGAATAAACAATAAAATAATTATTTTCGTGGCCTACCTTGTTATTTTTGTTTCACTTGTGTTTTGACACGCGTGGCTCACTTTTCTTGCAATAAAGCAGCTCATTTGCATTTTGAATGTCACCTATACATGATATTGTTTTTTTATCACGTTTCAATAAAATATAGGTAAGATCCTACAACTTATATACGAAACTTTTTTTCTATTTTCAATAATAACAGAAATAAAGGGTGGTCAATATATAGTGAATAACGTACTTGGTGGGTGTAGGTCTTTCTCACGTGAGATAAATCACACGCTGAAGATATGGAATTCGTTGTCGAAAGGGAGAGGTACCGAACTCACTGTCGCCGATCTCCAAGTTGGTGGAAAAGCTCATCCTAATCAAACTTAATGGGCTTATATATTATGTTACTACTTGATATTTCATTACGTCGTTTACTCGATTTTACACTGGTTTTTTTTAATGCCTTGTTTATATTTACGCCCTGGCGGAGTTTAGCTGCCACAGCTACTCTTCTACTCAACCAGGACGGCGAAATGAGATGCCGTTCACCCATCCAAGTGACGGATTCGACCAACGCTGCTCAACTTCGCCGATTGAGGTCTGAGGCGCTTAAATCGATGACGGTACCTCACCTCTGAGTCCTTTTCTCACTCTAGCAAAGTATTAACATACAACATATATAAGTAATAAACTTTAATACAACAGTTAACTTTATTCAAATAATTTAGCACACTTTTTAAATTAGTATTAGAAGAAACTGATAGTTTCTTGTCGATTTTGTCTTTTCTGTATTTTTGGGCAGCCAAAATTTTAATTGTTTGGGATATTGGCAGAAATTTGTATTTTCTAGCTACAGACTTATGATCAATAGAAGCCACTACCTGCCAACAATTAAGAGGTTTTTGTTTAGTCCTGCAACTTGGATTTCTAAGAAATGAATTCACATTTGATAGAAAGAGCAAGGCGAGATTTTGTTGCATGAGCAATCTTACCTATTAGTTAAATGTCAGAAGAGCGAAATAAAAATGCAAAACAACTTCAAACAATATAACTGCCCGGAATTTTAGTAGGGACCAAACCATGAAGTATATGTTACACATGCTTTTCACATCTTCCAAAAAGCAGTACACTATCAAAAGAGGTTTTAGAAATGCTGAAGCCCCTATTATGAATAATAGTAATGACGAAAGTGATTAAATAAAGTATAATACAAAGTACAAATACAAATCAAACGATAGTTATTGTTATCAAATTCTTATGAATTTGTTTCTTACTAATATATGAGGAAAACAAATTGAATTGAAATAATAAAATAATTTAGCTCGTTCAGATACCATTTTGCGTTGTGGTTAGCATTTGGCGCGTGGTGATGGTAAAATATGAAAAAGTAAACTGGTTGAAAACAGCATTTACAATGATACTCAGGTTTGTATTAAAACAGTTGGAAAAAGTGATATAGGTATTTGTATTTTATAGTTTTAGGACCAAAATATTGTTAGTTTTCTGTTTATTCACCATCCATAATGAGGAAATAATACGTTTTTTAATAATCGGTTATTTTCTACAATATGTTCTAAATATCGATTTAATAACTATTTCTCATATGAAAATATCTAAAAATTATATCCATACATTGAGGTTACTGGCTACTGTTGACAATAGAAAGAGAAAAACAAAATGAGGCAATATGATTCACTCTCACTCGTATAGTGTTTATTGTAAACCACTGGTATTAGTGTGAGAAAAACACTGCCTCCCGTTTTAACATTTTTGCGAAAGCAAATAACAGATGTTCATTGTTAGCGCTTATATATGTGTAAAGTTTTTGGTTTGAGATAATCATAGATATAGTAGAATTCGGAGGGTCATTATAACGAGGTTAACATAGATATATTCTTCAATTTATGGATATTATACAGTGGATGGATGACTTATGTTCGTCATTCTTCTTTTCATAAGTTACTAAACTTATGAAAGGACTTTTATTTAATTTAAATTAACAATATATTAATTTTTAGGACTTCAAGGAGAAAACGCAGGATACTTATAGAAACCAATTTAATTTGCAACTTGTGCTTTAAGACATATCCATCAAGAGATAAATTTAGGAGACATTTGAGGAATCACAAAGAAAAAAAATTCTCTTGTGAATTATGCCCTTATAAATTTATGTATAAAAGCACATTAGAGAATCACAAACGAGTAGTGCATACAAAAGAAGATGTATATACTTGCGATTTTTGCGATAAAATCTTCACAAACCCGCTGTGTGCTAAGATTCACATGGGAAATATACACCTAAAGGATTATAAATTTTTTTGCGATAAATGTGGTAGAGGTTATTACCAGAGAACCCAACTTATCACACACGTTGAATCTGTACATCAAGGAGTTCGTCATACTTGCGATATTTGCAGTAAAATTTTCACAACCAAGGCAAATTTGAAGAAACATTCCTTATTTCACGCCCCAGATTATAAAAAAGTGAAATGTCCTATTTGTCTAAAGGTGTTTGCTCCACGCACATATAAATTACACGAAAAGAAACACAGCAGCAATTCGGAAGTCAACTCACACATTTGCGAAATTTGTGGAAAATCGGTTAGTTCTAGTTGGAGTTTAAAAGACCATAAGAGAACGCACACTGGAGAAAAGCCTTATGCGTGCGATGTTTGTGGAAAGTGTTTTTCAAAATCTCAAATATTGATTACTCATAAGAGGACGCACACCAAAGAACGACCATTCATATGCAAAATTTGCAATAAAGCATTTACTCAGAAGCCAGCATTAAACGTACACCTGCGCTACCATTCCGGTGAAAAACCCTACTCGTGTGACGTATGCTCTAAAACTTTTATTACAAGGACTTTGTTAAATGCTCATAATTGTCCTGGACCACATACTTTCTCATAATCTTTATTAAATATACGGATTTGCTGACATCGGCAAAGAAATACAAAAAATTAATTCCCTAATAGGAAATATTTCCATGAAATTTTTTTATTTAGAATAATTTATTTTGTTGGTACTTTTTTAGCAATGTTATTCTTGATACTATTAACTTTTTTTTTCAAAAACTATCATTAGGTTCATAATAAAATGTGCGAAATGTTAAGTGAGTTATTTATAGTGTTTCGATAAAGGACTTTGACTTTATGTTAAAGTCGTTTTAGTCAAATTTCAAAAAGCTCTAGTATATTGTACTTCAAATCATGCTGATTAAAAGCCTTAATGGGCCCGACCTCCTAAAGTTAAGTGTTTCCAAGAGTATAAAGTTTGAATAATGCATCTGCAGATACGTTTTGAAAAAATCACTGCAGGCACCATTGTGGATTTTAAGGAAAAGAATTTGTAAATACCAGTTACGAGACATCTGTCTGATGTTTTTTAATCATTTTCAGTTCCTAAAAATATACAGGGTGGCCAAAAATGATTGTTCAATTTAGAACTTTTGAATTGAATTTTCTCAGTATTTTCAAATGGAACACCCTGTATATTTTCGAGCATATATTGTAGAACCGAAAAACCAATATTTTTTAAATGTATATCTCTATGGGTATTTGTAACTATTTTCGATATATACGAATAAACTTAAAAAAATAAAGGTTTTTTTCAAATAATTGAACAGAAAAGTTATTTGGTTTGACCACACATCTTTATGCGTTCTTAAAATTCATAATGGTGACGTAGTGATTTTTTCAAAATGCATCTGCACATGCATTATTCAAAGTTTTTATTTAAATACCCTGAAAACCCTTAACTTTAAGGGGTTGGGCCCATTGAGACTTTTAATCAGCATGGTGAAGTACAATATACTCTAGTTTTATGAAATTTGACTGGAACCACTTTTACATAAGGTCAGTCAGGTCCTGTATGATTATCTTGGCGGTTTTTTGATTTTCTGTTACGTGATTAGGAATTTCAGTGAAATTGTGTATTTTTACTACTTACTAAAGGGCTTGGAATACTGATAAAAAGTTATAATCTGTACAAAATGAGCATATCACTGTATTAAGGTATAGATTAAGAACTAAATAGGATCAAAATTGATTTTTCCACTATTATAAAAAAGAATTGGGATGTTAAATTTTATATGAAGAATAAAAAAAAATTAAATCATTTCATAGTATTTCATCAACAATTTCGATTCCTAAAATTTTAAAAAATCGCCTTCACTCCCCCTTCAAATGGGGGGTGCGCTATGTGAATGTATACAAATACAAACTTGATGATGAAAGCAATACCGTCCACAGCCTCGGTATTTCAATTTAGTCGTTTTGTTTGTTGAGAGTTGCTTCCAAAACACCCTGATCATTATGATTTTACTAGTATTCGGTGTACCTTCGTTTTAGTACTAGTAGTAGCCAAATCTAGAAGAACACCCAACACAAAAATGTTTGACGTTTACAGGCATCTTTTTTATTCAAACGAATTTAAGCAAGGTGAGCAACATGGCCACCTTAATGGTCCGTTGGTTTTCAAAGCAACCTAGAAGAAAAAATCAAATAATATTCAGTTAGCAATTTCTTTGTATCTCTCCATTTGCACGCAGATCATAAGTATTTGTCTGTCAACATTGAGCTAAATTATAGCAGAATACACCCACCAAGGCGAAATATAATAAGAAAGTCAATTACTATTTTTAAATATCATTCTAAGACTAACGGTGCACAAACATTTATCTTTCATACTTAAAATCAAAATTTTAAGTATGAAAGTTCAATTAAGTTCGAGCCAGTCATAAAAGCTTTTTCAAATTGATAAAAAATCAAAAAAAACTTTTCATACTTTATATACTATTCCTATGAAGTAATTTGAAAAGTTCTGAAAACCCTGTAAAAAAAATATTTACCTTCACGATTCAGGAACTTGTAATAAAATAAATTAATTATAAAGTGCATCTTAATCAAAATTAATAGGGGGACATCTGTTGGTCAAATTTTCAAACCACAATTCTGACAAAGTCTGTGTGCGACAAAATTTCAAAACAATGCCATCTATCGTTGGGAATTTCTCGCCGCGAGAGCGATGAATCATCAGAAAACCTGTATTACCGAGTGGCTCGCCAAGCGAATCCCTTACGGCGCACACTCTTACGAGAGACCGATCCCGCCGAGGTGTCGCGTTGTGTCGAGTCGATTCTGCCTCGGAAGTCCCTTAGCAGTATAAAAGCTGAAGCAGAGGAAATTCTGCCTCTCTCGTGTCTTAGCCGTCTTCGTAAAAAGTACCTAGCTACTCGCGATACTTAACCAAAGTGCGGCACCGCCATTTTGTTCATTGCGTTACCAAAAGTTGCGCAATATTTTGCAACAATTAGTTATCGTTATTTTTTAACTATTTATCGTGTGTATTTCTTTGTGTTTAAACCATCGCCTCAGTCTTGGCCCACCTCTGAAATAACATACTTACAGTGTTTTAAAATCCTTAAAACAAAACAGCGTATTCAAGAAAGTCAACGAGCAGCTGAAAATAGGTGAGGTGAGAGAGAAGAATTTAATTTTTTATATCGAACCTAAACCGTTCCGTGTCCAACAGCAGGACTGGATTAACCAGGTCAGTTAAATTAGAGTGTTCATTAAACGAGTTTTTTAGGTGATGAGGCACACCTTTTATTGCTTAAAATTTTCTTCATGCAGGGCCCAAATAATCAAATAAATGATTATTTTTCCGGCGAAATGTAATAAAATTGTGAAGCGTGATGTATCTTTCGATTTACCATTCCAAATGCTTTAAAAATTAAGTTGATGGTGGCCCTGAAGAGATAAAATATCACAATATATTTCGGATTTTATCGTATATCTCCGGAACCGATCGGAAAATATTCAATTTCTATCTCATTGACCTTCAAAGTACGAAACTTTGTCCAATTTATCCAGCTTTATATCTGTGATGGTTTGCGAAATAGCAATGATATTCAATATAAGAAGTAGGCACCCCTTATACTGCTAGTGGGCCAGCTCAACAAATTTGAACTCAAAATTACGACGGATAAATTCTTTATTCGCATTGAAAATTGGAACATTCCGTAGAATTATGCCACTTGCTACAAAATGCGCCTTTCTTTTAAATTGTAGATTTTTGAAAGAAACTCACTACTTATGATTTTAACAGAAATGGTTTTCTTTCTCTCATTTTAAGCCACATTTTTTTGTTTTAATAAAAGCTTTTCTGGTGAGTCAAAAGTACGCGAAAAGACAATCATTTAAAAAGGAAAACTTTTTATACGATACCTACAAATGAGGATTTGATAATTTAGCATTTCTGTCATCTTAACATGTTTTCTTGACATGTTTTCTTAACCGCCTCTCAAGTTACCGAAGTAACCCCTTGGAAGATCTCAAGGATCTTGTGCTAGGCAAAGAGAGACGAGGCCCTACAGTTTAATGTGGACTCCGAACCACTCTTGGGGCAATTTTTTTAATGAAAAATTGTTTCGCCTTGCGGGAATCGAACCCACTTCGCTAGGCAACTCAGTTTGCTAGCCAGTCGCTTTAACACACTGAGCTACCATTCCCCATCTGTTAATAAACAATTAAAAATTTTGATTTAGAGTTAAGACTTACTTATTGCCAATTGCCAAATTATTTTTTTTTTTTTGAAAATGGAACATAGGTATTCGATGTTAATATGATTTGTACGTATGCCGCCGAGGATTCACTTCACTCACTGTCACCGCGAAGTTGCCACCGACGTCTATATAGATTACTCCAAATGATTTCCCCACACGCAATTTTTAAATATTCATTGTGAAGAAACTCTGGTAAATGAGGAACAGTTTTTTACAAAAATGAAAGGATAGCGTTTTATGCACAACGTGGATTCCGCGCAATCGATAATTAACAGCGACACGACTCATTGGAAGGGGGCATTTTTTAACGTTTCACCTAACCACTTTGACGTTACACAAAATCCGGCTTGGGCTAGCAATAAGAGCACGTTAAGTTTAAAAAATGAAAATAATTAATTCTTTATTAACAAATGGTAGAAACACGTAGCTATCAATATCTTCGTTTGTATCGTGAAAATAATTTTTTCTTCATGCATCAAAAAACATAACTTTAATGGCAACTTTCATGAACTTTAACTATCGTTTCCCTGATGCTCCATCTGAACGAATAAGTGGGAGTGGGCCAATTTTCGTTATCTGTACTTTCTCTTCTATTAAATAAATGTGCATTTTAACAGGTTAATATTCTTTTGAGTGCAATAATCTTTAAATTTCGTAAGGTTACCTGGTTACCTGTGACCTAAGCCCAAGGGACTTTAGTAAATAATAAATAAATCCATAACATCGACAATTGACTGATGGTCGAGAGGTAAGCGCATTTGCCTCTCATATATATATATATATATATATATATGGCAAGTCGCTATGCACCATGGAGACATCTATGATGGTGTATAGTAGCATTAGACCATATGAGAGGTCTACCTCTCACCACTACACCATTTATATTAGTGTGTATAAGACTAGCAGGTTGGCCATTGTCATTTGTCTGTTCCATGACCTATGGCATACTGATGAGAACTAATAAGTTCGAAACCGGTCTATGTCTGGTCAGGGAATTGACAAGTGACATTGGACCAATCTTTCATGATTTGCAAGGTATAATTCAATGCAGGTCGGGGTATTTGCCCGCTGAGTAGTTTCCTGCAAATCATGTATAATAACAATATATATATTAAAATGTTTAATGTATGTGAAGAAAAATATGAATTTATTTGAGACGCTAAATAGAAATCATGATTATTACACTAGACACGATGACTGCTTAAGTATCCTAGACTACTGACGGCTTTTTTTTAAAGACCACCTTTTAAAATAACACCTTTAGAAATACAGAATATTCAAAACTATGATAAATATAAAAAAAACAAACAGATGTTATTCGAAGGAGAATATTATAGTTTAAAAGAGTTTTTACAAAGATAAATATATTTTTTTATTCTAGTATTTATGTAGTAAATGAGTTATTTTAATATGTACTTTGTGTTACATATTATGTTTTATCGGTATGTTTGTCTTTATTATTGTAAAACATTGTTAAAGTGTATACGAACTTAATTGAAACCGTATAAAAACTAGAAGCCGGCAAAAACAGTCGGCATCTCTTTATTGTACATCGGCGGATATAAATAGAAATGCTTGTCATAAGAAAATGATAAGATTTTCGGACGTTATTATATTATCCTCTGTTTCAAATGGTCTCCAGAAAGCCATGGTAAATTAGTAAATAATTAAAATATTTTACCTTTTATATAGTAGTAAATATTTATACATATGAACAATAACTAACTAAACTCCTATGCTTGATATTATAATAGGTATTTATGCACTGCATTGGCACATTGACAACACATCTCACAAGTCCACATTACTTCTGAAAAACGATTTACGAATTTTCTTTATGCTAGTAGGCCTGTCCGTTTTATTATATTTAAACCAGTGCAGTCGTAGATGGTTCATTAACTGATTACATTGCCAGACTCGGACTCGCCCGCACAGTTTCAACTACCATTCGAACCTCGATACCATTGCTAAATATATAGGACAAAATATCAAGTTCAGTCCGCACGGTCTTGTGCTTTAACACAGACCAGTTTCATTGTGCTCGTATAAAGTTTATATACAATTATTTTTGTTTCTGACTTACTACATGTACTCTTGTATCGACATGGTCAATAAATTATTATTATTATTTGCAGTCAAAACAGCACAAAGAGTGATGGTATTTTGATGAGGTCGTAACGTTTTTGTTGCGTTTTTTGAGTGCTGGGAAGCGCTAATCTTAACTATGCATTTCTCAGTAACCATTCTATAAGAATATACATATATACTTTAATCTGCGCAATTTGTGAGCTTTCTACATAAAGTCGCTCACATTCGAAATAACAATCGAAGATCTCGGCAACTTCCATATTTTTGTTTATGTATCGCTTCGTTCTTCAGCCAAATATTCGCCAAATAAATGCGAAATAATAGACCACCGCCTAATTTTTCACGAGATATTCCACCTATTGAAAAGTATATTAGAATTTTTTTAAATAATTTTTTCTACAATTTGCCGCGTATGTATTTATAGTCATGGGTCACATTTTAAAGTCTTTTCTTTATGATGCAAAAGGTGAATTGAAATAACATATGATTAATTTAAATTAATCAACAGAATACACAAAAAATGTGAATAAAATATTTTATTCCCTGGAATGTCTTTGTCGATGAGTATTTTTTTTTGTTTGTATTCAATTTTAGCGTGGTTTCCAATAACTAAATTCATTCAACTTTAGTTATTTTAAAGTAGTAAGTTTTTTCATTAAAATATTATGAATTATTAACATAAATATGATAAAAAATTGAAAATAATGAAAAAAATCGACAAATTCGAGATTCGAAATTTTTTTTTCGGTTTTTCTTAATTTTAAGCTGCTAAATGACAATAAATCACTAACATCGACGTACCATTTGAAAGTAGACATCTCGACGAAAAAAATGAGCACTAGTAGAATATCAAAATCCAAAAAAAAATCAATAAAGTTGTTCGCCGAAGATAGGGGTGTTTTTTCGGGAAAATGGTAAAATATCGAAAAATATTTATTTCCCATAATTGAAAAAATTCATGCTTATTATATGCAAACAATTACGTACTTTCACAAAGTTTCATTTAAACTAAATAATTTCCACGCGAGAAAAAAAATAAAAACAGAAAAATCGGTTTTTCGTCATTTTCTCGCAAACTTTGAGGTTATGTCGAAAAATATATAAAATAAAAGTTTTAGATTTTTTTATTATCTACAACTTTTGTATGAAACACTTTTCTCTAGGAGGTCACGTTTCGCCACAAATTACGAAAAACGGTTTTCATCCCTTAAATAGCACCCCATTTCACTACTTCCCTTCATCTCAAGTTCCAAAGTTTTTTTTTTTCATTGTTTATGACCTCAACTATATATTTCAGCCGGCCGTTGCCTGCTATTAATTTTTTCATCTCAAAATGGTAACGGCCCCAGCCTATAATCGAAAGCAAGGAAAAAAACGCGTTGATGGAAATAGGCGACAGTAGGCGTACAATTTCCAGCAATTGTTTTACAGTTTGTACCCAAGATAAAAGGAAACAATTTATTTGCCTAACGATTCGCTGATGGTGATGACGTTTGTCGATTTATAATCTTATAGTTCCAAATTCATTATATAATTTTGTGTAACCAACTGCGAGCAAACTTTTTTTTTTTTTTCGGAGAGATTCTCGGATTCTGGGATGTGAGGATGTGTAATCGTTTTTTGTAAAGTAATTCCTTTTTAGCTATAAGAATACAATTTGATTATGGATGCCATCGCGCATACAACATTATATGGAGTATTTAATTTAATATTAAACGTAACTTTTACTTCCACAAATCTGGAAACAGCCAATTTTCTCGAATCTAGACGTTTGAGAAAGAAAAGTTTTACAATTTTTAGAGATCTAATAGATGACCGAGTGGATGACAATATCATGTTTGGTGGGTGATGAGTTTTAGGGTCATTTGAAATTCAACTTGCTTTTTTCTATTGGAAAGGATCTGCATATATGTCACTAAAATATTAAATCCATACAGAAGGTAGTTACATGGAAATTATAAGGATTATCTATCTGAAATTGATGGATGTAAATACACACAACTTTTGTCTATATATTCAGGGTTTCCATTATTAAAAAAATAAGAAATACTAATTTCACCTAATTAGGTGAGTTGTTGCATAAAACATTATTCAAGGTTATAACACTGCGAATTTTTTAAATAAACATAAGTATATCGATTTAAAATACTATGAATCTACAAATGAAAAAAATATGTATAACCCAAAATTCCAAAATATATTACTGTAGATGGTCTCTACCTCATATTTCTAAGTTGTATAATAAATTCTTGAGACTTCCCCATACATGATAATTTAGGGGACGAGTCTAGAGATTTGGCAGGTCACCACGTTAGCCCATTTCACCGTATTCATCTATCAAGACACTGGTCATTAAAAAAATCTCGGTAGTCAACAAGACATGCATCATTTTGATATATTACTTGTCTTACATGCATGGTCACTTCAGCCAAAGTAGTTGGTATTATTCTAGCAAAAAATATGGATCATTTAAAACCCTTACGATTTATACCTGGCCACGCAATTGCAATAAATACACCTAATATATTTGCTGAAATACTTCTTATTAGGATGTAAGACACCTAATAATTTACCAAAACGATGAATGTCTCACGTGTTATCGGGTAAATATAAGAGATTTTTTAAATGGCTAATGATTATCATAGAGATGGATAAGACAATAGGTCGGATATCCGGACTTGACCATCCCTAATTATCATCATATCAATCAATACAAAAAAATTCACATTTACTCCATATAAAACAATGTACTACTCTATAACGGTCTATTAAGCGTTTTAAATCGGTAGAATGGATAATTAACTTTAAAAAAAGTGTCAAAAAAATAACACTTTCATTAATAGTATGTTATTAAAATTTAAAGGAGAGAAGTCACCGACTTGTGTAAGAACAAGAAAACGGCGATATCTTGAAATCCGTGACACTTCGCATAGTGGTTATACATGGTTAGATAAGTTACAAATCACCTTACCTACCACCCCCTTCAACTATACGTCGGTGAACCAAACACCCTATATATTGCCTGTTTCTAATTCAGTATCGTTGATTGCAATGAATTATAGTAGATGGCGCTCAGTACAAACCGTCGAGTTGTACAGGCTCAATACAATACAATATAACTAGTGAGGTCCTACCTGCACCGCAGACAGCTAAGGGTGAAAATCTCGGACCAACTCTCCAGTTACAGGACCGTGGAGGCGGGAGTCCCGCAAGGTTCGGTGCTGTCACCGCACCTGTTCGCTATCTACACCTCAGACCTCCCCAGGACCGAGCACACAGCCGTGGCCCTGTATGCAGACGACACAGCAATAATTACCAGAGCCTGGAAAGCCAGGAACGCAACCAGAAAACTCCAGGAAACGGCCACACTCCTGGAAGAATGGTGCACGAAGTGGAAAGTCGCCGTCAACGCCGACAAAAGCCAAGCCATTCTCTTCAGGCGAGTGCGGAAAGAAATTCCCACAGGACACGTCTCCATGAACGGCGAGGACATCCAATGGCACGACACCGTCAAGTACCTTGGCGTGGTCATGGACAGAAGCCTAACGTGGAGACAGAACACGGACGCTATCACAGCCAAGGCCCGGCGCACGAGAGCCCTCATCTACCCGATGATGGGAAACGGGAGCCGTCTCAACTTGAGGAATAAGCTCACGCTTATCAAGACCCTCATCAGGCCTCAGCTGACGTACGCCTCGGTAGCGTGGGGCTACCAGGCAAAGTCCTACATGAAGAAAATCCAGGCAGTGGAAAACATCGCCCTCAGGACGGCAGTCGACGCCCCATGGTACGTGAGAACCGCAGATATCGTCAGAGACCTGGAGTACACCACGGTCACTGAAGTCATCCGGGAACGAGCGAAGAAGCTGTACGCCCAAGCCGAGAAGCATGGGAACCCGCTGATCAGACAGGCCACTGATTATGACCCTGCCGACGCCCCGAGGCATAAACGGCCGAGGGTACAGCTACTGGACAACGGGTGAGTATAACTTATATTTCCCGCTAACCGATCTGTTTCAGATACCCCAGGACGGACCACCACTACCAGAGACATGACGTTTTTCTACCCTAACCCAACCTCCTTGCGGGCGTCGGACAACATACCGTCCAACGCCCGTTGTCCCACCTTCTCCGTGGAGTCCGAAAGTGCTAAAATAAGCACTTAGGGTCTCCACACTCCCGAGCTACACAGCTCATATCCTTACCTTACCGATGATCCGGGGTAGGATATCAATTGATGTCCTACGTACCGGCAGTCAGTCCCTGCCAAAACTTCCTAAACCCAACTCGACCGATGACTACCCCCGGGGGTGACAAGCTGGCGAAGAAAGAAAATATCAAGACAAGAAGAGCGCCAGAAGAGACCTCAGCCAGCGAGGTTCAACAGCCAGGACCAGGGGAGGTCCGCAGAAAATACCACGACACATCTCGCATTTGCGAGCTGGGTCTGGTAGAAGTAAGCGGGCTTACCTATCACGAAGGCCGGTCCAGGTCTACAGAGATAATCTAGGAGCAAAGAGTAGTAGTCCTACTCGGCCCTAGTTATCGAGACCGACATCCAGCCAATGGATATTGGCGCGTGCGTATCTATGTCGAACTGATTACAGCAAATAAACCAGAAACTGTAGTATTTGATGTAACCACATTCAAATATACATTTTTTAAATTATTACTCCATGAAAAAGATGCAAAAAATGGTTAAAACACAAGTTCTGTGAGAGGGACGAAACATGGCATGGTTTTCGATGGTGATATTTTAAGGTTCCCACCCCTCAGAAATTACCCATATACTCGAAAAATCACCCCTATTTCGAGTAGGCCGTATAAAATTTAACCATACAACATCTTTTCCACTCCCCGGGGTTGAAACTTCCCCCTCCCTTAATATTAAAATATCCCCAAAAAAATCAAAATGCATGAGAATTTGTTTATCCCCGTTTTTGCTCAACACGATGGTAATATTCATTTCTCCCCCACCCGCCACCAACCACCCCCTTTTCATATTTTTTAATACTGGGCATATAGGGACTCGTTGGATCGGGTTCTTTAAGGGGATTTCGACATTGTAAAGGGAGTTGAGTGACAAGACATGCCATCAACCCTGGGGTTGAAAAGAATATATGAAAAGAATTATTTTTTTTGTTGAAACGTCGAGATTTTAAATTTGAGCGAAAAAAAATTCCTGTCTGTCTTTTTTGTACGCACGTTTACTCTAGAACCGTTTATGATATTGACTTTAAATTTAGTACACTTATGTATTGTAACGAGATCTGGAACTAGATTGTATTTTGATCTAATTCCATGGAAGGGTTCGGGGGTAAATGAGGTAAATAAGGGTAAATAGGCATAGCAAGCAGGTAAGAGTTCATAAAATTGCAATTTGCATGTACGAAGTATCGAGGTCTCAAAATTTTTTTTGGCATCAGCTGCCCCCTCCTCCACTATCACCCCCAATACCATCCCCTAACTATTATGAAAAGGAGTAAAAAAAAAAATTAAATTTGATTTAGTGTGTATACAAGAACGAGACGTCTCAAAAATTTTTTTTGATTTAACTACTCCCTCTACCACCCCCACCCTATTATTAAAGGGAGTAAAAAATTAAATTGGGATTTAGTGCGTGTGCGAGAACCAAGGGACTCTAAAATTTATTTAGGCATCAGTTACCTCCTCTACCGCCCCTATTGCCACCCCCACCCTATTGTTTAAGGGAATAAAAAATTAAATTGGGATTTAGTGTGTATAGAAGAACCAAGGGACTCTGAAATTTTTTTTGGCATTAGTCACATCCTCTACCACCCTCATTGCCACCCCCACCCTATTATTAAAGGGGGTAAAAAATTAAATTGAGATTTAGTGTGTGTACGAGAACCAAAGGCCTCTAAAATTTATTTTAGCATTAGTTACCCCCTCTACCACCCCCATTGCCACCCCCACCCTATTGTTTAAGGGAATAAAAAATTAAATTGAGATTTAGTATGTGTATACGAGAACCAAGGGTTTCTAAAATATTTTTTACAATAACCTCCCCCTTTACCACCCCACTCTATTATTAAAGGGAATAAAATATTACATTGGGATTTAGTACCACCATACCAAATCTGGATGTGGAATTTTTTAATAGAAACATCCTGAAATTTTGTCTTTAATGAAATAGACATACATTCCAAAAATTCATATGATATTAAAACTGTTTATTCACTTATCGAAAAATTGATGCCATCTAGTAGATTTCAAAAAATTGAAAAAAAAAATTATAATATATTTTTTTAAAGCGTCTAGTTTTAAATATAATCAACCTTTTCCAGATTTGTATATAAACATGTATATCCGTAATTGTTATACTATTTTATTTACATTATTATTCAATTCATAATTTAACTATACAGCAAACATAAGATAAGATTGATGTGATATCAAATAATACATTGTGTTTAAATGTCATGTAAGTAACAATAACATATTTGAAATGAATTATTATTAACTTGTAATGTTTCAGGTGGACGCTTTATTATGTATTACATGTAACAGAAAATAACCAAAGTTTAGCATGTGTACGAGATCCACAATATCCACTCTAGCTTGTGAAAAATGCAAGTCTAGAAAAATTCTTCTCACTATTTTAATGGTCGTAAACATATTTTAAATATAAGCAAGAATGCATTAAAATGGAAGTTTATACGGTGGAGATGGGTATATTACTAGGAAATAACCTCTACGTCTATGATTTTTATATCAAAAAAACAGTTGGAAGGTGCATTTTGACAAATAAAATAAAAGAACAAATAAAAATAGTGTACTTCGCTGATATTTCTGTTCTCTTTTCGAAAGCTTCAAAAGAAATCTTTTGAGTGTTACATGTCAAATACACAACTTTAAATTTATGTTTGTGTTATTCTGTAGATACTCGTGCACAAGGAACTCCTAGAGTCTTTAGTCCTGAAGTTCTTAGTACTAGAGTCTTGAAGAATGTTGAAATCTTTGATGCGATATTGCTTCTGTTGTTTTAAATAATATTCTGTTCACTCCTTATACCACTAATAACCATCCTCAGTCTATATAAAAAATGCTATAAGTATTTATTTCTATTTAATAACATTCTGATTTAAAATTTTCTTTTTCGTTTTTTTTTTTTTGGAAAATGTTTACCATGTCCCAGTACATTTTGTGTTCACTTTCCCAATTATAATTATCGATTTTACATACAGCATTCCTATAGTCAAAGGTTTAGATTATTTAGCCACATAATGTTTGTTACGCCTACAGACTAAATATACAATTTTTTTAATTTTCCCCACGGTTTTCTGGTTTTGTTTTTGCCAAAGCTGATCTCAAAACATTTTGTCCTATAGTTATTTACGATATGAGTATCGTAACATCATATTACAATATGAGATAGGAAAATTAATGAATGAATTATGGATTTCTCCGTAGAACGAGGGAGGGAGTTCATTTGGATAACAAGTGTCAAAATGTGTCAAATTAAAAATGATAAAACATATTTTTATTTTTTGTGAACCAAAAAAGTACCTGCTGTTATAAGGATATAAGTTTTTAAGTACTCTTGTTACTCTGTTTACAACACTTTTAGCCTAGACATTTCTGAAAGTAAAAGAATTACAATTAAAATTTATATTAAAAAAATGTAACTCAATGTATATTGTTTGTTAATTTTTGATTACTTTACTGCACTTGTGCGGTAAGCGACATTTTACAGCACTAGTGCCGGAAAATAATGTCATTATAATAGTCAGTTTCGTAAAGTTTGACATTACATACTGAAAGTAGATAAAGCCTATTTACAATATTTATGAATATTGTATCAACGCAGACTTCAGGATATTGATTGCTTATTAGAGCCGCTCTTTAATGAAATGTTTTTGGTTAATTTTTTATTATTTGAAGTATTTAATTTCTCACTATCATGGATATTTTAACATGCATGAAATAATTATTTGTTGGAATGGGTTGATTCTATGCCAAGTGGCCCAACGAAAATGAAACAAGCGTGTTTTTTAAAAGCTTTTATTTAACTTGCAATGTTTGTTTGTTAGTTTGTTTAGGTCAAATCTTGCAATCAAAATTTCGATTAGTTCTAATTAAGCTAGAGCTTTGAAGTTTTGCACATATGTATAAGTCCGGTGACAATATAATTCAACATTTTCATATAAGAAAAAAATAAGATGGCGGCATCAAGATGGCGGACGACTTTACCGTTTATGATCCGATTCGACTCAAAATCGATATTTGGGGGTTTTCTAGGTCGTGGATTATGAATTTTTACTAAAAATTCATAATCCACGACCTAGAAAACCAAATGAATTAAATTAAATCCAAAATGGCGGCGCTAATATGACTGACGACTTTTTTCATTTAGGTCCAAATCGATCAAAATCGATATCTGGGGTTTTTTGGGGTCGCGGATTACGAATTTCTACTAAAAAAATTATTCAAGATGGCGGACGACTGTCGCGAGCAATCTCCTTTACACAGGAAAATCTCGCGACGAACTTTTATATTATAAAAAAATTATATAATGTAACAAAATGATGGGTTTGATTTACTTCAAAGTTTATTCTCTACTTTTTAAAGCATTTAAATAAAAGCTTTTTTTAAAACATTTTTTGTATATAATTTTTTGTATGACGATTTTTTTTTAAACCCCCAAGTCCGTCAATTTTATTATCAAGGGGGAAAATTTTATTGGTTATTTTCGATTGCGTTTCGTCTACACTTTTAAACAGTAAATGAGATCAAGCAGCACTCCATTTTGAAGCTCGTTAAATTTGCTTCCCAGCTGTATCTTACTTTTTACATTTGGACTAATAAATAGTTCTCGATCGAAAATATCTAATAAAGGTGCCTCTTATGATAATATCGACGGGTCAGAGAGAAATGATCATACAAGAAGAAAATACACGTTTCGTTTTTTCGACGCTATTTCGCAAAAATCATTAGTCCAAATTTAAAAAGTAAGAGACGGTTATGAATCAAATTTAAATGGCGTTAAAATGATGTGCTGCTTGATAATGACGTTTATTTTATTTAAAATTTTAGGGATGGGTCTTAACGTTAATTTAAGGGTTGAATTGGCGCCGTCGAAAATATCCAATAAAAATTTTCTCCTTTCGACGGGTCTGAACGTTTTTTCAAAAAAGATATCATACAAGCAGAAACACGCCTGTTTCGTTTTCGGTTGGTCAGCTAGTATAAACGTTTGTTTAATTATTTATCGTTTTAATTAAAAGTTCATATAATCTACATTAATGTACATTTAAAAAGAAGTTCCTTATAGTTCATATTTTTAAAAACATTATCTTAGCGTAGTCAGCATAGCACAAAAAAATCAATATAAAGGAGCTTTTTCCGTAAGCAATTTTATTGTTGGATTCTGTTGGGGAGGTGATCAGGAGTACCCAAAAAATTTTTGTACTTCAAAGACCTTGTGGTCCACTTGCAATTAACAAATTTTTTTATCCGCGTTTTTAACCTAAAAATGTGAATAACTCGAGAAACAAAATCTTTGTAATTAAATTTTCTATAAATCTACGTTTAGTGTGGGTCATAGGAGCCCAACTAGAACCTACAATAGTGAAAAAATCGGCCAAAAATCGTTTTTTTTTCATTTTGCTGCCCAGAGCCACTTCGCTTCAAACTTTCAAAAATTCTACCTTGAGAGTTTGGTGCAAAAATATCAAACCCAGTGTGCGCAATTGAATTTGTTATTTAAATTTGAATTGGCCGCCATTTTGTGCCCTTAAGTCCAACACGGATCATCTTTTTTTCAAAAGTTAGGTCTGCACGCCAGGTTTTTGATGCTGTAAAAAAAATTAAACCTATTTTGGCAATTTTTTTGCATTTGTTTAAAACCCAATTAACAAGAAAGCCATTTTGAAAAACAAATTGAATATTTTTTATCAGATCAAAAAGACAATTTTAAAACACGATTTTTGGCCAGTTTTTTCACTTTTGTAGGTTATAGTTGCGCTCCTAAGGCCGACACTAAACGTAGATTTGTAGAAAATTTAATTACAAAGATTTTGGATTTTTTTTGTCCCGATCGGACCTATATATCTCGAGTTGTTCACATTTTTAGGTTGAAAAACGCGGAAAAAGTTCCACTTCAAATCCTATTTTGACTGCATTATCTGGTAAATCAAACTTGTTACGAGGCTAAATTGTAAAAAAGCTGTTGACGTATTTCCACTAGATAACAGTTTGTGTATGCCATTTTATACGTATTTATTGTCAATGTCCTCCAAAAATATATTGCTTAAAATTAGTGTGAATCCATACGCCATTACCAATCCGTATAACGGGTTGTTTTCAAACATATCTTGTTTACACTAGATTTAGTATTAGCGTCCAAAATATTGTTTTAGCGTTATGTTTTCATTAATTTTAAGATTTTACCTATAGGAACATTGGGTAAAATAATGAATTATATCAAAATTGACAAAGTATTGGTTGTATAGCCGTTCACAATTTTGCCGTGCACATAAAAACACAATCAAAACTTTTCGATCTCATTAAAATATCGTTACTATCTGTACTATTCCGCCGGCCAATTGAATTACTTACTTTACGTCGGCTTGTTTGATGACACCATACCGAATGGTTTACCGGCATTAACAATGAGCTCGCAAAGTTTTTGTTGCATTTTTCATCTGTCCGATAAAATTGAAGACTGCTATAACGTGTTGTTTATTGGAGGCTCTACTGTATTCTTACCCTTAGTTAATTATTTTTCGAAAAGCTGTTCCTTTCACGTAAAAATCACTGGCATAGAGGTTATTTCCTGGTATTATACCGAGCAACTCTATTAGTTTGTGGATTCCTTGGGTTATATTTCTAGAAAAGGATATGTAAGTGGTCAAAAATCCTAAAAAGAAAAATTAAGAAAATGCTACAGTTAACATTAGAAAGATCGTGTATTATAAAATATATATTTAAAACAGAAACGGAACAATGTCTATTATTATTATTTAAAATACAAGTGTAATTTTAAGGAAAACATAGTAATATATGAAGTTAAGCTAGCTAAAGAGAAAACAAAGTCGGTTGGTAAAATTCTCATTAATGTTATACAAATACGTTGTGTACGGTTTAATCTTTTTTATGTTTTGTTTATATAGTTGATTATATGTGCATCATATTATACCGTCTCGTCGTACACGATAAAATATATTCCATAAACACTAATTTAATTGTTTCCTAAAAATAAAGAAAAGCGACTATTTCCGTTTGTATTCTTCTTAAACCATTTTCCACATTTCAGCTTGTAGTATTTATGTTACAGAATAAATATATTTATTTGCAGATGGGAGGAACTAGAGGACATAAGCGAATCAGACCAAACTAATATTCAATGTGGAATGTGTTCAGAAGTATTTCCTACAAAGACCAAATTTGTGGAACATACGATGAAACTTTTTGGAGAGTTGTATACTTGTTGCAAATGCCATCTTAAGTTTAAAAACTGCATGGATCTGTATGAACATTATGAAACGCATAGGGGTTCTGAGGAAACTATGGTTATACAGGATGATGATGAAGGCGTTGAAGAATTAGTATTAAATTATGGTGACAATGAAGAAGTCATTGTTCAGCAACCTGCTATAAGTGAAACAAATGAACTTCTGTACATACTGGATGACTCACATTGCGTGAACGAGGTTGTCATTGAGGAAGATGAACCCACAGCAGATAGCGCCGAGAGATCGGAAAGAGAAACCGTTGAAATTGTAAATTTAGAACACGGGTATGTCATGTCAAGTGTTGAGGGGCTCATTGAAGAAGAAGAAGACCCCGATGGAAATTTTGTAATTACTAGGGGAGTTACTATCCCAGCAAAACCTTCTACTAGTAAAAGATTCTATTCACAACCAAAAACACGGACTCCACAACCTAAAAAACGTCATGAAGTACCCGACTTTTCAGCGACAAATTATGCCTATATTAATGCCAATGAAGAAGTAGATGTGCCTCACTATAAATGCTTAAGATGTGAACAATTATTTATCAACAAATTTGTATTTTTTAGACATATTGAAAAAGGAAAATGCTACATTAATAACTGTGATGTGTGTACGGCCACATTTAACAAAAATAGTGAATTTTATGATCACTACATCTCAGACCACACAGATCGAGCAATATGCAATTTTTGCTTTAGAACCTTTATGTACGAGAAAAATGTTAAAGAACACATGCTAAGACACTTGGATCAATTTCGACATCGATGCGAAGATTGTAATAAAGGATTTTACACCGTTAGGGAATACAGAAACCATTATAAAAATAGACATATGGGTATAAGGCATAAGTGTGAGGTCTGTGGACGAAGTTTTGCGGACGAATATTATTTTAAAAGACACATTGCTACGCATGCCAAAGCAGCAAACAATATTACAGTCTTGCAAATTAGTGATTAAGGTCGAAGTATAACGCTAGAAAAGCATAGAAGTCACTTCCACAATACCTTTTAGTGATATGATCATTTTATATAAAGTTTTTTGGTTATTGTTATCAATATGTCGTAATCTTCCAAAATATACATTTCCTTTCTTGGTCTTTATAAGCCTTATCCAGTTTTTGAATTTAACCCACCTTTATATTTTACGTTTAGTTGTTCAGGTACAAGCGTTACAAACATATTTTGTAAACTAAAGAGAGATCTTTGCTGTGGCACTAATGTAAATTTCACAAATGTCAAATCATTGCACAAAAGTTTGATGAGCATTTCAACAAAGCCGTTATCGAATTTAATATTCTTCAGTAATATTAATTTGAAGTTCAGGATATGCAAGATCATAACGTGCAGTGATAGTGGAAAATATAGTGCTCATTTTTAGCATTGTATATCTCTGGGGCACATCTTTCTTCTACAGTTGATATGTAACATCATATAGAATAAAAGCGCAAGAAAAAATTTATTTTACCATTAAATAATATACAAAAGTGATTCAAAAGTAAACCACATATTTTCAAGTGTATATTTCTCTCATGATAATCAGAAAAAAGTTCACAATAACATAGTTCCGGAAATGCTTCGTTATCGAGATATACGGTCATAAAAGTTGTGAAGAAGTAGTACAGAAGTTTTTTTTTAATTAATATAAATTTATTTCGAATTATGAAAACTACGGCCGATATTCTTGTGGTATAAGTAATTATAAATAGATACATGTAGGCGCTGGTCCATTTACATGACAATGGGAATTTTCAAAATTTAATTCAAAAAATCTTACTTTTTTAGACATTTCAATACCTTACATCTCACTAACGAGACATTTGTAAGTAAACTAAAATTAACCTATATTCAAGAGAGGTTTTCACCCTTAATTTTGAATCACGCTGTATATGCAATGTGTCCCACTTTTAACACACCCCCCCCCCCACCCAATTTCATGGTTATTAGTTAACCTATTTTAACCAACTCTGAGTAGGCATAAATGTCCCCTAAGGAGACCATTTTGGCTGTAACAAAAATTATTTTTGACAGCAGTGTGCTAAGGAAAGGAAGGACAATATTTTCCTAAAATTATATTAACCATTTTTTATTGAAAAGCTGACATATTCAGCATGTTTTGGAATCATCATATGCAAAGTTTTTAAATGTATTAATTAAGTAGCTAAGTAATCGGGCCAGGTAATAGTTTTTTTTTCTAATCAGGGATCATAACTTGATTATTAGCTTTTTTCCACTTTCTCTTCAAACTAACTCTTTCTGCCAGTCTATGCCACTCCATTTTAATACAGGGTAGAGTGTTTTTGAAATAGATGCACATATTCAAATCTATGACTACTCCCTTTTTTTTTGATGGACATAAACGTGTTTATTTATAAACAGTCTCAAAAATGACCAGGAAAATAATTTTTTTTAAATTGTTAACAATCATCCAACACGCCAAAGAGTAGTACTTATATTATTTGGGGACGATGGTCCCAATAATTTTGAACTTGCACATCTACGCATGAGCTTGCACTGTCAGCTGAGAAAAAAAAGCATAAAAAATATAGTAGGACGAAAAGATATAAAAGTAACAAAAAATAATCAATAAAAGTCGATAAATACAATAACCAGGGCCGGATGGGTAATATGCCTCGTTATGCATAGAGATAGAATAATATATAATGTATGCAAGATATAAGCAATTTGAGAAAATTTACTTAATATATTAATTTTGTTGTTTATTTCTCTTTGATTGGCGTAATCAATATTGTTATAAAATTATAAATATATAGTTAGGTTCTCGGGAACAAATTGAATTTTTAAGCCCACCTCTGTATTTACCTAAAAAAACGATAATTTCTAAAGCAAAAGTTAGTTATAGGGTAGATAGGGGTGATCGGAGCAAACGATCACAGGTTTTTTCTTATTTTAGAAATCACATTAGCAATAAATAAAACTCAAAGACTTATGACAAATTGAATATAAATTTAATACAATAAGTAGTCCCACTTACATTCGATAAATGAATGTAATAAGCTTTCAGATAAAAAAGAAATATTTGCCCCACTTGCCAATAATGAACATTTGTTTACTCTGGGGCGTATGTCACCGGCAAGCTATAGAAACACCCTTTTTCTGTGTCCCAACATTCCCTCTTGATTTTTTTCATTTGGGTTAGATATAATTTAGGCTTAGTATTGTAACTATTGACAATGACATGTTTCACCAACAAAAAAATAGTTACATTTCCACGAAATATTCTTTGTTACCGGAAACACTACAGCCTCTTGGGTCTACCTCCCAATTTCTTTATGATACCCATTCCACTATTCTAATCCCTTGTACCACTTGATGCATCCCCAAAATTTATTGAGTGTCATATTCTTCTGTTCGTAATCTTAGTTGACCACATAGAGCCTGTCTCGTGTGATCCGTAGCTTTACATATTGTCTGCATTTTAGGTCTCCATTGTGCATGCCTATTCTGTACAGATGTCTTTTCAGAGCACAATGCCCTGTCAGAAGACCTGTGATTCTTCTTCTTCTTTCGAGATGATCCTTTGATAAAGGTTTTCCCATGTTGGTATTGGGTATTTTATCCCAGCATTTTTTGTGTTGCTTTTTTTTATTCATTTCCTTATTTGGAAATGATCCTTTTCTTGCTAGCACGTCAGCTTTCTCGTTGCCTTAGATACCGGAGTATCCTTGAACCCACAATAGCGTTTATCTTGTGATCTGCCATGGCTCTTAGTTCTTCTCGGCATTCCCACACCAGTTTAGATATCACTTCCGAGTTGATAGTGCTCTTAGGGACTCTTGACTGTCTTTTAGTCTGGGCCCCCTGTTTCTATACGCCCTCAGGTTATTTTCTCTTGCACAAAGGGATATCTCACATATCTCTGCCTGAAAAACAGAAGTATATTGTCCTATAGTGCCTTGTTCACTTTTAAAATTTAATGTTTTATTATTTTGCACATGGTAGTTCCAATACACGCTGAACAATAGGATCGAGTAAATTTTGCAATAAAAAAGTGCCTTATATGATCTCAAAAAATGGGCAATTTTTTCATAATAAAAACACACCTCTGTAAAAAAAAATATTTGTCAAAATAATCACACCGGTGTTCATTGATACTATTCAATTATGGTTGAAATCGAATAACAAATACCTGAGCTTTGGGATGACGATAGAAAAGTGAGACGCGCTCTAATATATGTCGCTATGCATAATTGCATAATGAGGTTCATTTTGTTAAATATGTAAGATAGGTAATATGAGTTCAACAATATTTATTTATACGAAACGGATTTCCAAAGATGTGCTAATTTTTAACGTTATAATATTGGTTTCAATTCAGCTATGATTTAAACAATAATACATAAAATATATTTTCACATTTAAAATAAATGTCCATACACAAAAAATGTTAGGTCTGAAATCTCTGAAATAAATTATATTGCCAGATTAGCGAATCAGGATAGTAATTACACAATAAATTTTTTAACCGTTTGCCTGCAATAGTCACTGAGATAAACAAAGAAGTATGTGCCAGTAGCATTATTTTCCAAACTAGTTTGCTAGTAAACTGTCATTGCTAGGAAATAGAATAGAAATACTGTTAGCAGTGTACATTTACCACAAAAAGATTTGGTTACTACCATTGCTTATAACCAAGAGCTAATGAGGTTCTCAGGCGCTTTCAAAATGTCAATAACTCTTGGTCAATTCTCATGTCAAAAATGATGTTTCAACATGTTTTAGACAATTTATACACGCCTAAACGTGTTACTGTGTTGATGCCTTGGACCAATTAAGCCCACGCTTTGCTTTAATGGTCTGGTAATCTGTATATCCTCCAATGAATTGAAAAGATTCCAACATGTAAAGAAAATACATAATACAGGTTGTCTCTCTCTATATGTGACTGAAAATTCCCTACTAGAACTCTTTATGGGGGAATTAAACATTCCACTAAGAAAATGGTTTGCAATTAGAAGTAATATGAAGATGAATAGTTCTATTAATATCGAAACTCTCAGTAGCTTCTTAATAGCCTCCTAGTAAATACTAAAGTTGATTTCTATTAATCAAACTGATCAGTTTTTAAATTAATAACGATCATTATTCCATGAAAAAGTTGAGAAAACACCAAAACGTCTGTGAAAGGGATGAAACATGGCTACCTCCCCATTTTCGAGGGCGCTGAACACGATGGCGATATTTTTGAAGCTCACACCCCTTAGCAACTACCCTAAATTCGAAAAACCACCCCTATTTTGCATTTTTTTTTCATCGTAGGCATGCGGATTGGTTTTTTGGGGATCCGCGTAGGCCGTAGAAAATTCAACTATACAACATCTTATCCACCCCCGGAGTTGAAACTACCCTCCACTATTACTAAAATATTCACAAAAAAAGTCAAAAAGCATGAGAATTTGTTTACCCCCGTTTTTGAGGGTGCTCCAACATGATGATAATATTCATTTCTCTACCGCCCTCCACCAACGACCGCTAAATTGGGGGTGGTTGATGAAGAGTGAGGGATGAAGTAGTATTGACATTGTGTTTAGCGCCCTCGAAAACGGGGAGAAAGCATTTTCCACTATTTTGTATTTTTCGGTAGATTTCAATGTTGGTGATAGTTTCAACTTCGTGGTTGATGGCATGTCTCGTCACTGAACTCCCTTTACAATGTCGAAATCCTCTTAAATTACCCCCCCCCCCCCGTCCAACGAGTCCTCATATGCCCAATGCTCAGTATCAATAAATATGATAAGGGGGTGGTTGTGGAGGGTGGGGGGAGAAATGAATATTACCCTCGTGTTGAGCAATCTCGAAAACGTCGATTACCAAAATTTCATGAATTTTTTGGGGATATTAAGGGAGGGGGGTAGTTTCAACTCCGGGGATGGATAAGATATCATATAGTTAAATTTCATACAGCTTGCCCGAGTATTGCCCAAAAAACCGATCCGCATGCCTACGATGGAAAAAACGGGAAATAGGAGCGGTTTTTCGAGTTTAGGTGTAGTTACTGAGGGGTGGGAACCTTAAAAAAATATCACCATCATGTTCAGCGTCCTCGATAACGGGGACTACCCATGTTTCATCCCTCTCACAGAATTTTTATGTTTAACCCTGTTTTTGCAGCTTTTTCATGGAGTAGATAGTAAGCGATTAGTAATGCTAAAGTTTACTTATAAAGTAATAGTAACCACAATCACATTTTTTTTTTAGTGTTGCACGATCTTTTTAATCAATCTATTTGTGGTAAAAATATAAATTCCTAGAAATACCTCTAATATTTTTAGAAGGTGATCTCTTAAGGAATATATTATCAAAAACCTTTTATTTTTTTACTTCAAAAATATACATATACATATACATAACAGTATATAGTATTTCTAACAGTGTTTTATTGTATCATTTTCCACACACATTACTTCTTCGATTATCTGAAGTTATGAAAACTGTATTTAATGTATTCCGATGATCTATCAATATCACACAACCCTTTAAAAACATGTCATTCCTATTAGGGAATGAAGGTACATCTTTGTTAATCGCTGTTAAACGTTATGGTATTTATTTTTTATTTTTATTTTTTTTTAGTTTTTTAGACTGAATAGAACACGAATTAAGTTATTTTTAAAATAGCTGCTTTTAATGTAAATATATGTACATTGTTTTACTAACATAGGTATATTCAGAGTGCCCAGTAGTCTCTAGAACGTAATACAACACTACAGCCAATTCTAGAATTTAAAGTAGATATTAATTAAAATGTTTTTATGTTATATCGCATATGATATGCCAGATTTCTTAATGTACTATAATTACTGACGTACTACAAAATCCCTAAATTTCCATGTAAAAAACAAGTGAGATATCTAACTGTTTTAGAAATGAGAAATTATTGTAGAAAATTTTCATAATTATCTATTGACATTAATATTGTATTGTGTAACAAATGTGGCAATTATGGTTAAGGTGCCCGTCGGGAAAAATTTTGCTGATACATACTCTCTCCAAACTTCGTGTATGGCTTCATTGGACCTAGTCTGACAGCATTTTCCTCTATCATTTTTTTTTGTTTTTGGGGCGTTTTCCCGCTAGATTTTCCGAAACATGTCATTTTGACGGCATATAAAAAATGTATAGATACTGTTATTTTTCCAAGTAGAATCTTAAAAACGTGAATTGAAACGTGAAAAAATAATTGTCTGACAATAAATGTGGGTCATTGGGCGTGTCCGCTATCTCAAACATGTCGGAAAACCTACTATAAGAAAATTTATTAATAATCAGCTGATTTTCGCTGTATTAATTTATTAAAACATACAAAAACAAGTTTTCGTATTGTCTGACGAAAATTATTTTCCGATTTCCCAGTCTGACGCGTCAAAGTTGTCGGTTTCATAACAGCAAAAAATTTATTCATAACACTTTTTTACAAATTTTTTTGATTTTTAAATAAAATTTATAATGCGATTAAAAAATTGTCTGACGGCGAAATAAAGCCTTTTAGCTGGAAATGTTAAATAAAAGGTTTTTCTATGTGGTTGTCAAGCTACGCTTGGATGTTGCATTCATATGTATATATTGAGGCTATATTAATAAATAACAAGCTGATTTTTTCAATATAGCTTAATAAAAATAGATCAAATCCAATTTTTTAACTGTCTGACAAAAGGTGTTTTCCAGTTTTTCAGTCTGACGCCTGGAAAATGCAATTTTTTAATGTTGTAATTTCCTTCAAATTGTCATGATTATCTCATATTAATCATTGAAAAATCATTTTTACAGTGTCAAAAATAAAAAAATTGCTTGAACTTCGCGCTTGAAAATATATCGTTTTATACAAGTTCACCTGTGTACATCTGTTTAGTACGCAGGCTCTATAATAGAACATAAGAGTGTGGAACATCTTTCTACACTCCGTATTGTATTCTATAGTAGTAGTATAGTACACGTGTAGTAGTAGAGAATTGTAACGGTTTATCTGATGCACGTGGTATATAATTTTTATAATTTTATTTATTCCCTGCATACTTCATATATTTTTGATGCAAAATTACACACTTTAATTGAATTCATATATTTACCGAAAATGGATTAATTGTTTTTTCATTTATAAAATGTACTTTGTTATAACTAATATTATAAAGTGTTATCTTATAGCTTGTTTCAAGACCTTTAATTTGGGCCCTGGATGAAAATTTTCGGACTAGTAGTGCCGGAGATATAGCGATTTTAAACGTACTAAAAGACAATTTTTCGCTACTTTTTCTACAAAAAGTTTTATGTATTTTTCAATATTATCGAACTTAAAACTTGGGTAAGTCGAATTCAGATAGTCTAAAAGAGTTCAAAAAATTTAAAATAAAGATTATAAAATAAGTAAGTTGAAATACCGTATCTTTTTTAACCGTCTTCTCGACTAAACGAAATTTCATTTTTTTATCGCCCTAACTTCGACGGCCGCTATTGGAAAATTATGTTTTTTCATCAGACTCTCGTTATGCCCCACTGTATTTGTCAGACACTTATACCACAAATTAAATACCTATTTTCTGCATATAATTTTCCAATGTCTGAAGGTTATGAATAAATTTTTTGCTGTCATGAAACCGACAACTTTGACGCGTCAGACTAGGAAATCGGAAAATAATTTTCATCAGACAACACGAAAACTTGTTTTTGTATGTTTTAATAAACTAATACAGCGAAAATCAGCTGGTTATTAATAAATTTTCTTATAGTCGTTTTTCCGACATGTTCGAGATAGCGGACACGCCCAATGACTCACATGTATTGTCAGACAATTATTTTTTCATGTTTCACTTGACATTTTTAACATATTCTACTTGGAAAAATAACAGTATCTATACATTTTTTATATGCCGTCAAAATGACATGTTTCGGAAAATCTAGCGGGAAAACGCCCCAAAAACAAAATAAATGATAGAGGAAAATGCTGTCAGACTAGGTCCAATGAAGCCATACACGAAGTTTGGAGAGAGTATGTATCAGCAAAATTTTTCCCGACGGGCACCTTAATCAGTAGGTTTTTACCAACAAGCTGAAAACGAGGTTTGCAGTCACACAAGTGCGTTAAAACAAGCTCACCATATGTGTTATACACGATATTTTTTCTACAGTCGTGTTTTTAGAGCAAAAGAACTCTAATTCTACTGTCAATATAATTTTTTTTCGTTATCAAAATTCTTGAGCATAATAATAACTATAAATAAACAAGCACATAATTCTTTTTTGATTGTTTTAAATTTCAATAATACGATTCAAAATTTTCTAAAATTAAACTCCTTAAATGAAGTGTCAACGAAATGTAAAATTTTTAATATACTTGACAGGTCACTTTACCACACACCAGTGCAGTTAAGTGGTAGTTATCGCACGGCTAGAAAAGCTTCGTTTCTACCGTGCAGTAAGTAGTTAATGACTGCACCAATTTGCGTGCGGTAACTACCATACTACCGCACGTGGGTGTGTGGTAAAGTGAAGCCTGTCAGTACATGTCTTGAACATTTTGTCTTGACTTGTTTTGCTCGTCTGTCAGTATGTGTAAAGTAATACGGTTGTGACCTGGTGGAAGTAGAGCATTTGGAACAAGCGGCGAGGCGCGAATCTAACTGTAAATTGCATTAGCAGTAATTATCCCATTTTTTTTTACCTGCGGTAATATTGCAAGAATATTTCTCGGGGGGGTAATTTTTTGAACATTAACTGACTTGTATGCTGCATATATGTTTCTTATCAATACAAGGCGTTCCGCCGCTTCACCTTAATAACTTAGAGATGGATTAATGCGGACGAAATAATGCCAGTTTTTGCTACAGATCTTTGCTACTGAGATATGGGCCGCAAAGATATAGGACTGAAAGTTTTTTTTATTTATAATTTTTAAACTAGTCTCGAGCTTGATCAAATTTTGGCGGCGTACAAAACAGATGAAGGTATTTAATTTGACTCTAGAAGTATCTACCTTCTAGGAGGTCAGGGACGGGTTATGCCCAAGGTTTATGTTCCAAAATTTCTACAGGGATGATATTGTCAAATATAAATAAATTCCTCCATCTGTCTAAGAAAAAAATACTTGGTTCAGTTCGATAAAATTGACTATTTTTACATACAGTTATTATGCCTTTTTATAGGATAGAAGAGACTAAATAAGGCTTCCGTCAATGTGAATTTTTAACTATAAAATAAGCAGCACAAAACAAAAAATAAAGTAGGTCATATTTAAATTGTCTAAAATTGTAAAAACTAATTTGTGATAATTTCATTGATTGGTTATAAGGCTGTTATTCGGTCTATTTTAGCGAATAAAAGCGCATATTCCTCTAAAGCCGTTAGGTTTATCAAATTAACTGATAGTACCTTTTGTTAGATAGATATTTGTTTTTTTGACATTTACAGCTTGAAAATTTTATCCCAGAAATAGTTTTAGATTGTCATAGTCCATTCCCGACTTCCTAAAAGGTACTTCTAGATCAAAATTAATACATTAATCTCTTTTGTAAATTGCTAAAATTTGATTAAGTGTTTGAGGTTATATTTGAAGGTTCTGTTTAAAGTAATAAATAAAAAATAATATTCAGCCTTCTAGTTTAACAGGCTTGTAACTCGGTAAGGAAGTTTTGTACGAATAAATGTTAGATATATGAAATACTAGCATTACTTGACCCCATATGTCTATCCTTGATTTCTTGACATGAAGTTATGTGACGCTCTGTATGTAGTTTCGATAAATTATTAATTAAATTCCATCGGAGTTTTATTATTGTTTACCTACTTCAGTGTACCATAATTTGAATTATGAAAAATTCATTTTACATAGCGTATTCAACGAATATTTCTTTTGTTGTATCGTTCGCGGGGCTTAAAAGATCAATAACCACCACTACCGAGGAAAAAATTATGTTTCAGTATAAGAAATATTGCTTTAAAATTTTTCTGCTAATAGTTCAATAATTACCTCTGCCTTTGACTAAGGGAAATATCATAAAAAAGCGTTGATATATTTTGCAGCAGAATGTCACTTTCTGCTATAAGTAATTTATGATAATTATTAGGTTCGCCAAAATACTAATTTTTGTATATTTAAAAGTTATGAATTTTTGTTTAAAATGTTAGTTCTGTGAAATATTCCCAATTGCAACTTCACAAGTTGCAGCTTTCATTTGATTTTATTTAAAAAAAGTAACTACTTATATTACGAAAGTTACATATTTATTGTTTCTACTTCCAAATCTCTTCATGATGGCGCCTGTTGCATGTTATTCATTACTGAATGTTTTTGGTGGCCCTATTGAACTTTAGTTGGACTATGAACATCCTTAAGGTATAGCAAGTTTGCCAGAAGGAACTCTTAACAGGACAACTAGAAGGAAATGATTTTTGTTGAAAAATATATGAACGCCTTCTTAGGTACACTTTATGTGACAAGGTCTATATTAGTACAACCTTCTTATATTGTTTGATATCTCAGAAAAACTGAGACGTGACGTGTATAATTTGTGTTAAACTCTGTTCCTTCGTCAACTGAACGTGCGTTCATTAAATTATGGTATTTTATGGGATCTGTTGTAAACAAATATGTTGGTTTATATTTTTTTATTGGCATGTTGGTTTCTAGAATTTGCTGTTACTGTTATGAATGCATTACATAAGCTGTGGTGCATTCTCAGATACCCTGTAACTCCGTATAAGTAAACATAATATGGAAAATAAAATACTGATGTTATGTTGTGTTGTTGAAATCAGTTTTTTATTCTTAACTTGTAATATAATTTAATGTTAATAAACCTTATTACATAGGATTTATTTAGTAAGGTTATCTTTTCTATTATTATTAAAAATGCTAGTATGTTCTATAAGTATAATAAATTTTTTAAGCAAAGTTCTTATTTTTTTTAATACCAAAACGAAATATAGCAAAAGGTAAGATATTCAGTTATTTTAAATATTTTTGTAATAATAATTTTTTTTTGTAGGGTCCAAGAATTCGTGAATAATAAATAGGTGAATGGTTAAGGACAAAATGTATTTTTCTACCGTTCTCCTCTGTGGTTTGATATGCAGTTATAAATTTTTAAATAAATATTTTTTATTCTATTTAATTATATCTCAAATCGTCGTTAACTGTTTTTTTTAATATTTTAAGTACTGATTTTAGAAACGTTTAGTTTAAAGACATGCCCTATAATAGTAAACATTATGCAATTGTTTTTCTTTCAGGGAGAAGAACGTTAGTTTATCAGAAAATTACCTGAAAAAGTATTTTATCAAATTTAACTTAAAGAAATGTGAACTAATTTTAGAAGACATAATGCTGAACAAATATTTTCAAATTATTAACAATCATGCAAAAATACCACGATTTAAATACAAATGCTATATTTGCTCCGAAAGGTTTATAACGCATGATGATCTTATTTCTCATAAAACAAAATTTAAAAATAAAAGATGTAAATATTTCGCTAAAATAATGAACTCTCAAAATGTTTCACGAAAATTGAAAAAGAAACCTAAATCACGCAAATGCCTTCCCAATATATTCTCTTGTGAAGTCTGTCTTAATGTATTTTTGACAAAGAAAAGATTTTTGGAACACGTCAATAGTCATACAGACACCGAGCAGATACGAGACCAGTTTCAAGTTCCAGTGGTTCTTGTACCAAATTTGTTTAATCAGAGTGAAGTTAACTCAGGAGCAGGTCCTTCTCAGAGTGTTTCTGTTGTGGAATCGATGGAAAAATATGATATTGATCTCACTAACTAATTGGACCAGTGGTCTGTAGTGAAGTATCGAAAAAAGATGCCCAATGAAAAAATCAACAATTTTCATTTCACTTGCTTAAGATGTGACCGAAATTTTTTGGTAATAAATGAGTTAAAGGAACATTTACGGACGGGCAGATGTAAACTAATTAAATCATGTGGTGTTTGTGGAAAAAGCTTCATAAAGAAAAGAAATTTGACCGTCTTTCGACACATTGTTAACAAGCATCAGGGAGATCCAATTTGCGTATTTTGTTATAGGTTATTTAATACTATTAACGACCTCGATCGACACAAAAGATTGAGACATTTTAAGTATTATAAAAACTTTTGCGTCATTTGCTCGAAATGTTTCCCAACAGTAGGTGAATACAGGAGGCACTGCCGAGAACGACATTGAGATATTGTTATTGTTTATGCTGGATGAAGCTCGCTGTTGATTTTTTATTGTTCGAGTAATTCAATTGTTTCAATTATTTTATTTAATAAAGTCATTTTCGGCCCATAATCCTTGTACAGTTTCTTAGTTGGCTTACAAAATGAAGCTCTCAATTCCACCTTTATATTTGTTTGTTCTCTTTCATATTGCCCGCTCATTAGCAATTATAGGACATAACCTATTTACATTATACAGAGTGGGGCAATAGTGCGTCCGATTTCTATACATCAGGTTCTACGATAGCTAGTTGAAAAAAATATATCAGAAATTATTTTTGAATATACAGAGTAAACCAAGGCAACTGTTCAGGACTAAGTGCCATTTTTTAAAATGGAATGCTATAAATATCAGTACTTTTTCTAGATTCACTTCACTCCTATATTATTATTGACTATCTCCCAACCAAATGGATGTAGCTATTTTTTTGTTGAAATAATTCTGTCTGCAGTTGCATTTTGAAAAGAAATCACCATTATGGATTTATTTTTTTTACGAGACATCTGTGTGATGTTTTTCGAATCATTTCTACTTCCTACAAGTATACAGGGTAGCCCAAAATGATTTTTCAATTTAGAACTTTTTGAATTGAATTTTACCAATTTTTTCAAACGGAACACCCTATATATTTTCGATCTATGATGTAGGAATGAAAACCAATCTTTTTTGTATGTACAATGTCCATATCTATGGCTATTTGTTACCATTTTGGATTTATTGAACAATAAGTACTAAATTCAAGAATAAGCTTAAAAATTAGAAGTTTTTTTCATATAATTGAACCGAAAAATACCCTGAAGACATCACACAGTTGAAATATTCCTATAAGAAAATAATTAATTATTGTTGTACTTTAAATGCATTGTTACATCTTTATTATTTTAAATTGACAATGAGTAACAGGTGGCTTGCAAAATGAATGTCATACTAGCCCTGAAGAAGTTTTTAAAATAAAGCGAAACGTCGACGTAGTGTGAAATCCATTTGCTTTATTTTATCCTATACCGACGAGGAGAAATTTGATTGATTATAGCAATTGTTCAAAATGCATTCCTTTTTGAGTCCTACTGATAGTTTCTCTTACCACTCGTTCTAAGATTTGCGCAGTTGTTGTTGAAAAAGCTTGACGAATTTTGGTTTCCAACTCCTGGAGTTTTTTAGAAGATGATGAAGAAACTTAGTCTTTGACGTACCCCCACAGGAACAAATCCATAGAAGTTAGGTTAGATGATCTGGCAGGCCATCTTGTGCGCCCATATATCGAACTATTCTTAAATCTGTTTTCTAAATAATTAGAGACATTCGAAGGTTATGTGGCGGAGTCCCATCTTGTTAGTAATAATTAATTCTTCCCAAATTCATAGGCAATTCTCCTAAGAAGCCCTCAATTTAATTTTCCAAAAAGTTCAAGTACCTAAATTCATTTAGAGTCTCCTGAAATAAAATAGGACCTATGATCCTAGTACCCACAATTCCTGCCTATGCATTTACCCCAAACACTTTTTGGTGATTTCCTTCTCTAAATTCATGTGAATTTTCCTGAGAGCAGTAACGCAAATTATTTCGGTTAAACATGCCATTGTTAGTGGAGCGACTTTAATCTGTGAACAATATTTCTATTTTCTAGTAACCAATTGCAATAATGAACTCTCCTACCTGCATCAGCTTCATATAAATGCTGATGAAGTTGATATTTATATGATTTATATCCATATTTTCTCAATGTTCTTCTAGCAGATTCTCAGCTAATATCAAGAATCGTCTTCATTTGGCTGGGCCCTAAATTTTTCTTCTAAAATCTTAAAAAGGGTGATGCCTTCCAGGATACCGCTTTGTATATAACCTTTCAGCTTGATATGCATTTCTTTTAGATTCCCCATAAATAAGTAACATGTCCACTTTTCATTTTGGGTATATACCACCATTTTGTATTTTTTATATAGTTATATTAGCAAATAAATCACAAGCAAATTAAAAAAGTACTACATAAATTTTATCAAATAATAACTTAGGCAAATGTTTGAAAAGAAATGTCATTTTGCCATGGCACGCTTGTAAAATTTAATACATACATTAGTACATACGGTTTGATTAAATAACTGAAGAATAGCATCTACAGAAATCTAATAATTTCAATGTAAATTAGTACCTAAACTAGACGTATTATACATCAAATAAAAGTTTAATGTTTTGGGCTTTGTTGGTACAAGTATAAAAATATGATTACCATTTTAAAAAATTGAATAAAATTCATTTGCTTTTATGTTTTTTCAAAAAGTTGTTTTTCAATTGAAAATAGTGGTTTTTGCACGAAATTAACTTTTATTGAAATGCAACAATAAAAATGAAGGCGGAACATCAAATTTAAGACCTACTGGGTGAATTTTTTGAAAACAGTCTTACGATTACCAGCTTAGTTTTTTCATATTTTCGAATGTATGACGCCATTTTGAAAACAATTACAACATGTAGCACTTATAATTATTTGAAAAAATCTCTAATTTTTTAAGTTCATCGTTGAATTTTGTACTTATTGCTCAACAAATCGAAAATAATCCCAAATGGCCATAGAGTTGTACATACAAAAAATGTGGGTTCTTAAATTACATCATATGGTCGAAAAATATACATACCATTTGAGAAAATTGAGAAAATTCGATTCAAAAAGTTTTTAATTGAAGAACCATTTTTGGCCACCCTGTATATTTTAGAACGTGAAAATGATTCAAAAACATCAGACGGATGTCTCGTAATTGGTATTTACAAATTTTGTTTTAAAATTCATAATGGCGACTGTAGTGATTTTTTCAAATGCATCCGCAGATGGCATTATTTCAATAAAAAAATTACTACATCCAAATGGTTGGGGGGATAGTCAATAATAATACAGGAGTGAAAGGAGCCTAGAAAGAGGTTTCTAAATGTGTACTGAGATTTATAGAATTCCATTTAGAAAATTGGCACTTGATCCTGGACGGTCGTCTTGGTTCATTCTGTACATATAATTTCCAATTATTAACATTCTTATGTAATTCATCTGTATTTTGTTTTTAATTTCTAGTTATCGTAGAACTCGAGCTATCGAAGTCGATCGTACTTTTGTCCCACCCTGTATATTCTAGCTTACGTTCGCGGCTACGCTCACGTGGATCTCTCACGTTTTCTCAGAATCTCTCTCACTATTCCTCATTCCTCCCATAATCTCCTCTCTTTTTCTCACCATTACCCTCACCTAAACCTTTCTCTCTATCACTTTCGTAAAATCTTGCCACATTACAACATCCGACACTTTCTCCCACATTCTGAGCATATCTCTTCCATTTCTCATTTTCTTCTGTTACCTCTTCTACTTCTCCACCATTTTCTGGTACTCCCTCCCCTTCTTAGCATATTAGCATCTTGTCACCACTTTTTTCTCTTTTACATTATATTTAACATGTTTGATTGTCCTCTTTTTTGGGGGCAACTGAATTTCCATACACATCGTATAACAAACCTGAAACATTTGACCTTCCTACGCCTCGAACTAATATATTAAAGTATTCTCCTTTATATTTTGTGTGTAATAACTATAATCTACTGCAAGATAAACTTGACATATTCAACTGTAGCATTAACTCAATCAAACAAATTGATATCTACTAATTACATAATACTTGCTTTTGTATTCTACCATAGCTCTACTGTAGTTCTATTCTATTATACTCTCTTTAATGTTTTTTCCTCTGATGTTTTAATGTTTTTAATAACTTTAATGTTTTTTTATTTTTTTTATTATGTTTTATTCTATTATAATGTATAACGTTTTCTATTACTTCACTGTAATGTTCCCACCGTGTAATGGGTTAGCTGTTGGATGGCTGTATCTAAATAAATAAATTTACTCAATTTCCTCTACTACTTTCTTCTAGGTTCCCACAATATTATTCTTTTACACCCACCTCCTTCCACTACCCTTCCACTATCATTCACATGATCTACCCCACCGCCTTCTCGTACATTCCAACCACAATCGTTCCCTTTCGGCTCATTCTCCCACCATACTCTTCTACTTTTCTCCACTTTCCCTGGTTTTCCAGGATCTCTACTTATTTTCCCCACCATGCTCTCCACCTTCCCACCACCTGCGATGTAGAACCTATTTTCCAAGTTGGAAAAATGTCTGCATGGGTACAAAGTTTTATTAAAATATGTGGAGCCCTTGTTAATTATAATAGGACAGTCAGATAAGATAGACAGAGAAACAAATATTCATAATAGTTATTTTTGTAGCAAGTACCTAAAATCATGTTTTTTGGGATGAATCGTAACTGTTTCTGAACGAAACGAAGCCCTGTCTGGAATAGTTGATGAGTCCCAAAAAATTGATTTAGGTACGTGTAGTCCAAGATCTTAAAGGCCCCAGACCTACATCATTTTAGCATAGCTAAGATTTTCACAAAAACGTATTGCGTACTTGCTAGCTTGAAAGCGGGGCCCTTTTACAGGTAATAGGCACTGAAGGTATTAGGTTTAATATTTTAATTGTTGCCTTCGCCGAACCAGGCCTGTCTCGCCCGACTTTGCGATCCGCTACCGCGTCAATGCGGTGGTCGCAGGGTCGGTCCCAAGGCGGGTCCTGGGGACGCAGCTATATTTACCGTTTAACTTGAATAAAGTCTTTTGAATTGAATTGAATTGTCCGATTCTCACGGGTTTAAGGTGTTCGAATCAACTCTTCACATTTTTTTCTTCTACATTTTGTACGAGATGTATTTCGGTTCGATTAGCAACTAAAATACCCAATACGAACATTTCTTTAGAGAGTTCGAGCTAAGAGCCCCCAGACCTACGTCATTTCAGCAAAGCTAAGATTTTCACAATAGATGTGTAATATGTAGGTAACAGGTACTAAAGGTGAGTCGCTTTCAAAGAAGCAAGCACGCAATTATGTTTTTACTCAGTTTTTACCTACATATTGTAAAATCTTAGCTTTGCTAAAATGACGTAGGTCTGGGGCCCCTGAAATCTTACTTTAGTGTTACAAACAAAATTTTTTTTTATTAAAGGTCTCTAAAACATATTCAAATTTTTTATCAGAGCAAATATTTCTCCAAATAATGACCTAATTTTAATTACCATGCGACCATATTAACCAGATTGTTTAATTGTTGTATTGAACCATCTTGCTTTATTTACCTAAATAATCCTTAAAAATTGCCATGGCAACTTTTTGGGATTGGAAGACTCATTTTACGGACTCAAATAGATGTTTTTGTTTTTAGGGACCAAATACAAAAAATATGTATATATTTTTTGGTGTCGTAGATTGAATGTGAATTAATTGTGTTCGGTGGCAACTTTCCATGGGAAATTTTATTAGTGATTCTTATATATTTTGATCTTCTGATTACGAAAAAAATGTTTTCTCCAAAAAGTGGGTGGACCCTCAAAAGGTATATGCACTTTTCTGTTACATTTACATAAATTTTCTATGCATCTGCGTAATATATCGTTTTTAATAGTCAAATCGGATTAGTAAAAATACTAGCTTATTAACAATTAAATTATTAAGAAATCTAGACCTGTTCGATATTCAAAGGACAATCTGCCACCTTAGAAACAATATAAAACACCAAAAATAGTAATACACACACTATGTCTCTGAAAAATGGGATGATAACAAGTTGATACTATTTACATTGATTTTTCAAGAACCACGATATTCTACTATAGTTACCTTACACTATCAATAATATTGTCAATACGAGCACTTCAGTAATATTGTCAGTACTCTACCAATATCCAGGCCATCCTTTTCTACACCTTACACGATCTACAAAATCTACCAATAGAGAACTTCTATTTAAATATGGCGCACTTTTTTGGGGGGGTGGCTTAATTATTTCTATTCAGTGAATAGATAATAGTATAGTCGGGTGTGTATTTACTGGGCAGTCGAAAAACGCAACAAAAACTTTACGACCTCATTAAATTATCGTTATCCTTTGTACTATCTCGCCTGCAAATTGATTCGCTTATATTTATAGATTTTTAATGTACGTCGGCTTGTACCATGCCGAATGGTTCAACGGCATTAATAACTAGCTCATATAGTTTTTGTTGCGTTTTTTGACTCCAATAAATATGCACCTGACTATATAATTGTATTTTTTTCTTTTTATCAATACGAACGTACAGATTGGTCCTTATAAAACTTCATCATTTAAAATTTCAAAAAAAGAAAACAACTGTCGACATGTTTACTGTTTAAAATGTTACCTAAACATTTATATGAAACCAGTTTCCCCAGATTACCTGAGAGATAATTAAAAACTAAAAAGTAGCGTTTACAATTTGTATCCGAATAATTTTATACTTCTGGGCAGGTTAATATCTCCGTATATTTATTGTTTTATTTGCTTTGTATATATTTATTTTCTTCTTTAATATTGATGTTAATATTACTGAAATTCTATTATTTATAAATTTGATTATCCTTTTTATATAGTTTACCACATAAATATTATATATTTTCAATAAATATTAATGCTCTTATTTTTATTATTGCTGATATTATTATACAAAGCGAATCGAACATTTTCGGTAAACATTGTCTTGTTTCTACTGTTAATTAAATCAAAGTTTTATTGTTTACTGCATATAATCTGTATAGTATATCCCATATTTTATTATAAGTAGAAAGTACAAACCTTTAATTATTACTTTTGTTTCATTTCCTAAAGACATAGTCAATATTATTAGTAAACTTTTAATAGAGCTTACCGCATTATTCAGAAAAACTTTTCTGTATAATTTTTGAGTACAATAATTCTCAATATATTTTATGAACTTTCCTCAACCTACGAGAATTGATTATTTTTAATTAATGGAAAAGATAAACTAAATGTTCATCTCATTGTAATTCAGAAGAGAAAATCATCTAATCCCATAGTATTTATTAAAGTTAAATAAGTCTACTAGAAAATGTGAAAATTAAGATGGAATGCTTTTTCGTATCATGACCGTTTTTATATGGTATTGCAAGCAGATTTTGAATTGCATTTGAGAAGACTGTGAACAGCACATATTTCTGTGTATTTTTGCTCACTTCTTTTGTTCAACGCGGCCTAGGTACTAGTTTTTAACCAATTGGAGTTATTTGCCCAAATACGTCTTCTTCAAAAGTTCTGTATTATAAAGAAACTGCATGGATTCAAATAATTATAAATATATCAAGGTAATTCCCTATGAAGCGAATCACACCATACATAACATCCTGTAAATAATGAAAAATATTAATTATTTTTTATATATGAATTCGAAAAAATATCGTGAACGGCCTTCGAGTTACAATGTTACCTACATTATATTACTTATATTATTATTATTATGCATAAAAATGTATTGTATTGTTTATAATAATTATTATATATGAAGATTATAAGTTAGATTTATTAGAATGCTTGAAAATCCCAAAACAAATTCCTTATATATGTCTTGTACACTTCTTTTCGACGCTTTTCAATAATTTTATCTTGTCTACTTTTTTATTTCTTTTATCTAGATTGGTTTTAGATTTTCATTACTTTTAAGTTCTATATTTAAGAATATTGGGTAGAGGTCAGTTATGTTATTACGCAATACCGCGGGTACACAATTTATTTGTGTACTTGAATTTATTTTGGTAAAAATGTGATCTATTATCGAAATACTGCTACTGCCCTACAGTCATTTGGTGCTCCAAAAAGAGGTTACCTGGAAAGTTTTCCGGGAGTTTTGAAAATTGGTGATTTTATAGATTTCTATGTGCTCTTTCCGAATTTCTACTTTGCCACCTCGTATCTTTGCCGTTAGCGCCGCCATATTGGGGAAATGGCGCCTAAAAACAGTTTTTTTTTGACAATATCTCCTTTCCGACTCATTTTACAATAAGAACAGTTATAATAAATTAAACTAGAGAAAACTTCCTATAATTTACCTAATAATTTTTTTTTTTTGTAAAATGAATAATTTTAGCGTACGAGCGCCGCAAAGTCTACTCCAACATGCGTTTTGGCCAAAAAATTCGTTGTCACACCATCATGAGGTAGAGTAAGTGGCTCGTTCTTTTTATCGTGGTATCCCCAGTAGGCCTAATCCACACGCAATGCACTATTCCAAAATTTAACGAATTCTCCTTCGCTTCACTGTTCTAGATGGACCAGGTGTTGCGAGTTCATCGTCTTCAGTACCGATCGAAACGTCACAGATAGAAATTTTTTCCACATCATCCGCGATGGGATTATCAGTTTCATTGCAATCCTCTTCGTTCTCGATTTCATCATACGTTTGCTTGAGAACAGTCTCCGTCTCCGTGCATATAACGGAGCACTTTAATCCAGCCTTTCTGCATTCATAAGCTCTCTCACATCCCTTCTTGCATTTGCAAGAAATAAGTTTTAGCAAGGTTTCCGGAGCTGAGGGCTCAAGTGTGGTGACAGGAATAAGCCCAGTCTTGTTTCTATTCAAAACCCAAATGCTGATCCAGAGATCATTGCTAAAGCGGGAGAATGCTTCCCTCTTGCATTGTACGATTACAGTGGTGTGAAAATTATGTCGTTAAATAACTATAGATATGCATACTTCACAAGATCAGCATATAAAAATAAATTCAGTATTGCATCGCTACCACCAACAGAAGCAGCAGCACGACAATATTCGTTCCGAACCTATCACCAGGTTCAGCAGTGGTATGGGAATGAACAAAATGCAGAGCAATGGGGATGAAAAATAAATATGAATGGGCTTATTAATGTAACCATATTCGAGCCCCCAGCTCCGGAAACCTTGTTAAAACTTATTTCTTGCAAATGCAAAAAGGGACGTGAGAGAAGTTGTGGATGCAGAAAGGCTGGATTAAAGTGCTCTGTTATATGCACGAATTGTAGTGGTACCTGTTATAATTCACCAGTTCCATTACAAGATAGCGATGAAGAGGAAGAAACGGAGACTGTTCTTTAGCAAACGTATGATGATGTCGAGGACGAAGAGGATTGCAATGAAACTGATAATGCCATCACGGATGGTGTGGAAGAAATTTCTATCTGTGACGTTTCGATCGGTACTGACGATGAACTCGCAACACCCGGTCCATCTAGAACAGTGAAGCGAAGGAGAATTCGCTAAATTTTGGAATAGTGCATTGCATGTGGATTAGGCCTACTGGGGATACCACGATTAAAAAAAACGCGCCACTTACTCTACGTCATTGTGGTGTGGAAATGAGTTTTTTGGCCAAAATGCATGTTGGAATAGACTTTACGGCGCTCGTACGCTAAAATTGTTCATTTTACAAAAAAAAGGTATTACATAAATTATAGGAAATTTCCTCTACTTTAGTTTATTATATTAACTGTTCTTATCGTAAAATAAGTCGGAAAGGAGATATTGTCAAAAAACTGTTTTTAGGCGCCATTTCTCCAATATGGCGACGCGAGGGGCAACGATACGAGGTGGAAAAGTACAAATTCATCGAAATCTATAAAATCAACAATTTTCAAAATCCCCCGGAAAACTTTCCAGGTAAAAATACCAAATGACTACAGGTACTATAGTAGGTACGTTAATTTATGAGGGGAAACCATTCTGTACCAACATATTTACATATCTTCGGGCCGAAAACTCTGTTGGGTCTTTAATATTCATATTTATGTCGCCGACCAGGATCATCATATCATTATTGTTTACAGATTTAATATAATCCTCAATATCGCAAGTAAAAGTGTTTACATTTGTGGCAGGAGGTCTGTAGACCGCAGTAACTATAAATATTATTTTATTTAAGTAAATTTACATACTAGGGTTTTTACCTCGGTAAGCTTTACGACCCTAACATCAGCACATAAATCGTTCCTTATGAAGATGAATATACCTTAATTTTTATTGTAGTTTGCCTCATTATAATAGGGTTTGTAGTTATATAGTTTGTATAGACCAAGTTTCGGGCAGTACAGTGACCCTTACACTTCCGTCGCCATTATTTATTTCAGAAATACTAGTTCAAAGTTAATCAAAATTTGTCCTATTACTCATATTATAATATACAATAGAAATATCTTTCATCCCTTTTGAAAAACCGTAACCACCTATTTGTTTTTTTTTAAATTTGCTGATCCCATTGTCAGTGAATATTTATCTTAACATTTGTAGATAAATTCCTTTAAAAAGGATCAGAGTCCTGTTTATGTAAATCACATTAGATACTCTTAGAGACGATAAATTTTAGATGTTGAGTATTATTTTTCAACAAGACTAGTCGTTCATGATTCTCACGCTTCCGTTTGTCATCTAATATTTGACCAATATAAAATTCAGCTAATTTAATGCCATATTTACGCTCGGTTATGGACTGTGGTGGTCCAGGAGGAATGAACCATTCTATGAAAAAGCATTTCGAATATAGTTTCTTTAAATTTTAAACGCCTCTGCTGTCCTCAATAATAGAAAAGTTAACCGTTTATAAAATCATCTAAGACGTTTAGTCTTTTTTCCCTTTTTGTAAGTGTAAAAAATTACTTTTAAACGTACCCTACCCAAAGAAGAAACGTACGAAATAAATTTCTCAAAATTCTGGATTGAAATATATTCTCCTCTATTAATTAACCTTATCGACTGAAATTTCACGAAAACTTGCGAAAACTACCGAACAGTGTAAACTATTATATGAAAGGTTACTCTCGTTCTAATTATCGACAGGTATCACTGCCTTACGGTTAAGTATAAGTCTAGAAGAATAGATAATATCTAAACTTCTCCATATATTATAGTTATTAAAGTGTTGTATATTATTAATTTTGACCATTGCGTTAAATCTGCAGTTATTCTTTGAAAGAACGATCTCTTGTCAATTTTCTTACATAAGTAATCGACAAGTATTGTTTTGAAAACGATGGCCGTTGATCTAAAATAATTCCTAAATATTTAATTTAATTTACAAATTCAACTTTTGTATTATTAATGTGTAGAAACTGTTGACCATTTAAATATTTCTGGCAATTACCTTTAGTTTCGAGAATCATACATTTAGTTATTTCATTATTGAGTTTTAATTTATTTGCACATAACCATATATATAATATACAAAGCTCTTTATTCATTATACCCATGATTACAAAATGTTTTTTTCCAGATACAGAAATTAATGTGTCATCCGCAAAAGATTTACATATGATTTTTTTAGGACACGTCTTATATCATTAACATATATAATGAATAGAAGGGGCCCCAACACACTACCCTGCGGCACCCCATATGAACTAGGTACTTTATTGTTACCAATTGGTCTTATGGTACCTGATATCTTCTAAATAATTTTCAATCCATGTTAAGGCTATTTCTGTCACACTATACTCGCTTAGCTTTTTAACTAACCTACATCTATCAATAGTTTGAAAAGCTCGCTTTAGGTCTACGAACACACTCAAAACTACATTACCATAACTCTAGTTCTTCATTTGCCACGGCACGGACGTACAGTGGACCATTTTTCAGATCTAGGTGGACAAAAAGATAGCCACTTTAGCTAATGTAAATAAAAGCAATATCTACCTGCTATAATTACGGACAAAATTGCAGGTAAATTAAGTAGCTAAATGTGCCTTATCTGCTATCAGTTCGTCTGCAACAGCTTGTGAAGTGCACGTGTTCAAAGTTATTTTGTGATATTATAGTAAGGTAATAATTTGTGTTATGGATATTACAATTATAGGTATGTGTCCATTATTTTTGAGATATTACATTTATTATACAATTGAAGTATCGGCCCTAAAATAGGAAGAATTTTTTTCACATAATCATAAAATTTTAAAACCACTTCCAAGATATTCCATATTGTTTTTAGGCTTGTCTTAGAGTAAGGCGGTATCTAGTTTTTAGTCTTGCATTTTTTGTGATAATATAGTATTCTGAATTTTTTTCAGAACCAAGATAAATTGTTTTTTGTAACGCCATATCCTATAAAATTACATTTATTTGACAGTTTCAATGAATCAAAACATGTCATTATTGACAACTGAAAAATAAACAAAAATGTTTATACTGCGATATAAAAGGCATCGGATTTCTTTTTTTTTTCTTATAAATTGATTACTACTCTTAGAAACTGCACTACCGTATTCAGTTTCAGAGTTTTCAGAGTTTGCTTTTTCTAATCAGTGAGTTTTGTCCCCTTTTTAGGAACTTCATCACCATAAAATTAAATTCTTAGAATAAAGGAAATGAAATTATGAAATATATGAAATTTTTCATAAAAGCCTATAGTTACTGCCTGAAAATTTCAATTTTATCTGCAAGAAATAGCTACCTCCAAATGTAGTTCGACGAATAAGTACTAAAACAACACAGTTAGCTGAATAATGGTAAAGACCGAAGTGAATGCTTATAAGTGACGATGAATTTGCTTTTTCATTTTTTTCTGTAGAATTAGTAATTTCACAGAATTAGTAGCCTCAAAATGGCATCCAATTATTTTGACGATGAAGTGTAATGTTAAGTAGGTGAAAAGCGGCAAACCAATAATACTACATCGAAAATGGCAATGACAAGAAGACTTTAAATTTTAGTCTTAAAAAGATTCCTTAACTGTCTTTTACGATAAGAAATTAAAATGGTATGGCTGGTTCATAATTTTTTTTCTAAAGTCTGCTATTTGTTTCATTATAAACAAATAAATCTCAAATACTGTTTTTCGTTGATATATAACATGACCTAGTTGCTCAATTTTTAAAAACCGTTTAAAGCACTTATTCTGAAATGAATTTGGCTTCTAATTTATAGAGTTTTTCAAAAAATGTTTGGTTGCCATTTTAGCAAATCAACGTAAATATTAATTTTTGTGAAAAGACGCTAGAGATTCAAAAAATAAAACTTAAGAGGAGGATGATTTTGGGTTTTTTGCCAAGCTCAATATTTACGTTAATTTTTTAAAATATCAAGGAATTTACGTTTTTTGAATGAAACATATATATCTTATATTATTTTCAAAGCATGTGCTTTAAATGGTGCAAAGAAACAGTATTTTAACGAAAGACGGTATTTAAGATTTATATTGTTTATAATAAACACATTACATCAACAAAATGGCGAAGATAACAAAAGAAGAAATGAAATCATACATTTCTTGAGCTATAACTTTTTAATTTTTTATCATAAAGGAATAGCTAAGGAATTATTTTAAAGCTTATTTCGTTAGCTTTTATTTTTGTCATTACCATTTTCGATATAGAGTCATTAGTTTGCCTATTTTTACAATTTCAACATATTACGTAATTTTGATACTTCCATCACTACGAAACTACTAACCCCACAGAAGTAAATTTATCATCATTTTATGGGCATTTTTTTGGCTATTACTAGTTTTTCGCTAAATCAGATATTTTGCTTGCTAACGTTTGACTTTTATGAAAACTTGTACCAGATCTTTTATTCTTAGAATTTGATTTTCTATTGATTCCATTTTTTAGTGCACTACCCCTAACAAAGCAATGGAATTCACCTCCTAGAAATAATCAAACTCCCGAATGTAATAAAGTATCTAACACCCATTTACCAATGTATAAGAATAATAACGAAATACGATCAGCAGCTGATTTTTCCGAAATATGCATGTTTTGAACCCCAAGATACATGTGCGTATACGCTAGCTATTTTACTAGATATTTGATAAGATATGTGTATATTTATAAATAAATGATCTATTGTAAATGAAGTATCATTTTCAATGCTCTCCAGACAACTATCTTGTAATATATCCCAGGCGGTATTTGTTTTGGGTTGGGTGAACCGGGTAGTATGGCAGATTTTTTGCTTAATCGCTCCTGAAAATCATAGAAAATGATAATTTCACTATGCGCTAGTTTCAAAACGTGGGCTTAATTTTTTATTAAGCAAAATGTGAAAAAACTTCGTTTTTTCTTCCTATTTTTTCATATATCTCAGTAATTATCGCTTTTATAGAAAAGTTGTAGAAGTGAAAAAGTTTTATAATTAAATTTTAAATAAGATGCAGTTGGTTGCGAATCCAAAAATTCATTTTTACTATTGCAAAAATAGTAAAAATCGCAAAAAAAAATAGCAAGATATTTGTGGATTCTTTTTCAAATACTAATATTATACGTAGGACCTTCATACTTGGCTAAAGAAAACTTTTTTATACAATAAATCTTCCCATGAAATTTCATCAAAATGGGACTTTTAGTTTTTGCATAATAATTTTGCAATCTAAACTTCGTTTTGAAAATTTACAAATTTTCAAAATGTTGCTGAGGCTAAATTAAAGCATTTAGAAAGTTGAAAATTTTTGGACACAAAAGAGTACTCAAATTTTCGAATCCATTTTGAGATATTAAAATCCGTTAATTAGGAGAGCCTAGGGAATTGTTTAAAATTTTATGCAATAACTTTTAATATTTTCAACGGATTTTTATTTTTAAAATATATTTTGAAAGTACACTCGGAAAGACGCTTCTTTAAAAAAAGGCATGATTCGTTTATTAGAACCGGTGTTATGATAGACCAAAGTTGAACTCAATTTATTTCGTCCTATATTGTTTTGTACTGCTTTAGATCTCTAATATATTTTTTACATTTTTCTGTGTTTTAGCAAAAAAATGTTTCAGACACAATTTGTAGGTCTAGATGAATACTATCCAACGATGTATCGCATGCACGTATTTGATTCGAAATAAAATTTTGAAAATATGTACATGCGATACATTATTGGATAGTGCTCATCTAGCCCTACAACTTTTGTGTAAAACATTTTTTGCTGAGACGCATAGGAAATTTTTTAAAAAATGGTGACGTTTCAAGGACTTCAAAAAATTCTCAAAATTTTATTTCGAATCAAATATTTACATCTAGACCTACAACTTTTGTCTAAAACATTTTTTGTTGACACATAAAAAAAAATAAAAAAATATATTAGAGACCTAAAGCAGTACAAAACGATACAGGACGAAATAAATTGAGTTCAACTTTGATCGATCATAACACCGGTTCTAATAAACGAATCGTCGTGCTTTTTTTAAAATAAGCGTCTTTCCGAGTACTTTCAAAATATATTTAAAAAATAAAAATCCGTTGAAAATTTTCAAACTTATTGCATTTGTTCGTAAGGAGAAATTTTGCCAAATTTTTAAATAATTCCCTCCTAATAAACTGATTATAATATCTCAAAATGGATTTGAAAATTTGAATGCTCTTTTATATGTCCAAAAATGTTCAACTTTCTAAATGCTTTAGTTTAGCCTCAGCAATATTTTGAAAATTTGCAAATTTTCAAAACGACGTTTAGATTGCAAGATTATTATGCAAAAAGTCCAATCTTGATGAAATTTGGTGGGAAGATGTATTATATTAAAAGTTTTCTTTAGACGAGTATGAAGGTCCTACGTATAATATAAGCATTTGAAAAAAGTTCCAAAAAACTTGTTATTTCAAATATTTTTTTGCGATTTTTACTATTTTTGCAATAGTAAAAATGAATTTTTGGATTCGCAACCAACTGCATCTTATTTAAAATTTAATTACAAAACTTGCATAACCTTGCTCTAAAAGCGATAGTTACTGAGATATATGAAAAAATAGGAAGAGAAAAACGGATTTTTTAGTAATTTTTTCACATTTTGTTTAATAAAAAAATAAGCCCACGTTTTCAAACTAGCGCATAGAGAAATTATTATTTTTAATGATTTTTAACAGCGATTAAGCCATACTACCGGATACACCCAACTCAAAACAAATACCACCTGGGCTATTATGACAGTCGGACATGAGCCACATTTTGGACGTAACCACAAATTTATGGTCAAGCCGACTGCTATTCATGGTTGACATGACTACATTTCGACTATTTTTTTTGTGGTTGACTTGCCGTCATATCAAGCACACTCACAGGTGAGGTGACTACAATCTAACGACACAGCACACAAAATAGAAAAATCAGTTTAAATATATATTTGGAAAAGGTCCTGCTATTTCTTATTTTGAGGCCAACAAGAAAGTGTCGGAAAGTACGGTCGCCCATGCGTTACTTTTTTCCACTTCTATATGCATGGATAATTTCAGATTTTCCCGATATTACCAAATGTATATTCCTCCCTTTCTTCCGCACTTACTGTCAAAATGGAGGAAACTTCGAAAATATACTTTATAGTTTTATTTTATTTACTTAATTTTTAAGTAATGGAGTGCGTATTTGTTTGTATAAATAAATGTTTTAAAAAATATGCTCTCTGTAGTTTTTTGTTTCATATTATCTTTATTGATGATAACAATAGCAATAAGTGTGATAAATTATAATTTTTTTGGTAAGATGATTTAAACCCTTTTAAATATTAGTCTCAGTTGATTTCAGGAATTAAATGTCGCTTTTAGTTTCCCAGAAACCGATCTGAGGTGTTTTAGTGGAATTATCCTCGGAATTATCATTTGAAAAAATCCAAATCGATCGAGCAGTTTCAAAATTATGGCCTAAAAACTGTTTCTGACGTTTCATACAGTGTTCGGCTGTAAAGTCGTTTAAAAACTTAGTTTTCTATTTCTAATCAAATTATATTGTATCGTTGCAATTTTTTTCTTTATTTACCTATGTAGAGAATACATAAAGGACCACTAAAATGGGCGAATTTCCATTTGTACCGGTCTCAACAAATTGATAAAAAAATTTAAATTAAAATTTCATGCAATTATCTAGTCAATTGGTTCTTGTTACCTAATATGCATATTGAAGTTTGTTATAAGATCCAATTAACTAAATAACAATGAAATTTCTTTCATAACTTTTAGTCACTTTTTAAAAGTGGTTCAATTATTTACAAACATTTTTAGGCCACTAAAATTTTTTATATATGTTTTTCTATAGTCTTTTGCCAGGTGTAGCTAGAAAAATTCTTATGATATTCTATTAGTAGTTTTCCATGAACGCGAGCAAACACTGAGACATACTAATAATACTGATAATAATATTCTGACAACCATTACAGATCCAACTTAAAGGCATTATGATTAATAAAATGAAATTGTCAAATTATGTATTCTTAAAATATATTTGCTAATAAATATTTCAATTAATTTAGTTTTTTTATTTCCAATGACCTCTATTTCTAATATAGAATTATATATTTGTTAATATTAATTAAAGGAAGTTTTCTTCCAGGTCTTCACAATCGGCTTCAAAAGAAAATGGTATTGATATTGACAAAACAAAGGAACTACTAATAAAATATTCGCTGAAAGAGTGTCGCGTGCTGTTAAAAGATGTCATGTTAGATAAATCTCTAAAATTTGTTAATAACACCGTAAAATTACCAGAGGAGGGTAGAAAGAAATACACCTGTTACGTTTGCTGGCAGAAATTTTTCACTAGGAGTGATCTAAAGGTACATAAAGAAATTCACAAAGATAAGGAAGATGAAGAACTTCCTTTGAATTCATTTAAGAAAACTCTAAAGTATAGGCAAAAATCAAGTGCCAAAAATGCCAAGAATATTTCAGCTGTACGTCGCAGAAACAAAACTGATTTGATGGATCTTCCTGTACATAAATGCGATTCTTGTAATCTTGAGTTTGACTCAATCGAAACAGTGAAGAAACATCCTTCAAATAAATGCAGATTTATTTGTGGAGTATGTAAAGGAATATATAATACAATTCACGCTTTCACAGTGCATATTTTGCAGCACAAGATAAATGCTTTTAAAACAAATAAGACTTCTCGTAAATTACTTCATAAATGTTCAAAATGTGCAGAATCATTTGAAGACTATTTTCAGTTGAAGACACATGGTCTATTAAAGCATAAAACTAGAACCTCACGACTAATAAAAAATAAGGCAGCTGAAACACAAGAAAACCAGCAAGAAGATATCAGTGATTCAACCGATTTTACCTGTGAATTATGCTATGATATTTTTCCCTCCCAAAAAGAATTAGAAGATCACATGGAGTTCCATGAACAATTAAACAATGACGATGATCCGGCTGATGTTGAACTTAGCGCAGATGATACTATGGAAGTTACAGAAGAATCCGAGAATGTTCCTGAAAATAAAGCAGATTGTGTAAATAATTCTGTTGAGATCACTGATGTCGAAATTACGAAAAATGAATTAGAAGAAACAGTAGAAGCAAATAATGAATTAGAAGAAACGGTAGAAGCAAATAATGAATTAGAAGAAACAGTAAAAACTAATAACGAATCAGAAGAAACTAGAGAAACAAATGATATATTAAATCCAATTCCAATTATACAGGCAAGCTTCAGTCTAGCCGACGTAGAAAATGACAAAAAACCGACACAGAAAGACATTCCAGTTGAGAATCGGCCCCTCGAAAACGTGGATCCAGGATATGAAGTTTTAAAACCGAATAAATTCGTTCCGGTGGACCAATATAAATGTAACATATGTGACCGTATTTATATGGCTTTAAATGATTATAATAATCACATCGAAAATAAAAAGTGTACCATCATAAAATACTGTAAGGTTTGCAAAGTAAATTCCCATAAAAATTCAGCATTTTTTACGCACATGACTAATAAGCATGACCAAATACAAGTTTGCAAATATTGTTTCGAAACTTTTGATACAGTTAAAGGTATTGACGAACATAAGTTTTCGCATCACCTTAAATCATTTAAAAATTTGTGTAAAATTTGTTTCCGCTGCTTTCCAACATACCAAGAATTTAATAAGCATCTGCAAACAAAACATTTAAATCTGTTTTAGCCTGTCTTTATGGCGCATGCGGAAGATTAGAATATGTTGTTTCTAATCTTTAATTCGCCCCAACTTATGTCATTTAACATAGTGTACAGTACCATCTAATTTAAAAAAATATCGTCGGCATGAATGTTATATTGTATCCTGTAATCTAAGTCAACTTGAGGGTCAGGCCAATTGTAATAAATTTGACTTTTCAAATTCGAATATTTGACTCAGACCGCAACCAGTAAATAAATTAATTTAACGATAATTTAATTTAGACCATACTGTACATTTTTAAACAGCACCAGAGAGTAATGGGTACAAATACAATAGCAGAAACCGAAAAGTAAACGACCAGGCGACATTTGTTCCTCTTTGACGATGTTTATGAGATAGTGCTAATATTAATCTAAAAATATATTCTACTTTTCAATTTCGGCTATTATACCTATGTTGCTGCCTCCTTTTTCGTATTTTTGACTAATACAGAAAATTTATTTGATTTGGAATTAATGTTCAAAATTTTGTTTATTAAGTGCCTTTTGTAAATTCAAAACAACCAGACGGCTCATCTGAGTAGGCATCATAGCGTCGTGGGTGCTCTAAGTTTGCGAGATTTTGAGACATATTTCTATTTTGTAATGTGTAAAATTAGTTTTGTTAAAGACTTGTTAGTCTAAGAACAACCTGGTACGTCATTTGGGCAGTAACGCCACACAACATTCTTGGTGCGCGCTCTAAATTTGCGGTGTTTGAATTATACAGAGTATATTGAACAGTATTGTTATCTCGCAAACCGTAATGGATACAAAGCCGGTTAAATGGGAAAATAGTTTCGTATGGGGCCAATGAAATGGTTTATAGAAATTAAAAATAATATTCCAATTCGTTTCGGAAATATACGATAAAATCCGCTTTTCTTTTGACTTAGCGTTATAAAAAATATCAAAAAACTTTGTAGGAATATTTTGTTACATATTAACTTTACTACAACTTGCCGTATTTAAATTTTTTATGATGTTTCGTCTCTTCAGGGCCACCATCAACTTTATTTTATATCACACTTAATAATTTTATTAGGTTTCGTCGAAAAAATAATCATCATTACTTTCGCCCTTCACAAGAAGCAATAAAAGGTGTGCCTCATCACTTAATATCTCATTTTATCAATAATCCAATGCATCAACGAACATGGTTAATCCAAGCCTGTTGTTCTAGGATGCCTTGAAAACCAATGGACCAGTAAGGTAGCTACTTTGCTTAGATTATTTAGATTATTTTGTGTAGATTTTATAAAAAAAAAGCAAAATAAACTACAATGAGGTCCAAAACCTCAATGAATTACGGAATAGAATTGTTGTAATTTTCAGCTGTAATTTATCACGGACCACTGATAATCACGTGATATTTTTTTTCTAATAATGAACCGAAAGCTTGTTGCTTAGTAATTACCCGACGCTGTAGACGGAGGGTAATTACTTAAAGCAACAAGCTTGAGGGTTATTATTAGGAAAAATTATAAGGATTTATCAGTGCACGTGGTAAATTCGATGAGATAATTTTTTGAAATTCTATGAATTGAATCTGGCATTTTAAATAAATTATACAACTGTCAATAATATTTCGTTGCATAGCAACATAATGACATAAGTGATAAGCCTCCCATGGGATGTTTTCAGCTGTAATTTACAAAGAGCACTGATAATCACGCGATAATTTTTTCTAATAATGAACCGAGAGCTTGCTGCTTAGTAATTACTCGACGCCGCAGGTGGAGGGTCTGAAGTCTGGAGCCAATCGGAATATTTTCAATTTCCATAAATCACTTCAAAATACGAGACTTTTTGCCTGTTCTGTTCAATAGTTAATAGTTTTATTTTATATATCAATATCTCAAACTTTATCGATTTAAACTGTTATAATACTTGACTTTTTAATATGTTTAAGATTAAGACTTTATTTCTATTATTCTAAAGTTATGTTTTATTACTTATAATATTAACAATGTATGTTTAGTATACCCAAATGTAGATATTCTACCCTATTATAATATAATCAAATTTGTTTACACAAAGTTATGTTCTGTTGAATAAATACGTGGTATTATCCAGAAGAGAATATATTTAAGGTGGGCATATCTACGAGAGAGAGAGAAAGAGATAGAGAGATCCTATAAGGATATATTGATTATTTTTTGCCATAACTTTTTTTTACTACATATATTGTTAAAAAAAATATATAAGACTACCTAAATAAAACTATGGTAGTTATAGTGATATGAATTTTCACTCAATAATTTCAGTTGTTTTCAAAATTAGTTAATTTAAATTAAAAAATAGTGCCACTCTTCATACTTGTAGTTTTAAATTAACTAATTTTGCAAATAACTGAAATTATTGAGTGAAAATTCACATCATTACACCTGTCATAGTTCTACTTAGGTAGTCTTATACTTTTTTACCAATATATGTATTTAAAAAAAAGTTATGGCCAAAAATAATAAATATTTGCCTATCGGATCTCTCTCTCTCTCTCTCTTGAATATGCCCACCTTAATATAATTATTTTCCCTCAGTAAGTTTTAATGTAACTATTTTTAATTTTTGTATGTATCTAGGCATTTTAACCATAAGTCTTACTTCGTATTTATATCATTTAGTTAACAATTATTTTTTGGTAAATGATGGTACAATATTTTATAGTTATTATATTATACACAATATTTACGATATGAAATGTTATATTTATTTTGTCAATAAACCTTATTAGTAAATTATAGTTAATCTATTATGTACCCGTCATCTTCAACAATGCCACAAGGGACCTCTAGTAGAGAAATAATTGGTAAATAGAAGGACTTTCATAGGAAGTTTTATCCAAGAGGTTCGAGGTCTGTAGTCAATACATGAAAACTGGGAAGTATAGATTTATTGTTGATATAAATAAATGTGTCCAGTTTATAGCCCTGATTACCCTTTTGATACAATTATTTTATGTGATGCTTTTAATTCACATTTTTTTCTTAAATAATCCTAATAGAAATAGAAACATTTAATTATCATATATAGTACAAATAATGTATGGCTTGTCAGATATGATAATCATAAATATAATAATAATAAAATAGTTGATCAAAATGCGGATTACATATTATACGAACCAGTTGACGAGCTGCTCATTTGTGCCGCAGCTTTAAGACACTCTGCGTCCCAGAGCAACAACACAGCATTGCCATTTAGGCAAATTATAGCCACCTGTGGGAATTCCGTAGACCAAGGATTATCATAAAATGAATAAGATGTTAATGCGGGACGCGAATATCAGTTAAGAAAACTCATGGGCGCGCTGGGCGGGGCACATAGCTCGGAGAGTAGCAGCTGTTGGCTGCAGTTTGGTTACGTTCCTTATAGTAAAATAAGGATTTTATAGAGGAGCTTGCGACGGAAAAATTATGTTTTAATTTTCTGCTCTCTAGAAGCACATTTGAACTGTAACGATTCCATTTTAAATTGGGGGTGTGTGACTTTGGTAACTCTATTTTTCTGGAATTGAAGGGTCTATTAGTTGAGAATTCTTTTCCAAGAAATTTAGTTAACAAACTCTTATTTAACACCGAACAAAATCGTAATAACTTTACCCGTGGCCTTAATGGTGTCAATCATACTGGTTCAATTAACAATGGCAATGTTCAAGTTTCAATAAATGTTGGTGAAGAGAACATTAACGAGGCTGATGGTAACATAAATAGTGGTAACGACATAAAAAATAGAATAATTTATAAATCTTTACCTTATGTAGAAAATTTGACGTCTAGATTAATAAACCTTTTTAAAGACTCTAATATTAAAATAGCTAATAAACATCTAAAAACTGTTTCACAGTTACATAGTATTACGAAGGCTCCCTTAAGGAATAAAGAAAAAGCTAATATCGTTTATCGTATGGAATGTTTCAATTGTAGTCAAGCGTACATTGGGCAGTCGTCAAGAGCACTTCATGGTAGAATAACGTCTCACAAAAGTGATTGCAATAGAATGGTAAAATCTTGCGCCTTAGCAGAACATGTCATTACAACTGGTCACAAAATGGATTATGAATATGTAAAAGTTTTGGCAGTAGAGAACAACAATCAGAAAAGAATTTTCCTGGAAATGGTTCACATTAACAATGAAGTTAACAGCTTAAACAAAAAATCAGACATCAACAATTTAATTAAAATTTATACCTACATTTTAAAATTAGAACATGATAATTATAGAATTTTTCAAAATAACCGCGAAAATTAAGTTGGCAACACAGTTGGTATCATCAATATCACTAAGTATTCCCATTTCTATGAAATTTAAAATGAGTTTTTACTCGAAATAAAAAATATTTCCTCTTATCTCTGGGCTTCAGCATAGTTTCAACTGAGTCCATTTTGTAAATTATTTTAAATGCAATTTTAATCAGATTTTATTAATATGTGTAATTAAACTTAAGTTAAATATTTTATTAATAACAATAGCAGTGTAGCTATGTGTGTGGGATCGACCACTAGTAGCGTTTTAGTAATTTTCCTGTCATGTGTTTCGAGGCAGGTTTGTCAAATTAACCTCAAGTTAGTAAGTAGAAAAAAATAAATGGTTTTAACTGATTTTGTTCACTGACACCTTTTGTATTTTTGTAGATGTCTTGAGAAAGCTAATAAACATTAGCGAGAGCTTGACAATAACAAAGAGTTTTCTTTTTATTGGCCAAAATACCTTATCACTGACTGCAACCTCATGACCCTCTCTCTCTGCTTCAGATTTGTTTTGACAGTTTTTTAAGTTCACATTCCGATGTTTTTCGGTTTAATAAGAAACAAAGTAGTTGGCTGTTATCTGTTCAGTTTTCGAGGTGGCTGAAACTATTTTAGATTAAAGATTTTTGTTGTTAACTTAAATTCAATATAAATGTAGTTCACAAGTGTGATTTATTTTGTAATAGTTGTGTTTGTTCTGTCTTGATGATTTGTCAATTTCAATTTTAACCTCAATTTAGTAAGTACCTTTCACTTGTATTAAATAATTTTTATTATAATGAGTTCAAATTTTTGTAGAATTCCTAAGGAAGAAACAATAAAGTTTCGAAAGCTTGAATTTAAAAAAGAGTTGTCTTTTTTGAACCCGTGGACTGTATCCTGTATATATATATATATATATATATATATATATATATTGTTATTATAAATGATTTGCAGGAAACAACTACTCAGCGGGCAAATACCCCGACCTGCATTGAATTATACCTACAAATCATTTGGTAGCCAATGTCATTTGTCAATTCCCCGACCAGACATAGACCGGTTTCGAACTTATTAGTTCTCATCAGTATGCCATAGGTCGTGGAACAGACAAATGACAGTGGCCAACCTGCTAGTCTTATACAGACTAATGTAAATGGTGTAGTGGTGAGAGGTAAGTGAATCCTCTCATGTGGTCTAATGCTACTATACACCAGACATCATAGATGTCTCCATGATGTATAGCGACTTGCCATTTTGCAAGTACCGAGAGCGGTGACCTTCAGCCCTTGGTGGACTTAACCTATATACTGTTATTATAAATGATTTGCAGGAAACAACTACTCAGCGGGCAAATACCCCGACCTGCATTGAATTATACCTACAAATCATTTGGTAGCCAATGTCATTTGTCAATTCCCCGACCAGACATAGACCGGTTTCGAACTTATTAGTTCTCATCAGTATGCCATAGGTCGTGGAACAGACAAATGACAGTGGCCAACCTGCTAGTCTTATACAGACTAATGTAAATGGTGTAGTGGTGAGAGGTAAGTGAATCCTCTCATGTGGTCTAATGCTACTATACACCAGACATCATAGATGTCTCCATGATGTATAGCGACTTGCCATTTTGCAAGTACCGAGAGCGGTGACCTTCAGCCCTTGGTGGACTTAACCTATATACTGTTATTATAAATGATTTGCAGGAAACAACTATATATATATATATATATATATTGACATTGGCTACCATTCATGATTTGTAAGGTATAATTCAATGCAGGTCGGGGTATTTGCCCGCTGAGTAGTTGTTTCCTGCAAATCATATGTAATATCAGTATAGGTTAAGTCCACCAAGGGCTGAAGGTCACCGCTCTCGGTACTTGCAAAATAGCAAGTCGCTATACACCATGGAGACATCTATGATGTCTGGTGTATAGTAGCATTTGACCACAGGAGAGGATTCACTTACCTCTCACCGGTACACCATTTACCTCAGTTTGTATAAAACTAGCAGGTTGGCCACTGTCATTTGTCTGTTCCACGACCTATGGCATACTGATGAGAACTAATAAGTTCGAAACCGGTCTATGTCTGGTCGGGGAATTGACAAATGACATTGGCTACCATTCATGATTTGTAAGGTATAATTCAATGCAGGTCGGGGTATTTGCCCGCTGAGTCGTTGTTTCCTGCAAATCATATGTAATATCAGTATAGGTTAAGTCCACCAAGGGCTGAAGGTCACCGCTCTCGGTAGTTGCAAAATAGCAAGTCGCTATACACCATGGAGACATCTATGATGTCTGGTGTATAGTAGCATTTGACCACAGGAGAGGATTCACTTACCTCTCACCGGTACACCATTTACCTCAGTTTGTATAAAACTAGCAGGTTGGCCACTGTCATTTGTCTGTTCCACGACCTATGGCATACTGATGAGAACTAATAAGTTCGAAACCGGTCTATGTCTGCTCGGGGAATTGACAAATGACATTGGCTACCATTCATGATTTGTAATTCAATGCAGGTCGGGGTATTTGCCCGCTGAGTAGTTGTTTCCTGCAAATCATATATATATATATATATATATATATATATATAATCAATGGGTTTTAGAAACTTTACTACCCTATTTTGGGATTTGCTTTTATCTAGCGGGTGAGTTCCACCGTAAACCACAATTTTTAGTTAATCTCGTATTTGCGTTCGACGTCATAATAGGGTTCCCATTTGGTCTTGAGAATGACGAATAAGGCAACTGAATTTTAGAATAGTATGAAAACATAACCTGGCTTCTGTGTTGTCCAAGTCCAGTGTGTGGCCCAATTGAAGACTGTGAAGCCAACGGGGAACGTATTCTCTTTGTGGACATTCAAGAAGACATTAGCATTGGCTTGACCTTATTGCCTTATATAAAATTAAGGCCAGGGTTCTAATAGGCCTGTCTAACACGTAGCCGCTTTCAAATCAAAATGGTTACTGAGCTGAGGTATAAATATTATTATTATTTAAATGCTGATAATGTTAAAATTTGTTAAAAATCAGCAACACCGGGATAGTGCCAGGAAAATGCAGGTTCGGTGATATAAACACATTCAAGAAGATCTGGAGGAAATTAAAACACTTTAATTAAAAATCATCGCACGACGTTAACGTATTCATCTACTGCAAATATAATTATCACAAAAAATGATTGTGGCATCTGATTAATCCATATTATTAAGCGGAGAAAAATCGTTCTACCAAGTGTGCCTTTTATGCGTGGAAATGACGCCCTCATCAGATTTTCTGGTCAGAAGTACACAACGTTTCGTAAAAAAATATGAAAAAAATTCATCATGAGATACAGGTCCTGCGGCGCCCTCTATGATCTAACGTGATGTAATATATAAATTATTGTTTCTTAGAATAAAAAAAGTTCCTCTAGCAAATTTGGCGAAGATCAGTCAAGGGGGCTGTTGAGTTGTTGCAAAAAAACAAAAAAATAATTTGAACTTTGACACCCTGTATCTTTTTCCACAGCAATATTTTACTAAAGCATATTTGGTTATATCATATTTTGGCCCCTGAACTATGGTCTATTATTAATGGTCCACCCTGTATAATAAATTAATGTTATGTGCTGATATCAGCCATGTTGCCCTAGTAATTTTTAAATTAAAAAGAAAAAACAAATTATAACGTTTTTTCGGTGATGAAATGGAAGTTTGTCAACTGGTCGCAGTGTGTATGGAGATGATGATAATGTAATCCTGCCATCACCAAGTAGTTCTCGTTTCACTTATCGGCGATGGCAGAAGTAGATTACAAAATAAAAAGTATCGATTAGAAATGGTTGACAGCTCTCAGTGTAATACTCAATTTTCTTTTCACTTAATGTAAGTCAGCAATGTTTAGTTATATGGGCATTGGACACAGGTGTATCTCAATCTCATATAAATAAAGAGTAATGTTTGCATCTTCCAACATGCCCGTAGTATGTCGTATTAAAAGGTAATATATGTTACATTATTGGTAAAAGTTTACTAATACTTAATTTTTTAGGAATGCTACAGAATTTTGTTTTAAACACAGTAAATAATTGCAACAATTTTAGAGTACCATAAGGGATTCCAGCAAGTTTTGAGAGTTAAACGAACTCCCTCTTATAAACATTTTTATGGATATTCCTCGAAATAGTACAAAAATTCCACCTTGCTACTAAACAGTGTATGGATGCTATGTAGTAAATAAATAAATACAAACAGTTGAGCTTTTTTATTAAATTTGTAGCCTTAAAATAGTAATACAAATATAATGACTTTAATTTCTGACAAAATAAATTAAATACATTTTCTTCCAGGTCACCGAATTTCCACGGATATGAAAGATTGAAAGACAAACTCTTAAAACATAAAATGCCGGAATGTAGAGTACTTTTAAAGGACATAAAATATGATAAAAAATTAATGTTTGCAAACAATTTGTTGTTAACAAACGATGGCGTTAATGATCGCAGAAAAAAATTTACTTGTTACATTTGCATGGCAAAATTTGCAACAGCAAAAGACTTGTCTAAGCATAAGGCTCTTCATTCTGGATCTGATACCGAACCAGAAACAGAAGATGATTTGTTTAAGGAAGAAGAGGAAGAATTAGATCGAATTACTTTAAAATCCAAATCAAGCCCTAGTACTAGAACTGGAAAGCAAAAACCAAACAAATCAAATATAAATTTGACTAAAGCTATAGAAACGCATGAAACTTCTGGGAATATATCTGCAAGTAACCCTCAAGAAAATGTTTTATCCGACGACGTTTCACTCGAAACTCCCTTCAAATGTGATACTTGTAAAATTTTCTTCAAAACAGGCGATGATGCAAAATTGCACACATCATCAAACAAATGCAAATTTTCTTGTAAAATATGCAAACGAAAATTCAACACGTTATACGCCTTTGTTGTACATGTCATGCAACATAAGGCTAATACGGAAAAGAATCGAACATCGGCACATTATACATATAAGTGCAATTTATGCGAAAAATTGTTTGATGACTGTTACCAATTAAGGCGACATGAGAATATGGCACACCACATTAAACCTAACCGTACTCCAAATAATCCCGATGTTCGAACGTCCCCATTACATTTTATGCAGTCAGAAACTACTGACAAAAATGTTGATCTAATCGCCACACAAAATACTGGAGAAGTTACCGGCGAATTACAGTCGGACAGATCAATAGTTGATGAAGAGACTGAAATTATTTGCGACTTATGCTATGACGTATTCAGCTCAAGGGAGGAACTAAAGACTCACGTAGATTTTCACAAACAGTTGGAAAAGAAATCAGACACCATAATAATAGAAGACGATGAAGATGATATTGTTGAGGTGATTGAAGATAAGAGCGACCCAAATGAGATTAAGACAACCATAAAAAAATCTTCACTTCTTAAAGCTTCACTGCTTAAACCTTCCAAGCCTACTACTTCTACTAAGACATATGCCACACTTACACCAATATACACTACTAACCGAATAAAACCAAATGCTAAGACTGTTACTAAGAAAGGTACCAATCCTGTTTCCAATCAAGTTCTTACGGCATCAATTACAGATATGTTGACACCTATTCATGAAAAAAAACAATCAAAGACAATTTTGCTAGATAGCATGTCGAGTATGCCTACTTTAATTCCAATAAGTAAATTACAAAAAATGAACACTACACCTTTACAACAAATTGAATCTTCAGAAACCAGTGATAATTTGGTATTACATAAAACAGGACCTACTAGCTACTCCTTTTTCTATCAAGGGAATGAACAATCGTCGAAATCTACTAAGACTCTGCCAGATATCACACATCCACAGGTATTAAGTACAGGCACAGCTAATCAAACAATTAATAACGATAGTACAGTTACTAGTTTATCAGAAACAATACCAACTGAAACAACCCTGAATGTAAGCGATACAAGTAATAATATAGACGATAACGTAAGGTCCTTATCAAAAATCAATCCCAATACAAATAATTATAAATTCGTTATTAAAAGTATATCAAATTCAGTGTCATCAGCGGTAAGCTCTCCCTTAGTGTTTACAACAATTTCTTCTCCAAGTATGGTTCCGAATACTTCGGCAGTTACAACTCTTTTGCCTACTATAACTAGCAGTGGTATTGCAGGTACATCGAACTTTATTTTTAATGCGAATAACAATCAAATTGTTCAAACAGCACCGACAAGTATCCCCAACAGCAGTGCTGCAAGTACAAGTTATACTTATGTAATAAATCCTACAAATAATACATCTACTTTTCCTCAGATTGCAACAGCCTCTCAACCCGTAAGTTTTACCGACCCTACAACACAAATTGCATATTTGATTATTCCACATGGAAATAATACAACCAATGTAAATATTCCTGCATCAACTGTACAAACTACAGTAGCAAATACCGTAACAGAAACTGCGAGTACACATTCTATAACTAGTAAGATGAAAATGATAAAAAATACTGCCAGGATTCCGGTCAAAACGAAAACTTGCATGAAGACAATGCTTCTAGATGAAGTTGCTTCAAAATCTTCAAAGACTAGTAATTCGTATGATATTCAAATACCGTGGATAACCAATGTTACTAGTTTAAACCAAGAATCAAATTATATTGACACTACTTTGCCGGTGATAAGTAATGTTACTTCTATAATTCCTTTAGATGAAAGTAGTGCAAACTCAAACGAATACGTTTCTTTACCGAATATGTCGACTACTACTATAACCACAACTACAAATACTAAAAGTATTTCAAGTTGTATGATATCCAAACCTGGACCCAGTAGGGAAATAGATGACTCAGCTATTATAATTGATAGCGATTCTTCTATGGATAGCAAAGAAGACAATTCCGAGCCAATAAAATTAACACAAGAGAAAAGTGGGAATGATTCCGATAGTAATGACGGAGATCTAATTATTGATGAAAATACTGTAAATAAAAATGACACGACCAATGATACTAGCACTACTGAACCCAAGCCAGGGTTAATTTTTGTAAGAAATATAACGGAATTGATGGATCCTCTAAAAATTGATAAAGAAATAAGCCAGCCTGAAATTACAAATAAGGATACTACAGACAAGAGCACTACAGATAAGGAAGATACTACAGATAAGACGGACACTACAGAAAAGAAGGATACTACAGATAATAAGGACACTACAGATAACAAAGACACTCCAGATAACAAGGACGCCACAGAAAACAAAGAAACCAAGGAAAAGAAGGAAAAAAAATGGAAATTTCCTATGAATTGTGATGGTTGTTCAGTGGTGTTTCAAAGATACAGAGCCATGAGAAATCATAATGAGAGGAAACTAAAATGTACATTATGCGAATACAAATGCTGCAAGATTGTAAACTTAAAGGAGCATTATATCTTAGAACATCGGAAGTTTTTCTGTGGGCGATGCTCATTTTTGGCTACTAATAAAAATCAATTCAAAGAACACAATAGTACAAATCATACGTGCAAAAATTGTAGCGGACTGTACGCTAATTTATCCAGTCATATATGTTCCATTCCAAAGAATAAAAAAGAAAATAAAAGTTCAGATACATAATTAAGATATCAATAAAGTAAGTGATGTAAAAATTACATTAAAAGAACTTGTTAGCAAATTTAATTTAAAATAGACATACAATTTATTGCTGATTGATTGTTAGCTAAGAGATTTATTCTGCATTGTGTTTTACTTTAATGATCTTAGTTTCAATATTACTTTTTTTATTCTTATTAATTTTAAAAAAATTTCATACTTCATATTAACAATTTTATTATCTAATTGCAAAAAAAGAATGCGGTCCCACTGCGCTAATTCTATTCTGCTAGTCTACTTAAGTCGAATAAAAATACATAGAGGATAGTGTCATCCTACGGTGTATTTATGTAATATATGTTGTACATTTACATATTAAAGTTGAAAACGTTAGTAGAGGAGCTCAGTTTAATACTGACAAAGAATTCAAGGAAGGTTACAATTGATCATATGTCATTTTGACGTCATTTTTAATAAATAACTTGAAGACTACACCCAAAGAGCATTCTTTATAAGGATGATTCTTTAACATATTTCCTTAAGTGTAATAGTTTCCTAGTTAAATACACGACTCCTTTTAAAGTTTGTGTCTAGTTTTCTTATAGTAGCTCTATTGATTCTCCTGATGTTATTGACATCTGAACTTATGGTGTTTTTATCCCCGTTACAGCAGTGCAAAACATTTCTACGCTGTCTGGTCTTTTCGGTGCTACATTTATCACGTTGCATTTCTTCAACTGATGACAAATTTCCTTTTTCAAATTAATTGTGAATATACAGACATTGGTAACAACTGTTGAAACCACCAAAAACCCATGTCATTATACACAGATGCTTATTCAAACTGTCTTCAACCACATACTGGCATATATGCGTATATAATCTGATCAAATAAAAATTGCATTCGACTCCAGTACCAGCATCGGTATCTGTTTGTAGGTATTTGAAAATGATTCTGCATTTGGAAAAAGTGTTAATCTCTCTTATAAAGATTGCAGTATTCTTCACAAAGGGGACATCATTCTAAGATTGTTTATCAACGTTAAACTGGGCGATTAATGAAAAGTTTAACGTACATTTAGTAATCAAGGTTATATTGGATCATCTCTAATTTTTCTGCGCTAGTTAATTTTTTAATACATAAGCGTTTTGCAAAATGTTTTTAAATGTAATAAGTATTTCTTTTCTTTATTTTTAGAAAGAATTATTTTTTTTGGTTGTTGTTAATAGATGTGTTTTTTTATTAAATAAATATTTTAATGAGTTCTTAAAAAGTTTAAATATATATTATTGGCTTACTTAGATTCAAAGTAAAACACACTGTATTATTTTTTATTAAACATTATTATTATTATTATTATTTGTGACTAGTCTGGCTTTTAGTTCTTAATATTTTTTATAAAATCTGAATCATGGAGGAATGGAGAAGTCTGTATAATATTAAGAATTGTCAAAAAAACGTTTAATGGGCTTGGACATAGAATGAAATGCGTAGCTATTTATTCCCTTTACAGTTTAATCAAACTCTATAAACAAACACGTCCTCTAAACCCTCTATAATAAATAGAACATGAAATAGTTAACTTTTGATTCTACCAGTTAACTAATTATTGTATTCAGCATTTTATACATTGTCAGCATCAAAATAAATCATTTATTTCAGCACGTTTCACACCTGCTGACTGATGGATTACAGAACCACAATTAAAGATTAGTGTTAAAATGATAGCACTATTCCTGAACTCTAATCAAAAATGTTTCTCATAATTAATATATTCTTCAATGCTTTTGTAAGTTACTAGTAATAGATATATTTAAACTATGTTCGCTTTCATAAGGTATTATTGCATCTTATCGAAGCTGTCTTAAATACTACTTAAGATTTCGTGGCTATTCTTTCATTTACAAAGTTGAAAATGAAGAAAGACATCGTCTGCAGATGATGAATTAATGTTGAATGTAGAATATTTGGGGGCGTGTTATTTTTATGGATTCCGTAGTTAGCTATGCGTTTTATAATTCATCCAATATCCCATAAACATCGGTTTTTCGTTTTAAATAACAGGACTTGCACAACTTGCAGAAGAAGTTATTCTCGATTTCGTTTCCAAGATACAATCATTAAGGATATGTTGAAAAATATACATTTTTGGTCATGTAACCAGCTGTCAATTTTAATATTAATTTTATGTTCTAATATACTTGATTGGGTATATATATGAAATAATGCTATGTCGTTTGAAATATTAATGGCAAATATTGCATTATTTATTTATTGTTTACATATTCCGGTGAGTTTAAGTTTTTTATGTTTTATTCATAGTGTTGTGGCAATCGGCTTTGTTTCTTCAAACGACATGTGTTTTTCAAATTTTTGTTGTAAGTCGTGAAATAAAATGATCGGATCACCCTCTCTACTTTTCTTCTACTTCCGGGCTTCCTGTCTGGGAAAATAGTATGTAAATAATTTCCGACTTCCAATTAAAAGGAATGTAATGCCCCATCCTGTAGAAACGAATTATCATCATTATCATGATAGAACTTTTTATCCGACTTCAAGAGAAGTATATCCTCTATTCAACTGTATTTTTATATTTTTTGGGTATGTCCACGCATAATATAGTAATGCGTGATATAATTGAGTTATCCTTAAACCGTGCATTTTCGAAGCAGGGCGGTTAAAGGCATAAGAACTTAGAATAACTACAAGCTATATGAGTTCTGTAAATTAAAACGGAAACACCTTTAATAAGATATGTAAGCACTAAACATGTATGTATATTTAAGATAAATGTGAGTTAGTGGATCCTTGTGTAATATACTCTACCACGTAAATGTACATATTCACACAGTTTTAAGTCATGTAATAGTATTAGTTTATTTTACTTCTGAATTGATTGTACGAAAATATTTATGTATTTAATTTGTTATATATAAACTTCTAAATAAATTTTGGAAAATCTTTTGGCGATTTTCATTTCTTATCATACTGTATTTAATGATTACAACATTCACAGAAATGATAGAAACATTTTCTCAATGTGCTCTGTTGTTGGACAATGAGTAACTTATTTCACAATATGGTTGTCATTTTGGTAGCGTAACTAAGACAATTGATTTTTATTTCGAAAACGTGTGGCCGGATGGTATTAAAGTATAAAGGAGCTTTTCTGAATATCTTTATTCATCATATTCTTGCAGACTTTAATTTTTCTTAAATCGAAAGATAAGTTTTTTCATTATAGAAATTATGGAATATTCATTGTTCTTTTTTCAAATTTATAATCGCTGAAGAAAAAACATAATTACAGCAAGTTTTCTCTCAACGGAACAAGGTCATGGAAAAAATATTTACGAAATTTTAATGAAATGGCGATAGAGTGTTTATAAAATAGTGCATAAAACATTTTTTTGAGTATTAATATCACTGCATTCTTATATTTGATATGCCAATTTTAAACATTTATAAGAAATACTATATTAAAAGTGTATAAGTAAGCCTTTAAAGCACGCACGGGTTTAGGGCACGACGGCAACGAGCATAGCGAGAAGGGTCCTAAAGGAGTAAGTGCTATAAGGGCTACTTATGCACGTGTATTATACTCTATTTTTTATTATACCTGAACTGCAAAGTAAAAATTAATTAATGTAGATTCATTCATTCAGAATTCATTTTTAATCGGTAACCTAGAGACGGTTACAATTTTTTTGTTTGGTTGCTATGTACATTTTTATTATAAATTTGTTGATTTATGAAGTTTGTTTCGAATTTGTGTTCGTGAATTATAAAATAAACAAAAACGAGGATATTTCATCCGAGATTAGAATGTTCCCAGGTAGAACATAATATTGACTGGACCGTGGTTCAATATTGGATCAATATAGATACATTGAAATTGTAACAAAAATATTGAACTAATATTAATATACACTGGTATTAAAATATCGGTGTGCCTATGTTGATGGCATATTGTTTTAACACATTCCAATCCAGATATACGCAGACAATATTGATAAATATCTATTAATATTAATTTTACAACATTGAAAAGTCTATATTCGCGTTATATTGTTATTACATTTTTTTGATAATATTGTACAAAAAATATGGATCCATAAAGATAAATATTGATTATAAAATATTGGAAAACTCCATTTTTAACTCATATTTGTCAACTATGTGCAAAATTATATTGTTTAGGGAATATTTTCTAATACCAATAAATATTGATTTTCCAATATTGGAAAGTGTATATGTTGTTATTGAACTTCTTAGTAATATTGCACAACAAACATCGATTGATCACGACAAATATTAATTTTATAATATCGGAATATTCATATTGAGATTATATTGTTAAACTCTCTTTTGAATAATATTATTTAACCGATTTATATCTATATTGGATAGTCATGCTGCACCTAGGCTGATTGTAATAAGTTACAGTAGATGGCTCTCCTTGCAATATGCTTGTACAAGCGTACAATTTCTGACTTAGGGTCTCCAGGCAATGTGATTCAATAATGACAAAGAGAAATTCATTGCGGTGATGCTCACCTAATCTGTACTAACAAAGGCTCAAGATGCCTTTAGCAATTTTAGATGATGTAGTTACTACCTACCATACACATGTTAAATATTTTAGCTGGAGGTTTTACTACAATTAATTCTAGATCTTGTGTGAGGTTATTAAAATAATTATTATTATTCAAAAATTGTTGTTTATGAAAATTATAAGAAATAGCTTTACCATCTTTATACATTAGGCTAAATTTTCATTAAATATTGGGCCAATATATGATTTCAAATAATAATTTATATTGGAATAAAATATTATGTGATATGATAGTTAAATATTTGTTGAATATAGCTTAACCAGTCTGTATACAAAAATGTTCACATTTTTTATTGGTTCAATGTTGCGTTTCTTACATTGAGCCAACGTTTTTGTAATATTAAACCAGTATTGGTTCAGTATTAGTGTTCTACCTGGGTTAGCTGAAAAAATTGAACATCCTGCAGTCTGCTAGTTTACAATTTACCAACGATGACCTTATAAAGATAAAATAAAGATTAGTTCTGATTACATGTGTATTTATCATTGTTTAAAATTGGTTGTTATCTAAGTAACTTTAAAGCTCTAGTGCTTTAAAGGCCCGATTTTGCCAGTTTGACCTATAGAGGAGGCATTACAATCCTTACATACTAGTTTAGAAACTCTTGATTTTTAAGTTGGTTGATTTCATCTTTGGCAGTTCAGATGGTGACTTAAGATGGGAATATCCAAGAGAGAGAGAAAGATCCGATGAGCAAATATTTATTATTTTTGGACATAACTTTTTTTATTACATGCATTGGTAAAGAAAGTATGAGACTACCTAAGTAGAACTATAACAGGTGTAGTGATACGAATTTTTACTCAATAATTTCAGTTGCTTGCAAAATTAGTTAATTTAAATTTAAAAATAGTGCCAATCTTCATAACTTGTAATTTTAAATTATCTAATTTTGCAAACAACTGAAATTATTTAGTGAAAATTCATATCACTACACCTGCCATAGTTCTACTTAGGTAGTTTTATACTTTTTTTCATCAATGTATATATTTAGAAAAAGTTATGGCCAAAAATAATAAATTTTTGCTTATCGGATCTCTCTCTCTCTCTCTTGGATATGTCCACCTTAAAGCAAAACTTTTAGATTATGTGATGATAAAATAGTCCTGTGATCTTTAATATGTAAATGTATACTAAAGCAAGCTAATCTGAATTGTTTTGAATAATTAGATTTTCTATTGTTCTTGAAAACCATTATCCAGTGCTATTGTTTTATGGTGTCAATTTTTAAATGTGCCTTTGAAAAGGGTAGTGATAAAGCTCTATGTATCATAGAGTTATATGCTGCTAGTTTATGTGATGTGGGGCTAAGTGAATTATTTAAAATAGTTGTGTCTGTTGGTTTTATATAGACATTAAAGTGAATTTATTATATTTGTTGGTTAGGGTTAAATCCAGAAAGTTGATTTTTTTATCTTTTCTATCTCAACTGTAAATTTAATATTGGGATGAGTGCTATTTATATAATTTAAGAAAGTATTTAGTTGCCTCTCTATACCTGTGAAACAGGCTAACACGTCGTTGACATATCTGATACCAACATTTTATATACTTTTTAATTAACTGTGAATTGAGTATATCAAATTTTGTTATAGATATGTGGACGGTGTGTTAGCTTGCTTCACAGGTACAGAAAGGCAACTAAGTAGTAAATAAATTAAATTACATAAATGACATTGATCCCAATATTCAATTTACAGTTTGGATAGAAAAATATAGAAAAATCAGGAGTTTATAAACTAGTATGTACGAATTGTAATGCCTCCTATATAGGCCAAACTGGTTGTTCATTTGAAATCAGGTTCAAAGAACACTTACGCTCTTTTAGACTTCGGAAAATAGGTACAACTTTTGCAAACCATATTATAAAGACAAGTCATTCACAATTTTCCGAATATAAACAATCTAAATATATTACACGTGAAAAAAAAGTTTTTAACTAAATTTATTAGAAGCAATAGAAATTATTAAATTCAATAAAAGTGCCAACAATAATCTTCTAAATGACCAGATAGACCTATATCAATCTATCCTTTTCCAATGTATTTAGTGTCTGAAAACTAATTTGAATTTAAGTCTTGGTAATGTTTATTCACAATATAGTTACATGTCTTGAATCATTCGTTTGATAATGGTACGTTAAGTACCGAAACTACAGTAACATTCAAGTTACAATAAATTAGTGATGGAAACAAAGTAAAGTGTTTTAATATATTGTCATGATTGACTATCACAAAATAACGGCCTCCATAACACAAATTTGGAAAAGCTAATTTTATACTTTCAGCCAAAAACTAGATGTCCAGAGACCAAATAATAAAAGCAATGGGAGGCTTCCTTTCATAGATATGTTTTAAAGATACGCTTTTGTAATAATTTTTTATAAATTTTTCACATTGATGTTTTAAATTAACTGCAGGGGTATTCATATTACAATTTTCTATGCACAGTTCTAGAAATCCTCCATTGTGAGCTTGTTAATATTTTAATTTTGTAATATTTTTCCATCGACTTCTTTCTGTTGAGGCAAAAGTGGCTGTATTTCCCGACCGATTTTAAATTACAAAAATAACTGCAGATAAAATTGACTATTCAATTCCAAAAGTTACTCTTCCGTTAAAACAAGTTTCAACTTTTAATAAAATCGTAAGTAACGCAAAATGCATGCGGAAATATGTTGAACCTGCATATTTTCCAAAATCTAATAACCCCGGTATATTACTAACCTATTTTTGGGGACATTTAGCGTCGTTTTAACATGAAGCGTTTACGTACCATGAGAACTATATCTGTACCGGTGGTAATTGTACATAATTTTTTTTTAAATTTATGATACTAAAAGTTTTTAGTTAATATACCTCTATCAGCTTATTTTTTAACATAAAATAATTTTTCCTTTAGCTTTTCGTTTCCACGGAAAAGCCAAATATTTGGCTATTTTAATATCAGTCTTGGTCAGTGAAGCTGGAAATTGTAAAAATTATTCTTTCTTCAAACATCAAAAAATATGACTTATGACTCTCGTAAACTTAAATTTTCTATTTCCCTTTTACTGCCGCTCACGAGCTCTGTGCGGCAATAAAACTTTTTATTGTCGCTCAGGAGCGTCACAAAAAGTATTTGAGAAAAGGAAGTTACTATAATTACAATAACATGTTTATTAGAAAATTACTTTTATATCCCAAATTAACATTTAAATACTTATTTTTCAGTATTTTATGAGAGTGTGCAATGTGCATATAATATCTACTGAGTGTTCTAATAATTCAGTTAGTAAGGCCCAAAAAAGGCCTTTGCCTTACAAAAGGTGGGGTAGTAACAATTTTGAAATATGTTGTTAAGGTCTGGGCCGTGACAAAAAAGTTTTTGACCTTGCCGGGGACTGCTCGAGCCGCCATCTTAAATAGAAGGTACAATATATTAGTTTTTTGAAAATAACTTCGCAGCGGTTGGTCCAACGACGAAAATGTTTTCAACAAAGAAGACACAATTCCTCACATTTTTCGTATAAAATTTTTTTTGCAAGTCTAACATATAACGAGTTACAGCGGCGACAATATAGTAAAACCCTATTTTTGTGATTTTTTTCAATTCTTTCTCACTATTTATTACATAGTTATATTTATTTTGTAAATTCAAAGAATACCCATTTCCATTCCACCTTGAGGTAGAGTAAACGGCGCGTTGTTTTTGTTGTGATATCCCCGATAGACCTAATCCACAACTTCGCTATCTTAGATGTAAATGACGCTTGCCACGCAATTACACTATTATTGTTTTCCCTTTTTTTTATGGTCCTGGTCGGTTGATGTCATCAATGTCATCATCATCATTGGTGTTTCTGAGAATCCATTGTTCTTCCATTGACAAATCTACCGTCACCTTCGTCCTCACTGTTGCTGCGAACTTCCGGCATGATTTCGCATGACTGGCCACTGCAGAAGCCATATACAACAGAGCACTTCAACCCCGCTTTCTTGCAACCACATGCTCCGCCGCATCCTTTTCGACAAGTGCATGAAAAGAATTTCAATAAGTTCTCGGGCGCTGGTTGCTCTGCCATTGTGAGTGGAGCGAGCCCATTGCTACCACGTTTCCAAGCTCAGTTTTCCGGATTTTTTTGGATCCCTTACCATTGTTGGACTTGGTGGTACGCCCTGAACGCATAATACTGCGCAGTGTCCGTCGTTGGTGAGAAGGAAGCAAGATTGAATTTGCTTTTTGTTGCACATTTAACGAAATGCTCCTCGCGGGCTTCTTCCAAGGTTTTCTCTTCCATATTGCCACCATACAAAGCAACGAGAAAGCGTACTTCAGCCTCTGCGATGTGCTCTGGTCTTGCATCCTGATCTTTAAAGATGCTAATGGTGACAATGAGTTTTGCCGTTTCCTGGATAAGCGAACAGAATTTTATTTTTCCTTGGTTGAAGATGAACGATGTCGTCTCGCTGCCACTAAACGCATGGAGAAACAGAATATTCTCTTCTGACAGCATTAGCGCCATCTCAAAGTAACATCTACCTTCGCAAACCAGGAAGAGGCAGAATTGCTGAAAGACTATATTCCGCGAATAGTTTGAAATGTGAAGAAGTGGCTGACAATATTCTGTTTCTCCATGCGTTTAGTGGCAGCGAGACGACATCGTTCATCTTCAACCAAGGAAAAATAAAATTCTGTTCGCTTATCCAGGAAACGGCAAAACTCATTGTCACCATTAGCATCTTTAAAGATCAGGATGCAAGACCAGAGCACATCGCAGAGGCTGAAGTACGCTTTCTCGTTGCTTTGTATGGTGGCAATATGGAAGAGAAAACCTTGGAAGAAGCCCGCGAGGAGCATTTCGTTAAATGTGCAACAAAAAGCAAATTCAATCTTGCTTGCTTCTCACCAACGACGGACACTGCGCAGTATTATGCGTTCAGGGCGTACCACCAAGTCCAACAATGGTAAGGGATCCAAAAAAATCCGGAAAACTGAGCTTGGAAACGTGGTAGCAATGGGCTCGCTCCACTCACAATGACAGAGCAACCAGCGCCCGAGAACTTATTGAAATTCTTTTCATGCACTTGTCGAAAAGGATGCGGCGGAGCATGTGGTTGCAAGAAAGCGGGGTTGAAGTGCTCTGTTGTATATGGCTTCTGCAGTGGCCAGTCATGCGAAATCATGCCGGAAGTTCGCAGCAACAGTGAGGACGAAGGTGACGGTAGATTTGTCAATGGAAGAACAATGGATTCTCAGAAACACCAATGATGATGATGACATTGATGACATCAACCGACCAGGACCATAAAAAAAAGGGAAAACAATAATAGTGTAATTGCGTGGCAAGCGTCATTTACATCTAAGATAGCGAAGTTGTGGATTAGGTCTATCGGGGATATCACAACAAAAACAACGCGCCGTTTACTCTACCTCAAGGTGGAATGGAAATGGGTATTCTTTGAATTTACAAAATAAATATAACTATGTAATAAATAGTGAGAAAGAATTGAAAAAAATCACAAAAATAGGGTTTTACTATATTGTCGCCGCTGTAACTCGTTATATGTTAGACTTGCAAAAAAAATTTTATACGAAAAATGTGAGGAATTGTGTCTTCTTTGTTGAAAACATTTTCGTCGTTGGACCAACCGCTGCGAAGTTATTTTCAAAAAACTAATGTATTGTACCTTCTATTTAAGATGGCGGCTCGAGCAGTCCCCGGCAAGGTCAAAAACTTTTTTGTCACGGCCCAGACCTTAACAACATATTTCAAAATTGTTACTACCCCACCTTTTGTAAGGCAAAGGCCTTTTTTGGGCCTTACTAACTGAATTATTAGAACACTCAGTAGATATTATATGCACATTGCACACTCTCATAAAATACTGAAAAATAAGTATTTAAATGTTAATTTGGGATATAAAAGTAATTTTCTAATAAACATGTTATTGTAATTATAGTAACTTCCTTTTCTCAAATACTTTTTGTGCCGCTCCTGAGCGACAGTAAAAAGTTTTATTGCCGCACAGAGCTCGTGAGCGGCAGTAAAAGGGAAATAGAAAATTTAAGTTTACGAGAGTCATAAGTCATATTTTTTGATGTTTGAAGAAAGAATAATTTTTACAATTTCCAGCTTCACTGACCAAGACTGATATTAAAATAGCCAAATATTTGGCTTTTCCGTGGAAACGAAAAAATCTGCAACAAAAAGCAAATCCAATCTTGCTTCTTTGTCAACCAACGAAGGACGCTGCGAGTATCATGCGTTCAGGACGTACCATCAAGTACAAAAATGGTATGGGATCCAAAAAAATCCAGAATGTTACTTCTGGCTCCACTCACAATGACAGAGCAACCTGCGCCCGAGAACTTATTGAAACTCATTTCATGCACTTGTCGAGAAGGATGTGGCGGAGCATCTAGTTGAAGGAAAGCGGGGTTGAAGTGCTCTGTTGTGTGTGGCTTGTGCTGTGGTCAGTCATGCGAAAATGTACCGTAGGTTCATATCGACAGTGAAGACAAAGATGTATCAGTGGAAGAACAATGGATTCTCAGAAGCACCGATGATGATGACATTGAGGACATCAACCGACCAGGGCCATCAAAATAAGGGAAAACACTAACAGTACAATTGCAACGCGCCATTTATTCTACCTCAAGGTGATGTGGAAATGAGTATACTTTGAATTTACAAAATTAATATAGCTATGTAATAAACAGCGAGAAATAATTGAAAAAAATTACAAAAATAGGGTTTTACTATTTTCCCGCCGCTGTAACTCGTTACATATTAGACTTACAAAAAAGAATTTTGTCTTCTTTAACTTTGTTACAGATATTTCGTTCGTTGGATCAACCGCTGCGGAGTTATTTTCAAAAAACTAATTTTTTGTACCTTCTATTCAAGATGGCAGTTTAGCGCTCCCCCTCACCAAGGTCGAAAACTTCGATTATTTGTCACAGCCTAGACCTTAACAACATATTTAAAAATTCTTCCTTCCCCACATATTGCAGGGCAAAACTCCCTACTTATAAATCAAATCAACAACACCAAGAATCAAAAATGTACTTTTGTTTGCAAATAGATTACAAAAAAAATGGCCATGTAAGGTAATGTATAAAATGTATAAGCAAGTAAAAATACGCAGTTGATTGTGCAATAAAACACTAACAAAGTACTAAATCTCTTATTATATGTTGCTTTTTAAATATTGCACTATGCCTGATGATTACCCAGGAATCATATTGTACATCCCTATTTTTTCTCTATATTTGAAGGTATCGTTTTCAAATTTCGAAATGGTGTGTGTGGCATTCGGTACCAACTTTTACACATATTTTAACATTTTTGACATCTAACCGGAAATGATGTAATTGTTCCTAAATGGCAACTCCAATTTTTCTCCATATTCTGTTAGGGGTTAAAATTTTATCTTCCTATTATTTCAAATGTAATATCGGTTAAAAATAATAGAGATTTATAGAGGACATAATTAATACTGGCAAAAGTAGACCAATCTTTGTCTGGTATCAACTTTATTTTTAGTTATTTGTCAAAAACCACAAAATATAGACTTCAAAAATAGCCTTATTTAAACAATGAAAATGCCAGTACTCCATACATCTATTCAAACATTGAGTGGATTAGAATGTGTCAAAGGCGTGTGGAATTGATACAAAACTAATATGTAGCAAGGCATACCTATATAGGAAGTCGAAAGACCTGGTATCGACATAATTGGAAAACCGGTTGGTTGGTCTGAGTATATCTAATGTTTTGCTGATTTTATAATAAAACCTGTGGCAATTCTTTCAGATACATTCGCCAGAAATGTTTTTAAATTATATAACATATAATATTAGTTAATATTTTTGGTTGTTACTGGACGGTAGTTCAGTGCGTTAGAGCGCCTAGCTGTCTCTCTTAGCATACCTAGCGATATGGGTTCGAGCCCTACCTACTGCGAAGTAATTTTCTATTATACATTATCCCCAAGAATGGGTTCGGATTCCGCTATAAACTGTACGGCCTCGTCTCCTTTATTCAGACAAATCTAGATCTCCTTTACCGAAGGGAATTCAGGTGACTGGGAAATCGAAAAAAAAATTTAACACATGGCATTGGGAAACTGGTAGTAGTATTAGTAGCTAGTATAAGTTATAAAAGTATAACATTTGGCGTCCATTATAAAGTTTCTTAATCAAGTAATTGTGGTCAGATATTGTTTAGAGGTTAGTAATAGGTAAACCGTACATAAATACAAAGGTAAGTTTAGATTACATAGTCCTTTAAACATCTACATAGTGTTATAATCCTTAGATAAAACTACTCATATAATTAAGATCATCCTTTCTTATAGGTAAGTCGACTGAGCTATTAATTATTTATCATTAATAGTGCTAATAAACAGTCATTCATTTATACTAAGAAATGATTTCGAAATGTAACAACTGAACTATCACTAAGGTTTATAAAAATATGAATTGATAATTCGAGGTGGAGCATAGTCAGATAGTAATATTGTAAATCCACTGTATCTAACATACAGATTGGGTAAAAGTAGTTGTATATATCCTGAAGTAAATGAGTGCGGGAAAGATAACGAGCGCTTGCATAAAAGCGAGACAGGTGATTTTTGTATTAGCGGGCACGATTGAAAGTTTCTCAACCTCCCGTCTCGCCGCGACTGCATTCTCTATACCAACTGTAGCAACAATACAGATGCCCTACGTTGATACACGACAAGGTGATGAAAATAATATATCGCGAATTGTGCAATGTGTTGGGAGTAGTATATCCGACATTATATTCCTAATTTCTGTTGTTGTCTTTCTCGTACTCGTTTACTTCAGGATATATACAACTACTTTGGACGAATCTGTATGTATGTACCTATATGATTTATCTTAAAAATAAAAGTACAAATTAAATTAATTTAGTTGACAATTATAAACCCACTGCCTTTTTAAGTCCGCTGTCAAATTAATCTGACATATGCCAATATACTTCTCTCTTAAAAATAAAAGTACGAACTAAATTTATTTGTTTGAATAATATAAGTTATAAACCTGTTGCATTATCAAGCAGTCATTACTGCATTGATTCATCAACGTAAACTTCAATTGAATTACGATCTCTAATAAGTACATACATATTTACCTATTCGTCACATATATCTATTTCATACCCGCCCACTCGCCGCGTCAGTTCGATGCTCGAGCAGCTTACTTCCACCACATACCTTGATCGGTCGAATATGTAGCTGCACAGAACTGTGAATCGAGGACTATTATCGCTGCACTTGTGATCCTGTAAGCATTGTCAATGCTAAGAACAGGTTGACTGATAATTATTAATGGACAAATTGCAAACAGTTCGAAACTTGAACAGTGGTTGGACATATGTCAAAATTTACGACTATAGTCTTGTGTAAATCTGGTGAAGACAGAATAACAGATGTATGATTTAGTGTGGTTAATTTGAAACGTTCCTCTAGTCTAGTTCATTACTAATTGTATGTTTGTACGTCTTATTTAATAAGTATTGTTATATTTTTCAACAAAACGTGTTATATGTTGAATCCATACGGTTATAACTTATGGCCACGAACATACCCGCTTAAATGGTTCTATATTCATTGACATAAACAGATTGTCCGTAATAAATAGTGATTTTTATTTTTTAATTTTGACTGAAAAAATCAAAGAGTTAATTTCTACAAATAAAATATACTATTTTTTTCTTACAAACAGTTTTTGGTACTCTTCGTTTTAAAATAACCTCGCTCTAATCACATGACAAATTACGAATTAGGCTCGTGATCAAATCCTGGCTAGACTATGGATGTTGTGTGGGTGGCAACACGGTTAGTCTCTGTACCACTCTTGAATTCGAGTCTTAACTGCAGTAGAGGGCAATGTCGTAGGGAATAATCGTTATGTAATTGTCTGTGTGTATGTGACGTGGTTGAGTGGTGGAACAGCTAATGTTAAACTCCACCAGGACGTTAATCTAAATAAGACAATTAAAAAAAAATACGAGACTATCCATATTCTTGGTCGACCATACTGTACATTATTTTTAAACTTCTAGCTTCAATCCAAATCAATTATATGGTTTATAGTGTTGTGGTAAAATGTACATGTACCAATTAAAAGGTTTGAATTAATTAGAACTTTTTTCAGGTGTTCCGTGCTGGAGGATAGCGGGAAGGATGACAATGTGAAGTTTATGAAATCTGATAAATCCATACGTGACTGTTATGTCTTATTAACCGACGTGAAATTTGATCCATCCTTAAAATTTGTTGAGAATACCGTATTTTTATCGAAATCGAGAAAAAAGTTCTCTTGTTACGTTTGCTTCTTAAAATTTTTTACATTATCAGATTTAAAATTGCATCGGGAATTTGATTGTGAAAATAACATAGAGGAGTATGATATTAAATCCAAGGATAGTGAAAACGAATCAGATTGCTGGAAAGAAAATGAATCTACGGATAGTGCACGTGAGTCGAATACTTGGGAAAGTGTAATGAAAAATAATATGGAGGATTCTCAACGTGAGTCTGCGAGTAGTAAAACCAATTCAAAACAACCAAAAATGTCATTTTATTTAATTAAAAAGGCCGATAAATCCAAAACACCTTTTAGATGTGTAACCTGCAATGTTAAATTGGAAACCTTCGATACATTAAGAGGCCATAAATCACAGCTAGACAAATGTATATTTTCTTGTAAATTGTGTTGCAGATACTTCAACACTACTAACGTTTTTATGATTCATGCAATTTGCCATCAACTTGATATTAAGTCATGTAGATTTTTTAAATGCGGAGGATGCGAATTATATTTTTCAAGTTACTTTCAACTGAACAAACATGAAAGTAGTTGTAGCTATTTATCAAAGGGTAATTCAAGTTCCACATTACCTCACTCCAGTATTATGACTACGGCTACAGTTGCCAAAACTACAAATAATACACAGGAACTATCAAATTGCGCAGTTAAATCGGAGGTAAGAACTCAAATTAGTTGTGAACTATGTTATGATGTATGTAATTCAGAAGAAGATTTTGAAGCGCATATGGAATTTCATAGGCAATTGGCAATAAGTGAAGGTAGGGATAGAGAATCAAATGTCAGCAACACATCTCGTGATCAAATATCAGTAAATGCCTCGCGGAATAATAAATTAAATACAAATAGTGTAAAAAATTCCAATATAAAAACAAAAAATACGACGAGTTCGTGCCAATCATCAACCATCAATATTAGTCAGAAATTACCTACGCAATCAAATACTAATAATAACGTGGGTAAAACTGGAAATAGGTTAAAAGATAAATATGTACCTATTTTACCAAAACAGTGTGAGGGGCAAAGTAGTAAAATTTCCTCCAGTACTCAGACATGTAACAACAGAAAGCAATCATATGAAAATAGTAGATCAGATTCAGACCGCGCAACTAATTCTAAAAGCATTGAATATAAAAATTGTAATATACCTACCCAGCGCCACCATCCTAATATTATTTCCAAAAGTAAAATTACACCCAACATTCGAAAGCCTACGGAAAATAAGCAACAAGTACCTCCGCTGTCAAATGTGCCACCGGGTGGAAGCAGCAGTAATTTGTCATCAATCTCAAACTCCTTTGTCAATGTTTCTTCAGAAAATCTGATTAGCAACACTCTTGCAGGTAACTGGACGACAAATAGTACAGGAAACTCAAATATAATTTATTTTGTAAATCCCATGAATAGTACCTCGATGGTCAATGGAATATCCACTGAAACACAACCATCGCTTGTAAGTAATTCTTCGAATATAGGTTATTATATTATACCGCACAATACGAATAGCAACGTAAATTTTTCTTCAAATAATTCTCAATTGGGAACAGTAAATCCGGAAAATTTGCAATTGTTCACCCAAACGAATCAGAATTCTTCCACCAGCTTAGAGCCGAACAATGTACTTAATGCAAATATTACAAAAGGTTTGCAATACTTTACACAAACAAATCCGAATCCTGCTCTTTTTGACCAAAACAATATACTGAATACGACCATTTCAGATGGTTTGCAATTGTTTGCGCCACCCAATCAAAGTACCTCTGCTATCTTGGATCAGAATAACATAGTTTATAGTTTGCCACCGGTAAAACAAAACAACATTGTCACACAAAATAATAACATGCAATTCGCCAGCAACGTTCCATTAATGACAAATTCGTCTGATAGTCTTTATTATATAACTACAAATCAATCACGTGAACAGGTAAAATCTGCATTAATACCAATACTCCCCAAGCCTTCGACTGTAAATATGTAAAATTAATAAGTTTTAACTAAGACATTGACACGTACTTGTGTTAGGTAGTTTGTAACATAAGAATTATTTATTGTAAAATAGAGAATCTAGTATACTCGCTTTTCTTCTAAACAAATAACTTCTATAGTCCGCGAATGTATTGTTGTCAGTAGTTGGATAGTCTCCCTTAGAATCAACACCAAACCATGAACAATTCGTTTAAAACAAGTATGTGCGTCTAGATTCATTCACAACTGAAAAAAACAAATTGTAAACGATTTAGGAAAAACTGGAAGCCGATTACTTGTGAACTATCGTAAAATTTGAGAAATGTAATGAGATGGGAGAAGGGCTGACTGAGTTCTGCCTATACATTATTTACGCTGTGATACTGTATCTCACAACATCGAACGTTGCGTCATACGAGCAGAAAGGGAAACACAAAGCAGCATACATAAGGATGTGAAACAACTCTGACTAGCAGCCGAATCTTTAACTAGAATTCAGACCAAGAATAACATGAAGGCTCTAGGTGTCTTATGTTAAATATATATAAGGAACTGAAGTCATGTACACAGGATAAAATAAGAATTTCAGATATCAGATGATTAAGTTTGTTACCGATAGTTTGAAAAGCTTTCCAAAATTGACCACTGAATCAGATATTTGTACACAGTAGTACAATCTATAGTTTCCGTCCATTCCAAATTGTCACAAACAAAATGTGACTGTAGCCTACGAACAATGCTACTTAGACGTAGTGCATTCCCTTGCTTTCTCGATAAGTTTTCTTGAATTCAGTTATTTTGTACTACATCTTTTAGCAAGATCTGCTTAACCAAGGTAATAATTTTTTTCCACAGTATTGGAAGATCTCAAGCTGATCCATGCCAGTTCTGAATGTCACTGCAGATTTCAATTTACTACATTTTGGGCTTGAATTTAAGTATTATTAACCTTATTTTAGGCATATTATTGTAACATGCATGCTACGCCTGTGTTTTCCTTTTGTCTTGTGGACAGCAGTTTTTATTATAAGACCTTCAGATATTTTCTGACTTGTAATGCAGTTAGATTGTTATTCAGAGCTGTTTCACATTCCTTTCGTATGTTGCTATATTTCTGTTTCCGTTTGCATTGTTTCAGAAATTTCCACAAATTGCTTGGATCTTCGCCACTTTGTGGTTTAATTTCACTAATTCCTTAAATTTGTTTTGGAAGGCAGGTTAAACGTTCTTGGGTATGCCGTAAAGGTGTTTTCAGTTTCAACAGGAAATTTCAAACGAATAATTGATTATCTAAACATTAGTTAACCTCAGATAAAGTTTCACACGCCTATATGAATAATCTCCACCGATGGGCTTTTTAAATACCTTTTAGGTGACAGCTAAGTGAAAGGGCTTCGAGGGTGTTATATTAACTATAGTGTAGACATTACCTAGGCACAGCTTCGCGCACAATAAACGCTGCCAAATCCTCATTCATCTGCGGTTGTCGACTCATACACTTATACCAAAGCCGCTAATACATTAATATGTAGTTTGATGTTTCTCCCGAGGGAGATTATTCGAGTACTGATAGCTCTACAATCATGAACGAACTAATTAAATTATTGTTTAACGTTGTATAAATTGTTCAGTATATTTTACAGAAGATAGACGGGTATTTGATACAATTATTTTCAAGAATACCCAGCAAAATTATAGCGCAGTATTATCCAGAAGTGATATTTTAAGGGCTATTCCATTCGTAATATTTATAACAAAGTTAGCAGTGCTAAATCGCCATAGAAGAAACGATGCATCAGTGGGCATTTGGACGCATGTAAATACCATCGGGTATTACACTAGTAGTCGAAGTGAATATTTTACTCAAAAATTAATTCAAATATACTCATCAATTTCACATTCTGATTTGTGACTAAACCTTGAACTAGTTTCCATGTCAGAACACAATTTATTTCCCTATTATTCGTCAAAGAGAATGCAAATAATTCTTATTAAATTTGATTTTTAAAATTGTTTGTTTTTCGCTGATTGAGGGCAACGTACTAACTTTGCTGACTAATGTCAATCAACAAAGTGTCACTTTCCCTGCCTAGGCAGGAAAAGTGACACTTAGTTTCCACGGTAACCAACTAGTAACAGCTGCGATTTTTAATGAATTTTTATTGAATTTATTACAACAAAAATAAAGAGCTTGAGAATTTTAATAATTTTATTATTTTAGAATATATTTAAACAATCGGCGAAAAAATATTATATGTTCAACTCAGCAGCAAAATAGATTGACTGCCTTGGCAGAATTATCAGCCGAGGCAGTCAATCTACTATTTTGCTGCCTAGTTAAATAAATAACTATTACTCGTTTCTATGAAAACTACCTGACTTATTACTTGATTCACCGAAAACTAATTTGAAACAAATGGCTTAACTCTTGGACTAGTCCTCCGAATACCATTCGTAGTCAAAGTTTGCAAATCATTTTTGTGGTGGTATCACTCATGTTTCTTTGCGATTGCAAATAGGACCCGTGCTTAAGCGCAAGGAAAAACATTCGTGATACCATCACAAAAATAATCGGTAAACTTTGACTACTCGTGGTATTATATGTGATAATCTTTAAAGAATAATTTATGGGTATTCAAGAATAAAGTTTTATTAAATACTATTTGAGGATATCATTACAGAAATTGCAGAACGCGTTTCAGATACATAAAGGTAATTTTTTTTATTTTACCTATTTTTTTAGCAAGTCATTAAAAGGACGCGATGAGAGAAAAATATGATGTACCTAATATTACCTCAGTTATTTTATTATGTATCAATTTGCTAAAGAAAATACGTGCCTATAGAATACAAAGCCATTTTTTGATATTTTAAACATTGTCTATATTTATTTATTTTATTTGAATCCTTGGGTGCTCAATGCCCAATAATCAGTCACTTAAATTGTTATTGTTTAAGGGCCGGTTTTTCAATACTCAAAATTGTCTGCTACGTAGCTAGTAGTTAAGATTAACTGTCAGTCAATGTTCTAGTTAACGTTTTGACCGTTTTTCCAAGTAATATTTAGCTTCCAGCTAACTAACTTTTGGCTAGCGAATTTATTACAACGATTGACAATCTGACATCTGGAAAATCAAACTTACGCATGCGCCCACAGCTTATCAACATAAATGCTGATGCTCAGCTCTATTCTATAACCTATAAATACTAGCACGATTTGGCGGGTGACAGACAGTGACAGTGTTTTTATGTAAATAAAAGATATTAATCGTTTTTATATAGTCGTGTCTGTAGCAAATTATAAGTTGAGTGAAATATAACATAAGATAGGTATCAGTTCCAAATAAATAACAGTGTTCCCCTTTACTGGGTAATTATATAATACAGAATTTATATCCATAACACAAGAGATAATACCGGTCTGTGATGGTTTCAATTGTATGTTCTATCTGTTCCAAAATTAATAAAACTGTCTCTTTTCTCAAACGAAATCTCATGAAGAAATCCACATCGTCAAATTTTCCCTTACGACATAGGCCTTCTCTCATATTCTATAAATTCTAACTCTAGTTCATCATCGTTACAAAATCAAATGCTTCCATATTATCACCGTTTACTATTTACTTCGAATAAAACTTAAAAACAAATATGTTAGGTTAAAATGAAAGCAGGTAAACAAATTAACCTCTCATTTTAAATAAAAATAAAAGCATTACCGCGGCGTCACGCATGCGTTAACTATATAGCCATCAGTTAAATTAGCAAACAGACATATTCAAATATCAGCTACTTTAGCCGAGAATTTGACTGGTGGTTAGCTGAAACTGTGACCTGAAAAAACGGTTTGACTTGCGGTTAAGAATTAGCTGTTGGTTAGATTAGCTTAAGAGCATTGAAAAACCGGCCCTAAATCATGTACATGTATTTGGCCTGAGCTTTCTGCCTGTAAGTTATGTTATTTAGCAGCAATTGTATTCCTTTATATTCATCATATTTGTAAAATTAAAAGTCACTACCTCATTTTATCTCAATTTAAGTCCAGAGAAAGATTTAAAATTAAGCGTGTGAAATTTACAATTTTTATTATTCGAACTCTGATGAAAAAAACCACCAAAAAATTTTTCATTTTATGTGAAACGTCCTGTACATTTTTTATATTTGGACAGCGATTTCCTCTTGATTTAAGTTTCTCTCCAGTATTAGTGGAAGCATTTCAAATTAGTGAAGTTATGAATACCGGACAATATTTACTAAACTAATTGCAAGTAGGCATGAGTTTGAAAGTAATAATTTTAAATATATATCGCTTCAGAACTGCTATCAAACTGTACATAGTTGAAGTCGCTATCCGAATGTGCTAAAAGTATACAGAGAAATGTTTAACAAATTCGGTTTAACAGGGTGTCGCATCCACTTGATGACCATGATCAATGATGTTATTTCATATATCATTCTAAAAATAAAAATAAATCATTTTATCTTATGATACAAGTGAAACTATTTTTTATAGTGTGGGGACTTCACTACCTACAACTTGGTATTATATGTGCAATGTCTTTTTAAAGTTTGTATGATTCAGTAGAAAAATTTGTATCTTTAGTTTAGTTTTAGTTTTTAGTGGCTGTCTGTACAAATAAAACTGTTCTGTTTTGTATGTAGAATAATATTATCCGTAAGTGTATTTATTTTTTATATTGTTTCGATTTTCCTTTTGTATTTCTGATATTACTTTTATCGTCTACAAATAAATGTTTTTGACATAAATTGGTCTTTACAATTTTATATTAATACATGTACAGTTGCTTAAAATTTAATTATATGGAAGTTTTAAGACTACGATCTGGTGCATATCGAAAATGAAAGTTTATTCCCAATGTATCTTAAATCCGAATGTTCATCGCTAAATCGTCCTACTTATGCAGTAGTGTTCGAGAGACGTTGCAACTGTAAGGAGGGGAAGCAGCTGATGCGCCATTTAAAGTGTAAACGAATTTAATTGAAACCGTATAAAAACTAAAAGTCGGCAAAAATAGTCAGCATCTCTTTATTGTACATGGGCAGTGGAAAATAGAAATGCTTGTCATAAGAAAATAATAAGATTTTCGAGCGTTATTATATTATCCTCTGTTTCAAATGGTCTCCAGAAAGCCATGGTAAATTAGTAAATAATTAAAATATTTTACCTTTTATATAGTAGTAAATATTTATAAATATGAACAATAACTAACTAAACTCCTACGCTTAATATTATAATAGGTACGCACTGCATTGGCACATTAGCAGCACAGCAGAAGTCCACCTTTGACAATTGAGAAGCGATTTACGAGTTTTTTTTATGCTAGTAGGCCTGTCCGTTTTATTATCTTTAAACCAGTGCAGTCGTAGATGGTTCATTCAGGCTGATTACATTGCCAGTCTCGGACTCGCTTGCACAGTTTTAACTACCATTCGAATCTCGATACCATTGCTAAATATATAGGACAAAATAACAAGTTCAGTGCGCACGGTCCTGTGCTTTAACACTGACCAGTTCCAATTATCCTCGTATAAAGTATAACCGAATTGAGCGAATTCTGTCCTTTACGTGTACCATCTTACACTACAAGAAATCAACAACTTTGAAATTGACCACCACAATACAACGCAGGGTCAACACTTAATGACACATCATGTGAAGCAAACTGTAAACTACATAATATCTCAAAAAATAGACATATGTATTTAATATCACGTTTGAACAGTTTCAAAGATTTAGCAGATATGCAATTAATTGTCATTCATGGTTAGCTTGTTGAAATATTATAATATTAGTAGTTCGTCTCTACAAAATATTTATGATAGATAATTGTACTATTCCACATTATTTAAGTCTATGAAGTGATTGTTTTTAATGCAATGTGTGGACATGCTGGTGCTACACATATTTTCAATATGGACTTTTATGTTCTACCAGCCACTCTTTTAGATTTCGGCCAGTTTGACCTATATATATATATATATATATGTGTGTCATCACAGTCCTTACAATTTAACACGCCTGTTTTTTCTGATTTTTACACGCTTTATATAGCTTCACCTGTATGTTTGTTTTTTGTTTATTTGTTTGTAAAGGAATCTTTGAACGTGATTCTCACCCACTTCAAAACGTCAGATTAAACTGAAACTCTGCACGCTTATTAAAGACCGATGACAATACAATAATTTGAAGCTTTGTCCTAATGCCCTCGCCAGGATCATCAGGATAAAATAAAATTTTAAAAATGGCTAATCTATTTTCGTGATTTTGGCGGAGGAGCCGTTGTCATTAATATATATTTTATTATTTACCAGAAACGAGCCGAGGGATGAATGGCAAGAGGGTGACTAAAAAAGCAATTATAGTTTAAAAAAACTAAAAAAACTCGCTTTAATAGCAAACCGAACTAAAAAGTAAAAAATCCATTTTATTGTAAAAAGCGTGGGGTTTATAACAATTGATTTGATATCTAGCACCCCACGCTTTTTACAATAAAATGAATCTTAATATTTAAACATTATTTTTTACTTTTTAGTTCGGTTTACTATTATTAAGGTATTTTTTTTTGGTTTTTTTTAAACTATAATTTCTTTCCCATTCCCATTTACAACCTAACTTATTAAGTTTATGGCTTATTTTGTCACTAATCCTGGGCCTATAATTGATATATTTATAAATTTTGGTTACTTGAGAGGCACCAGCTTAGAACTCTTTACGTAAATTCTTCTTTTGTTTGTTCTTGATTAGTTTGTCTATCAAATTACCGTTATATCTATTATTTTTGTCAATTTCTTTAATAGTTCTAACTTTTTTTTCATAATTTTCTTGGCTTATGGAAAGGGTAGCAGACGAGTAAAATGGTGCCATTTTTATCTGGGTAATTTGATTTGAAAAACTAATCAAGAACAAACAAAAGAAGAATTTAAGTAGAGGTGTATGCTGGTGCCTCTCAAGTAACCAAAATTTAAAAATGTATTAATTATAGGCCCAAAATTAGTGTCAAAATTAGCCATAAACATAATAAATTAGGATGTAAAATAATTTCTGTTAATAAAAACAATTCAGGGATAATGTAGTAATAACAAAGATGAAATGGAAAAATCGGAAAAAACAGGCATGTATAAGTTAAATTGTAAGGACTGTGATGGTATATATATTGATCAAACTTGCCTAAATCAAAAAAAGCGGCTGGTGGAACATAAAAGTCGATATTGAACAATGTCCACACATTGTATTGAAAACAATCACTTCATGGACATAAATAATGTTGAATTACTTCATTCAGAAAACAAAGGCAATAAATTAGATTTACTAGAGCAGTTAGAAATAATGAAAGCTGTAAAAAATAATAAAAATTTAAAAAACGAACAACAGATTTTTGTGGGTTCTAACGTTCTAGATAAAATTGTTCAAATCCATTGAACTAATTAGTATTGACATACATTTTATGGTAAATTAGATATTTTAATGTAATTTTAAATTAGTATTTAGTAATTCCCAGACAGAAATGTAAAAGATAAAGGTTGATAATCGTTTTATCGCCCTATTATAACTATTATATATTAGTAAACAACACAATTTTTAACTCAGTATTGTTATACTTTTGAAAAAGGCCTACAGAAGCCGAAACACGTAAAGTTTAAGTTTTAATAAAACATTCTGAAACGTTAAAATGTGTATTTCCGGTTTCTTTATATATTTAATAATGTTTCGCTTGGCGCTAACCGCAAAATCTATTGGGTTTATTAATTTTTAACCGTCGAATGGAGATATCGTGGTACAAAATGCACTTCTGTAAGATCCAGAGACTTTCCAAAACGTCAGAATTTGTCACTGCAAAATGGCTATAGAAAATATTCCGAAAATTAACTGAAGAAATTGTCAAGTCGTGAGCTCTTACCTCATATGAGTAACTTGAAAATTTTGAATAGTGATTTACCTACGAATCCGAATATAAAGTACTTTGGTCATATAGACTAAGTCCTATTGAATTTTTCGATAAACGTGTGAGAAGCTCCTTCAAATTTTGTGGTGCGTAATCTTGTTTAAGAGACAACTTTACGCTGGGTGGGGGTCCTGGTGATGGGGGCGTTTTCGTATGACATCTATTTTTCACAAATCAATATCTTTGGTACCTAAAAACCAATTTTAAAAAACACCAAAATATTTGAATACTACACTCAAATACGCTACTCAATGCGTGTTCCGTTAATCACAAGGAGAAGAATAAAACTGGTTTTTAGTTTTAATCATCTCTTGATAATGGCAACATGACTAGCAAAACGCGCGTCAAGTAGTGTAATCAAGGACACTGCTCAAATTTTATGGCAATTTATGGTTTTTAGACACCAAACATATTCACTTGAGAGAAATAGCCCTCAACGAAAACGCCCTTTACTGTCAGGACCCATGCCCAGGGTTGTCTCCTTAAATAGGACCACGCAGCATAAAAGTTAATGAAGGTTATTGAAAAACTCGGTAGCTCCCAGTCTAATATGCTATCAATAATCACATTTGGTGTAATTTGGTGGAAAGCTTCAACAATTCTATTGTATAACTCATGGAGATCTTGAACCTCGTTATAGTATATTTTGTTTTTTATAAAACCCCACATAAAATAGTCTATAGGATTTAGACAAGGTGCACGAGGTGGCCACCTTACTGGTCCATTGGTTTTCAAGACATCCCAGAAGAAAAAAGTAAATAATATTGAATTAACAGCGAAGCTGGATTAACCATGTTAGTTGATGCATTAGATTGTTCATAAAATAAACTTTTAAATGATGGGGTATGCCTTTTATTACTTATTCTTTTTTGTGAAGAGGAAAAGCAATCAAATGAATTCAGTTTGATTATGGTAAGCTACAGAAAAGTTAATGTATAACAAAATACGCCTGTAACTTTTTTAAATATTGTTTATACTAACAGCGCTAGGTGTAAAAGAAGAGTACGAGCTATTTCGGATCTTACCGTATGTCTCCGGAACCAATCGGAATATTTGTAAATTAAGTATACTTTATAGTGTAGACCTTACCAATTTCTCTGTCAGATAACTACAGGAAATAACCCAAACTATACCACAAAAATAATCCGAAAGTGTGTCGTTGCTCCTGCATTAAAAAAAACATTCACATGAGTTTTTTAAGATAGCATAAATTCTTAATCATACCACTTCGATAATGAATAATAGAATAATTGGCTGTAATGTTATCGATCTGTTGCGCCTCATTTATTGTCATGAATTTTTAATAAATACTAATTTGTAAGTATGGCATTATTTTTTAATTAATAGTTCGCTCTTGTCAATTGTCACTTATGAGTTGTAATTTTTTTATTTTTCTCTTTGAAACGTATGTAAATATTTTCGGTACCAGAAAAGAAGTAAAATTTTCGGCAGCACTAAAAATGAAGCAAAAAGATAGATCTTCATTCAGAAAGATCAAACTACTACTCAAAATTACAGGGAAATTTGTTGCCTATTTCTCTATACCTATATTCAATCAATACATAACTGTAGAAGGTACATGTATAAATATACAAAGACATTTTCTCTATGCTTTCATGCCTGAGTTTCCTTATTATAAAAATAAGGTGTTCCAAATTTTATTCTTTAAGAGAACATTTGGACAATACTACGTTACTTCAAAATTAAATAAATAAATAAACACTACAGAAATCAGACAACCCCCAATTTCAGAAGCCAGAGGTTTGTGCGGAAGAGGGTTACACATTGAAAAATGCGGACATACAAGCATATCCCCCGACAGTGCCTGAGTCGGGGCTCGAACCCGGTAGTACAATACCAGTTCGATAAAATAAATAAATAAAAACAAATAGGTTGCAATAAATTCCAGCAGAATAGTATTTATTATATATATATTATATATATATATACTATAATATGCTATTTGTTATAGTATATACAAGTAGGGAATAAATACTGTTCTGCTGGAATGTATTGCCATCATTTGTTTTTATTGTGTATTGCTGAAATAATATTAGTATTCTATTGTTTCTGGCTTATAAGCCACCATCAGTGTGATGTAGGTGAAAAAAAAAATACTAATTTTTCTCGCTTTATTATTTTAATAATAAAAAGCTCAGATTTGAGAGTGTGAATAAGCATGTTTCTGTAGACATTTATGTAAGAAACCATTAAGAAATCTCCGAAAGTTGTTTGTTGAATCTATGTGCGTTTTTGGTATCGTTGATTGCAATAAGTCGTAGTAGATAGCTCTCTTTGCATATTATGGGCACTTAAAATTAGCATGGGTAGAAGAAACTACTAATTACTATACTATCTAACTATAACCAATTTCACTGCCCTTCAGAATACGAAATTTTTCTTACCGTATCAACTTTGTTACTATTATGGCTTGCAAGATAGCAATACTGTTCAATATAGAGAGTAGCGTTTTGGAACCGGGTCGACATACCGCACCTCCCATCAAGCTGCACAAAATTAGTCACAAAACGCGCTGTTTCCTAAACTCCTCTTAGGAGCATAATATACAAACTGGAAGTTTTTATGGACAATATTCCATAGTACAACCCAATTTGAAACTTTTCGCAATATTTTCTTACTTGTCATGATTTTACTTTATAGAGTCCCTATCACTTTGTATTTTTTTAAACTCTTGACTGAGAGAGTGAGAATAACAACAACAAGTCAGAATAGCAAGTAGTTCAAAGAACAAACATTGATTCTTTTTAGAAATATTTTTAATTTTAGATAGGGGTATATTTTCCAAAATTTAACAGTATAATTAGAGGATTTTGTGGCAGAAGGCATTAGTTATTATAAAAAGTCACAAGCCTTCATCGAAGATATTTTAATATAGGAGAATGTGTAATTAACCACTTATGTAGAGGGGTGTTCGAAGGAGTCATCTGTGAAGGAATGCAGGGTGCCCTAAGAATAATCGAAAAATGGTGCAGAGAACGTCTGTCCATCCCACGAAGACGGAGATAGTTCTCTTCACAAGGAAAAGGAAACTGGGAGCACTGAAGGCACCTGCCCTCCTAAATACAATGCTAAGTTTCGCATCAGAAGTGAAATATCTTGGGATAACCTTCGATGCCAAACTAACTTGGAATCTTCACAATAATAGAAGACTAAAGAAGGCTTACATTTCTTATAAGCAGTGTCGCAGGACCGTGGGGAAAATCTGGGGAATGAAACCCAAAGTGGTCATGTAGATATACACTACCGTCATAAGACCAATGATAACCTATGGAGCTGTGATTTGGTGGCCTAAGAGCAAACAGACTACAGCTAAGGTCAAGCTCAGCCAAGTGCAGAGAGTTCGCATAACCGGAGCTATGCGAACAACGCCAACGAGAGCTATGGTGGTAATGCGGTGTCTGCCACCTTTAGATATATATCTAGTAGAAGTGGCTCTGACAACAGTCGAACGCTTCAAATCATACATCATACAAACGAATAGTGAAAACAAGATGTGATCAACATCTTCACAGACGGATCAAGAAAGAAGGATGGGGCAGGATGTGGAATATACTCAATCAGATAATCAATTTTTTGACGACTTTGGCCTACTTTGGCCGATGTAAGGGAAATGCCCCTAGGCGCCACCTATTTCGCAAGATTAGGTTGGTTGGAGGCCTAGGCGAGGATCTGCTTACAGGGAGGGAGTACAAGGGGCCCAATGGGGCCTAAGTGCTGTGGTTCAATAATGTTCATTGACAGATTCCAGAGAGGTACGTTTGAATGAAAACCAATAAAATTATTAGGGAATGGTTTATGAAGAGTCATTAATCGTGTAGGGTCACTTACCTTTGTTGACTTAACAATTCAAAAATGACGAACATACGTTTCCTACCCCTTAAATAAGGGGTATTGGTAAAATGATGTTTTAGCAAAACTCGGGCGTAGTTTTCACATATACGGAAGTTACCAAACTTTCTTCAAGGCTATATAAAGAATTACTTGCTTGAAGTATACAGGGTGCAATAGTGCGGTCGACTTCGATAGCTCGAAATCTATGATAGCTAGAAATGTAAAAAAAAACTCCATAAAAAGTCTACAACCGGAAATTATCTTCTAATATACAAGGTGAACCAAGACGATTATACGGAATTAAGTGGCATTTAAAATGAAGTTCTATAAATATCTACATTTTTAGAAACATCTTTCTAGACTCTTTTCACACCTATATTATTATGAGTCTCTCAACCATTTGTAGTAATTTTTCTCTTGAAATAATGCCATCTGCAGCTGCATTTTGAGAAAATGATTACAGTCGCCATTATGGATTTTAAGGGAAAAATTTATAACTGGTAGCTACGAGGCATCTGTGTGATGTTTTTGAATCATTTTCACTTCCTAAAAACATACAGGATGGCCAAATATGCTTTTTCAATTTAGAATTTTTGAATTGAATTTTCTCAGTTTTTTCAGATGGAACATCCTGTATATTCTTCAGCCATATGATGTAGAAATGAAAAGCCAACATTTTTTGTATGAACATCTCGATGGCTATTCATTTTCGATTTATTGAGGAATAAGTACAAAATTCAAAAATAAACAAAAAAATTAGGGGTTTTTTGAAATAATTATAAGTGCTCCACATATTGTCCATTTTGATTGACGTATACCTCTATGCATTTTTGAAATGAAGTTTCTACTGTTTTTAAAATTATCGATGTGATCGATCGAAAAGCAGTTGTGATATGCCATCTTTTGCTGGTTTCCACAAACTAATAATAACAGATCTTAGTCAATCAAATCTACAATCTAGAGTAACAAAATACGCATTCACCGATAGATGTCACGTCACTTGAATTACCACCTTAATTAGGCTTTCCACCAACAGATGGCCCTCACTAGGCAAATATACCAATTTGTTAAATAAATATGTAAAATATCATCAGAAATATATTAAATGTAAAACTATTATCATAATTGGTGTATAAATATTGTCTACAAAATGATAGCATAAAGATGGTTAATGATGGAAAAGTCCATAACAGTCGATTTAGTTTTAAAATTTCTCAAATTGGTACTACTGCCGAACTGTCAAATTATCAGTTTAAGTCATGTCGTCTTTTGTTTTTGTCAGTAGAATAGTTATAAATATCACTCAAGTTCCTTGAAACCTCCTTTTTCGGTCAAGAAATTAACCTGAAAACTTTGCTAAGTGATTAATTTAGTTTAAAAGGCACGTGGTTGCTACTCGGTTTGGTACCGGATCATAAACTAGATTTCACATATTTTCAATTAATATTTTGAATTATTTTAATTGAAATTTCGATTAATTCGGATTTAATTAGCGAGTATCGTCCATAAGTATTCTGGGTAAGTTTTAATTTTTTATTATTATATATTATAATTATAGACGATTTGATAGGGCTAGATTTCGATTTGGTACAGCTACATTTTGGGTACATAACTTATCAACTATTCTGTTTTTGGTTATTTTCGATTTGGACTTTTGGATCATTCTGCTATTCTTTGGTGTACGAGTTTTAGTATTTGAATTTTCCCTGATTTACACTTTCCAATTCAGAAAAATTCTATTTAATTATTTGTGAAGATTTCTACAACCAGCAAGGACCTCGATCGATTGTCTGGAGCGCCTGTAAAATCTCCAATTTTGTAAAAGCTAAGTAATTCCTCAATATTATTTTTCTTGCAAAATTGTTTAAATTTCTAATTCTTTTCCTAGTGTTGAAATTTTTTTGTTTGTGTTGTACTTTGCATATAGCCCAATAAAATGGGAAATTTGTCGATTTGGATGAAATAATTCAGAACGGGCTGAAATTTTGGAAACAGGCTTATTTTGTGGCGCTTTTTAACATATCAAAAGTTCCCGTAGACGCCGGCGGAGGGGAGGGGGGCCGAAAGCAGTTTTAAAAAATCTATTTTTCGCAAAAAACTCGGAAAATATCAATTTTACTGTAAAATATGTACACATGAAAATTACAGGTAATAAAAATCCGCACAATTTCCTTTTTTTTAACTTCGTCACTATCGGAGTCGAGATAGACTTTTTGAAATTTTGAGAGTTTTGCGACACAACGGAAACGCGCGCGTTATTTGCTAAAATCTCAAAAATGGTCGTTCAGATCGCAAAATGTTGCGAATGAGAATTGTAGAGAATTCGATTACGAACAATTTCATATATTTTTTTTCATTTCCATTCGACCAATATTGTACACTTGTTTCATGATAAAATCGATACAAACACGAAAACGATAGATAGTACGCATATAGTGTATCCAATAAAAGTTAAAGAGAATCAAAATTTGAATATGTTGGTGTATATACAAAATTGTTTTCATAACGAGTGAATGGAGATAAAATGGAAAAACATGAAAATGCGATACCAATATACAAACTTTAAAAACTTTATTTTTCCTAAACAAAATGAAACTTTAATATGTTACGAGCGTCGCCATCTATCGATGGGCGGCATAAGTGCACAAGCGGATTCCTTTCCTAGTTAGTTTTCTACACACGATGAAATTACTGACAGGTATAGAATCGATAAAAGGAATCTTTAAAAATCATCAGAGATGGTTGACAACAACTATTAGTGCTAAAGCAATTTCTACGCATTGACAAAATAAAATAAATTGTTTTCAAACTGTGTTATGAAGATCCAGTAAATACATTACATTGTATAAGATACACTATATAACAGGTGAGAATGTAATTTAGGTAAGAAAATAACTACATGTACAAAGTAAACAAAGTAAAACAATGAGATTGAAATGAATATAAATGTTTTACAAGCATGGTAGCGACAATTGGATATCTGTAATGCTGTAACAGAGATATATATTACAAAAATTAGTGTTAAAAGTACATGACTGAGTTCCTAAGATATAAAAATAACTATGTATATAATGTGGAGATATTTAAGAGTGATACATATAATTCTGCTAGGTTGAAGTAGTCTCACTTACAAAAACTTAATCAAAGTGATACCAGATCGTGCTAAATGTAAACAAATATTAGCTGTTTTAACAAAGTTGTTAGATGAACATAGGCCAAGTAACAACACCTTGTATATTTTTAGGAGTTGATACCACACAGATGTCTTATAACTGGTATTTACAAATGTTTTCCTTAAAATCTCTAATGGTGATTATAATCAAAATGCATTTGCAGATGACATTTCAACAAAAAAGAATCACTACATCCAAGTGGTTGGGAGATAATCAGTAATAATATATAGCAGCGAAAGGAGTAGAGAAGAAGACTTCTAAAAATGTTACAGATATAGCATTCCATTTTCAAAAATGGCACTGGTCCGCTGCACAATGTTTGAATTTCTAAAATATATCTTCCATCACCAAAAAAAGCGAGCGGCCCCTCAATTAAACCAAAGAAATAACGTTAACAACCGAAGAAAAATTTTTAGTTTGGAAGTAATATGTAAAATTCGAATGTTTGTACGTTTACTGCTTTAACATGAATTAGAAGTGTAAGTTATATTTAATAACTCTGACCCACCCGCATAATTCTTGTTCGTGGTAACGCCACAGCTTCTAATTTTCCTTTCATAATAATATACCAAAAATCTGTTTTGGACACATTTTCCTACACTTTTCGCAGATAATATGTCATCAAATGCTCGTTTATATCAACATTCTTCAGTGTACAATTCTTATTTAAGAGACACTTACTAAAATCTCTATTTTTTAGGTCACCATTCTCAACTGCTACTAAAGAAAAAGGCAAAGTTAAGAAAGAACTTTTAAAATATAATATTACTAGGGAGTGTAAAATCATACTGACAGATATAAAGTTTAAGGACACTGTGAGTTCAAATAAGTGTCATAGAAGAAAATATATTTGTTATGTTTGTATGTCAAAATTCTCTACTTTACTGGATTTATATGAACATAAAGATATACATAATCAAAAAGAATCGGAAGATGAGGAAAAGTTCGATAAAGATACCGCTTTGAAACATTATAGTGGTTCATCTAGCGTTAAAGACCAATTAATTGTTAGAAACTCCATTTCAGTTGAAAATAAAAGCACCCAGAATGTTGACATGAATACTACGAATGAAAAAGCCTCTGATAATCGATTTGTCATGAATGACATCCCTAAATCACTACAAGTATTAAATACACAACATTTTGATACCATATTAAACAAGATAGGGAGTGAAGAATCATTTCATTCAAGGAAACGTGATATAAGTAATAATTTTGTACCAGTTAATACTGCAACAACGGAAGTAAATAAATCAGCACCCCAGCCTGACCGTCCTGATAGTTGTAAAACAAATGTTGGTTTGGGCAAAAGCAATGTGAAGTGCACATCACTGTCAAAGAATAATCAAACAATAGCGGCAAATGAGGGAATAAAAAAAATTAGTTGTGAACTTTGCTATGATATTTTCACCACAAGCGATGAGTTAAATCGTCATATGGAATTTCATAAACAATTGGAAAAAGGCTCTAACAAAGTTATGAAAGAAAATAAGATAATGAAATTAAAAGAAAACGTAACAAAACTAGCGGTCATAGCAACCAATCTTCAAAAAAATCGTAATTCTGGTTTTGGAAATGTTATCAACAAAATTCCTGTGAATATAAATGACGAAGGTATCAAAAATGTGAACCTAAAACCTTTTATAGAATTGGATATAAATTCAAAATATGTTCAAAATGCGCCAACAAATTCTTTCATTAATGCCGCGACATATATACCAAACAACACCACTAGTACAGAAACTTTTCGTGAAGTTAATGAAAATGCAAATTCCGATAACAATGTACCCGCAACGGTTAACGAAATATCTTCAAATGTTACTCCTGTATCGACACATGATCCAATAACGTACTATATAGTACCAACGAATAATGAAGATATTATTTACATAGATGCTGATCCACCAAATTCAACGACTGGCGATTCTAGTAAATTAAGTTCAAATCACTTACTAGACAGAATTACATCTCTTGCAGAGGATTCACAGTTTTTAGAGCAAGTTGATTTATGCGATATTAATAATTTTTTCAGAGTAGAACAAACTGATTTAACAGACACTTTGGTATCAACTAAAAATAACAGTTCACTTCCTATAATAGACAAAGTTTTTTACTCACCTGTTAAAAGTGTTACGAAAAGACATCTTCCAATAAAATCTAACCTCATAGTTGATAATACTGTCTGGCAAAATAAAATTTCAAATCCGTTTCGTCCTAATATTGTCAAAAAAATATCTGTTCCAAAACATGGAGTGGGACAGAAACAATCTGTGTTAAAGACATATCTAAACCAAAGGAGTATATGTAAACTGGTTAATCCAAGTGTAATAAAGAAACAAATGTTACATTCTTCCATATCTAGAAATATAATAACTACATCTGATAAGACCCACGATATAAATCCAATTTCAACTTTACATTCAGGAGCAGCTTTAAGGCGTAATGAAAATGAAAGGCGTTTTGTCTTTAGAAAGATACTTCCTAAGAAATTGGATAAAGACGATAAAAATGAGAAAATGATGATGGTTTCCTCTGATAAGACCCATGATATAAGTCCAATTTCAACTTTAGATTCAGGATCAGCTTTAAGACTAAATGAAAATGAGAGGCAAAACGTTTTTGTATCTAGAAAGATACTTCCTAAAAAATTGGATAAAGGAGATATAAATGAAGAAATGACGATGGTTCCATTAACCAATAAAATTTTACAACAGCACCATGTCCAAACATCTTCTTCATCTAAAAATATAAATAGTAAGACATCCAAAACATTAATGTATCGTGATATTTATACAAGTCCAACCTTGAGGTCGACGATCGTAAGACGATCACCTTCATTATTTCCCAATGTTGTACGTAAAGATATAAATTCTGGATCTAAAAAGCTGGAGAGGTGCATGTATATAGTACCTCTGGATTCAGTAATAAATCATTCCTCAACTGGAAATACAAATAATAGCACAGTTGGAGAGAATGATATGCCGACGAAATCGATTGTAGATTCATTAGCCGACTTTGAGTTGACAAAAGGTCATACGCCAAAACCTTCCTTAACTGGAAATATAACAAGGGTTTATCGTAAAAAAATTGCAAAGAGTAATTTGAAGACGAAACCAGCTTTAGATCCTAAAATAGATATAATATCGCCTGATACTGATACGACCAAATATTACATACCTTATTTACAGGATGTAAATAAGACTCTTAGAGAAATGGCGAAAGAACATTCCTCATCTACGACATCTAGAAATAGTAGAAATGTAAAAGATGTAAAATATAGTATTGATATTAATCCAGCTTCAGTAACTCATTTATTATTGACGAAAGATAATACGTCAAAATCTTCCTTACCTAAAAATGCAAGTAATAATACACCTAGAGGGTTGAAAACATGTAACAATTATGACCTAAATCCATTGCCTGTTATTTCGAATGTTATGTCTTTGAATCCGGAAATCATTACAGAAAAGAAACAAAAAAATACCTATACGATAATAGAAAATGTAAGTAATATAAACACTTTTGGTAGTTCGGACGATATTGAATCCGCTTTACCAGCAACAATGATTGTGAGAAATTAGGTCATATCTAATTTTTTTTAATTTAAAAATATTCATAAGTCAACTTTTCAGATGTTCAGAAACTGGTTGTTTTATCTGAACAATAAATTAATAACATTTATGAGACTTCTGCCTTACTGTATTATTAGTATCTCGAGAGCAACGAATGTTGGAAAAAAATGCTCCACACAAAAATTGTTTGGTGGAAGGAAAGACATTTATTCTTACCTGACTGGTTATTTTAAGGTCTATTATAGAGGGTGGTCCGTAAGTAATGGTCCATAGAGCAGCGGTGGGTTTCTGACATTAAAATATTTCGATTTAACTAAACTTACCTTAGTACAAGATGATATTAACAGAGATACAGGGTGTTAAAGTCAATATTATATTTTTAATTTTCTCATATAACTTTTGAAGTATTGTTGTGAAAATTGGCGAATGGAGGTTTTTTGAGATGGAAAATTCAAATCTGCTTCCATTTTTTGTGTAGATCTTAGAGGGCGCCACATAAATATTGTTTAAGGTGTAAATGTACTCTTAACTTTTTTACCCGTAATGTTATATCTTTTTTTATTAAAATATTCTAAACTTATCTCATTTTAGCGAAAGAAAATATACTTGTCATTAGTCTTAGAAATTGACCGTTAATATTAACTTTTGTACTAAGGTAAGTTTAGTTAAAGCGTAATATTTTAATGTCAGAAACCCACTGTAGCTCTATGGATCATTACTTACGTCGGACCACCCTGTATATTTTTTTACATCTTATTCAATGAATAAGAAAAAGTTTTGTTTAAAACGCGTTTTTAATGGACTTCAATTTTGCAAGATATTATACAACAATCTGTGGATATTTTATTTAATGTAATGATAAAGAAATGTGTTAAACAATAGTTATTTTGTTTTATTCGTAGAATAAGATGTAATAGAAAATATAGATTTCTCTTTGCATGGCTTTTAAAACATTCACCAAGTCAAAAATAAATAATCTCTCCCTCACGATATCGAATAACTTTTGTTTGAAACTTTTTTTCCAAACTGCTTTGTTCTCGAAATATTTTATTATGTCAAATTAAGTGAGGCATATCAATACGTATATAGTGTAACCCATTTTTTTTACAGTCACCCTGTAAAATCTTCATTTTATGTACGATTTTCATCGGATTTCTTTTAATTGTTGAGCTTGTCCTACAAAATCCAAGGCCTGCTATCACAGTTCTTAGAGTAAAATTTTAATAATTCATATTAACGATTTAAAAACATATATATCTGCATGCCACTTTATTCACCGCCTTTCAAAACGAGCCTATACTTAATGTTGCCGAAAATTTTTAAGAACGCTTTTGTAGACATTATTAAAAATGCACAATACATCATTTTCATGAATTTATTCTAAAAGTTAAGTTATCCATGAGAAAAAATTGAAATAAGATTAAACTCTAGTAACGTGTTCTTATGTCTAGTTTTAACAAGTCAAAACATCAATAGAAACTTATAACAAAACTGAAACAAAGAGAATAGAGAATTCCATCACAAATCTACAAGATTATCGTGACTTCTTCCAATCCACATTTATTTTAATACACTTATCAATTCTTTTACGCACATTCGTAGTAACCTTTCGTATTCTTTCTGAAATAATTTCTGTGCTGGTTGCATTATCTCCGTAATTCTTGTACAGTTTGTGGCCTGAATTTATAAACTTTTTATTTCATTTAACTCCAAAGTAAAAACTCGAGTGACGTCAAGTCTGGGGATCTCGGCGAGTACTTAATCAAAAAACTGTTCCGCCCTATCCAATGATTTTCAAAATGTTCATGTAGCCATATTCTTACCAAAACAGCGTTATGAACAGAACTTCCATCTAATTGAAACTTTAAATTAAGGAGATTTTGTAGTGACAAATCATCTAATGCGTTCCAGGACTCGTTCCCAAGAAAATTTAAAAACACTTTCGCATTACCCTCAAAAAAAGGACCAATTATTTAGTATTCTGCACCAAACGATAATTTTTGCGAATACTGTCTACTGAATTTCATATTCACAGCTGACCAGTGACATCAATTTTGACTTGAAACCACCCAATTTGTGATAAATGTGGCTTCATCGCTAAACAAAATTTCATTCAAAAAATTAGGACCATTTAAATATTCCCCCTGTAGCCCTCTAATCGTCTTTCCTCATCTCCCACTTCCAGTGCGTGCAATTTTTTAGATCTGTAAGCCTTTATTTTGTTTTTATCTTTATTTTTCAGGCATCTTCTAATACTTTCTCTGGGGATATTAGGTTTAAACCAGGTGTTCTAATACTAACCCGGAGGTTGGTAAAATATTCTAAAATTTGGTCATTATTTCCCAAAATGTCCCGACATCCATTATGCCTGGTTCTAAACAAGATTTTTGAAACACAACCCATTGAAAACTTTATTAATGCGTTGTACATTACTTTGACTTACTCCTCTACTTGAGTGTCTATTATTGAATTCAATCACAGCTTCTCTTGTACACAATTATTGCCAACAAGACGTACAATTTCTATTTTCTCTCTTACAGTTAGGCTTTCCATGGCTATTGATTTAGTAGGCCATTCATAGCATAAATAGAAAAAAAAATTATAAAGTTTTGTCACTTGGGGATAAAACTTGTCAAGGGATATACTTTCAAAATAAAAAGAGTTCCCAAGCAACAGGTGGGAGTTTCATCCCTAAAACCCACCCCTAAAGTGCAATTCGGTAGTTTTGTGCGTTTTTCTGGAAAACCGTTTGTCCTACAAAAAAAATTATGCTTACAAAAAATGTTCCCAGTAAAATTCTGCATAAAAAAGTGTTTATTATCTAAATTGTTTATAACAGAGGTTTTCGAAAAATCAGCTATTGAAGTTAGGTTTTGCATTAACAGAGATTCACGAACATGGTATAATCATAAAAATATAAAATATAGGAATTATAATATTCCAACCTGTCTGCAAGTGTCTTATGTAAATAAGGACTGAACAAATTAAACCAAATGGCCTATAGACACTGTAATAATTTTTTTAACTTGTCACTTTTGACAATTATCTATTTCAATTTTTTTCTCTTGGATAACTAGAATAAATTTCATAAACTTATTTACGCATTTTTAATAATATCTACAAAAATGTTATTACTTAAATATTTTCGATAAAATTTGGTACAGGCCCGTTTTGAGGGGTGGTGAATCCTGTGGCGTGCAATTTAAAAAAAAAGGTAAAAATCACACGCTAAATAAATATTTTACAGGGCGACTCCGAAACAAATGGTCACACACTAGACATATTTGGATTTTTATTTATTTGTTGTGAATATTATTTGTATAACTAATATTCAGGGTCTAACATGTTTATTATTGTTAAATAAATGGTTTATTTTAGATTATTTTTGAGAAAACAGAATGTACAATGTTTTAAAAATAAATAACTTTATAATAATATGCTGTTTCTGATTTCTCATATATCCCTATAGCCCAGTAAAATAATAAATATATTTTCAAACAGTTTTTGGGGACCTTGAACTATTTGCGCTTTAAATGGTATTTCTAAGCAGAATTTATAAACAGAAAAATATTCAAGCAAATATCTTGGTAGCGTACATATACTAAAGTTGTTCAATTCAAGACAAATCAAAATAGACAGAAATTACTCCAAAATATTTAATGTGCAACAAGGACTGCTACGCCACTGTCTCCAATACTGCATCTACTGTCATGTCTAGAACTACGGAAATGACCTATAGTCTGGCCGAAAAGAGTAAATAGTAGAGCCAGGAGCGAGCGGATTTACGAATTGTGTTAATTACGCAAGAGCTACAACAAATTCAATTATATTTATTTTTTGTTTTAGTTTGTAAAATATGAACAATATTATTTTATATATACATATATAAATATATGTGTAGCGCCACTGGATGATGAGCTACTCGAATATTTGAGCTTCGTCTATAAAAGCTCCGCCTATCTCGCAACAGTCAACAAATCATTCGGTATAAATGGCACGTTCACACATTCAACCCATTTGGTTGACTATGGCAATTACACAGAATGTTCTAATTGCGATTTTCATTTCTGGTTGGAGGCGAAAATGGTTAAAATTTAATATATTTCTATGGTAGACCGAGGTGCCGCTTCAATATTTAAATATCAGCTAAATGCTTTGACGAGAATGCCGTTGATTTGTTGCTCTACTATGTACTCTTTTTGGCTCCACGATAACATACTGTAACCTTAATTCATATATGTTAAAGTATACTGATGACACTGCATTAATTAGTCATAACTATGCGGTGAAAAAGAGTGTGGAAGAATTGCAGGGATTATCGTACACGACGATGGTATGGTTTAACAGGTGGATATTGCAACCAAACCCGACAATTTTTCAGTATTTAATCTTCAACCACGTTCCAAACAACTCTCCAAAAAGGCTGGGGCCGTTACGGAATTTTAATGCTGAAAAAAAAAATTAATAGCAGGTAACGGCCGGCTGGAATATATATTTGAGGTCATAAACAATGAAAAGAAAAGCTTTGGAACTTGAGATGAAGGGAAGTAGTGAGATGGGGTGCTATTTAAGGGATGAAAACCGTTTTTCGTGATTTGTGGCGAAACGTGACCTCCTAGAGAAAAGTGTAGATAATAAAAAGTTCTAGATAATAAAAAAATCTAAAACTTTTATTGTATATATTTTTCGACATAACCTCAAAGTTTGCGAGAGAATGACGAGAAACCGATTTCTCTGTATTTATTTTTTTTCTCGCGTGAAAATTATTTAATTTAAATGAAACTTTGTGAGAGTACGTAATTATTTGCATATAATAAGCATGAATTTTTTCAATTATGGGAAATAAATATTTTTCGAGATATTACCATTTTTTCCGAAAAAACACCCCTATCTTCGGCGAACAACTTTATTGATTTTTTTTGGATTTTGATGTTCTACTAGTGCTCATTTTTTTCGTCGAGATGTCTATTTTCAAATGGTACGTCGATGTTAGTGATTTATTGTCATTCAGCAGCTTAAAATTAAGAAAAACCGAAAAAGAAAAATTTCGAATGTCGAATTTGTCGATTTTTTCATTATTTTCAATTTTTTAGCATATTTATGTTAATAATTCATAATATTTTAATGAAAAAACTTACTCTGGTATAAAATAACTAAAGTTGAATGAATTTAGTTATTGGATGCCACGCTAAAATTGAATACAAACAAAACAAATACTGTTACGTATTCAAATTGAAAAAATTTTTTTTACAAAATTTGAAATTTCTCAGCATACAGGTATTTGAAATGCCCGCCCAAAACGACTGAAGGTTGGGGGTAGAGAGGGGTAGGACAAAGTGAGCCTGCACAAGAGCAGCAGAGCTCTCTATTCGTCTAGTTGTGTAAAAGTATTTTTTCAGTTTGTGATGCGTCCTTTGTAAACGCACGTGGTGATTGAGTTTTCGATTAAAATTAAACGAATTGTTAATTGACAATAGTTTACTGCCGTTGGATAATAACAAAGTAAGTTGAGTATTAATTTGTAGCCTTTAACATTGTTAGTAGCTTTTATAATTTTGATATTATTGTAAATTCATACATGATAATTACAATTGTTAAACGTCAAAGATTCATTTTATACATCCCATTGTTTTAAACACGAACCATACACAGTGTAATAGCATTTCTTCATGCTTTCTCTGGGTGTGATACAACTTCAAGTTTTGCTGGAAAGGGGAAAAAAAACAATAGTAAGATCTTTATTGGACCATAAAAATTTATTAAACCTAGCCAGTGTTTATTATGAAAAAGATGCAGACCACATAACCATAGCAAAAAATGGATCTCAACTTACAGCTAGTATTTACAAAAGTAAGAAAATTTATAACTCATTAAATCAATTACGATTTGAGCTGTATCAGCAAGCTACAAACGAATCCACTTTTAAATTGGAAAAACTCCCTCCAACTGAAGAAGCAGCTGCACAACACTCCTACAGAGTCTATTACCAATTGCAAACTGGGTTGGGTAATTTTGACAACGATCAGGACAACAAAAAAGCAAAGGGCTGGGGCTGGAACGAAAATGTAGGAAGACTCGTGCCGAAATACATCTCTGACAGTTCCGACTTGATTCCCGGAAAGTTGTTCAAAAACGTGTGCTGTACCTGTGAAAGTGGATGCAATAATCAAAGGTGTGGCTGCCGAAAACACAGCTTAAAATGTACCAATCTATACAATACATGCACTGAGAATTGTTCAAATAGAGACAGAGAAGTATTTGTAAATTTAAGTGATTCTGAAGATATTGATGAAGAGCCAGCAAAGAATAATGACATCGAAATTGAAGAGCCTGAAAATGCCAATGCTTTTGAAGATAATATAGAATTGAGACTTTGATCGATGAAGAAAACGAACCGCAACAAAAAAGGCCTAAAATTCATTAGATTTTAACAATTATTTTATTGATTTTTCTTCTTATAAGCTATACACAACCACTATTAATAAAGTAAATATTTGTAAATAAAGTAAAGAATTCGCAGCCAATATAAATAAATTGTATGTTGTATTTTATCATATGTATTTAGAATAATTTAATATGCATATAAAATTTTCGAAACTTAACTGTAGCTTATGAAAATTAATAAAGTACTATTGATTTCCATGTAAATGTTAAGTTTCATGAAGGATTTTTCCCTACCTTTCCGTGATGAAATTCATTCAAATTTATTTATTTTATACCAAAGTAAGTTTTTTCATTAAAATATTATGAATTATTAACATACTTAAATATGCTAAAAAATTGAAAATAATGAAAAAAATCGACAAATTCGAGATTCGAAAAAAATTTTTTTCGGTTTTTCTTAATTTTAAGCTGCTAAATGACAATAAATCACTAACAGCGACGTACCATTTGAAAGTAGACATCTCGGCGAAAAAAAATGAGCACTAGTAGAACATCAAAATCCAAAAAAAATCAATAAAGTTGTTTGTTTTTCGGAAAAATGGTAAAATATCGAAAAATATTTATTTCCCATAATTGAAAAAATTTATGCTTATTATATGCAAATTGTTACGTACTTTCACAAAGTTTCATTTAAATTAAATAATTTTCACGCGAGAAAAAAAATAGAAACAGAAAAATCGGTTTTTCGTCATTTTCTCGCAAACTTTGAGGTTATGTCGAAAAATATATACAATAAAAGTTTTAGATTTTTTTATTATCTACAACTTTCGTATAAGACACTTTTCTCTAGGAGGTCACGTTTCGCCACAAATCACGAAAAACGGTTTTCATCCCTTAAATAGCACCCCATTTCACTACTTCCCTTCATCTCAAGTTCCAAAGTTTTTCTTTTCATTGTTTATGACCTCAAATATATATTCCAGCCGGCCGTTGCCTGCTATTAATTTTTTCATCTCAAAAAGGTAACGGCCCCAGCCTAAAAAGTAATCACCGACAGCCACTCTCTGTCCCCCCAAACAACAGTCAAATACCTGTAAGTTTTGACCATAAGTTGAATTTCAATGATCACACCAAAACCATAAAAAAGAGGTGCACTTCCAGAGGCCAACACTTCCATAGCTTGATTTATAAAGGCAAAGGTATCAATATGAAAACGGCAGCATATACTTACCAATCAGACGACATCAGACATGTTCGAGATAAAGTAAACATCGTAGTTGATACATTATCATGCAAAAACGATTTTTCTTCCCTCCAACAACAAGCTTATTTACCTCCTGTCCAAATGTCTGCGCTATTAATTCAGACAGTTTAAATTTACAAATATTAAAGGACGCACAAACGAATGATTGTGAACTTTTACTTTTGTTATCCAAACAGATGATATTAATAAAATGAAATATTCTTTACAAGTGTTGCATTCTGTGAGTGGAGTGGAACCTCGAAAAATATGAATTTTTCTTAGCCTAATGAGACTATGGCCCCTTGTTTTCGAGGATGCTCAACACTATGGCAGTGGTTAAATAGAGATTTAGAGAGAGCCGACATCTCCCCAATCCCCACCCCGCCAAACGACTAAAAACCACCCCCGAAAGGGGTAAACCGCGTATTCGCCGTCTCCTACCAGCCAAACCTGTGTTACCCCCGTTTTCGAGGATGCTAAGCACAATGGTGATGTCGGGAGCTCTCCTCGACACTCGCCAACACCCAGACGGAAAAAAACCGCCCCCGAAAGGGATGAAACGCGGATGGCCGTCTTCTCTCGGCTAAACCCGTGTTACCCCCCGTTTCCGAGGATGCTGAGCATGAAAAAAATATGACAGTATGTTGTTTAATTTGATCCCCGAAATTGGGGGGTTGGCGCGGGTCGAGGAGGAGTCTCGATATCACCGTCGTGCTCAGCATCGTCGAAAATGGGGGTAACACAGGTTTGGCTGGTAGGAGATGACGGATACGCGATTTACTCCTTTCGAGGGTGATTTTTGGCCGTTTGGGGGATGGGGGACAGAGATTTAACCACCGCCATCGTATTCAGCATCCTCGAAAACAGGGGGGGGTATAGTCTCGTTAGGCTAAGAAAAAATTATATTGCTGTCCAACTTACAGAATGCACTATTCCAGGTTCAGAAGTTAAATTTGGTGTGACTTGTCTTGTTCCAAATATCGACCTTTCGTGCCGAAATCTTGCACAGTTTTTGACATTTTCCATAATTTAACTCATACCGCTATTCGAGCCACGAAGAAACTAGTGCGCATTTTTATTAGTAATATCTGTACACAAGTTTTATGATCATGCGCAATATACACAGTCCAGCGAACTTTGCACTAATATTTTACGTAATAGGGAAGAAAAATTATCCTTCCTAGGGAAGAAAAGCTAGGCTGTCCTCCTTCATATGAGGGAGGAAAGTGCATTTTCTATTAAGGTAAGAGAGAAAATTATTTTTCTATTACTCATCCCTATACGTATGCTTAAACGTTCCTAATTTTGTTCATTTTCAGCACAATGTATCAAGACCAACTATATTCAACCAATTTCAATTTGGATTCCTTAAACAGCAGCAATTTACACATTCAATGCAAATATTTCATGGATATGGTGGACTGTCAAAAACAATCAATTCCTGATAGCATTCTGGAAAATTCTGTAGTAGATCAATTAAACGAATCGGATGCAGAATTATTAAATCTACTAACGGCTGAAGAAGACTGTACAGCTATCTTAAACAACATTGCCACAAACGAACAGTTTCAGAGACTAATAAGTAATGAAACCGATTTTGTCCAGACCGAAGACATGGAACAGTTCATAAACAAAACTTGTGATATTGTGCAAGCGTCATTACAAACTGAAGAAAAGAAAACTAAAGGTGGTTTTAAATGTGATCAATGTGACAGAGTTTATTCCACAAAGAAAATATTGAAAAAACATTTATTAATACATACCCAAGAGCGAACATTTTCTTGCGAAACTTGTGGGAAACTTTTTAGGCACAGATACGAAGTAACTGCTCATAAAAGAAGCCACAATAAACCAACATTTCAATGTGACATATGTTCCAAAATGTTCATTCATAAGTCTCATCTCAATGTTCATCGAAAAAAACATTTGGAAGAATATGTTGCATTTTGTAAGGATTGCCATATTGGTTTTATTTCGATAGCTTCCTATAAGGCACATAGAAATACGCATCACGACAATCTGCAACTAGTTTGCGATAGTTGTGGGGCAAAGTTGAGTACTTTATCTGCTCTAAAAGAACATAAATTAACTCACGATCCAAATTATGGTATGGAACGATCACACGTTTGTGATGTATGTGGAAAAAGTTATCTAACCTCAAGAAACTTAAGAAGCCATATGAAAATACATTCTAAAATTAGGCCCTATATATGCAGAATTTGTGGAAAATCTGTCAGTAGTAAAAGTATATTAGAAACTCATGTGAAAATGCATACCGGAGTTAAAGATTTCCATTGTCAAATATGTGATAAAAATTTTGCTTCTAAAGAGTATCTGGCTGTTCACCAAAGGACTCATAATGGCGATAAGCCGTTTGAATGTAACTTCTGTGGAAAACGTTTTACTCAGAAAACATCTCTTACCGTTCATATAAGGTACCATACAGGTCAAAGGCCATATAAATGCGAATGTGGGAAAGATTTTACTACAAAAAGTCATCTTATGACCCATTACAAAACTCACGATATTGGTGGGGTTGATATAGAGTACATCTCTCACCCGTTAATTTAAATATTGTAATAATATTTGTAAAATGATTGTTGAAATAAAATTGTTCACAGTGAAATATTGTATTATTGTATCACATAAGCCCAGGTACCTACGATATTAATAGATAGTCTCACTTTCTTGTACAGATGCACATTTTGATTGGCTCTAATATCTGATTTTTATTTCCGGTTTAAACGGAAACAGCATAAACTTTACTATTTTTAATGGACCGCCCTATACCCAGTGTAACAGGATCATGGTATACCCCCTTTTCTCCTTTAGTTTTGAAGATAATTGAGTGAAATTTAGGATGTACTACATTCATAATAAGCGACACTTTTTGACACACAATTTATTTGTTTTTCACTTCCGGTTTTCCCGGAAGTGACAGTAACTTTAGATTTTTAAATGGAACACCCTGTATATTATTGCATTTTTGAATTCTGCATAATTTTCTGAATCCAACGATGCCAAATAAGTGACATTTCAAACATCAATTTTTTTTATAATATAATTTTTAGTTTTCCATTTAAGTGTGTCATGATGGTTCCGATTTATTCTAAATTACCCGTGTAATACTACAAAAATCGAAATCCCGTTAAAAACACAAAATTACGTGATTTATAAGCAAAAAAATTTCACCAAAATTGTTTCTAGGGCAAAACTCAATTTTTTTCAAATGGAACCATATCGGTACCGTGGTACCATTTATTAGTACTATTAATAAGGAATTTATTCATATGTCGTATTAAAATGTGCGATAAATACAAACAAGATTACAGGTAAAAGAAAATAAGAAAATACAATTTTGTTCTAATTAAATGTTAAGAAGTAACTAAGGTGGCTTTGAAAACAATGAAATATTTAGCTTGTCAAACATTTGTTGGTTTAACGGTGTTTTTATTGTGTATTTAAAAAAATTCTTGCTAATTGTGTTTAAAATGCTGCAAATTTATACAAGAGATGAAAAAGTGGACATGTTAATTATTTATGGGGAACGTAAAAGAAATTCAGTTGCAGCTACCGACTTTTATGCCCAACGATATCCTGATAGACAATGTCCAGCGAAAAATTATTTTAAGCGTGTTGAAAACCATTTCCGAAGAGAGCCCAACAATGATCCCGAAGAAAACTTCATTATTGACGAAGGAACGGAAATTCATGTTTTGGCTCGAATAGAAATTGATAAGACTGTTTCTTTAAGGCAAGTTGGGTTTCAATTGGACATCAGTCACCAAACAGTAAGCCGAATTTTGCACAAATACCACTATAAATCTTTTAAATACCAATTGCACCAGCATCTGTACGAAAGTGATTACGAACGTAGGATGGAATATTGCAATTGGATTTTGTATAATAACGTGCAGCCCAACAATGATTTTTTGGGACTGATTCGGAGAAAACGTAATTTCGACGAATGGTCCTGTGAAGTGGCCTCCAAGGTTACCTGATTTAACGCCCCTTTCTTCGTTTCTTTGGTTGAGGTCATTTAAAAAATATTGTCTATGCGACCGCCGTTACAACCCGTGAAGACCTGGAGCTACGAATGAGACGAGCAATTAATAGCATAACGGCCCAGCATTTGGCGAACGTTCTTCGAGGAACAGCTATGCGAGTTCAGAAGTACATTGACGTTAATGGACAGCATTTTGAACAACTGTTGTAATGTTTTGTATTAATTTTTTTTATTCCAAAACCAACCTTACGTGTAACAAGGTAATTAAAATAAAATTGGGTTATTTTCTTTTAGCTGTAATTTTATTTGTATTTATCATATATTTTAATACAACATATGAATAAATTCCTCATTAATAGTACTAATAAATGGTACCACGGTACCGATATGGTTCCATTTGAAAAAAATGAGTTGCCCCAAAAACAATTTTTGTGAATTTTATTTGCTCGTAAATCACGTAATTTTGTGTTTTTAACGGGATTTCGATTTTTGTAGCATTACACGGGTCATTTAGAATAAATCGGAACCGTCATGGCACACTTAAATGGAAAACTAAAAATTATATTATATAAAAAAAATTGATGTTTGAAATGTCACTTATTTGTTATCGTTTGATTCAGAAAATAATGCAGAATTCAAAAATGCAATAATATACAAGGGTGTTCCATTTAAAAACCGAAAGTTAGTGTCACTTCCGGCGAAACTGGAAGTGAAAAAAAATCAATTGTATGCCAAAAAGTGCCGCTTATTATGTATGTAGTATATCCTAAATTTCAATCAATTATCTTCAAAACTAAAGGAAAAAAGGGGGGTATACCATGATCCTATTACACCCGGTATATTAATATTTAGATTGCTCAGGAAATCCCAAGTACAAAACATGTAACACACCCTATCTCTATCTTTAACAATCTTCGAGATAATAACGATAATATTTTCAATAAATCGTTCATAAATTATTCCATTTGCTCATAAAATAAATGAATGTAGAAAAAAAACCTATTACGGTTATTTAAGGTCGCCATATCCAAGAGAGAGAGAGAGAGAGATCCGAGAGAAATATTTATTGTTTTTAACCGTAACTTCTTATTCTAAAACACATATTGCGAACAAACTGTAAGACTACCTAAGTAGAACTATAATAAGAGTAGTGTTATAAATTTCCCCTCAATAATTTCAAACATATGCGAAATAGTTAAATTTAAATTTAGGAAATACGAAGATTGATATAATTTTCAAAACTATTTTGCAATCAACTGAAATTATTGAGTGAAAAGTCATTCATTTGCCAACGTGTGTGTGTATTAAAAAAAAAAGTTATGGCCAAAAATAATAAATATTTCCTTATCTCTCTCTCTCTCTCTCGGATATGCCCACCTTAAGCTTCGATGCTTTTAATGGAAAACTCTGTATTGAACCCTAAGATATTCTACTCACATTTGTGGATATGTTTGTTCTTAGTGGCCTATGTTTAAACTTAATAGTTTTTGAGATATCGGAAACTGAATAGTCCCTTGTTCTTTGTAATATTAGTTATTGACTATGTGCAAAAAACAGCCTGCATAAGGAGCTAATTGGCGCCTGATATTTTATTCCGGGTTGCATTTCAGTTTTTTCAAAATATATTGAAAATGACGCAACATTAAAGAAACTTACAAAGTAGTTAAACATAATATTTTTAGTCGCAAACTCCTCTATAAAATCCTTATTTTACTATAAGGAACGTAACCAGACTGCAACCAACAGCTACTCTCCGGGCTATGTGTGTGACGACTGGCAAGAGAGCTCTTTTAAGTAGGATCAGTCTTTCGGCTGGTGTTTGTTGCAATCGAAGCATTAGCGTTTTGATGGTAATATGCAATTATTACACTTAACGCGCCAGACTTGTAACTTATAATTCAGTGTTCGGCGGGGCACATAGCCCGGACAGTAGCTGTTGGTTGCAGTCTGGTTACGTTCCTTATAGTAAAATAAGGATTTTATAGAGGAGTTTGCGACTAAAAATATTATGTTTAATATTCCGCCCTCTAAAAGCACATTTGAACTTACAAAGTAGTTACTTGTGTATCAAGGCCGTAAAGTTGATCTTTCTCGGCTGAATCCGAAGTCTGCGGCCGAGGCACAGCCGAGGCCAAGCAAACTGCTGATAAGGCCGAGATAGATCATTTGGCCGAGGTGCACACAACATTTTTGGGCAACTGTCTCAAAAAGTCAAATAAAATAGGCCCTGGATACGTCTACGAAAGTCGGAGATATAACCGTACACGCTATATCTATGATAGTTGGGCATAGCCAATGAAATGGACGGATACCGCATACGTCACACGCCGATAATATAGAACATCTGCTAACATTTTATAACTTTGCTTTCGACGTTAATTAAATAATAAAATGAAATCGTCGATCATGAATTAAAATACGTGAGAGGAATAAGAAGGAAGATCCCTTTCGCGTGCTACTTTCTGATATACTTAAAGAAATATTCGTATTACGTATTTTAGTTATTAACAAAATGTAATAAGAAAGAAACTGTAAGAAGTTGATTCGAACCCTCGACTTCACGTGTGAGAATAGGGCAACCTAGCCACTACACCACGGACTGCTGATGAGAAACCTACATACTTCTTACTATATAAATAAATAATAAAGAAATAAATAACGCCACAGGTAATTACGACCCCCTTTATCCCGGAAGGCTTGCCTTGTGTGGGAGGGGGCTACATATTTAGAGACAAGGGGCACACACCCAATATCCGTATAGTGGAAAAATCCCTCTCACAGTATTTTCCACTGCCACGACCGGGAATCGAACCCGGAACTTTTGGGTGAGAGGCAATTTTTTTTTACCAATTAAAACATTTTTATTGAGCATTATAAGTACATTGTATTCCATTTGTTTTATCTTTCCCTAGTTAATATTACAACAATCCTGCACAATGTGCGTTATAATAAAACCCTATCTAATTCAAGTTAAACTTCATAGATTAGGCTGGCCGATGTTTTGCCGGAAAGATGGTAGCTCCTCTTGAAATTTCAAATTAATATTATTTTTCTATTTTCCAATATAAATAAATAGATTTTTCTGTAAGTGTTCTGCAAGGCAGTATAAAAATGAAATTAAAGTATCCTTGTGAAGATGTGAATAAAAATTTAATGTTAGGTGAGAGGCACGTGCGCTTACCTCTCGACCACCAGTCATATCAGTACATCAATCACATAATTAATACGATTTTACTGTCGGAGATATAGTGCGTACGGTTATATCTCCGACTTCGTAGATATATCCACTTTCAATAAAATATTGTTTCGTAAAAGTTACTGGAAACATGGACAACATTTTACAAGAAGCCTACTTGGCCGACAATTTTAATTTGTTTTGAAGTTAACAACGAAAACAAATAAAAACTTCACTAGATAGTTTATTGACAAGCCGTAACATATTTCAAATATTAATAATGATCAAGTAATATATGAAGCCGTGAAGTAAAAGCGGCCAAGAAATAAGACTGACAAATGAGAACAAAGAGATGACACTTTAGGTATGCTGTCAGATCCGATAAACTTCATTTTCTGGGGCAGTTGCCTAAAAATAATTTTTTGTAGAGAATTGATTTTCCCATCGAAATACATTAAATTTTTTTCACCTTAAATAGCGAACGAAACGTGAATTTTTTTGCAATTTTGCTTATAACTTTTTTTGGGTGACCGTAAGGAAATTTTTCTTAGGTCAATTAATGCAGAAGAAAATGTCATTTGAATAGTTATCCTACGACCAAAAGTGGCTGAGATATCACTTTGGAGAGTAACTCACTTTTTGAACTGTAGTTATCTTTTCATGACTTTTCATGTTCAAGGAATGTGCCGTAACAGGGGAATTAGTCCCGAAATACAGGTCAAAGAAGATTTGACGCCACTGTCAAAACCAGAAAAAAAATGTACCAATGAAAATAATTTTAAAAAATGACCTAGGCAGTCGATGCCGCTGGAAAAAAATGTATTTCGTTCTTAATCGAAAAACTTATAGCAACTCGTATCCCCGCAATACAGACCGAGGAAGATATACTTATTGTCGACACTGCCAAAGAAAAAGTAACGGAATTCAAAAATGTCATCATAGTTGGCGAAGATGTAGATTTACTTTTCATTATATCCATGCTACCGAATCAGTTTAAAAATATATATCGATTGAAACCAGGCTCCGGGATAGTGTAGACAAATTATTTGCCCTACATTGCTATGAACTGCCGCAATATCGACGTTTTCTTGGTTTCATTCATGCGTTCACTGGTTGTGATACTACCTCCGCTTTTTTTGGCGTAGGCAAAGCAAAATTCATAAAAATTTTTGTTAAAAAGATACAGGACTTGCAAGATACAGAATAGCGCAAATGAGAACCAAATAAGTACTGCACCTGAAAGCTCTGTTGCTCTTATGCACTGAGCTAAATCGAATAACACCTCCTTGGCTAAATGCCGATATATAGTTTTTGCAATACCCCCGAAAAATACAAAATTTCAACTATCGCTTCTACCCCCAACTACAAAATGGACTAATGTCAATTCGAACAATCCAGAAGCCTGCACCAGATAATTTGCTCCAGCTCGTATCCTGCAAATGCATTAGAAACTGCAAGGGAAATTGTGGTTGCAAGAAAATTGTAATGCGTTGTTCTGTTTTCTACAAAGAACGTCAAAGAATCAACTGCGACAATTGATGAAGATGATTTGAATAAACAAGTAGATAAATAAATTGACATTGAAATTGATGAATGCTTTAATAATACAGAAATGTAATTTAAAAATTTTGGTTGATATTTGATTGAATAAATATTTGTTAATTAACACCCTACATAAGCTCTAATAAGCATAATATTAAACCTTTTACACATGATTTTTGTATCGATACTGTAATGTAACATTAATCAAAAATAATAAACTTTTGTTAGTGTAAAAACAACAACTTTTAATGATATTTTCTATAAAAATGCAGTTGCGAAAACGTTATACAATATTATGCCGAGTGATAAAAAATTACAAATAAATGGATTACTTTCTAAAGCGATGTCTCAGCCGCTTTTGGTCGTAGGATGATCATTCCAACGGCATTCTTCCCCCTTTTTTATCTACTTTAATTGATCTAAGAACAAAAGTTCTCCAAAAAAAAGTTATAAGCAAAGTTGCAAGAAAAGGAAATTTCGTAAATTTTCAAATTCATTTTTTCGATATTTTTGGTAAAAAAGTGCAACATTTTTTAAAATAATATATTTCGATGGTAAATTTGGCTTTGCACAAAAAAATATGTTTGTAGTTTTATTTAATTTTGCGTCATTTTTGAGATACTTTGAAAATACTGAAAACTGGTCTTTTTTGCTTGGATCTCAAAAATACACCCTGGATTTTAATACCATGTTGTGCCTTTATCATATTTACATGCCAGTTGATTATATAAAGCAATAAAATATATATCAGACGCGAATTAGTTCCTTTTTAAATACACAGTAGCATATATTTACAGTTCAGGTGAACAGTCAGTTGCCGAAACTATTAAGTTTAGACATTAGGAACAATGTTGAGTATAATAATAGCCTTGTTATTGCATATAGGTTGTGTTGACGGAAATAGGCCAATAAATTATGGAAAACCAATTTCTGATGATTGTCAACGTTTCGATTTATTATTAAATAATCCTCAGAACTAATCAGGAAGGTTTTCCGTGTTATGATTGAATAAATAAATAAATTTACAAACAAACGTTTAGGTACAACAAAACAAATAAACGGATAACGGTAGAATATCTTTTTTTTTTTCTTCTGGCTTTGGTTGTCTCCATTCAGCCACGATATTTAGTAGAATATCTAATGGTCAAGTTCAGAATGATTGGTTTTCCATAATTTATTGGTCTATTGTCCTCAACACAACTTATATTAGGAACAATATCTAAAAAAGTTAGCAGGATGTAAATTTAAGGTATAGGATGCTCTGTTCGAAGTGATTTGAGTTTGAATGTCACTTTTGCAGTACTTCTGGTTCGACCAGAAATTAAATTGTTATAATTTATCTAATTTTACTCACCAAAAGACTTGACAACCGCAAAAGATATTTCCTACATTCATTTATTTGATGTGCAAACTGAATAATTTATGATCGTTATAACATTTTTCAATCGCCATTTTCTAGAAAACTGTCAAAGAGTGATATGGTGTGCTACATGTTTTGTACTTGGATTCCTGAGCAAACTGAATTTTGAATAATATACAGGGTGGCCTATTAAAATAACAAAGTTTATACTGTTCCCGGTTGGACCAGAAATAAAAGTCAGACAACTTTCCAAAATTTGATATCGATGTCTTGTTTCTCAAGAAACTAGATAGGCTGGCTGGTAATATCGTAAGCACTCGGTATAATGCCTACGAAAATTCAAATAGAAATTTGACATCTATAATCTATCATTTCTTTAACGTACATTTTAAATCCAATAATGCAATACTTTAATAATATTATACTCTCTAAATTCCTGTCAACGAAAAATTTATTTCTGGCGTCGCAACACCACAGACGCTACTGTCATTGGCAATATTTGAAAGACAAAATAAAGTCGTGAATAACTAACGACTGATTTTTACAGAATTCGAATATCGCTTTTCGTTACCACTGAAACTGCTTGGGGAATTTTATATGAATCACAATATTAATTAATACAAACATTGCTCAAATTGTTGTTTACTAAGACATTTTTTGCATTAAATCTTCATTTTTATACTTTTATACATGCACATAACCGTGTTGAGTGCGAGAATAACAATTATTTTCCCTTAACACTTTTTCATTTGTACCGAATAATTTTTTTTCCTGGAAGTAGTCTCTGCCTATTATTGGCTACTACGGATCGTGTTCTATTACTCTGCAGTAGAAGATTGATTTTGTTAAATGATATTCATTAGCCAACAGCCATAGAAATATCATAATGTGAAAAAAAATCATAAATTAATGGTAATGGTTAATGGTAATGATGATGGAATAATATTCCAAAATAAATATTTTAAAAATTACAACTGTTTTATTCTTATTTAATAGAATTTTAAAAAATATTGATGTACAAACATAGTTTTTTGTTAATAATGATTAAATTTCATTTCATAACTTTACATTACAATATTTATGGCGCCCAACGTGGGGCTGTGATGTTTTAATTTTATATTTATAGCACTTAACATAAAATTGTAAATCGAAGAGGAAAATATAAATGTATTTTTAGGAGTGTAAGAAAAAGTCAATACCAGTTTATTTTTTATCAATGTCCTACTTGCCTTGAAGATTTCAAAGCAGAAGATAAGTTGAAAGATCACTTGGTAGATCACGATATTGCATTACCTTATGACTGCATTACATGTGGGACGACATTCACAGAAGAAGAAAAAAATATGATCCATTTATTGAAAGAAGCAAAAAAATTTCAGTGTAAAATTTGTTTAATAATGCTGAGTTCATTCAAATCATTAGATAACCATGTAAGGCGACATTTCACAAGGAAACCGTGCAATATTTGTAAAAGAGTTTTTAAAACCATCAAGGAATTACAGATACACCTGGCAACTCAACATCATGAGGGCCCTTACTGTTGTAAAATTTGCCGAACAGCATGTTTCACCAAACAGTCCTTGAAATCCCACATGCTAAATCACAAAGAAAATCATAGAGAAGCTGAAAATTTTGAGTGTGACTTGTGCAACAAAAGGTTTGATAAACTATGCTCCCTAAAAAATCACGTGAGGCAAGTACATGACAAGATCCAAAAAAAATTTGTCTGTCAAGTATGCGGTCAAGTTCTTCATTCTAATCGGTATCTCCAACATCATTTGTCGTTACATACTGACCCAAAACAATATAAATGCGAGGAATGTGGAAAAAGTTTTTCTAGTAAATCAACACTTGCTGTGCATTCTCGGAAACATACTGGTATTCGTCCTTATAGGTGTGAGTTGTGCGACAAGGATTTTATGCAACAAGCGGTTTTAAAAACACACCTTTTGGTTCACACCGGAGAAAAACCATTTTCATGCAATATTTGCCAAAAAACATTTAGCACCAAGAGTCAGCTGACTGTTCATATTAAAAGAAATCATGTTAACATCGAATGAATAATAAATTGACTAACTGAATTATATAGAATCTGCGAGTATGATCACTCACATTATTTAATTACATGTCAGTGAAAATAAAAAATTAAAGTCGACATTCCTTGACTTGTTTTGCCTCTAACCAAATTGCCATGTCCCAGATAGTTTATTAGACTAAAAGCTCATAACACTTGAATTGCTAATCATAATAGCAAGCCCGATAGATAATAAATCTAAATATTAAGTATCAAAAACGCAAGGATAGCGGTCAGATTGCTGTTAGCGACTTTTTAAAATTGTCAATGATATCATTGTTCTTGAGGTGCATCGCTTTCATCTCAAGACAGACGAACTGACATGTACGCTGTTTTACAATCCAAAATATGAAATAAAAAATAATAACTGCCTTTTGATCGATCACGCCGGCAATTTAAAAACAGTAGAAGCATCATTTCAAAGATGCATAGAGATGTGTGTCGATCAAAACGGGCAAGATGTGGACCAATTGTTATAGTTTTTTCTATACAATTATTTGAGAAACCTCTAACTTTTTAAATTTATTCTTGGATTTTGTACTTATTACTCAATAAATCGAAAATTGGCTTTTCATTCTTACATCATATGGTTGAAAAATATACAGGCTGTTCCATTTGAAAAAAAATTTTTGGCCACTCTATATTTTTAAGTTTAAGTGAAAATGATTCAAAAAGATCAGATATATGTTTCGTAACTGGTATTTACAAAAATTTTTCTAAAAGTCCATAATGGTGATTTTTTTAAAATGCATCTGCAGATGACAATATTTCAGAAAATAGGTAAAAATAGCGGTTTTTCGCAAGAAACTCGGAAAGTATCAAATTTACTGTAAAATCAAAATTATAGGTAATAAAAATCCGCAGAATTTCGTTTATTTTTAAACTACTTACAACCTATTGGAGCCGATATAGATTTTTTTTGAAATGACAGTTTTGCGACGCATCGGAAACTCGCGCGTTTCTCGCTAAAATCTCGAAAATGGTCATTCAGATCGCGAAATGTTTCAAAAGAAAGTTGTAGAGAATTCGATTACGAACAATTTTCTTTTATTTTTCATTTCCATTCGATCAATATTGGCAGAGGTATGAGAATTAGAACGCTATTAGAACACTTGTTTCATGATAAAATCGAAAACGATAGATCGCACGCATATAGTGTCTAATTAAAGTTAAAGAGAATCAAATTTTGAATATGTTGATGTAGTTTTGATAACGAGTGAATGGAGATAAAAGGAAAAAACTTGAATAATTGTCATTTTCTTGGTTCTTGAAAACTATTTTTATACAGAAAGATCGAACCATTTTTTTAAATGATTTGTGTAGCGACAAGGAACTGGCGATTGAAAATGGGGTCGATTTTTAATTTTTAGCAAATAGCCAATTTTCGTCGCGTTTGGAGTACAAAAAAGTACATTTAATAATCTTTTTTCACTTTTTGGAGTATCAGAAGTTATTCTGTGAGCATTTCTGAGTCGTTATAATAATTTTAATAATAAGAAATCAACTGGTTTCGCCGAACATTGCATTGAACAAAATTACGTTTTTAACGGTAGTAGTGTTAAACTTTTGCATAATGCAAACAAAGGAAAAATCCTAGACATGCTTGAAATTTTAGAAATTAAGAAGGCCCTAAGAAATCATAAAAAAGTTACAAATACACAAACAGAATTTATAAACAATCCTGTACTAGACACAATAATAAAATTAAGTTCGTAGTTCCGGCCTGCATTGTTGAATTTTAAGAAATAGCAAATCAAGTTATTGTCCCCCTCAAGGTGGGTAGAGGATTTGTAAGATATATACCGTCAACCACCACTTTCAGGCCAGTTTTTAAGAATCTTTGAAAATGGTCGCAAGGCCGAAACATATGTCAGAGAAATCTGAGAAAAAATTAATGAAACAATAAACCAAGTGCGTATTGTAACTATTTTATTGAATATGTTTCATCAAGAACCTACCGCAGACTCCATCCAATTAGTTGATGTTCAGTATGTTGTTTGGGGCTGCATTACGTATTATTGTGGTCCTGATGGGGACGACCCCTCGTCTCGTCAGCGACCACCTTCAAACTGACGGTACAATGTCGTTACCCAGCCACTTTTGGACCTGGAGATATGTTCGGAAAACATGGTGGGTGGCCGCGTCTTTGGTAGGTGACAGTATGGCCAATTGGAATATAGGTTTGGCCACAGACTTAGTAAAAAATTTGTATCGGAGGTTGTCGAGGGAATCTGTTTCCATGTTCCCTCTATACAGTGCAACCAGAAACTTCTAGCCTGCCTCAGAAATCTGGTAGGATGTGGCTTCCAGATCTTTCAACACAACTACTAAATCATGTAGGGAAGGGTTCTTCTCGTAAATTCTGCAGACCTTCTTCTTCCCTTGCCCGAAGGGGGTTGAAGTGGTGTCGCACCCACTTGCTGCATGCAGAAAAAGAATTTCTTGTTGGTCGATTTGCATACAGCTGCTGAATATAATAATGATGAGGCATTACCTCTCCCACTCTTCTCGAAATAGATGTTTTTGTGGGAAGTGGAAGCTATGGCTGTCAGTAGCACGAGGAGATCTCCATCTTCACCTGTAATAATTACACTATCATATTCAGCAGTCTTTGATATTGCTGTGTGTACAATCATCACGTCTGCATCTTCAGTAGCCTCTTTCACCTCAATCCCCTTCACATGTACACGTATCGGCTATTCTGCTACGGAATTCACGTACATGAACAAATAGATACGTTGGATCTTAATGATTATCAGATATTACGTAACGAAATCACTTGGACTACTGTAGCGTAGCAGATATCGTAGGCACTGACTTACCCGGAAAGTGATGTACGTGCCTACGATAAAATTTCTCTAGCTCAGATTATCTCAGGGCGTTAAGCCCAAGCTTACATAAACTATGATAAATTATTAGTTTACTTACTTAACAACTCTTTGAGGTTCCCCTATGTAGTGGTCGCAGACGAAATAATGACACTTTCTTTAAAAATGAAATGCACTATATTAAACAATTTACAGATATTGGTTCTCTAGCATATAACCTGGCGATGTTCACAAGGTGTGAAGCCTCGTGTAGCTACACATCGGTTTACAATGTCCTCAAAAAATGGTCATAGATTCTGCCACAAAGGTTTGATTTAAAGAATCTCCTTAAGTATATGTAAATATATGCATAAAATCTCTAAATATGTACAAGTTAAAATGCCAAAAGTATGAATTGATGTCCAGCGGAACCACTGAAGGTGGTCCCCGGTAAGTAAAAATAAACACAACACAAACACACTTATTCAGGGTGGTACGATACCGAGTCCGGACGTGGTAGAACTGTAGCCCTACAGAGATGTCTTCGGGACACACGAAATGGACCCAAGGATGGGGTTGATGGTAGCCTCACCAGCCCTGGCACCTTCCACTGTGTGTGGATGCCCCGTCCGTGGAACTCTCACTGACGTGTGTAGAAGCCCCGTCCGTAGAACCCTAAAGATATCACGATTTAATTCACAATCAGAAATGCACGTGAAGCATGCCTAATGTGAGTAATTCTGACATAACCTACAAATGAAACATAATTTACCTCACTGATGAGGGAACAATCCACCAAAACTCCTGGAAGCCACAGTCGGATAAATGGGGTCGAGTCCGCCTTTCAAGTTGGCACGGTATTTCCCAAAGGAGAGCCTGCAAATTTGCGAAACACGTGGGTAGAGAACGGGCAAGATGGCGTGAAGAGGTTAGCTTACCTTGTGTAATTTAATATCCTGCTTCCGCAGATAAAATTCACTCACAACCACAAAATATTCCGCTAAACGGAACAACAACAGATTGAGGAAATTTTCTTGAGTTGATTATTCTAAAATCCACCAGGATACCTTGGATAAAACCGAAGTTGGAAGAATTACCAACTAATTAACACCAACCATGCCAAAAACAATGGTTGCTTCCCGTTTGTCTCTGCTGATCATTGTCAATATCATTCACATTGAAACGAACGAGCACACGCCTTCAACGGCTGGGACACAATTGAATTGTGTAAAGTGGGTGATTCGATTCAGTTATGGGGGAGGGGAGGGGGTACTGGAACATATGCAAATGTAGATACCACAAATCCATTGAATATGTTGGAAAATGGAAAATAAATATCTAAAATCAGCCTTTTCAGCAGTTTTTTACAATTTTGAGAACTTTTGCACTTTTTCGAAGTTCTATATCTCGGTACCTATGGGGTTAAAAAATACGTTTTACCATGCAAATTGCAGAAAATTTAATCAGCTTCAATTTATTAATTTGGAGTTGCCCGCTAAAATCAACCGTTTTCGAAACATTTCCAAAAATCCGAGAAAAGTGCAAACATTTTGGGGATTTTCGTCCCTCCCCAAAATTCCACAGGGTTTTTTTGTTGGATAAATTGGTTGTAGCACTACTGAATACCCACAAACAACATCCCAAAGTTTCATTAAATTCCGAATTCCAAAACGCCCTTTTACAATTTGTAACCACAGCTCGTTTCCACGCTTGCGTTTTTAATACTGACTTGTTAAAGCATTGAAAAATGTTTGAGTTTGCAGCTACAACTATCAATTCAAGTGTTATGAGCTCTTGGTCTATATATCCACAGTCACGTTGCAAAGTTAAAGGAATGTTAAACTATTTAATTGACCAAAGAAGATCCTGTATTTGCATATTCTAACTCTGTCAGAAACTTTGATGAGTTTAAACTAGAAACTCGTGAATTCATCGTTTCTATTGCATCTCAAGTTAAAAACATTTTTTAGGGCTCAATACCCCAATCATTTTCAGATGCGGTTAGTACGTGGATGGGAGACCGTTTCAAATAAGACCGTGTCTTCGCCTTATATCTTCCAGCGGTTTATATATCAGTGTATGCGGGGAAGCTATGCAGTCTTAGGCGAGGATTGTGTAGTAGAATATCATCCTTTGGAGAGGATATAAAGAAATCGGTCCCTTGTCTATTAAATGTTAGGCAAGTATAATATCCCTACTCTTCGAAAGAGAGCTTACAGGCGTCGGTGTTAGGCCTCAGTAGCGGAAATAGGCCAACATTAAATAAATGTCAAAAAAAGTGTTTCCGGGTTGAATTAGCGTTCTAACATTAAATGTATCACCTATATGGCGCCGGCGTAGTTTTTCCGATAATCCGTATATACGGAGCGATTCGCTAGCAATGTGCCATAGCCTAATGGCAGATAGAGCACTTCAATGTAAGTCTAAATCAACAAGGAAAAAAATTTTTGGCCAATGATTAAGAAGATGGTGGTATTTTATGCATTTGGTCTGAAAACTCAAAGAGCTACATTTCTGCAATTATTAGATATAATCGAATGAAATTCACCAGTAACATTCCTCAGCCGGGACTTTCCAGAATAACCTACTTGGTTTTTAAAATCCAGGGCCGGACTCGGAAAAATCTGTCAGCCTCGTTTTTGACAAAAAAGTGCATTTTTCTGTCGTATTTCAGGAAAACTATTAGCGGATTTGGAAAGTTCAGAAAAAATGCTATCAGAATAGCGATTCAATTTTGATGGCACACCTAAATAGGTTCGGCAAAAAAAATCACAAAACAATTTAGCCGAACCGGTTTAGGTGTGCCGTCAAAATTGAATCGTTATTCTGATAGCATTGTTTCTGAAATTTCCGAATCCGCTAATAGTTTTTCAGAAATGCGACAGAATAATATACTTTTTTGTTAAAAACGGGGCTGGTAGATTTTTTTCCTAGTCCGGCCCTGGATTTTTTAAAACCAAGTAGGCTATTCTAGCTTGTCCCAGCTGAGGAATGTTACTGGTAAATTTCAATCGATTACATCTAATAGTTGCAGAAATGTAGCTCTTTGAATTTTCAGACCAAATGCATAAAACACCATGAATGTATCTTCTTAACCACTAGCCAAAAAATTTTTTCCTTGTTAATCTGCAATTATGCTATAGCACATTGCTCGCGAATCACCCTGTATAAGGAGTTGTATAACGACGTTCATATCTTTGTCGTACTTAATTATTTATATTTTCAATATTTACGAAAGTTCCACCAACAAAGACGTCAGGATATTGGTGGTTATTTATAAGAACATCTTTGAATACCCTGAATTGATTTTCAGTTTTACCGTCCTGAAACATATTAAAAAACATACAAATTAAAATAAAATTGATACATTTGACGAAGAATTCAAAATTATAACTCGTCCGCCATGTTTGACCATATTACTCGACTTACGGTGTCCGGGTTGTGTGCATTGCGCGTTAGTTTCACCGACTTAGGTTAAGTTAGTCCTTCTTATCGCAATGATATTGAATTTTGAATATTTTGACCATTTTTGGCACTATTTAATTTTTTTAAGATTCCTTATTGACCTATGAATATGGGACATATCTAGTTTTCTTAGGAATTTCATTGCAATACAAGCTAGTATTTTTGATATTCCGATTCGATTACCAGAACGTGACATATTACGCAGATAAGTACAAAATTCATAAAAGCGCGTCAGAAAAGTGTTTCAAACTTTAGACATATCAATCGCTTTTTAGAGAAATTATATTTTTTGTAATCAGGAGCCCAAATGGCAACAGAATCAGCAACAAAATTTCTCCTGAAAAATTGCCGCCGAAAACCATTAGTTCACATCATTTTAACTGCATCTACCAACATAGGATGCAATGCAAGTGCAAAAAACTGGTTTAGAATTCACAAACCTAGGATCTTTTTGGACGCCCAAATAAAGGGTTTGTACAAAGAATTAAAGGCTGATTGGAGTCAGTTTATCACATTAGTGGAATTCAATATGAAACCGAACTTACATTTAAATTATTTGTGCATTTAGGGAGACTATGTTTTGTGATGGTAATGACAGTTGCATTCTCATTCCCACAGGAATACCCTTATGAATGATTTTCAAATAAATATTACACGAATTTACGTTATTTGTTTCAATCTGCCCCCACGACTTCTATTTTTTTTAATATGGAAGATACTTACGTAAATTAATGTCTTTATACTTCAAAGATTTTTTAAAAATGCAGGGTTAAACGGCAATTAACTACCCGTTCTGATGTAATACATGCATTTGTTTTAAAGACTGTGGTTATTCATTTTTACTTTGCCAATTATTTTCAATTTATCTTCAGATTCAGGGAAGTAGGTTAAAATTTGTCATTTGTGAAGAGAATGACAAATCTATTGTTGGGAACATTATCACTTTATCCAATTTCAGCAAATTATTTCAATAACTTTATAATGTTATTATATTGCAAAGGATATGGTGATTGATTAGTACTGTCTATGTTATTAATGAATGATTGTTTTAATTTCTAATAAAAATAAAACGTTTCTCCCAGCTACATAAATACGCTTTCGTTCGTGGCTCTGTAACTTAAAAACTCTCTCTATAATAAGAAAAACACTGACACAAATAATGTACAAAATTTAATCTTATACTCATTAGTTTTCACTTAGGAGGTTCTGGAAAGAAAATACTGCCAATAAACTACTAGCATTTCAGGTCGAAGGACAAGGAAATCGCATTTTTTAGGGCATCAAACTATACAATACTGTGAAAGCTGTAAACTTCCCAACCAATTGCCACAGATTAACTTCCGTGTTACTTGTACTATCAATGTTCTCTTGACTTATTTAAAATATATTGGTGTGTGCCGTACAACACATTTTTATTCTAAACCAGGAGCTGCTAACGTTTTGAGAAGTTATTTGAAAACCTCATTCAACTTGTATGCTTTGTAGTCCCGGTTAAGAAGAATATCCTATACCAGGTCCGACTTCTAAGGGCTGGAGGACGTATAAGGACTATTTTATCAATTCATCGATATATATTTAATGTATGAAAACCAATTTCACTAAACACTTGAACACTACACTAGAATGCACTACTTGACGCGCATTTCGCTAACAATATTAGCATCATTGGGATGGCTTAAAAACAGTTTTTTATCGTCTCCAGATGATGCTAACATAACTAGCGAAATGCGTGCATCAAGTAGTATGTTCATGCGTAATGTTCAAATGTTTTGATGTTTTATATACTGAACTGAATTTGTGGTTGGTTCCTTGTGAAACGTCTTAAAAATTGTTGTATTTAAGTAAACACTGCTTTTAGATGTATCAAATTACTTTGTTTAAAATTCTCTACAAATGTTTGGACTTATTAGGCCTTTATCAGGAGAAAGAGAGTATACTTTCTACTCAGCGTTTACTTAAAAACAATTAGTTTTGATGTTTTGTGAAAGTGGTCCTCATACATTAAACATAATGAATTGAGTAAAATACACAGTGTAGTTGTTTCCTTAAACAGGACTACGGACTATATAAGTTTAAGGAGATTGTCAGGCAACTTTTTACAATGTGAGTACCCCTTGGTCTCTCCCTAGAATGTCATTGTGGTAACGGCGGCGCTGGCATCATGATTTCTATTTCCACTAATCCCAACTTTGGATTGAAAAAAAATTTACCTTCAATGAAAAAAGAAAGAAGCACTCACTGAATAGATCCAAGGGAGATTCTACTTAATTCGTTTATCAGTTGTTGCAAGTAAGTATAATACAGTTCAATATTTTTGTTCATTAAATGCCTAAATATCCTTTTCCTGTTTGAATGGTATTGCAGGATACAAGGTGTTTACTGTATCAGAGAACATTTCAAGCGGTGACTTGTTCTATTGTTTCATAGAAAAAGGTAAAAATGTCAAATAGATATGCGATTTCTAAAAGAGTAATAATCCCCAAAAAAATACCCTAAATGATGGTTATTTGTTAATAAAGCCGACATGTCGCAAACTGCACCTTTGAAATTAAATCGTGAACACGAATTATAACAAATGTAATTGGAGATAGGGGTTAAAATGCAACCCTTTTAATTTTTTAAATATAACTCGAAAACGAAACAAAATTCAGATATAGTTAATAGGAAACTTTTTGTAGAGAATCAAATTTTCCATCGAAATTTATTTATTTAAAAAAATTAAAAATAATTTTTTGTGCGAAAAGTATCCAAAAGCAATTTAAAAAAAGCAAAAAATCCAATTTTTTGTTTTTTACATTTCTGCCTATAACTTTTTTTGAGCAGAGATAGGTATATTGGCATTGCTTGTGGTCTCCAAAAGTGTTTGCGTTGAAAATTATAATAATAATAATAATAATAAATGGTCTTTATTTTATACACGGAGAAGTCCAGGTCACCTTGTTCTACGTAATCGAGTTTAGAGAATACAAAATAAAATAAAATAATAAAATACAGTTTGTTACGATATGCACTGAACACAGTATGAATAGCACAGTATATACACAGTATGACAGTAGGTAATGAAATAACATTAAAAAATAAAATAGAAATTCATAAAATTAAATAATAATCGATTAATTATACCTGAGTTTGCCTGGAAAGTAAAATATTATACATAGTTGTTTTAAAACGTTGATGGTTATAACTTTTAAATTCTAGTTTTGAGGAGCAATAAGTAAATGAACGCCTGAAAAAAGTAGTTCTGTGTCTAGGGATATTTAAATGATGCTGGTTCCTAACATTAACATTATGAGACGAGTGACGAAAATTATTTTTTTTCAACAGATAATTCGGGCATTTTGTTAATATAAGTTTATGTACTACTTATGTACTACAGTTGTCGGCGATAACGCATATTGAGCCAACCAGTCTCATTGATTTTATTGCTTACATGATCACGCCTGTGCAAATTGTAAATTAACCTGATACAGCTATTCTGGATTTTTTGCAACCTGTCAGCTATTTTAACATCAAGACATGGACCATAAACGATATCCGCATAATTTAATAATGACAGCACCAACGTGTCACATAATTTCTTTCTTAAATCTCTATTCAAAAAGGCTTTATTTCTGTACAAGTTTCTCAACGCAAGGCAACATTTTTGTAGGAGTTTATTAACATGCTCACAATATCTGAGTTTATTGTCAATAGTTAGACCTAAACTTCTAACACTAGTTGCAACAGGCAGTCGAACGTCAGCCAAGGTGATATTTAAGTTATTAGCAGCCCATTCAGAATCATTTCCAATGTATATCATGACTGACTTATGTGGATTTAAAATCAGACTATTACGCACAGAGTAGGTCTGTAAATTTTTTAGGTCCATATTAAGCTTAGATTGAGCCTGTAATGCATCATTTTTGTGAAAGACAAGTAAACATTAGTGTCATCAGCATACTGATGACTATAAGAGTACTGTAATTGACGACAAATGTCAGAAGTGTATAAAATAAACAGAAGAGGTCCAATGATAGAACCCTGTGGGACACCAGAAGTAACTGGCAAGGCTGATGACATTGTATTGTCTAAGATAACACTCTGGGCATGATTAGCAAGATAATCTTTAATAAGATTTAAAGCAGAAGTGTGAAATCCATAATATTTTAACTTAGCACACAGAAGATCATGATTAACAGTGTCAAAAGCCTTGCTACAGCAAGCAGTAGTCAAGTAACACTAAAGCGGTAGTCTTTCTGTCGTCAACACCCCTGGCAATGTCGTCAGTTACATCAAGAAGATTTGTAACCGTACTGTAGCCTTGTCCGAAACCTGACTGTTGCAAAGGTAGTATTTTATTTGCGTTGAGAAAAGCATTCATTTGATCATATAAGATCCGCTTAAGTATTTTAGACAAAGTAGGCAAAATGCTAATTGGGCGTAGATCAGAATAAGAAGTAGGATTAGATATTTTGGGTACCAGTATAATTAAAGCTTTTTTCCAATCTCTAGGAAATGGGTTAGTTTCGAAAATAGAATTGAGTATATGAGTAATATGATCAGTAATATATGGAATGCAATATTTGATCATAGTGATACTGATATCATCAGCTCCTTTAGCTTTAGATTTTATTTTAAAAATTATTTTTCTATCTTGCGTATTAATAACATTTACAAATTTTGATTTATCAGAATTAGAAAAATTATTAGTTTCAAAAAATTGTAAGAGTTCATGGGGGGTGAAGCATTAGCCGCAACCTGCATAAAATTATTATTGATATCATCATTTTGTTTTAAGTCTACAGGTAGGCTATTTTTCGTTTTATTATTTATATTTAAGGTCTCCAAAGCTCTTCAAGTTTCACGACTACCTTTTTTACAGCAAAATTCAAGATAAGCTTTTTTTCACGCTTAATTGCATTAGTTACATAATTCCTCATGTTTTATGGTATTTAGATAATAATTTGTCTCTTAGTTTAGTCATAGTTCGAATCACATCAGTAAGCCAAGGAGCTTTCGGTTTACTAACCCTTATAGTTCTTATAGGTGCATGTGTATTAAATAAATTTAAAATATTAGTGGTTAGAAAAGAAAGCTTATCATTAAAGTCTGGTAGATTGTAAATGTGGTCCGTAATTTTTACTTTTAAATTACAAAAAACTAGCCGATGATCAGTTAAATCATGCAAATCAGAGCCACCTATATCACTAACCAGATAACTATCATTAGTTATTATAAGATCGATAAGAGTACTGCTAATGTTATTTATACGGGTTGGCTCATTAACTAGTTGTGAAAGATTATACGTACCCAATAGTTCCAACAACTTGTTTAATTCTAGTAGTAATCCAGATCTGCTCTAATTCAGGTGTATTCTTGCAGCTGAAAATTTTTATATTTAATCTAGAATCATAATAGATAGCCACCCCTCCACTTCTTCCATTACGATCATTCCTAATAAGTCTATAACCATCAACATCTAAATCATTTGGAGCAATTAAAGGTGTTAACCAAGTTGACTGAAATCAAACTTGAAATACATTGTTTTATTGAGTAAAAATCAATTTTGTTATAAAATATAAGATTTAAAACAATATCAAAGTAAACACGATAAAAATCGAAAAAAATGGCTAAGTTTGAGCGACTATATCTCAATTTTCATTGAAAAACTTTTTGAGACCACCATTTTAAAGGAAATTTCATTAACTTTTTTTTCTACAAAGCAATGCCTATACCTATATCTGCTCAAAAATAAGTTATAGGCAAAAAAGAAAAAAAAAGAAAAAATTGAATTTTTTGCCTTTTTTCTTAATTTTTTTTTTGGATACTTTTCCGCACAAAACATTGTTTTTCATTTTTAAATAAGCCATTTCGATGGGAAATTTGATTCTCTACAAAAAGTTTCCTCTTAACTATACCTGAATTTTGCTTCTGTTTCGAGTTAAAAGACTGGTTGAGAGGTAAGCGCACTTGCCTCTCACCCAAAAGTCGGGGGTTCGATTCCTGGTCGTTGCAGTGGAAAATACTGTGAGAGGCATTTTTCCACTATACACGGATATTGGGTGTGTGTCCCTTGTCTTTAAATGTATAGCCCCCTCCCACACAAGGCTCTTCTAGAGCCTTCCGGGATAAAGGGGGTGTTAAATTACCTGTGGTGTTATTTAAAAAACTGAAAGGGTTGTATTTTAACCTCTAACTCCAATTTGCACCCTCTAATTTAATAGCACTCCGCGATTTTCTCATCTTAAACGATTTATGCAATAAAAACATATAACTGTTAGCTAGGTATTTACATTAAAAAGCGCATCTGAACATTTGAAAAAAAATTGTTTTGCTATTTTTGCATTGCGAATTCACTTTTTTTGATCTATTAATTGGACTAATAAATAACCACCATTTTCGGATCAAAGTGTTTCCGAAGTTGTTGCATAAAGTAACATCAGGAATAATCATCGACGCACCTATCATTCTATAAAAAATCGGTCGGCGACAACTTGGGCAAACTTTCCCATTTAGGAGTAAACCGAATTAATGTAGGGTGCATCCCAGCATCGAATCTTTTCACCGTCAAATCTCTATTTCTTCCCAACCAATCTTGTTGAAATTTCAAACACTTTGTTTTAACTCCTTGCTCCCCGCGACCTCCCTCCCGGCATTTTTTAGGTGCAACTGATCATGTTACCTTATGCTACTACTACAGTATTCATGTGCTAATTTTGATTAAAATTCTTAGATCCGTTCTAGAAAAAAAAATTATGAAATTGTTTAAAACTCACCCCCACAGCTTCTCTCCCTGCATTTTCTAGAAGCAGCTGTTCATGTCATTTCATACCGGTATTAGGAGAGTGTGTCCATGTGCCATGTGCCAAAATTAATCAAAATCGTTAGAACCGTTTTAGAGGAAAAATTATTTAATTCCTTTCCCCCCGCAACCCCCCTTCCTGCATTTCTTAGGTACAACAAATGTTACCTTATGCTACTACTAAGTCAGTATTCATGTGTTAAATGTAATTAAAATTGTTAGATCGATCCGTTTGAGAAAAAAAAATTATGAAATTATTTAAACCCCCCCCCCCGCACAGCTGCTTCCCTCCTGGTATTTTCCAAGAGCAACTGTTGTTCATGTACCAAATTGAATTAAAATCGTTAGAGCCGTTTTAGACAAAAAAATTATTTTCGATTTTTTTCCTGTTTTTAGGGGTTTACTCCCCCCACATTTTAGCTAGGATCGATTTTGCGATTTCGCCTCGAGGTGTGGCCGTTTTGAATACACATGTACAATTTTAACAAAATCGATCCAATAGTTTAGGCTCTAGGTGCGACCACAGACGGCAGGCAGACATTTTTTAAAAACCACTTTTTTGGATTCAGGGGACTTGAAAACGTGTAAATCCATCAAACACTCATAATCAAATTTTTGCACGATCACCATACTTTCCTTATATACTACGTATATCGGAAAGTAAAAATAGTTACACCTTTTTATAACTGTATTCATTTTTAATTGACTTTTAATTATTATTTTTGGAAATATATTCTTACTGATTAAGTTTTTCTTTCTAGATTATGCACCTTAAGATTGAATGTCGCCGAAAAATCTCTAAAGACGGTAGTTAATGGAGAAGAGTTATATAATTGTCAAGAATGTTGTAAAACATTTACCACAAAACATTACTACAAAAGTCATCTATTGACTCATAGCAGTGTTAAACCATATAGCTGCAACGAATGTGGAAAATCATTTAAAAGAAAACAAGAACTAACTAGTCATAACCGCGTACATGATAAGGACAGAAAAATTTTCCAGTGTGAGGTTTGCAAGAAAATATTGACAACAAAATCTTCTTTAATAATTCATCAAAAGAGACATCTAAAACTATATACAATATTCTGCAACTATTGCAAAAAGGGATTTTATTCCAATACTACCTTAACGTTGCACGTGAATTCTAAACACACCGGTAAATCTACATTTGTCTGTGAGGTTTGTGGCAGAGCATGCTACGATAAAACAAGCCTGGATAATCACAGGGTCAAACACGAGAAGGGGTACGGGAAAAACAAAAATATCAAATGCGATATTTGTGGAACAAAATTCATTGACAATAAATATCTTTCAGTGCACATGTATAAACTCCATGGAAGTGGCAACCAATTTGTTTGTGACATGTGCGGTAAAAAATTATGTTCTAAAGTAAGCCTACAAGAACATTTAATTGCAGTCCATGAAGGCTTAAAACCCCATAAATGCGAAATATGTAATCAGGGCTTTGCGAATAGGACTACTTTAAGGCTCCACGAAAGAAGGCATACCGGAGAAAGACCCTACAAATGTTCACATTGTGAAAGAGCTTTTACACAGAGTCATAGTTTAAAGGTGCACCTAAGACTCCACACTGGTGAAAAGCCCGAAATTTGCCAACTGTGTGATAATAAATTTGTTTCAAAAAACATGTTACGGTCTCACTTGAAAACTAAGCATAAAATGTATGATTCCTAGTGTTAGTGGCAGTAAATTTTCAGAAGTAATGCTTCCTGAATGACATAAACTGCTTCATATTTGAAGTGAATATTGTTAATTATGATCGTGTCTTTTATGTACAGGGTGATTAGACAAGCCCTTACAGTTGTTAAATGTCATCATCTGAATTTCCCAAAAAAAATTTAGATTTTTTTAACATGTTAATTAGAATTTATAAGTAGCATTGACGAACAGGTTCTCAGTTATTTGTATTATTAGATGAGATGCAATGTTCTCAATAAAATCTTGGTTGAAATTTCATTTAATATTGTGTCTATATAGAAAATCGTAGAAAAGATTGGACCAATATTAATTAATAAATATTCATATTAAAATATTGTTGTGCCTATATTAGTATCCTGTTTTCCTTTTTCTATTCCAAACGTATGCAAACAATATTCATAAATATCTAGAAACATCAATTCAGCGATGGCCCTAGCATGTTTTCAGAGTAAAGCGACATCTTATTTTGGCGCTCCATAATCGAAGGCAATTTTATTATTAAATATACTTAGTAGGTTCACATGAATTTTTGTGAATTTTGGCGCCTCGCTTGATCCGTCGCCTGGAGGGGTGGCCCTTATAACCACATGGTAGGGGCCAGCACTACATTAATTTTACTATTGTAAAAATGGTATATAAAAAAAAATGTGAAGTCCTTTTTGAACTATACTACTATTATTATTGAGGGATTTTTCGTCGGTGTTAGGATAATAAAAATTCGATATATTACACTATGTCGACGTTCCGAGTTATTACTTCCACGTTCAGTGGAAGTATAGTAACGCAAAAAAACTTTGTCTGTCTGTCGATCTGTAACTTTTTTGTGCGCACGTTTACTCTGGAACCGTTTATGATTTTTTTGGCATCAGTCACCCTTCACTATCATTCGCAATACTACCCCCACACTATTATGAAAGGAATAAAAAAAATTAAAATATGATTAAAATTAAATGAATTGAATAAATAACTGATGTAAAATATCTTTGGCAAAGAACATAGTCCTCATTGTTAAAGAGGATTGGAAGGCTTGTAGCCGTTTCGCTGTTTAGGAAATAATGATATTTTATGTTTTCATTTTTTATTTAACTTACACCATTCAACAGTATAACACCAATTACTGAATGGGTACAATACAGAGGTATGATATTTATAACAATACTAACTAACAATACTCAACAATCAGTAAGAAAAGAAATATTAAAAAAGAGAATACAAAAAGTGCTAAGAATTAAAAATTAAGTGCCGCTAAATTATTAGAAGTTCAAATATAATAAACGTCGGTACACACTATAGTTTTAGGTTTTTTATCAAGGCCACATCGCAGTTGAACAAATCAAACTTGGTTTGATTTGTTACATATAGCGGTACCTTACCAATACAGAAATTACAAAATGAGGCAAGAAACATTGGTATATTTTTATCTAAAAAGTAATGAAATTGTCTATTGTATAATTGTAAATTATACTTAAATTTTCTGTGTCTGTTTTTTTGTTCACCACAACTGCATTATGCGCCTGTATGCATATTATTTCATTAAATAGTCTGTACCATATTTATCAAAATATTTATAAAAACTCGGTTAACTTGTAAGACAGACAGATGCACCGGTTAGCCTTTATAGTCGGAGCACTTGGTTCGTGAGTTCTTCTATAGTCTAGTATACTTTAACTTGGTGTGTGTATGTATGAGTTAATATTTCCGTACGATTTTATTTTCTCCCATATTGTACACAAAGTTAAAGCAATAGTCCAGAAACATTGTCTACGTGGACAATATTTCTGGATCTTTGTATACAAGAGAAAATGAAATCGTACGGAAATATTAACTCATACATACACACGCCAAGTTAAAGTATACTAGACTATATCTAAAGTTATTATATTTAATAAAATGTGAGAATGTAACACAAAAATCATTTATCTACGATCGTTTAAAAAGTAACAGTTAAATAACATAAAAAAATTTATTGCACAGTTTCTTATAAAATGCCACTTTTTACACTGCACTGCAATACAAAAATTTATTGCACGATTTCTAAATAGTTTAAGATATGTGTAAAAAACCATTCTTTATTGCACGGATGGCTAGATTAAAAATACGAGGTGAAGCGAGTGTTTTTAAAGCCATGAGTGCAATAAAGAGGCTTTTTACAAGTGTGTCTTACAACGTTTTATCTTCGATCGTTCCAATTATTGTAACAAATGGGCAATTTTTCACGAATATTTGTAAAACTGTATCAACTTTTGTGAATGTCACTTTGACGGTTAGTATTATTCGAGTTGTAGTTGAAGTCTCCATTCTAATTATGTTACTTCATGGTCGTGACTGAAAATCTGTGATGATAGTAACTAAGGAAACGATATTATAAATAAAATGTGCCAATGTTTCTTTCCTCAGTTTTTAACAATGACTATGTTCTTTACTAAGAAAATTTTACGCTGGGTAAGGATGTTAATGTTTTGTTTCTTTCTCAGTTTACAGGTTAGTTATTTATTCAATTTATTTAATTTTAATCATACCTTGATCTTTTCATTTTTTACATAGTTTTGTATTAGTATTTTAATTAGTTTGTGCTCAAAACTTCATGTTTGTCCCTCAATAAAAGTCCTAAGGATATGAATATAATAAAGGTCTTTATTATGAAAGGTTCATAAAGGGCGAAGTTTAGTCACAGGACTATTCTGCCACTTAACCCCAAATGCCAGAGATACATTTACGATATTTACATAAAGAATAATAAAAATGACAATAAGATTCTTATTCTAAAGTATTATATTTACAATTGAGAAATATAAAGTGAAGTATCTCTGGCACACACATAACATAAAATATACATAAAGAGGATATTACTAATTTGTAGACACTATAAACTAAATAAAAAAAAGAAAAAGAGAAAATGTAAATAAACCAGTTAATCCAAAAGATGAATAATTATTTTTGCTTAGCAAATAAATATGCCTTAAGCTCTTTTTTAAACTTAACTAGAGAGTAACATTTTGTCGTATTATTCAACATATTGTAGTGATGTACGGCAGTATATGAGAAGGACCGCTGAAATATAGCAGACGAGTGTTGCGGCATTGTCAACATGTTATTATTTCTGACAGTTCGACCATGTACTTCTTTTCTAGGCACGAGTTTACTTTTGAGATAATCAGGGGTGGAAGTTATAAGACGTTGAACGAAAACTAAAAGATGATACAACCAGGTGCTGTGTATATTCAGCCAATTAAGCTGTTTAAATTTGTCACTGATGTGGTCAAATTTTCTCAAGTCGTGAATGAGCCGGCAACATGTATTCTGCACTTTTTGAATACGATTCCTAGTGTTTTTATCCAAACACGGATAATAAACAATATCACAATAATAAAATATAGGCATAACCATTGTCTCACATAATTTCTTTCTTGATTTGTAATTCAGTATGGATTTGTTTGCATACAAGAGTTTTAAACGTACATAAGATTTTCTAAGTAAATTATTTACATGCTCAATATACCTAAAATTTTTATCAAATATTATGCCAAGATTTTTAGCGCGACTTTCAAATGATAGTTGTTGATCATCAATTTTCAAACGCAGATTTACTTTTAAATATTCATAATGCGATCGAGAACAAAATAGCATAGTGACTGTTTTATTTGAGTTTAATTTTAGCTTATGCTCTTTACAATATTGACTAATATTTCCAAGGTCTTCATTTATTTTATCAGCTGCAATGTCATATTTCGTCGGATCAAATCTTAAATAAACTTGTGTGTCATCAGCATATGACTGTATATTACAGTTTTCTACCTTGGTATATAAATCAAATGTGTATACCAGGAACAATAGTGGCCCCAATATGGATCCTTGTGGTACACTGGAAGGGATTGGTTCTGGTTGAGAAATACCTAGATTAGTTCGAACAATTTGATAGCGGTTACTTAAATAACTCTGAAAAAACATCAGTGCCTTATTTTCGAGGCCATAATACTGTAATTTGGCACATAGCAAGTCATGATCAACAGTATCGAAGGCTTTGGAAAAGTCAAGCAAGACCAATGCAGTTGCCAGACCCTGATCCAAACCACCGATAATGTTGTATTGGTTAAAGAAATCGTTAAGCTGCAAATAAACCACCTTTTCGAGAATTTTGCTCAGAACTGACAGAAAGCTAATGGGTCTTAAATCATTATAGTTTAATGGAGATGTAACTTTAGGGATTGGACAGACTACAGCACTTTTCCACTAATCAGGAAATTTGCCCTGTTCGAAACATAAATTAATTATGTGAGTTATGTAAACTAATATCTCAGGCATACATAATTTCAACATTTGTAGGGATATTTTATCTATGCCACAAGCATTGGATTTTAAGTGTAATATGATATCTTTTATTTGTTCAGGACTGACCAGAGTAAATGTGAATTGGGCATTTTCTTTAAATTTTGATGTTAGATACCTATTTACAACATTATGATCTGCTTTATCGCTGTTATACACCTTAGAAAAATATTCATTTATTTTTGTAAAATTTTGCAAGTTTTTTGGAAGGTTGGGTTTGGATTTAGACAGTATATTCATTGCTTTTAGTTTTTTCCATAACTGATTATTGTCATGTTCGTCGGAACAGTTTAGGTATGCAGCTTTTTCTCTTTTGATAGCAGCTGTAGTAAAATTGCGTAACTCTTTGTAGTATTCCCAATTTACCTGAGTTCTGGATTTTTTATACTTGTCATAGGCTCTGTCTCTCTCTTTCATAATATTATTTATTACATTAGTGAGCCAGGGTGCATAAGGCTTATTTATACGTACAGTGCGTATTGGAGCATGAATATCAAACAAACGAATAATATTTTCTGTCAAGAAGTGAACTTTTTCATCTACATTGTTAAGATATAAAATATTTTGCCAGGGCGTAATATTAAGATCTGTCATAAACAATTCATATTCAAAATTTTTAAAATCCCTGAAAGTATAGATTTTTTGTTTAGACCGTTTAATTGCAATATTCATGTTACAAAAAACTAATCTGTGATCTGATATATTATCCGCATTTAGGATACCACTATTACAAAAGAGTTACATGTCACTGATAAATATTGGATCTAATAAGGTAGCAGAATGTTGAGTAGTGCGAGTCGGTTCATCCACAACCTGAGAAAAACCGTAACCATCGAAACATTGCGACAAGGGGTTACTCAAATTGAGTAAATTTATGTTCACGTCACCGGTGACAATTATTTTTTCGTATATAGGCACAATTCTTGCAAAGATGTTACCAAAGACCTCAACACAGTCTGCAACATTATTTTGAGGCGGTCGATAGACAATTCCAATTAATAAAGTCATTTTTTTATATTTAATGTTTATCCATAGTTGCTCAACAGTACCGGAGTTTTCTATGTCAATATCAACCTCTTCACATTCATATATGGTACGTATATACACCGCTATACCACCTCCTCTTCCCTCATGACCTTTGCGAATTAATCGATATCCAGGAACATGTAAAATATTATCAGATACATTGACATTTAACCAACTCTCAGACACCGCAAATACATCAAAACAATTTGCTGTAATCAAGTTAGATACATCGCCAAAACTAGCTACCAATGATCTTGTATTTAAATGACCTAATTTAAATTTATCTTGAGACACGTTACCCATAATTAATTCTATTTTTTAAACGTAAAATACTATGACAATATGAAGGACAGGTTACATCTAATGCGGAGTGATCAGTTGGTAGATTGCTATTCTTATTTCTTACATTGAAATTACTACAATTTATACATTTTTTGCTATTTGATGCTTTACTACAGTTTTTTAACTCATGATCTTCTGCACAGTGCGGACACACATTTTTATTATTTCTGCAGTCTTTTTGAAGATGACCGAATTGAGAGCACTTATAGCAACGGGTCACTATCAGGTGATCGTTAACTCTACATTTCTTCCAACCGATAAATAAATAGCCGTTAGATAATATTTGACTCCTTATTTCAGGTGAGACTTCTATGACAATGTTTACTGAAAGTTCCCGCTTGAGTCTCGTAATGAATTTTATATTTTTACCTGTTATGACGCTTGCTAATTCAGGATTATTGTCGGTAATTTCATCTAACAACATTTCATTTGTGGTGATATTTTCCTCTACACCCTGTATGATCAGTCTTGGATTAAACTTTTTAGGTTCACTGATGTTATATTTTGTGCCAAATTTATTTGCGACATCATCCTTTAATTTAGACATAGAATTCTTGTCATTGCAGTTAATAACAATTCCACCTTGTATGAGCCTTGTACTATTTATCAATATTTTTTCAGCAGCGGGATTAACATTCCCTTTAATTTCCTTCATTATGTCCAAATTAGATATATTGCTGTTTTTATAGGACTTAATAAATAAAGCAGCAGATTCCGTTGTTTTGTTTTTATTTTTTGTAACTGTGCTAAAAAGTGCCGGTCGTTCTTTGTTACAATCTGATAATGAACTACTTACAGTTTTTACCATCAATGCGTCTAACTTTTCATTTTGTAATTTATTAGTAATTTGTTGTTCACTAATTAATTTGTTTAGAATCACATTCTCCCGTTTTAAAAACTCATTTTCTTTATCAAGATTCGCATTACATATCACTGCATTGTCTTCGCTATTATCACAGTTCCTACACCGCCAGTCGACTCTTTCAATTTTAAAGATTTTTGAGGCACTTTCGAAGCACTTAACATGCAAAATTATTTCACAGACATCTACCGCACACTTTATTCCACCAGTCCTTACAGGTACATTACATATTTCACACTTTTTCTTTTTATTTTGATCTAATTTGTCTGATTGCCCAGACGAGCCCTCCGACTCGCCGCTCGGCATCTTGGCTTATATGTAACATATTACCATTGGGGTACTGAAAATATTTTGTAAAGTGTCAAAAGTATTTTATTTAATTTTTGCGCCGAAACCACTGTGACGCGTGGTTATTTTCAACTCTTAATGTTTAACCATCTTATTTTTATAGTAGTAAAGGGAAACTATATAAATGTATCATACAACACTGAATAATTTAATGAATTATCAACAATAAATGAAAAGCACAAAAGCAAAACAATACGAATAATAAATCCAGAAATATAAGTACACTTAATAAAACCAAGGAACACTTGCCTCTGCAGTTTTGCTCTCTTTTAGCAAAAATTATATAAATATTTATTTAATGCTTCTAAAGTAAATGAAGGGTATTAACCATTTGTGACTATAGTCTAGTATACTTTAACTTGGCGTGTATATATATGAGTTAATATTTCCGTACGATTTCATTTTCTCCCATATTGTACACAAAGTTAAAGCAATAGTCCATAAATATTGTCTACGTAGACAATATTTCTGGATCTTTGTGTACAAGAGAAAATGAAATCGTACGGAAATATTAACTCATACATACACACGCCAAGTTAAAGTATACTAGACTATAAATACATTTTATTTGAATTTTAAATGAATACTTTTTCACAAATTTCATAATAAACACCCGCTGCGCGACGCTTGGTTTTGCTTTAAAAGATTAGTTTATATTTACGTCATACTACTTGTTCATTATTATCTCACTAATTATTTTGAGAAATTAAAACTTTGGTTCGGTCTTGTTATTCAATTTGACAATAATTGTGGATTTATTATCTGTATCGTGTTTACTTATGTTCCATTCGTGTGTTGTTAATTTACTAAATCTTTACATAGTACAAAATTTGTTTTTCATTTATTTTCTCACTACTCCTATGAGCAGAACGGGGCTAAACATATCTTAAAGACATGTCAAGAGTTTATCCATGAATTCTGGTAGTTTCACCGACCCTTTACAAAATATTTACACTACTCCAATCGTGCAATAACCGCAATAAATATTATTCATACCGATATTTCACCTAAGATCACCATAGGCTTTAAAGGCCTAAACTAATTAGAGGTTCAAGTTTCTGTCAATTGCATATTGTAGGATTTTATATGAAACATAATATCTAGTTTAATAATAGAAAAACTCTGTTTCGGCAGTAATATGTAAAATTGTATTGTTTTGATTTATCCAAACAATACAATTTTTTCTGAAGAATAATAACAATGTGAGAGTTTGGACAATCACCCTGTAGATACATGAAACAACCATTATTTAAAAATATGTTTCCGACAGTCGATGTTCAATGAAGCATGAGAATTAATCATCTCGTAGAGGATCAAATATGGTCGATATTTTGGCAATATCCACTTTTATTGTGCACCAGTTTAGTTCATGTTATTAAGTATGTTTTTTCTATTTTAGTATAAATTATTATGACGAGGCAATTTGCAAATATTACATATATTATTTATATTGTTTATACATTTATTATGATCTGAAATAAAAATTGTAAGTGATCATATTTTTTTACCATGAATATTAATAAAACATTTGTTTTTACATTATATTTCCCCGAGTTCTTATTTTAACTGCGTTTGGACTTGGTCTTTTCCAGTCAAGTGCATTCATCTCTTTTGGAAGAGATTTTAAGGTGAGCATGAGAAGAGCCTAATACCATAACATTTCCTTGATGGCAGCGCAATGGCCTTTCCTTTATCTGAAAATATTACTATGCATAACTAGTCTAGATTACATTTTCAACAACTAACATTCTGAAATAAAAATTTATCCATTCGTAATCGTCCGGTTTATTGAGCCCATTTATACAGATTCGGCACAAGTGGTTTTATATATCTTGAAGTCAACGAATGCGACAAAGAAAACAAAAATCGCTTACGTGAAAGCGAGACAGATGATGGTTATATTATTAACGCACCAATGAAAATTTCTCGACCTCCCGTTTCACCGCGACCGCATTCTACTTACCGTTCGTCGCGACAATACTGATCCGCGTTGATACACGACAAGTAAAGGCGATCAAGATTTCACGAAATGTCAACTGTGCTGGGAGTATATCCGACTTTTTGTTCCCAATTTTTGTTGTACTCGTTTACTTCAGGATATACAGATTCTTCAAAAGTAGTTTTATATATCCTGCAGTAGTAAACTGATGTGAGAAATAAAACAAAACTTAGGAACAGAAAATCGGATATACTACCCCCAGCACCTTCTACATTTGGTGAAATCTTATTTTTATCACCTTGTCATGTATCAATGCAGTCGTGGTGAGACTGGATGTTGAAAAATTTTCATTCGTGGGCTGATAATCATCTGCCTCGCTTGCCCGTAAGCGATTTTTAATTTCTTTCTCGCACTCGTTTACTTCAGGGTATATAGAACTGCTTTTGCCAGCTCTGTATATGCAATGTGCAATTTATATAACTGCTTGATTGAGAGATAAGCACACTTGACTCTCATTTAGGGTTAGACTCCCAGCTGTGGCGTTGGGGTGTTTCTGAAAAAGAAATTAATTGCAGTATACTCGGATATTGTATGTGTATCCCTTGCCTCTTCCATAGCCTTCAGGGCAAAAATGACGTCGAATTATCTGTGTGCGATGTGTTGTAATGCGCACTTTGTCCTGCGTCGAAAAGTTGTTTCTATAATCTAAAGCTTCCTTTTGTACTATGTAGTGATATTCTCACATGCACAGAACTCCGTGCAGATTTAAAATTCAAAACTTTATTCTCTCGTTGAGCGTTATAGTGTTATTGTTGTTATTTAAACAAGTAAATATATTTTTAACGTTTCTTATTTTTCTTTATTTGTAGCTTCCTGTTGGGCTGGTGTAAGCAGTTAATTTTACAGTGAAATATTATCTACTGTGTAATGATATACATAAATTATTGAATGTAGGATTGTGTATACTTATTACATCTTGTTTTAGGATGAAGAAAAAAATAAAAAGAGAACCCGCAAGTAACTTTCCAAAGCAGTGCTTGTTTTGCGATAAAATATTCAAAGACAATCAGCGTCTCAAAAAGCACCTACTATCTCACAGCACGGAAAGGCCATATCCCTGCCCCGTCTGCAGTAAAAAGTTTAAAAGGAAATATGACATTAACATACACATGAGGGTACATGGTAATCACCCCACGTTCGAATGTAATTACTGCTCAAAAAAACTTAAATCTAAAGGAGCCTTTATGATTCACAGAAAGAGACATTTAAAACAATACGTAGCTAAATGTGAAATTTGCGGCCAAGGATTCGTCACCAATCAAGAATACAATAATCACATGGGTTCTAAACATGGGAAGAGTACTCATATTTGTAACGTATGCGGTAGATGTTGCTATGATAAATTTGCGCTGCAAGATCACATGGTGCGGCATGCAGACGATTATGAAACTAATCAAAACATTAAATGCGACATTTGCAAGAAAACTTTTCTGCAAGAAAAGTACCTGAAACAACACGTAATAAGAATTCACAAAGATGGCGGCCAAAAATATATGTGTGATTTGTGTGGCAAAAACTTACGTTCTAAAAGAAGTTTACGAGATCATTTGTTAATACATAAGGGCCTCAAGCCAATAGAATGTAAAGAATGCGGGAAAAGTTTTGCATTAAGAACTACTCTAAAATTGCACATTCGTACTCATACAGGAGAACGACCTTACAGTTGTAAAGAATGTGGCAAATGTTTCACACAAAGGGGGCCTTTAAATACGCATATGTTATATCATACCGGCGAAAGGCCCCATAAATGCGACATTTGTTCAATGGGGTTTGTCACAAGAAATTTGTTGTTAAATCACATAAAGAAACAACACGGCGCTATGTGATTTTCCGTTTATATACACGTTCTCACAAATTCGAAACATAAAAGCATGTTGGATGATAACGGGTCTGGCACAATGAAGTATCTATTTTCAAAGTTAATTCATGTCACAATATAATGAGATATTAATGGAAATTTAAGACAGTTGTCAAAAATAGCTATTCTGTTGTAATCACCCAACATTTATTTTGTCGTCACTTTCATTTACATCCACGAGATCCAGTTCCTAGTTGAATAACAATTAAAAAGCGGATACACAAGTTTAGCAGTACTACTTCACGTGCCAGAGAAAAATCAAAAGGAAGAACTCGTTCTGTACGCACACTTGAAAATTCTGAAAGGGTAAGAACCGGCTTATTGACATGCGAGTATGTCCAGCGGATCTGTCCGACGGACGTGTTCGTCGGACAGATCAACATGTATGTATCCACGCGCTCGACGTAGATGTCTTGCTCGCTGTCCGTGGTCCAAGATGACGAGCGCTGACAGTGAGCTAGACAGATACATATGTGTGTAGTTATTTTCAATGGATTTATTTTCCGGACGTAAAATTAAAATTGCGTGCTTCATTTGTTTTTAGGCAACTGACTCAAAAAATTACGTTTATCGGATCTGACAGCGTTCCTAAAATATCATCTCTTTGTACTCATTTTCCAATCTTATTTTTTTTGGCCTCTTTTACTTCACGGCCGCATTTACTCACGGTCTCATGTATTAATTCATCATCATTAATGTTTGAAATGGATTTAGGCTTAAAGACAAACTATAAGTAGTAGTTTCAAAGCTTTATTATGTATATTAAAATTAATAAACTGAGATACAGGAAAATAATATATAACAAACTTTATAACTGCAAGACTGGTGAAATTTGTCCGTGAATGTGTAGCAGCAACACACCTGCCTGCAGACAAATCCGCCTACATGTAGCTTACCATAGATCTGTCTGTCGGTCAAATCTTCTGGATATACTCGCATGTGAATAGGCTACTTAAGAACAACTGTGCTACGAAGCCCTGAACGATCTGCAAAACGACAAGCATGAGCACTCAATATTTCGTACCGTAGTAATCGCCGCATTCTGAAAGACTTGAACTTCTATCTCTACAAAATTCAAGTCATACAAAAGCTTAAAAGCTTCTGCCTCAAGATTTTGGAACAGGCGTTGATTTTTGCAAACGTTTCGAAGTTCTATTTATTGAAAACCCGAATATCGTTGATTGCTTGCTGATGTCAGATGAAACTCATTTTCATATTTCCGGATATGTTAGCAAACAGAACTTTCGCTACTTGGCGACGGAAATTCCTCTGCAATTGCACGAAATACCGCTTTCATAGCAAAAAGATTACTATGTGGTGTGCAGTATCTGCCTTTGGAATTTTTGGGTTGTTCTTTGAAGAAATTGTCTTGACGGTTACTGTTACATCACAACAGGTATTACGTAACTTTGAACAACTTCGTAATGTTGGTGTGGATATTCGAAGAATATGGTTTCGGAAGGATGAAGACACTTCCCACATTGCTAGGAATTCTGTGACAATTTTGCGATGAATGTTTCCTGGCCATGTCATTTCGAAATTTGGAGGCATTAACTGGCCAGCACGGTCACCGGATCTCTCAGTTTATGATTTCTTTTCATGGGGCTACTTAAAGCCAGAAGTGTCTTCTAATCTACCGCAACCTTTGGATAAACTAAAATATAATATTCGGGCAGAGAACGCAATCCCAATTGAAATGTTGGGGCGGGTGATGAAAAACTTTCGTCCAAGAGCGTCAGCCTCGAGGAAGTTATTTGACCGATGTAATATTTAAAAAATAAAATTTCTGTGTGTCCTCAAGGACCTTGTGTCTTCTTTTGAATAAAAATGTAACTATTAATAAAAACAATTCAATTTAAAATGGATATTTCATTCTGCCGGACCCGTTATAAAATGAAGCTAGAATCAGAAATAGGTGTTAGGATTTAATTGCTTTTGGCCGCGACTTCTAATTTTAGTAACGATTTTTATTTAAGATTATATTTTTCGGCTTCGACCTTACTTGCGTAAGTAAAGTGTACAGTACTGGAGATACTGGTTTCTAACGATACAATAGCACAATATTCTATGGTTAGGTATTTTGCATGTGAAAAGAGTTAAAGTTATTTTATTTCTAAACATATTATTGCTCTAATTTGGCCAAACTAATACATAACGATAATGTAAAATAGCATTCAAAATACACATTGTTTTAGAATCAGAACATCTATTATAAGACTGACCCGTACTAATCGTCACCTGATAATCCTTTTATTATAATCCACGCAAATTAGATATTTTAGAAGAAATAATTTATAAAGAAAAAATATTTCAGATGTATACTCTCGATAGCAGAGCCGGATTATCCATACGGCAATATAGGCAGCAGCCTAAGGACACCGACTGACAACTTGGGGGGCGCCAGCGACGAACAAAAAACAACAGCTGGTCGGCTCGTGCTGATGCTTGTAAAGCTTTATCTGTTATTTCGGAAAAATTTAGAAGAAATAGCCCATAGCAAAAAAAACTTCCGTAAATGCATAAGCTAAGGGATTGTTAGGTAAATTTAACATCATTTATTTCAGATGTGTTAGAGAAATGTGATAAATCCAGTAGGACTTTACAAACCATTGTTATTGATTTATTAACAACGATTGCAATTTTTGAATCACTGATTGGCTACTTTAAATCATTACGAGACCGAGACCTAGTTTGATATATATGAAGAAAGGGCAAACAACTTTCCAAAATTATGGAATATAATAAAGATAAATAAAGAATACAGAAGAGAAATCTTCAATTTGACGAAACTCATGAAAATGAATCTAAGTTCGACGGCAAAAGTGACATGAGAATTAATGCTTTTCTAGTCATTATGGATAGGCTAGATCAAGAATTAAAGAAACATTGTTGGTTTACGTAGAAATAGAAAAACAGTTCGGGGTTTCAAATAAAATTAAGACTATGAATGACAACGACATAATATAAGAAATGAGTTAAATAATTTGCAAACACAATATTCAAACGATTTGGACGAATGTTCTACTGAGGAATGTATTGATTTCAAATATTTTGTTGAAAACATAGAAAATATCGTTAATGTTAGAAACATGTTAGTATCAGGGGAAACAAGTTATAACCATATCTCCTAATGTGGAAATTGTATTAAAAATTTTTCATACTTTACCAATAACAAATGCGTCAGTACAAAAATCATTTTCTACTTTGAAAAGGACAAAAACATATTTACGAAGTGCCATTAATTAAGAAGGACTTAATAATTTATCTGTGCTATCAATAAATCATGACTTTTTTTTAATGGCCTTTGGACATAGTCCATACAGCCAGATACACTGTCCTATTATTTTAAAAAGCTAAATCTATTTCTAATAAGAGAAAGTTTTTATAGGAACACAATGGGAATTAAACAAGGGCACACGCTTCTCGCCTAAGGGCCCATCAAGGCATTTTTATTTTTCACAACACACGTAAAGGCCTCGGATTATACACAAAAAGTTTAAACACAGGAATGCCAACTCTAACCTAAATTTGTATGCCACTTTATATAAAAAAGATATCAGACAGCCTAGAATGTTGTTATTATTAAGACATATTATATATAGTAGGTTGAAAGGGGTTTCTGTCTTTAAATTTATCAATTGTTTATACAATTCATTACTTGCGTCTGTGTGTTTGTTGCAGTTAAAGAATATGTGATCTAAATCACCCTCAATGTTACATGTATCGTACAAATTTGTAGGGGAAATTTCTATTCTGAAAAGATGTGAAGGGTAACAACCATGTCCAAATTTTATTCTATTGATAATTGTTATGTACTTTCTAGGTAGGTTAAAATTGTCATGCCAGAATTAGGACGGTATTTCAGGATTAATTTTAGTGTACCTTGTGGGGTCGGTAAAAACAAATTCTTGCCACATGTTTGACCAATTTCTTTTTATTAAAAATTTAGAGGAGTTCACAGCATTATCGTAACTTAATTGTTTTGGAGATTCTAAACCGGATGAAATGCTTTGTTTAGCGATGGAGAAATCATGACTTAACTAGTGCGCTTGATTTTACCGATATTGTAAATAGTTTCTCCAGTAAGAAATCCAGAGAACGTACTGTATAATAGTTATTTATGATAGTGTTAACAACTATGTTTTATTTACAAAATATTTGTTTTTATTGTTTTGTTTGTGAGATTTCTCAACTTGCGTACGCTCGTTTCACAAACTTCCCCACTCACAAAATAAAATATCATTTTTAACACTTGATGGTAAATAACTATTACTTATTTAACTTTCCCCATTTAATTTTTTATTTTTTTTTCGTTTGTGCTGAGGTATATATATATTTTTTTATATTATATTATTTTATATTATAAATAAGAACTTTAATAGCATTTTAAAAAATTTGTAGTGGGAGGGGGGGGCGCTATAGTATAGTTGCCTATGGGCGAAAATAGTCATAATCCTGCCCTGCTAGATAGGGTTAAAAATAGATATCCGAAAAGTTCCCATCCCATTCATGAACGGAAAGTCCCTTTTTTTGCAAAAAAACACCCCCAACGGGGACTGGTTTTTCATTTTTATCTTACAAACGGTTCGTTGGAAGAGAAAACGTACAGGAAATAAAAAAAAATCGTTGAATTCTAAATGTCCTGTTGACCTCGTAGCTTATCCTCACTTATTTCGCAGCAACAACCTCCAAACCGAGGGGTAATTTGGAGCTCACAGGTAAAAATCGATCCTACAGGAAGTTCACAGCGAATATCTCAAAACGAGAAAAATGCCCAAGAATTAATTTATAGAGCGGAATTTTCTCTACAAGATGCATGTCTAGCAGGTGTGATTTTTATTTATTTTCCCCTTTTTTCCACAAAGATGTGTTTTTAATTTGAACTCTTTTCCACGCCAACCTTGAGGTAGAGCTCTCGGTGCGTTTTTTTAAATGATTTCCTCTGGGCCTATTCCAACTAAAATTCTGTCCAATTTTACTCATTAGAAAGTTCTTCATCGACGAACTATTCTTCAAATTTGGAATTTAAACCTATGTCAATTAGAGCGCATTGTTGAGCAGCGCAATCCAAATTTAACACAGCTGCTTCGTTTTCCGCAACCCTTTTTGCAACCGCATGAGATTAGCTGAAGGGTGGAAATTGGTACTGTAACTCGGTGGTATAAATGGGTGATAAGTATTGCCCACTTCCTGCCAACCCCATTCTGTTGGTTCCAAGTTTTCTCCTCGCAGAGATTGAATTTGATGTATATAGTCATAATATTTTGAAGCTGTTTATATTTATCGTAATGTCGAGCTTTGTTGACAGCTATTGACCAAGCCTCTATCAAAACGCACATCAGTTTCACCTTCTTGAAGCGTCTTTTCGCAAATGAAACAATCACCACCTATTGTCTCTATATCTAAAGATACACTTTCACGCACATTTAAAGTCTATGTAGTAATAACGTATCTGCATATATTTTTATATTTCTTTCAGTCTATCTTCACCGTATTTCCTAAACGTTTTCTGTCATATATGCAGATGTGTTAAGGTTGGATTGCACTGCTCAACAATGCACTCTAATTCCCATGGACAAGGATGTTTAAATTCCAAATTTGAAGAGCAGGTCGTCGATGAAGAACCCTCTAAATGATAAAATTTTAGTGGAATAGGCTTACAGGGGAAACAACTCTTTAAAAAAACCACCGAGAGCTCTACCACAAGGGTGGTGTGGAAATGAGGTCAAATTAAGTAACGTATCATTGCAGAAAAAAATGGAAAATAAATATAAATCACTTTCACTCTATAAATTCATTCTTGGTCATTTTTCTCGTTAAAGTAACCGGTTTTGAGATATTCGTTGTGAAACTTCGTATAAGATCGATTTTTACCTGTGTACTCCAAAGTACCCCTCAGTTTGGACGAAAAAGAGATTTTCACTTCCTGAATGGGGTGGGAAGTTTTCAGATATCTATTTCTAACCCTATCGAGAGTACACATCTCAAATATTATTTTTTTATAAATTATTTCTCCTATTCATTGTTCTTTAACCTAATTTGCGTGTACTATTATTACTTTTATTTTTATTATCTACTGCTCTGCTTAACACTGAGAAGTATCTATTGAAGTACTTTATGGTTTTGTGAAGCAAAATTAAAATGGAATAAAGATATATGAGTTCAATAGTTAAGGTATTTTTATTGCATTTTTGTTGCATTATAGAGTCAGAACATTTTTACATCTTTGTTTTTTACATACGGGTATGTTTGCAGTATTCTGAAATATTATTAAAAATATAAAATTTTGGAAATATTTAAAAAATAGTTTTCAAATATATTAATTTGTTAGTGTGTGTTTGTAAATATTATGTTATAAAAATTTTATAATATCATAGGATCTAGTTTATATAAATATTTACCTTCCATCATACATTGATTCTTCCGAAAGAAAACTAGCTATACAGGGTGGTCCACCGAAAACGAACAGGTGTGTTTCTCATTTATATGATATTTTTTTCGAAAAAACGCCTATCGCTTATTCGACCTATCGATTTGTTATCACTTTTATTGGGTATTTTTGACTTCAACCTTCAAGTTGTGATGGAACCTACTTCTATAGCTCTAAAATTTTAAACGGCAAAGTGGGTCAAGTAGCTCATTGTTTAAAAACCCGTTAAAATTTGTGTACAACCAATAGTATCTTATAGTGCATTCTGTGAGTCGGATGGAACCTCGAGAAATATGAATTTTTCTTGCCCTAACGAGACTATGTCCCCACGGTTTTCGAGGATGCCTGAGCACGATGGTGATATCGAGACCTCTTCTCAACCCCCGCCAACCCCTCAAACGGCCAAAAACCACCTCCGAAAGGGGTAAACCGCGTATCCGACGTCGTCTCCTACCAGCCAAACCTGTGCTATCCCCTGTTTTCGAATATGCTGAGCACGATGGTGATGTGGAGACTCCTCCTCGACCCCCGTCAACTCCCTAAACGACTAATAGCCATTCCCGAAAGGGGTAAATCGCGTATCCGCCGTCTCTTACTAACCAAACATGTATTACCTCCGTTTTCGAGGATGCTGAGCACGATGGTGATGTCGAAACTACTCCTCAGCCCACTCCAACCTCCCAAACGGCCAAAAACCGATCCCGAAAGGGGTGAAATGCGGATAGGCCGTCTTCTCTTAGCTAATCCCGTGTTACCCCCCGTTTTCGAGGATACTGAGCATGAAAAAATATCATCATCCTCGTATGTTGTCTAATTTGATCCCCGAAATTCACATTAGCTAGTCTGATACCGAAACGGCTGATGAATACTGTGAAGTTGATGGATGTGATATTGATTTCAGGAATACCAACCCTGTAAGCGACGTAGTATATTTATGTATAGTGAATAAGTAATTTTATGCAATAAATGAAATTGTGCCAGTGATTGCATATAACCTGATTTTCCCATCTAAAACCTAGACACAAAGCATGCACCCATTTTTTTTTCAATCATCATCCGGTACGTATTCAATGATCTGTAAATTTGCTGACTTACTTCATAAAACCGCGTATCAAAAGGGGATCGGTTCGCTTCGGGGTGAAGATCCAACATCACCATCGCGCTCAGCATCCTCGAAAACGGTGGTAGCACAGGTTTGGCTGGTAGGAGACAGCGGATACGCGATTTACCCCTTTCGGGGGTGGTTTTTGGCCGTTTGAGGAGTTGGCGGGGTCGAGGAGGGGTCTCGACATCACCATCGTGCTCAGCATCCTCGAAAACGGGGGGTAACACAGGTTTGGCTGGTAGGAGACGGCGGATCAACGGTTTACCCCTTTCGGGGGTGGTTTTTGTTCGTTTTGAGGGGTGGGGTGACCTCGGAGAGAGATTCAATCACCGCCGTCGTATAGAGCATCCTCTAAAACAGGGGGACATAGTCCCGTTAGGCTAAGAAAAATTCACTTTCCCGTCCGACTTACAGAATGCACTATTAACTTTTAAATGGTTTTTGTTGCATTGTAAAATTGAAGAATCTAATAAAGTAGTTATCAATTGAGTAAATATTTGATACAGTAACTACCGGCTTTCATACAGTAGTAAAAATTTTATTCAAAACATTGTCACACATTCTGTAGCACTTGTGGAATAACTTAACATGATTCGTGTCTCCTAGGACGTAGACTAAATTGTGTAAAATTTAAATTTTAAGTGATGGATGGAGATAAATTTGGAGATTCTGGCAGCCATTTAATATCGCTTCTCCTTGCATTTCATTGACCCGGAAACCTTTCGTTCAAGCACTGTTGAACCCAATTGAAATTTGTCATCGTCTCGAAAATTGTACTGTAACTTCAAATTATCGCGCATCTTCTATATCGTCAATTTATAATAAAATTTTGCCTCACAATTGGATAGAAAATTTTATCGGCAATCGGACGGTATCAAATTGTTATGGAAGATGTTACAACTACTGGGAGATACAGTCGAATTTCCGAGGCGAGGCGGTGTCAAAATTCAATTAGGTTTCACAGCAATCTCATCTTTAATGAGCCGTATCTTCTGAATTAAAGGGCTCTCGAAGACGATTGAATAAACGAAAAAGACACGAAATTGCCTTTGTTTTAGATAATTCTCTGATCTATACTATTGCACGTAAGTGTTTTAGTCGTAGTTAAATAAAAAACATATTCGTCGAAAACAGATTTGTAAAATACAAGTTGTCAAAGAAAGTTCAAAGTCAAAGAGTAGGGATCTTTATCTTGCCTAACATTTAAGAGAATATGAATTTAAAGGGAAAAGTTGCAACACTGGAAGCTAAAATTAGCGAACTTGAAAGACAACAGAAAGGAAATGATATAATTTATTTATGGGGTATCCGAAACTGAATACGATAATAACGACAAAATAAAATCTAAAATAATCAACATCGCAAACACCAAATTAAATGTACTAGTGGAAGGAAACGATATAAATAATATTCATAGAATGGGCATGAAATATGAAAACAAAACCAGACCAATAATTGTTAAACTTAATACTACGCAAAAAAAATTTGATCTGAGAAACGGCAAGAACTTAAAAGACAGTCCCTATGGTATTGCCGAACATTATACAGAGAAAATAATGAAGGATAGGAAAGACTTAATTCCATATCTTACCAAAGCAAGAGACGAGGGCAAAGTGGCTTATTTAAGACAAAATTACATATTCATCCAAAAACAAAAATATAGTCTGGACGATATTAAAAAATGTAAGGAATACCAGAATGTGCTGTGCAATGCAAGGGGCAATACAAGCAGTACCGAAAACACACTCATGAATGAAGGGGAGAACAGCGAAGTCTCTGCAGAGGAAGTTCAAGTACCTACAACGAGTGGCAGTTCCTCATCGGGGCAGATCAGCACCACCAACATAGGAAGAAACTACGCGTTGCGCCAAAACGCCAGGAAACCATAGGATACGGTTTATTTTAACAGTAACACTAATTATAAGCCTTGTATGCCCTTCGTTGTAATGCATCTCATTGTCCAGTCACTACGGAAAAAGTTGATGAAATAAATATATTTTTAGATGAATATAACACAAACAAGGAACCAATTAAAGTAATTTGTTTCTCAGAGGATTGGATGCATGGCAGCGAAGAAGCATACATTAAATTAAATGGATATAAAATAATTTCTTGCTATTCTCGCAATTTATACATACATGGAGGTGTGGTAATTTTTACTGATATTAATTTAAACTTTAAAAACATTGAAAACCTAGAAACCCTACCATTGGAAAAATCAATTGAATTCACAGCAGCTTACAATCTGGAATTAAAAATTATTGTCGTATGTGTATACAGGAGTCCATTGGGTAACTTTGAATCATTTTTAAAAACGTTTTGGGACTTAATTAACGAAATTTACACCAGGTACGTAGGTTACACCTACATAATCTGTGGAGATTTTAATTTAAATTTCAATTCAATAAGTAAAAATTTAGAAGATTTTAATAACATACTAAGTATGCTCAATCTAAAAATTACTATAAAAGCTCCAACAAGAATAACGCCCACGTCAGCTACTACAATTGACAATATTATCATTAACTCTAACCTACAATTTTTCACATCAACGATTGACTCTGGCGTCTCTGATCATAATTCACAACTGTTAAACTTAAAACTTAACTACCAAAACGACAATCACACTATTTCTAAAAGAATAAGATACTACACTGAGAAAAATAATATGAAATTTAGAGATCTTCTAGAAAATGTAAATTGGGACCCACTTAGTCACATATTAAACGTAAATACGGCATATGAATATTTCTACAGCGTATTTAATCCATGTTTCTTCAAAGCATTTCCATTAAAGACCTCCAATACAAATAAATCAATTACACTGGTTGGGTAACAAAAGGAATAAGAATATCCTGTAAAAATAAGCGTTTTTTGTGTTACCTAAAAAAATTCATAAATAACCCTGCCATAACACTTTATATAAATAATTATTGTCGAACATTAAAGAATGTAATCAAGCGGGCAAAAGACACTTATTTTGCCCAATTAATTTCAAGCTCAATAAATAAAACGAAATCAACGTGGAATTCACAGACACCAAGCCGAAAAACAACATAGTAATATATCCATAGTTAAAGATGAATTGTTAATCACCGACCCGGCGGAAATCAGTAGCGAATTTAAAACTTTTTTTGAGCAAGCAGCTAAATCAACTATCAGCAATGCTACCTGCAAAAAAACCAGTTCAGATTATCTTCAGAATGTAAATCATAACGATCCCCACTCACTATTTTTTCAAGCTGTAACCGAAACCGATATAGTAAAAAGTGCACCTGCACAAAACCCAAAAAAATCTACAGGTGACGACGGCATTCCTATAACAATAATTCAAAAGAATATTGACCTGATAAAAAAGCCTTTATCTCATTTATTCAATTTGTCCCTGACAAATGGCATATGCCCAGAGTGTTTTAGAACTTCAATAACAATACCAATCCATAAAAAAGGAGATAAATTTAATTTAAATAATTACAGAGGTATATCGCTACTACCATGCTTCTCAAAGTTACTGGAATGGAATGTCAATAACCAACTGATGTGTTATCTAAATAACAAAAATATTTTAACTAATTCACAGTTTGGATTTAGACAAAATCGTAACACTTCCGACGCAACATTTGCCTTGTTGGAGCATATTAATCAAGTGCTGGAACAAAAACAAATACCTCTAGGAATATTTTGCGATCTAACAAAGGCATTCGATTGTGTCGATCACTTAACTTTGACTAATAAACTGGAATATTATGGAATAAGAGGAACGCCACTAAATTGGTTTAAGTCATATCTAAACAAACGAGAAATGTTTGTAAGGATAACTCATGGGACCAATACAGAACTAATAAACTATGAATCTAATCGGGCAGACATTCAATGTGGTGTTCCTCAAGGATCTGTATTAGGCCCAACATTGTTCATAATATATATCAATGATATAGTCTTTAACTTTCCAGTGTATACAGGTATAAAAATTTACTATCATTTACCACAAAACCTTAAATTGTTTTCCAATAGAAAATTTAAAATAGAATTAAAAAAATTACTTACCGTACAGAGTAGACGTGTTTGTGCTGCGCTCTCGGAATTTTATTAATTTATAAATCAAATAGTTACAATAATTATATATAAAACAATTAACACCGATCGCTGATTATCTATTTGCTCTGGCACAATGCCTTCCGAAACTCGAGAACAAAGGGAAGCAAATAAAACTATGATTACCTGTATAAAACAACTGATGGAAGATAAAGAGTTTATCAGCAGCATAGCTAAACAAGTTTCTAAGGAAGTACTGAGGACAATAGATCAAAGGCTAGCAATTTTTGAAGAAAAGTTTACTGTTTTCCAAGAATCAACAGAACAAAAAATGGTAGAGCAAGAAAATAAAATAAAATTGTTACAAGAAGAAATTACATCGTTAAATTATCGTAACGAAACATTGGAACAGCACTCACGTAAAAAAACGCTGCGAATTTATGGTATAAAGGAGGCTGCAGAGGGTGAGAAAATTAACTTAGAAAATGTAATAGTTAAGACACTTAATCATAAATTAAATATTAATATACAAACAAACGAAATCGAGTATTGCTATCGCGTCGGAAAAAATGATCAGAAACAGCCAAGGCCGGTTATCCTACAGTTATCTACATACAGAATCAAGCAAGAAGTTTTTTCACAGAAAAAATTACTAAAAAATAGTGGAATGTCTATATATGAGAAGTTGACAAAAACCAGAACTGCAATACTGAAGAAGGCTATAGAGATTTATGGAAAAAATAAAGTCTGGACAAACGATGGGAAAATATATGTAAAGAGCGGGTCATTTATTAAACATATCAAATGCGAAAAGGAACTATCCGAAGAGCGCACGAAGAATCAGGACTGAAGCACGTTTTATTGAATATACACATACTTATTTTAATTATATATATTATTTTACTTCACTGTGAGTTCATATTTTTGTCTTATTATTATTTTTTTTTTGTCTGGATTATTATCGCCAGGGTATAACTTATTCATACTATTTAAATTACTGATTTAACTTTGATCCTACATAAATAATCACATACCGCCGTCGTTTTTTTCTTTTCTTTTATCCTGTTTTGTTTTTTAGAATCAAATTTTTATTTTATTGTTTTCTTATATACACACGTATACATAATTTATGAACTTATATAGATGCCTAATAAAGAGCTAAATGTCTATTATCAGAATGTTAGAGGACTGCGAACAAAGACGGACATAGTTTATAGAAATGCATCTTCAGAAAATTACGATATAATAGCATTTTCCGAGACATGGCTAAGCGAAGATATTTGCAATGGTGAATTTATGGATGACAGGTATGTAATTTATCGTTGTGATAGGGATTGTACAAACTTAAATATGAATAGAGGTGGGGGAGTACTGCTAGCTATTAAACGTAAATTTAAATCTAAATTAATTAATATTGATATACCTAAAGAAATAGAATGTGTGGTGGTGCAAGCAACCATTAATGGAGAAAAAATTATTTTTATTAACTGCTATATACCATGTACATCTTCCACTGACAAATATAAAAAATTATTTGATGCTCTAGACCAGAGTGCCGATATGTTTGGTAAAAATATTATAATATTAGGTGATTTTAATATACCGGTTATTACAGACAACAGTTTCAATTTACAGACTGGTAGTATCACTACAAAGCATCTTTCGGATTTTATGCAGTTATATAGTCTCAGATTACGAAATAACGTTAAGAATATTAATAACAGGACATTAGATTTAATTATTAGTAACGTTAACCTTGAAGTAGAAAGAGAAAATGAATCTCTAGTACCAATTGACTTGCACCACCCACCATTACTTATAACATATACATCTACCTACTCCTCCAAAATACCTGCAAATGAAGTGCCGAGTTATTTAGATAATAAGTATAACTTTAAGCGCGCAAATTTTTTATTATTGTATGAAACATTAGAAACGGTAAATTGGGAGCCGTTACACTTATTTAAAGACGTTGATCAGGCCGTAGATTATTTTTATGAATGTATGTATAGAGTGTTCGATATATCTGTGCCGAAAATAAACAGTAATTTCATGAAAAGGAAATATCCTGTCTGGTATACACCAGAAATAATAAGTGATATTAAACGGAAAAGAACGCACCACAAGTACAAAAGTCAATCACAGTATCATTTGGAGAAATTTGAGGAAATTAGGAAAAAACTTAAAAAACAATTAAAGATGCACATATGCAATATATACGTAATATTGAAATGGATATTAGACATAATAGTAATAATTTTTGGAACTATGTAAAAAATAAAAAAACAAATTTAACCAGCCAAACTGAATACGAAAAAGACGGAATTAAGTTTAAAACAAATGAGGAAGTAGTTAAAGGTTTTAAGGATTATTTTGAATCAGTATATGGGGAATCGGCAACATATAATATAAACAGCATGGGAACGAATGAAGCTGTATCGCAGCATCCACTAATGATAGACAAAATTTGCTTAAGTGATATTAGGGACTCTATAAAGAAACTTAAACCCAAAAAGTCTGCAGGGCCAGATGGTATTCCTCCCTATATAATAAAAGGTTGTAGTAGTCTGATTGAATACCCGCTGTTAATAATTTTTAATTTAGCAGTAAAAACAAATAAATTTCCAAGTCTTTGGAAAAACTCTCTAGTAACACCAATACATAAAAGTGGAGCATTAGGAAATATCAGTAATTACAGGCCTATATCTGTCTTATCAACTGTTGCTAAAGTCTTTGAGCAAATAATTTATAACAAAATTTATTTTTATGTTAAAAATAATATTACTGAATATCAGCATGGATTTGTTTCTAAAAAATCCTTAGTAACAAATCTAACTATATTTACTGATGATATTAGTACAGCAATCGATAACTCCCAACAAGTGGATGTGATTTACACAGACTTTGCTAAGGCCTTTGACAGAGTAGATCATGACACTCTGCTAAAAAAATTATTGAAATCAGGTTTCTCTACAAATCTATTATTATTTATCAGCTCCTATTTAAGTCATAGGTCTCAACAAATAAAATTCATGAACATTCTGTCTGAGCCCTTTCCAGCAAGATCTGGAGTTCCACAAGGCAGTAACCTTGGACCTTTGTTTTTTTTGCTGTTTGTTAACGATATTCCTGAACATCTAAATTACTCCAAGTGCTTGTTATACGCGGATGATTTAAAAATGTATAGAAACATAACAAGTGAAAAAGATGTGTTATTACTTCAACTGGATATTGATAGCATATTTAGTTGGAGTATAAACAACAAACTATCACTAAATATAAATAAATGTTCAGCAATGACATACACAACGAAATCAAATCATATTCAGTATACTTATAAAATTAATAATAATCCATTGAAATATGACTACAAACATAAAGATCTGGGAGTGTTGTTTAACTGTAATTTAAATTTTAATGAACATATAGAAAATATCGTTAAGCAAGCATACAGGAACTTGGGTTTTGTAATGAGGAATGCATCTGAGTTTGGCTGGAAAACAGTTAGAATGTTGTACTTCAGTTTTGTACGGTCTAAATTAGAATTTGCTTCGCAAATATGGGACCCCGGCACAGCAGTGGCCTCCCAGCAAATAGAAGGAATCCAAAATAAACTCTTATGTTATATTTATAGGAAAAAAAACTTACGGTTGCCTGATTACAATGAATATCATTTAATACGCGAAGAATTTAATATTGTAAAGCTCTCGACTAGAAGGAAAATGAGTAATGTGCTATTTATAGGCAAAATAATAAATGGATTTATAGTATCAGAAGATGTTTTATCAAAACTTAATTTTTATATTCCTTCTAGAGTTAGAGCTCGACAAATTATGTTTCAAGTATACTACAGAACTAACATAAGAAAGAACTCGCCAATTATACGGATGTGCATTGATACAAACTATGTCTGTCTACAATCTAATTTTAACATATTTAATCTAACTCAAATTAAATTAAAAAAAAAAATTGAAAACATATTTTTAGATATTCAATAAAAATAGGCCCCAGCATTTTTTATTTGATTTCAAATAATGAGATACAATGGCAAAGCAAATATATTGTAATTTTATGTTATTATTTATTCCTATGACGGTTGTATGTGATCTGTAGGTGTGTATTTATTGTCAGATTATCCTTTTGTAGTATATATATATATATATATTTTTTCTCTTTATCTTTCTTTCCCTTATATATACTCTGTATAGATAGATAATTTTCTTATTATAGTGTGATGTAATTGTAAATCTAGACATATTCTTGTCTGTATTACATCAATAAATAAATAAATAAATAAATGTACTCTATAACCTAGACGAATATTTTAAAACCACCTTCTGAATTACATGCACTCGTATTTATATTATATCGATTACATATTATTGAATATACATTGTTATTATATATAGAGATTATTATAGAATCGTATTTATATAAATTACACACATTATTATATGCTATTGCATATACATCGTTTTTATATATAGAGACTATTATAGATTACTTACCTCATGTTATCACGCATCGTATGGATTGTATATACAGGGTGTCCCAATAAAAACTCCCCGGCCGGATATATTCTAAACGAATAGAGATATTTTAATTCTGCAAAAGCCAGTTTGTAGAGCATAAAGAGAACTTCATTTCTGAATATAATTGTTTTTTGAATATATCAGTATACAGATGGCGCTGTGCTCTAAAGAAATATTTCGATGGGAGAAACTTTGAAATAGGGTTTATGTGAAAGAAAATGCATTTCTAAGCAGATTATGTTCTAAAAAAAAATACCATAAAACTAACTGTTTTCGAGATATTTGAGTCCAAATGTTGGCATTTGCCAATATTGAATAATTGTAATCTCTTCAACATTTCAGTCTTTTAAGTTGGACAATCTACACTTAATTTACAAATTTTTGGAAGAAAATATTTAAAGAATTTTTCGTATCTTATGAATTAAATATATTTGAAGTAACCCTCGAAAAAAAAAACATTATTCAAACATTTAAACAATAAAAAAACAATTACGAACATAAAACAATTTTTACAAACTAATGAAATTAAAATAACTGTTTTAATAGGTGTTCAAAATTATTGCCATTTTCATTAACACACATCGTAAACCTATTGATTAGTTCAACAAACACACAAACACACATCTACAAACTTTTAATAATGTATGCTGATTAATGGCTGCAGTACTAGCATAAATTTTATTATAAAGATCTGCCATGTCTTCTATTGGTTCTTTGTACACTTCACTTTTTAAAAATCCCCATGAATAAAAGTCTAATGGAGTAATGTCAGGAGATCGAGCGGGCCATCTAAGTACCCCATTGGTACCAATCCATCTTCCTGGGTATGTTTGATTTAATTAATTAACAACGTTGTGATGATTATGTGGGCCTGCTCCATCCTGCTGAAACCACGTATTATCCAACTGAGCGGGCAAATTTCTTAATAGTACTTGTAAATCATTTTGCAAAAATTGTAAATATCTTTCACCTGTTAAATTCTCATGGTAGTGGTATGGGCCAACAATGTAACCATTCTGGGATCTGGTATGTCTCATCCACCTAGGATTCTCTTGAGACCAGTAACGACAATTATGTCTTGTGATTACTCCATTGTTATGGAATCGACTTTCATCACTCCACATAATTGTATCTAAAATATTTGGATTTTCTTCTAAGAGAATTGAAAATTGTGCCAAAAAATCTAATCTCCGCTCATTGTCCCCTGGAATCAAATGATGAACTAAATGAATTTTATTATGGAAAAAATTTGTTTGTTTTAAGAATTCTGTGGCAAGTGGAACGTGCAATATTTGTTTCTTCCGTCAACTTGCGTAATGAAATGTTCGGGTTATTTTCTACTTGATGTAATACCAATGCAATATTTTCATCAGTTATAGTTTTTTTCTTCTTGTTGTTTTTGGGTTTTTAAAACCTCCATAATTTTTCAAATTAGAACACAAACTTACAAAAGTTTTCCGATCTGGTCTGCCAGAAAAACGTGTTCCATATAAACTTACAGCTCTTGAAGCATTTTTACGAGATTTCCCATAAATTATAATCATGTTTAACTTATCTTCATTTGTATGAGAAATCATATTTAATAATAAATATGCACAAAAAAACAATAATTAGGTAAAATAATAGTTCTATTGACACACCAATAAAGTTGTAAATTAAATACAGATTGTCCAACTTAAAGGACTGAAATGTTGAAGAGATTACAATTATTCAATTTTTTTTTAGAACATAATCTGCTTAGAAATGCATTTTCTTTCTCACATAAACCCCATTTCAAAGTTTCTCCCATCGAAATATTTCTTTAGAACACAGCGCCATCTATATACTGATATATTCAAAAAACAATTATATTCAAAAATGAAGCTCTCTTTATGCTCTACAAACTGGCTTTTACAGAATTAAAATATCTGTATTCGTTTAGAATATAAACGGCCTGGGAGTTTTTATTGGGACACCCTGTATATGTATTGTATGTAAAGATAATTTAATGATGAGCTTTGTTCCACTAGGCAGCCGATGGATTTAGTTCTGAATGATGTATTTATTAGTCTCTCAATTTAATTTAATCACGATCAATTGAGGCGCCAACGGGAATAAAGCTTATACTTTCCCCATGCTTATGGCACAAAAATATATATAATGTATCTATCTTATATATACTAATTATCACTTTACTGTATCAATCATGTATATTTCGGGAAATAAACTAAACTAAAAGGCAAACGACTGACTACTTATATATATATATATATATATATATATATATATATATATATATATATATATATATATTGTGCTGTTCTGCTTTTTATTGTACTTAATAATTTGCAGTACTAATCAAACCCTAACTTGCTTATTTCCAATAGATAAAAAAAAAAAATTTAAAACCAAAAGATCAAATTAAAATCTCTTACCTTTTGATCCGAAAGTATGTCAAAATATTTAATGGGCCGGCTAGCTTATCTTTCCCTTCAGGAGCAGGTTCAAATTCAGTTCCTATTTAAAATGAAATTTTTATTAAAGTAAAATTTTTAATCTGATATAAATAATTTATTTTCTTTGATATTTAGATAATTTAGCTTTATAACAGGTTCGAAAGTCTAATAAGTACACTATTTAAATTTTAATATACGACCTTGTCCAAAATTAAACACACAAAAACCTTCCTTCTTCGTAGCTACACACTTCTCTTTCCAAATCCAAAAATTCTCCTTTCATTAATTCTTCACCTTATCTCGTCCTTATCTCCTCTGCAACTCCAAACCACAATAACACCCCTACCTTCTTATTTACAGTCTATTTTTCTCTTCTTCGCTGATCTCCGCAATTTCTGACTTTCAATTCAATTTCAAAATTTTTAATCCTTGTTTATTATTTTTCTTCTTCACTCCCTAATTTTCACTTGTTCTTTTTTTTTCTTAAATTTGTTTTTCCAATTTTACAACCTCTCTTTTATCTGTTGTTTATTGTTCTATCTCACTAAATATCAAAGTATCCAAAATAAACAAAACAAAACACCATATGAATTTTGATTAATTTCATTCCAAACATAACCTAACTTAAACCTCCTTGTCTTTCTCCAGGAAAAGATTTACCAACTATAAAATAAAATTTCCTACTTAAAAGAAATGTCATAATGACTTAAATGTCAGAAATTATTTCAACAACAACTTAATAACTCAGGAAAACATTTACCAACTATAAAAATAAAATTTACTACTTAAAAGAAATGTCATAATGACTTAAATGTTAGAAATTATTTCAACAATAACTTAATAACCACTAACATAGATGTCAGTATCAAACTTACTGTTGACACCAAATGAAAACTTTAAAACTATTAAAACAACTCTAAATAAGTATTAACATTCTAAAACACATACCTTTCGGATCTTTAGCTAATTTAAATAAATTTTGAAAATCATCTAAAGGAAATAAACAAATTCAAAACCTGATTCAGCAAATAACACAAACATGCAATCTTCGTAATCGTCCAATATGCAAATACATCGCAATATATATATATATATATATATATTACATAATTTAGTATTTTCGACGGAATTTATAGCATTACACCGATTAATTAGAATAAATCGGGGAAGTCATAACACACTTAAATGGAAAAGTGAAAATTAAATTAAAATAAATATTGAAGTTTGAACTATCACTTACGGGGTATTATTGGATTCAGAAAATTATGCAGAATTCAAAAATGCAATAATATACAAGGTGTTCTGTTTGAAAATCAAGAGTTAGTGTCACTTTCGGTAAAACCGGAAGTGGAAAACAAATCATTTATATGTCACAATCTGACGTTTATTAAACATATAGGATATTCCAAATTTCAATGGTTTATCTTAAAATTAAAGATAAAAGAGGCGTGTACCGTAATCCTGAGTTGCACATGGTATAGGAAATTTAGTAGTTAACCTAAAAGCAGAGGTATAATATTCCTCGTTCAATACAATACGTTAAGTTTTACAATATTCTTTGAAATATGTAAATAAAATAAAAGAAGCTAAAACATTTGATTTTTAAATTTGGTAGTAGTTAGGATATTAGGATTATAGCGGATTTTAGTCTGTTAAACAGAAATCAGCTTGTTTTAGATTCCAGTCAACATTTAATATAGTTATCATAGTCGGTATTGTCTAACTTGGACAACGAAAATTATCTCCAACATGAGCTACCCTATTCATCTAAATTAAATTTTGAGCCAGGCGGAAGACCTAGAATAATACATATTTACTACACACCAAACGCGTTATTAAATTGATGCAAATGTACTGATTGCCTTTTGTTTTAGGGGGAAAGAATTTAAAGCAGAACCTGTAGTTAACTTACCCAAACAGTGTACATATTGTGAAAAATCGTTCAAAGATAACCGACGTCTCAAAAAGCACCTATTATCTCACAGCACGGAGAGACCACACGCTTGCCCCGTCTGCGATAAAAAGTTCAAAAGGAAATATGACATTAACATACACATGAGGACACATGGTAATCATCCCACTTTCGAATGTAATTTTTGCTCAAAAAAACTAAAATCTAAGGGAGCCTTTATGATTCATAGGAAGAGACATTTAAAACAATACGTGGCTAAATGCAAAATATGCAATCAAGGATTTGTCACCAATCAAGAATATAATAATCACATGGGTTCTAAGCATGGCACGAGTACTCATATTTGCAACATTTGTGGCAGAGGTTGTTATGATAAAGCTGCGTTGCAAGGTCATATGGCACGACACGCAGATGACTATGAATCCAATCAAAAGATTAAATGTGAAATGTGCAATAAAACTTTCCTCCAGGAAAAGTACCTGAAGCAACACGTCATAAGAATTCATAAAGATGGGGGCCAAAGGTATATATGTGACTTGTGTGGGAAAAATTTACATTCCAAGGGTAGCTTAAGAGATCATTTGTTGATACACGATGGTCTCAAACCCATAGAATGTAAAGAATGCGGAAAGAGTTTTGCGTTGAGGACTACTTTAAAGTTACATATCCGAACTCACACAGGAGAACGGCCTTATAGTTGTAAAGTATGTGGCAAATGCTTCACGCAAAGGGGACCCTTAAATACTCACATGTTATATCATACAGGTGAAAGACCACATAAGTGTGATATTTGTCCAATGGGATTTGTCACTAGGAATTTGTTGTTAACTCACAGAAAGAAACATCACGGTGCTATGTGATTTTGGGTTAATATAAGAGTTGTTTCTGTTTGTGTCATTCAAAACATAAAAGTGATAGATGTGAAGCCGGGTGCTCACAGACGAACTGTAACTGACGATTATTGTATCAAATTTTGGTGTGTACGTTAATGTATTTGAAGATAGTCTCTTTTCACAAATCTCTGGATCCACAGTGTTCGTAAAGAGCTCGCGACGTCATGTCGATTTCAAGGGAAATGATTACCATTGGCGCACATATTTTAATTGACACAATCATTGAAAATTAAAACAACCCCGACGATATGGCGTCATACTATGTACGAAGAAAGAAATGGATCTTCGTTACTTGCTGCTTTAAAATTTCAAACTGTTAGTGGCCATTACAAAAATTTCATGCGAATCAGTCCAACAGATTTTGAATATCTTATTAATTTACTTGGACCTAGAATTCAAAGAAGAAATAAAAATACCAATGCAGAGAAGCAATTTCAGTACGAGACATAATTAGCAGTGACATTAAGATATTTGGCCACCCGCGATTCTTTTACAAGTCTCCAGTATTTGTTTCGCGTATCTAACAATATTCTTTATTTTTCGGATCCCATATTATTGGCGTATTTTGATAGTTCTCAATTAAAGCGAGAACTTTTTCTTCGCGCAACTCGTCCATTTTCTTCGATGTTCGATGCAACGTAGGCGTACACATTCACTATACTAAAGCAGCGTCTACGAACCAGCTGAGAGACTCTTTATGTTCGCAGTAAAAACCGGAAACTAGCGGTTCGCTACGATGAGTTCGATGTGGCCTCGCGAGCTCGACTCGCAACACATCCACACCACTGATCTATATAGGCTGAGCTTGCCGCCTTGTGGTCGCCACACACTGCGGACTACATTTTGCGTACATTTGTTATGGATTTACCGCACAAACAGCGTTCATGCCGGTCCGAGCCACAGGCTAGGGCACATAAAATGCAGTATGCAGCGTGTAGCGGCCACTGGTGGCTGTGTTTGCTCCCGGCTTAAGCAGCGTGTGGCGGCCACTGGTGGCGACCACAAGTGGCTGTATTTGCGCTCGGCCTTACACTGGATATCGCATACGATCGAAACGGCTATGCGCTGATCCCGCTATATTGTTTGGAAGTTTGGTGCCAGTTTTTCGAAATGTCGGTAAGGTAGAGTTACTCCATTTACATAATTATAATAGTATAGGCGGCAAATGAATAAAATAATAACAAAATTAAAGAACTGTCATAGAAAATGCGCTTATATTTAAAAAATAAATATTATTTATCTATAGCTTTTAAATTTTATAAATTGCGCCCCTCTGTTTTACCGACAATCTGGAATTTTGGCACCAACAGCACGGAAAAACATGGCCGGTTAACCGCACAGCTGAAAGTACGGCGGATAGAGCCTATGAGTTATCCAATGTATATAGATCAGTGGTCCACACTGACAAATTTTGGTTGCAGTTATAGTTACACTTCGCCTGTGAGTACCCGGCTTTATGACTTAAAACTAGAGTAGGTGTTCGAGATCTGACGACTTATACCTGTGATTTCTTAATTTGATCTTTATTTCTTAATTTAAGGTTACATGACAGTATTAGAGAGCATTGTTGAATATGACAGTCATTTGTAAAGTACGAGTACGCCCTACAGGTTTCTTGAATATTTAAATGACAGTATGGTTGAGGAAACGCGTATCTAACTACTATTCATGTTTTAGTAAGAACTATGAAAAATTGTTATTAAAATACAGTTTTTCATGGTTCTTACTAAAACATGAATAGTAGTTAGATACGTGTTTTATCAACCGCATTATCATCTGGAAATGTTTCAAAATATTTTAATTGTACACTGATAATGACAACTTACTTGTCGAATCGCGCATCAATGATATTTTGTGTCTTAAAAAATTATGGAATGTAATATGAAGTTACGATCTGTATATCGTAAGTTTTATCTAGTTTCATTCATGAAATAATATAATGAAGGCAAGAAATAATTTTGCACAACAAAAGTCAAAATGCGTCATATTAAAAATGACGTAATTTTTTTTCATATGAACAAAAAAGTGTCGTCTGCTGTTATGAAGGTATAAGTTTTCTAAATAGCCTTGAATAACTCTTTCTACTCTGTTTCACCCACGTTTGGCCTACAGATCTCTAACTATTACAAAATTAAAATCAATGTTTGTGACAATAAAAATTAAATTTAATAAATGTATTAATTAATTTTTATTACTTTACCACACTAGTGCGGTAAAGTGTTGCTGTCCTCCACAGTCACAACAAGAGAGCGCGTTTTTCCTTGCTTCCTCTGTATTATGTTGATGTTGGAGCGGTTTCTTAGGAAATTTTTCTCTTTAGGGCCACACAATACCATTTTCAACTTATTCATGAATTGCCTGCTAAAATTTTTAGTTTGATCGTAACTTTGAGAATGACGTGGGGAGATGTTATGTTGTCGATATCGGTTGTCCACTACGCATACCTTTGACGGCCTATGTCTTGCGAAGGCATCTCCAAATTTTTCTTCTACTACTTCTACGGACATCGACGCAACTCGACAATACATATCTGGGTACTTGCGTACGTATCAAAAGGTACCAAGAAATGTTTGTTTCGTATAGGATCAGGAAACCTGCATCCTTCTCCACGATTTGTTTTCTGTTGCCCATTCTGACCATTAGCATTATTATGTGGGGGCTTACCCTATCGTTTAGACAAGGTGCATGACTTTATCATTGTTTCAATTTCGCCGTTAATTTCTGGCCACCATAAATATGTAGTTACTCGCCAGTAATATTGTTTTCACAAAACTTAAACGTGCTATGTTGATTTCATTTAGGGTCTAAAGTCATCCACATGATACCACTATCTAGCATCCCTAAATAAATACACTATCTTCCACATTCATCTCTCCCCATTTGAGGAAGAGCTTTCTTGGCTTTTCTAGCATTACTGTTGGGGTCCAGGAATATTTTTCAATGTAACTTATTTTTTACGGAGTATCTTTTGCTGTTTTTTTTACTTCCTGGAAATCAACTGTTCCACCGACCTTATATAATGTAAATATTCACTTTTTCCTTCATACTATCCATCGATTATATGAATTTTCAATGGTGCTGTGGAAAAATATGTTCTTCAAAAAGTGTGATCAGCCGTCGATGGACTGTTATCAAATTAAGCTTATGGCTATGGCGATGGTATTCTCGAGTGAACTTGGAATGCACTTTCCCATGGGAACCGTGATTATACGTATGTTTGATATTACCTCGATTCATTTCATAAATCGACAAATGGCATTAAAGATTCTGGTGATTTTTTTCAAATTGTAATGTTGAGAAAAGTGAAAAGGATTGATACGTAACCACCGAATAACCTAACCTATAAGATAAATACAATATAAACAGTTTTTGTTGGGTAGTTTTCCCATGGGAAAGATCTGTTTTTCCCATTAAAATAAAATCGAGATTTGGGCCCCTGATGGCATAAACTTTCGTGATACACATCCTATAGGTCTTTTTACACCATTTTATTAAACGGGGCTCAAGGTAGCACCTACTCCATAGTTGAATGCATCTGTACTAAATACCAAAGCAAAATTTAGGTTGAAATGCATCAATAACATGTCCTCTGCGATTGTTTGCTTTATTTCATAAAACAATCCTTCGCATTTTTCTGTTCATACAAAAAGAGTATTTTTTTTTTAGTTGTAACTAAAAGTGGGTTTTATTACTAAATTCCAAATAAATTTTCGTAGTTGGCGTAGCTTTCCTCTTAATTGTCAGCGCCATCAACTCTTTAAGTGTCTCTCTACCTTTTCTTCGCAGATGTGACCCCGCAAATTTCTTTGTTTTTAAATCCCGATATCAATTTATCCTTCAAAACTTTATTCAGATTGCTTCCTAATTTACAATTTACAGACAGGTTTTTGACAGTACCATTTGCTTACTGTCTCCTTGCTCTCTTGTTTGGTATCGTAAAACTTCACCGTTTCTCACCACACTAAAAGTTGTAGTTTAAACTGTTGACCCAAAATATTAATGATTTTTCATAATTTTTTATTTGCCTAAGTTTGGGTGACATAAATCCCTTAACAATTTGTACGTATTGGTTTGAAAAAAACTTATTGGCACATATGCAGTCCTAATTTAATTTAAATTCATTTATTTACATGACCAATCAGTCCCAACCCGACCATTTTGTGACTTGTCCTGTGGCTGACGTGACATGCGTGGCACGTGGCAAATATTAACAAAGTGGACAATAATAATGGTGATTTCTGTTAGCATTAATATATTTTAATCAATGTTGCTGATTTAAATTTGTCATTACGAAGTCCAACATAACAATTTTATATAGTTGTTAATTTAGTTTAGTGGTTAAATTTTTATTCAAAAATTAAACACCAGGTTCTTGAAGCAACACGGAAATTTTATTTTTTAAATATAATATCAGTTAAATCACCTCCTCCTCGTTGAAGCCTAGCACGAAAGTTTTTCATCGCCCGCTCCAATATTTGAATTGAGATTTAGTTAATTTCTGTTAGATTATATTTTAATTGTTCCAAAGTTTGCAGTCAATTAAAAAACACTTTTGACTTTAAATAGCCCCATAAAAAGAAATCACAAGCTGAGAGATCCAGTGACCGTGTCGGCCAGTTGATTACCAGGAAATATTTTTCGCAATATTGTCATAGAATTCCTAGCAGTGTGTGAATTGGCCTGTCCTGCTGAAATCATATTTTCGAAAATGTCCACGCCAACATACCATAAGTTGTTCAAAATTATGCAATACCTGATAATATTGTGATTTAACAGTAACCGCCAAGTCATTTTCCACAATGAAGAGTGGCCCAAAAATTCCAAAGGTGTATATTGCACACCATACTGTAACCTTTTTGCTATGAAGCGGTACTTCGTGCAATTTTCCGTCGCCCGGTAGCGAAAATTCTGTTTGTTAACATATCCGGAAAGATGAAAATGAGATTCATCTGACATCAGCAAGCAATCAATAAGATTTGGGTTTTCAGCAAATAACGCTTCGAAACTTTCGCTAAAATCAACGCGTGGGTTTGAAATATTGACCGCAAATGCTTGTCGTTTGCAGATTTTTTAGGACTTTTCAGCATTTTCAAGTGTGCGTTGTTTTCTCTGGCACATAAAAAAATGTACGTCGGTCTGATCGCCATAGGTCAATTACATGGGGAGTTATCAGCATGTGAAATATTTTCGTTCTACCCCTCTCCCTCCATTCCTAATTACCACACCGCTTTCAGCTTCCGGCCCAACAGAATATCCGCCAATACCCTTCTATTAAATAAAAATTGTGTCCTCAACTCCACTTCTTCATGATAAAAAATGAATTTAAATTTTTTAAGTTTTGCACCTTGGATTCGCGATGTCTCACGAATCAATGGTCTGACGTCGTTGAGGTTGGGAACAAAATTTACTTACTTTTGTGAGCTCTTCATTTTTGGTCTGATAATTTTTTTCGTCAGATCAAAAGCCGCCGAGTTATCTTCGAAAAACCATTTTCCCATATATTTAACATGTCATTTTCCCCTCCCTCCCTTTGAATTCCTCAGCACAAATGTGTCGGAATGTTGGGGGGACCCAACTTTACTTATTGGCAAAAGAAAAAATCACAATCGGACGCTTCCTTATTCCAAAGCCAAATCTGGTCCACTAAATAGTTATTTTCTAAATTAGCTTCAACCGCAGAAGAACATTGGATATTTGACCAACGTTCCATATTTACAGGTAGCCTGACATTGCTCGCGAACGCTTTTACATCTTTCTTTTTACATCTATCGCTAAAGCATGGCGACTTGATTTGAATTTATGTCTCATTATATTATGACATGAATTAACTTTTAAAATGGATGCTTCAATCCGCGGGACCCATTAGTTATAATAACTGACGTGTCTAACACAAAATTTTATCCAACACTTCCATATAGTGTTTTCATTATTTCAGAGATTTTAGAGGTATAAAGTAACCCACAATTAACTAGTGAGGTAAAGTATACTTTTAATCACTGGTGATTATCTTGATTTTTAACAACAATACCCGGTAGACTCAAGCAGGCAGTAATATTTTTAAATTTAATATGAGAAGAATAAAGTGAGATTAGCATATGAATGTTCAGGACTTTAAGCCCAACTATGATGTAACATGACATTTGAATGTAATAATTAACCTCTTTATTCATTCCGTAACTATGTGGCATTGCATTTGAGATAAAATATTATTATTATTATTATTACTATTTGTGTACTGCTCGTTTTTTACATCTGTCGTTTAAATTAAAATAATTCGATTGTACATAATAAATTTATATTTTATTATTCATTAGCAATAATTTTGTACAAATTCAATAAAATATAGACTTACCGATCGATATTTTATTTATTTATTTGTTTTCGTTTGAATACCCAAATGCAAAATATAGTACTCCTAGAATTTGAAATTGTATATTGTTTTTTATTTAGAAAGATGTGAGTCCCTATACGTTTATTTCAAAATTCGTACATTCTTTGCGTCGTGTTCTCTGTTATTTCGTCAAAACTTCTATTACATGCTATATATACTCAATATACAGGGTATGGACCATTAATAATAGGCGATAGTTCAGGGGTAGATTCTTTGGGCCAAAATATGAGGATATAACCAAATATGCTTTAGTAAAATGTTGCTGTAGAAAGAGATACAGTTTGTCAAATTTCAAATTATTTTTTCGTTTTTTTGCAATAACTCAATAGCCTCTTGACTGATCTTCGCCAAATTTACTAGAGGAACTTTTTTATTCTAAGAAACAATAATTTATGTATTACATCACGTTAGATCATAGAGGGCGCCGCAGGACCTGTATCCGATGATGAATTTTTTTCAAATTTTTTTTTTTACGAAACGTGGTATTTCTGACTAGAAAATCTGATGAGATCGTCATTTCCAAGTATAAAAAGTACACTTGGTAGAACTTAATAACTCCAACCTATTCGAGGAAATTGTCGTTAAACATTTCAATAATTTTTTGAAAGACAAATTCAAATTTAACGAAACAAGGTGTATTTATTGAAAAATGTGCTTTGGTTACGTTTTATTTCTGTCATTTACGTCATTTAATCATTTTATTTTGTTCTTGTGTTCCTCGAGCTAATTTTTTAACTTTTTTATTTACAATGTCTAGATATAATAATTTTTCAAATAGGGAAATGAGGGATATGATATGTGTTTACGCATAAAATAATTTTAGCGGACCCGGACGTGCTGCAGCGAGGAGATACGCATTGCAATATTCAAATAATATACAACCAGACCATGAGATTTTCAAAGATCTGTTTCGTCGTTTGGGAGAAACGGGTTTATTTCGCCATAGAAACGATGTAGGACGACCGAAACGAATTACTTCTGATCAAGACCTAGAAATTTTAGTTCATGTGGATGAAGATCCTCAAGTCAGCTCAAGTCATTTAGTAGCGGCAACAGGGGTGAGTAAATAATCTGCCCTAAGTGTCTCACATAAAGAGCGCTTCTACCCATATCATCTCACTCCTGTACAAAACTTATTTCGAAGGGATCTTCCACAAAGGCTACAATTTTGTCAATTTGTTCTAAATAAACACAACATGGATCGAAATTTTGTTAAGAACACTATTTACGGGCGAAGCAAGTTTTACTCGCCGAGGCGATTTTAACTGGAGAAATACCCATTACTGAGAAGTAGAAAATCCTCATGCCGTTAAAGAAAGGCATTTTGAGCAAGAATTTAAGATTAATGTTTGGTGTGGTATCATCGGCGATCAATTATTGGGACCATTTGTTCTTCCTCCAAATTTAAATGGACAGTCTTAGCTGTTTTTTCTTCAAAATACTCTTGCTGATATATTACAGGCTTTCATGCTAGACATACGGAACAGACTGTGGTTCATGCAAGATGGAGCTCCCCCTCATTTCTCCATTGAAGTCAGGAATTATCTTGATGAAACTTTCCCACGCAGATTGATCGGTCGAGGAAGTGAGTTTGCTTGGCCACCAAGGAGTCATGATTATAATTCTTTGGATTATTATGTGTGGAGACATATGAAGTTGCAGCAATGGGGTTTTTGCATGAGGGGAAGTTTATAATGTCATTAAGTCAACTTTTACGTTATTTTTTGGTCTTCTAATAAGATTGGATCCTTATTTTAGACAATCTTGATTTATGTATTTATCTCAATACCATGAAAATAATCCATTAGTTCATAAAAAAATGAAAAAGAGTTTACGCTGTTATTACGATTTTGTTTTCTCTTACGTTTTGCACTTTTTTGTACACTTTGTTTCATTAAATTTAAATTTGTCTTTCAAAAAATTATTGAATGTTTAACGGCACTTTCCTCGAAAGGAGTTATCAAGTTCTACCAAGTGTACTTTTTATACTTGGAAATGACGCCCTCATCAGATTTTCTGGTCAGAAGTACCACAACGTTTCGTAAAAAAAAATCATCATCAGAAGGTCCTTTCTCCACAGCAACATTTTACTAAAGCATATTTGGTTATACCTCATATTTTGACCCAAAGAATCTACCCCTAAACTATGGCTTATTATTAATGGTCTATCCTGTATATTAATAAATATTTGTCATATTTAAAAATATATAATCATATCTTGAAAATAGGCACCACCACATTAAATACTATGGTTGACGGTCTGAAGAATTTGTATCTACTTCGGGTGCACCCTAAGGTTCTCTGTTAGGCCCATTATTCCTCGACGTCTTCATTAAGGACATAATAGCCGATTTGTTTGTCAATTGTATTATATATGCTGATAATATGATATTGTACAATAAAATAAATGCTGATTGAGTAGCATTAGAAACTGCTTTTATTAACAAAATTAATGGATCGTGTAATATAAACAAATTACAGTTGAATGTAAAAAATGTAATGTTCTAACATTTTTTAAACAAATATCACTATATCAATATTTAATTATCGTTTAGAAGATTCAACGCTTGCACGTCCAGCAACATTTTGTGACCCTGGTGGAACATTTGGTAGCAAACTATCCTTTAATTTTCCCATAAACACCATAAGCATTAGAACAATATAATTTAAGGTGTTCTCGCGACTTAACAATATTAATACACAGAAACTACCTACATCAATCATTTCTTAGATCCAATTTGGAATATTCCTCAATTATTTTGTGTCCTCATTATAATATACATATACAAGACGTTTCTTAAAGATTTTATGCTAATTTTATTTGCTAGTTGCAAAAGGTGCTTAGATTAATTGTTATTCATTTTTTGTTTTCGCCGACCCAGGTCTATTCCGGCCGATCCTGCAATTCACGACCGGGTCAGCGTGGTGGTTGCATGGTCGGTCCCGGGGCAGACTCTGGTTAGGTAACTGTTTGTATGCTTTTAATTTTAATAACTCTTTGTTGAATTGAATTGAAATGAGTGCGAGAAAGCGAACAACAATTAGGAATAGAAAATCGAATGTACTACTCCCAGCTCGCTCCACACTTTGTGAAATCTTATTTTTATGATCTTGTTGTATATCAACGCAGTGTACCGGTATTGTCGCGGCAAATGGTAGGTATAGTAGAATGCGATCGCGGTGAGATGGAAGGTTGAGAAATTTTCATTCGTGCGCTAATAATATAACAATAATCTGTTTCGCTTTCACGTAAGCGATGTAAAGGATAGACTAGGTCACTCCCTGCGGTGGTCGGGGTATATTCATCTTTCTTTTTCTTATGTTTTCTTTCGTTTATTCAGAATATGTACATTATTGTGCATACGTAAAACTATTTTTACCGAATCTTAATAGGTATTGTGCTTGTAATTTTCTGTCCAGTAATTGTATTGTTCTGTTGAGCAGTGCATTGTTCTAATCTAATATATTACATAACAAGCAAGGAACGTAAACTTAACACACAAGTGGACATGTTGACACCCAAAACGACTACAACCGTATTTGTACAAAAAGAATACTCCGTAAGCAGGGTGAATAATAATTATTTCCACTTTATAACTAAAAGGACATAGTATGTGAATAAAACAATGCATTTTCAGCAAAAACGACGCTTGATATAGATACATCTAAGTAGTAAGTAATATTGCTGAAAGTGGTGAAATGATGTATCCGAATTTTGTGACATACATGGTCGATCCAAACGTTGACTAAATTCGACTGAAATCAGAGCTGATACTTTTGCATCCTTAGCTAGAAAGTGTACGTATGTATATGAATATATAATATACCGGGTGACAATGAAATCAGGCCGGTTCCAATTTCTCAGTTGATTTTAGAAATAAAATTTTGAAATTTTTGCATATCATTTGTGACACAAAAAGTCTAATTTTGCACTTACTATGTGAAAAATATGACTTCCGGTCCAACCGGCAGTAGTAACAACTTTTGATTTTTAAATAGAACCCTGTATATATTTTTGCATATTTAGATTTCACATGAAATTCTCGTTACAGCGACGAATCACAAGTAGGTGTTTATTTATTATCCCAAAAAATGTACTATAGGAAAAAATGAAACAGTATTTGAATACGTTATAACTCAATTAGATTTTAAAGATATAAAAATATTAATCGGTTGCTCTTATAGACCACCATCAAATAACATTATTGATTTTGTTTTGAATAATATTGACCGCCTATTAAATAATATTTATAAACCCGACATTCCTACTTTCCTTTGTGGCGATTTCAATATAAATTTCGACAATCAATGCCCGAATCATGAGAATGCAATTCATTTATGTAATATTTTAAAAACTTATTGCTTAAGTAAATGTATTGATGACTATACTAGAGTATCAAAGGAATCTAAAACAATTACTGATAATATATTTTCCAATTATTTACAAGCCGTTCACTTTCAACATAATAACAGAAGCAATAATGTATGTATGTATGTATACATACTTCAGGTTATTTAAAAATGAAAGTAATCTACAATATTTTAAATACCTGTTGTCTCTTGAAAATTGGTAATTTTTAGCTTCCGATGAGCGGAGTGAGATAAAGTTCAATAACTTCTTTAACAATTTTACATTAAAATTAGCTTCAGCTTTCCCATTAGAGTAGCGCAGAATAAAAAAGACTATTAAAAAGAATCCTTGGATTACTGAGCAATTAATTAATGAAGGAGTTTTTCTGAGAGAATACTACCAACGATGAAGTACATGAATTATATAAAACTTTAAAGAAAAATCATAGTATTCATATTAAGCATGCTAAGAGAGCATATTATGATTCTAAAATGTTGAATTCGAATAATAAATCCAAAACGGCCTGGAATATCATAAAATCGAATGATTATTCATTGGTTAACAAAATGCCATTATCATTGTCGAATACGGAAGGTAATATTTTAACAGATTTAAATGGTGCTGCGGAAAGTTTTAATGAGTTCTTCATCAACTCGGTAAAATCATTGACTAACAATATATTGTGAAAAATAGTTCTAAATACATAAGATTCAATCCTAATTCACTTTTCTTAACCCCAGTTACGTGTGATGAAGTTAGGGACATCAGCAGGTCTATAACCTCCAAGGATTCCTGTGGGTTTGACGGCATTACTGGGTCATTATTACTAAATGTAATTGATTATATTTTTGTTCCCATTAGTATATTAATAAATGTATATTTTTGTGAAGGAACTCTCCCAGGTATTTTGAAAAATCTATTGTGATACCAATTCACAGAAAAGGTGATAATTCCCAAATATCTAATTATAGAGGAGTGGTTTTGTTGTCAATTTTTTCTAAACTTTATGAAAAGGCTTATTACATAAGATTGTCTAACTTTTTACAGGCTGAAATCTTGCTTACAAATAATCAGTTTGGATTTGGAAAAGGTATGTCTACGCAAGATGCAGTTTTATTACTTTACAACTTTATATTACATAATTTTGATACAAAACATAAGACAGCCACTATTTTTTTTTACTTAACTCGTGCCTTTGATAGGGTAAATCATGAGTTGCTGGCGGACAAAATTTCAAAATACGGAATAAGAGGTGCTCCTCTAAACTGAATTAAATCTTATTTAAACGACAGGTCACAAGAAGTTCATTTAAAGCGTGATGGAGAAGTATTTAAATTTTACTCACACAGGTGTTCCCCAAGGAAACCTATTGGAACCTCTTTTATTTATAATATTTATTAATGATCAAGTTAATGTCAGTATGGTTAACAATACTCTTATCACTCTATTTGCAGAGATACTACAGCATCAGTTTCAGCTTATGACTTTAAAGACATAAATATACAATTAAAAACAGTTATTTCATCCATTGAAAATTATTGTGTCGAAAATGGCCTTGCACCTAATAGCCTCAAAACTAGACTCCTTTTATGTACACCTAAAAATCTCAATGAAAGTGTACTTGTAAGAATTAATGGACAAAGTATAAAACAAAATGATACAGTAAAATTTTTAGGACTTCACGTCGATTCTCACTTGTCCTGGGGTTATCACATTGATTCTTTAATAAATAAACTTAACTTGTTTTTCTATATGGCAATTAAGAAACCATGTCAGTCTAAATATTTTGAAAATGTATTATTTTGGATATGTACATTCAAGGTTGAACTACTGTATAATATGTTGGGGAAACAGTAGTAGAATTGGGGAACTTTTCATCTTGCAAAAGAAAATAGTTCGAACCATGACATTTAAAGATGCACGTTACTCCTGTAGGAATCTAGTCTCGGAACTTGGCATCTTAACAATTGCTAGTCTATATATTTTTAACTGTGTTTGCTATTTAAAAAATAATCAAGATAAATTTGTCACCAACAGATCAGAAATAAACAATTATTCTTTAAGGCCCACTTACAATATAGACATGCCCCATCATGGACTCTCATTGGTAGCTAGTGGGCGTCTGATAATGCCTATTAAATTATTCAACAAACTACCCCTGTCTCTAAAAACGTTATCTAGCAACAAAGTGTTTAAAAATACAGTAAAGATTATGCTTTTAAAATACGGTTTTTATTCAGTATCCGAATATCTTAATTGTGCCAATGTGGAAGAGTGACGTCGATTACCTATGAAAAAAATAAAATAAAAAAAATTTGCTATGCGTTGCCATTAGCAACAGAAGCAAAAGTCCGCTCGAACGGAAGAAAAAGTACTTTTTTCGCCGATTGACAGTAAAGTACTAACTTTGCTGACTAATGTGAATAAGCAGAGTGGCACTTTCCCTGCCTAGGCAGGGAAAGTGACACTTAGTTTCCATGGTAGCCAACTTGTAACAACTGCGATTTTTAATGAATTTTTATTGAATTTATTACAACAAAAATAAAGAGATTGAGATTTGTAATAATTTAATTATTTCAGAATATATTTAAACAATCGGCGAAAAAATTATATGTTCAACTCAGCAGCAAAATAGATTGACTGCCTTGGCAGAGTTATCAGCCGCGGCAGTCAATCTACTATTTTGCGGCCTAGTTAAACAAATAACTATTACTTTTGTTGCTAATAGCAACGCAAAGCCGTCTGAAATTTCAATCTTTAATGTCATGAAATGAGTAAAAAATGTCATGATTTTCTGACGTTTGAAGAAAAACATTTTTTATTTGACAACTTTACTAATAAAAGTTATTTAGAATGATTGTAACCACAATAAAGTTTCATTAAAATTAATAAATTGATTTGCTTTCCAATATATGTCTTAAGTCTGAAAACATCATTTTAATTGGTTTCTGTGTTTGGAATAGTGTGCTGTAATAATTTTGTTTGACATATTTTATTTTTTATGATAAAGGAAGAAATATTCTACAGCCATAATTCCTTTCAAATGATATTTTCGGATATTTATTGAAAAAGAAATCAATATATATTTATTTTGATGGAACTTTGGACAAATGGCTTTTGGAAAATTCTGAACAACTTTCATTAGGAAAAGTTTCCGATAAGAAAACACCGAATATGTTATTTTGACAACAGATAATGCGTAACTTGAGCCTGGGAAAATTTTGAAATCAGAGGGAATTTTGAATTTATCTAAAATCAATACATAATCAGATGAACAGAAGCCACTGAACTATATACACTGCTAGATTCTAAGTTGCTATCGTATCGACTCGATACGATAGCAATGAAATTTCAAACACATCGTTTTCAATTCCAAGATGCTATCGAGTTAACTGTTATAACATCGTATTACTAAAACGATAACTAATTTGGTATCGAATGAATTCTGTTGAGTAAGCGTCAAAGTTACGATACAGTAGTATATCTAGAATCGCTAGTATCGTATCGACTCGATACGATAGCAACTTAGAATCCCACCGCTGTGAAATAATTAATTGGTGACAGATGAGCCATGTGAACGATCGTAAAGAGACTGGCACATTCCGAACAGGGACAGGGTATAAAAAAGTGTGTTTTTTAACGGGTGGTTCTTTAACAGATTATTCTTTAACAGTTTGTTTTTTTAACAGATGTTATTTAAAAAATTTGTTGTTTGACCGCCTCAGAATACGAATATCCGGTCGGCAGATATATTTCACGGTCAAAGACCGATCTGTTGAACCCCAAAATATTGAAGGTTAAGAATGATGCAGTGGCTGCTCCTGAAAAAATTGCCTTGAAGAAAAAATGTTTACTTCCCTTAGAGACAACTGGTAAAATATCAACTGGACTTTGAGAACGAAAAGGCCACTGATTTTTAGGTATAATAGTAAATGGTGCCTGCTGAAGTGACTCAGATACATGAAAAAATATTTGTTAATAGGAAAATGTAAAACAATTTGTGATTTTTCGGAAAATTGAAGAAAACATGTCGAAAACGCATGTATTTCTGTAGAAATCTCATTTTTTGTATAAATATGTAATAGGTTTTATTTTTATATCAATTTCAAAATATTTAAAATTAATCACTTATATTTGTAGGCACAGCGAAGAAAAAATGAAGATGATATTAAATAACTTACGAAGCAAATTTGAATCGACGGAAGACGTTAAATTATGTACTTGCGTTCTCTGTGGGAAGTCTTTCAAAGATAGACGAAAATTAAAGCAACATCATAAGTCCCATAGTACAGAAAGGCCGTTTTCGTGTGATCTTTGTAATAAAAAATTTAAGAGAAAACATGAAGTATCAGCTCACATGCGTGTCCACGACGGTACAATGTCGTTTGAATGTGATTTTTGCTCAAAGAAACTGAGATCCAAGGGTTCATGGATGATACACAGAAGAAGACATCTTAAAGAGTATGTCGCCAAATGTGAAATATGCGAACAAGGATTCTTTACCAATCAAGAACTTTACAATCACATGGGTTCAAAACACGGTACGAGTAATCATATTTGTAATATTTGTGGTCGAAGTTGCTATGATAAAACTACTTTGCAAGGTCATATGGCGCGCCATGCAGACGACTATGAATCTAATCAAAACATCAAGTGCGACCTTTGTAGTAAAACTTTCCTGCAGGAAAGGTATTTGAGGCAACACGTTCGAAGAATTCATAAAGATGGAGGCCAAAAATATATGTGTGATTTGTGTGGGAAAAATATACGTTCAAAGGGAAGTTTAAGAGATCACATGTTAATACACAGGGGCCTCAAGCCTATAGAATGTAAAGAGTGTGGAAAGAGTTTTGCGTTAAAGACTTCCTTAAAGTTGCATATCCGTACACATACTGGAGAGCGACCTTACAGTTGTAAAGTATGTGGTAAACGTTTCACTCAAAGAGGGCCTTTAAATACACACATGTTAAACCATACAGGTGAAAGGCCCCATAAGTGTGATATTTGCCCTATGGGATTTGTCACAAAAAATTTGTTATTGACTCACATAAAGAAACAACATGGGGCTGTGTGATTTAATGTTTATATAAATCTAATAAATATATGATTTTTACTTTCACATCAACTTTATGTATTAAAATTACGTCATTATAACTCTTGTCTGAAACTTATTTGTGGCATTCTACGAATATTCTTTTCTATTATTTGGATTTTCTACCACATGTATTGTTATCCTCTTCAAAACAAATCGCTGAATCCACAAAATAATAGAATTATTGGAAAAAAGCCTCTGCGCCCGTGACGTTTACGCCAAAGGAAAAGTCAGAGGTTATGTTTTGCAAATAATATAAATCGGAATAAACACAGAAATAATGTATTTTGCTGACGTTTCGGAAAGTAATCTCTTTCCGTTTTCAAAGCTTTTTTTGGAAGAACTCTTATTTTGCTGTGTATGTTAAATATCTTAAAGCTGTGTATTTGAATGAATGAATTTTTGTGTGGAACGTTCTTCTATTCTTCGTAAAATAGTTTTGGGCTCTTCTTGGAGCTGGCTGGTGGAGTGTTCTGGCGAGAGATATGAAAATAGGTTGTTTTTGTTTGTATCATTGTCTGAATCGACAAACAAAATATTTGGACCCTCACTGGAGTCTCCTCGTCTGCACTGGCGAAAAAAGCAAGAAAAAGTCTAGTACATACTGAAATATTTTTATTTAAAAACTTTTTTATTCGATAAATAACTTGTTTTGTGACCTCTTTGATGTCCTGAGAAGAAAATTGCAAAGGATATTTTCGATGCACTTTTCCAAATATTTTCAATATCGACGTAAAATTGTTAAGCCATATTCCACCTTGAACGTCTCAGATGTTATGTCTATCAGATTACCATGCTGATTCGTGTTCGAGAAGAACATACCACAAACGGTATGGCATGCAAGTTGTATATATTTGCTATTTTCCAGCTTCACAACGATGGACAGCGTGTTATCTAGGTTGGAATGTCTCTGTAAACAAATCAGCATGAAGCGCTTTCTACATACATAACTGTACCAGTTTCTAATAAGTTTTAAGTGATATCGCAAAACGGATTTTATATCTGAAATTAACAGCTTAAAATACATAAGTATGTAATTGTGGTGTTCATTGTTCATTGCTCAGAGACATAAAACATTTTTCTAGTAATTATTATGGTACTATGTACTATGTATGATTTTTTTCACTGACGTTACAGCTGACATCATACTACTTCTTATATTGAAGTGAAGGTTAATTGATTTAAGTCTTAACTCCATAAATATGTGGTATTCTTATAATTTTTAGTGATCGAAGTTTAATATTTGTAAGAATAGCAATTACTCTTTAACTCTCAAACACTCTTTATAAAGTTTTTATTATCTAATGCTTAAAATAGCAAAACTATGAAGATTCTTCATTTATTGGTTTTCACGTTCGATATTATTCAAATTAAAATATATGAAATACGTTAATAAGATGCTACATCCATTACCAATAATTCTGTAAAATATATTAGAATAAAATATTGCTTTTTGACCCCATGTTTTATTTATATATCAAAAATTACTTTCAGTCTTAGTCTTAGAAACTAAATAAAACATTATATCTTTGCAAAAATGGATACCCAAGAATCCTAGTCCCTGATGCGTAAACAAGAAGCTCTTTTCGGGCGATTAAAGCTGAGGATACTCGGGCATTGTGTCGCAAGTTGCGAGGTACATTAAAGTGTTCTTTATCGTATATGGTAACTTATTTTGGTTCTAAGGCTTTCGCGGAGCTTGGTTCCAGTGATGTCACATAGTAAGTGAACCGGAACATTGATTTCCATGTCAACGATAGCTGTAGTCCGGCGTCACGGTTGAAATTATTTTAATTTTTGTGTATTTCTCTGTATCTTCTGGACCACTAGTGCCTCGTGCTGGCCAATCTTTTGGTCTCGTCAAATTGTATCCAGTGGCCGGTTTCCTTTGAGTGTTTCGTAACTGCAGACTTAGTGATGATTTCCTTCTTTGTGTGCCTGATATGTTCTTTAAGCCTGGTATTAATATGTCTCTTGGTCTCTTCTATGTAAACTTCTCCACACGAACATGTAATGCTATAAACTCCTGGTGAGTCGAGATCTTCTGGTGGCTCGTATTTAGGAAATTGCCGTCCAATTTTTGTTTTGCGTTGTAGATCACTTTGATGTTCTTCTTTGCTAGCACTCCTCCAATCCTGTTCGTACAATCTTGTATATATGGTAGGTAAGTGGTTGCTGTATATTTCTTTTTTTCTTTTGTATTGGTTATGCTCTGTATCTTGATGGCGTTGTTTATGTCCTTGGGTCTATATTCATGTTTCTGTAGAGATGTCTTTAAAGTCTGGTATTCCTCTCGGAGATGTTCTTCTTCGCATATTTGTTTTGCCCTGTTGTGTTGACGACGGCCGGCTTCTGTGCTGGATGGTGGTGCGACTGCGCATTTAGATATCTGTCGGTAAGTGTTGGTTTCCTGTACACCTTGTGTCCTAATGTTCCATCCTTTTTCTTGTATACGAGTATATCTAGAAACAGGAGCTCACCATATTTCTCAATTTCCATGGTAAATTTGATGTTTTGGTGAAGGTTGTTAAGGTAGGTTTTGAAATGAAGGTGTCGTCCACATCTAAAGCAACATTTAGGTTGAGGTCGTAGGTGTCTAGGGCGTACGTCTCAAATGCTTCCATGAAAATATTGGCCAGTGCTGGTGACAGGGGTGAGCCCATTGCTGCCCCATCGTTTTGTTTGTATAGGTTTCCGTTGAACTGAAATTATGTCGACTTTACACAGAGTTCTATCAGATCGGCCAGGTTATTATTCAGTCCGTTGTGTTGCAATTGTTCTAGGATTAACTCTATTGCTGCTTCAATTGGTACTTTTGTGAATAGTGATGTTACATCAAAGCTGACTAGGATGTCTTCTCTTTCCACCTTGTGTTCTTTTATCTGTTCTATAAAGTGGTATGAATTCTTGATGTGGTGTTCCGTCTGTCCAACCAATGGCTTTAGGATGTCGGCTAGGTATCTTGTTAGAGTGTGGGTCGGTGAACCCACAGCACTAACAATTGGGCGGAGTGGTACATCCTCTTTGTGGATTTTTGGTAAACAGTACAGTTGTGGTGTTCTTGTTTCGGACGGTGTCAGTTTTTCTGGTCTTCTTTTGGGATGCAGAATTCCTTAATCGCATTTGATATCTGCTTTTCGATTCTCTTGGTGGGATTTCTTGTTATTTGGCGATAGGCTGGGTCATCTAGTAGCTCTATTACTTTTTGTTGATAGTGTGTTGTATCCATTAATACAGTAGCATTTCTCTTGTCCGCTGGTACAACTGTTATGCTGGCGTTTTCTTTCAGTGTTTTCAGGGGTTGTCTTTCTTCTCTCGTTATATGTGATTTTGGTGGTTTGAAATCTTTTAGAATTGCTGCTGATGCTGCTCTGATTTTGTCTGCGTCTCCTTCTGGTAGCTGGTAAAGTGTTGCTTCCAAAGCACTCACTATCTTCTTTTGGTATTGACTTTGGAGTGATTGCATAGCTGAAACCTTTTCAGAGGACCGACGTTGTGTCGGCATCTAGTGGTAACGATGACAGGTTTATAACCACCTTGTTGCTTCCTAGTTCAGGTTGTATAAGGTGTCGTCTATTGTAGATGTTCTCGAACATTTTTTCTTGTATTTCTTTTGCTTTCATTCCTTCTGTTACTGTTGTCGGTAGAAAGCCCATCGACTGTTGACCATGTTTCGTGATCCAGAACTCCAGTTAACCAAAGGTAGTGACGGTACAGCTGTTTGAACATATCGTCTAGTTGCCTCCTACTGTTCTGAATCTTTTCCTTGGCTGGTTCGTTTTAGAATATTGTTGGCCTTCTTTGTTTATATATGATGTTTGATCTTCAAGAACAGCAGCGACACAAAAAGGCTAGTTGACTTAGTAACTTCTTCCTCCTGATTCATAATGTCTCTAATCTTCTCTTGCGTGATACATTTCCTCCCCGTAGAGGCGTGATATTTTAGTTCTAAGGCTTTCGCGGAGCTGGTGATGATCCACAGTTAGGTTCCGGGTTCTCTTCCACGTTGATAGTTTTGAATACTTTGTCGTTTCGACCATCTTGTCGTGGTCTTCTTCTGAAGCGAAGTGAGCTCTGTTTGCTTGAGCTCCTCTATTTATATGTATCGTCAGGAAGCGTGGCTTGGTTTCACTGATGTCGCATGGTAAGTAGGTCGGAACATTGATTTCCATCGGCATGTGAAATATTTTCGTTTTCCCCCTCTCCTTCCCCTCCTAAATATCCCACCGTCCCCAGCCTCCGGCCCAACAGAATATCCGCCAATACCCTTCTATTAAATAAAAATTGGGTTCTCAACTCCACTCCTTCATGATAAAAAATTAATTTAAATTTTTTAATTTTTGCATCTTCGATTCGAGATATCTCGCGAATCAATGGCCTGACGTCGATAAGCTCTTCATTTTTGGTCTGAAGATTTTTTTCGTCAGATCAAAAGCCGCCGAGTTATCTTCGAAAAACCATGTTCTGATACATATAACATGTCAGTTCTCTGCATATATGATTTAATAATTTTGCTTGTAATGTATTATTCCAAATATCAAAACAAAAGTTCTGCTTGACTAATTCATCGACACCAAGCAAAATTCTTGAATCAAGGAATATGTAATGCGAAGAACATATTCCCTTTGTGACGTGAGAACCCAATAAGAGTTCAAGGATTTTTTAGAAATTCGACCTTCTAAGAGGAGCGAAATTCCAGCAAAGTTGTGCGCCAAAGCTAGTTTATTTATAAATAGCATATATATGATATGTTTCTATATCAACTACTATTATTTTAGATCTCCTAACCTCTTCACGAACTGCAAGCAATGTAAGTATTCACATTATAATCTGCGCAATCCATTGATAGAAATAAATTAAATCACTTTCTTACAAAACGATATTATCCTTGTTTGTTTAATTTTCAGCTAGTTTAGCTTTTCAGCGGGGGCGATGGCTTGAAGATTAGTGTTCTCCTTTAATATAATGTTTTTTAACAGAAACACAATAAAATATGAGGGGAGCGCCAAATGGTTCTAGCCCTACTGTCGACAGAAAGAGGAGTATTATTATAGTAAAAATAAGGATTTATAGAGGAGTTTGCGACTAAAAATATTATGTTTAATATCCCGCCCTCTAAAAGCACATTTGAACTATGCTAAGCCAAGTCAGGCTATTTATTTTTCGATTGCAACAGACACTGGACCGCTAGATGGCGCCTGTTGGCTGTTTTACATGTCACTATTGTAAAACTACCGGGATGTACTATAGTCAAAGGATTCTCATGTCGGTCGTCGCATACCTACCTTGCACTGACGAAAGCCAACAGCTCGAAACTGCAGTCTGCAAGTGGTGTGTGACGACTGGCAAGGGAGCTCCTTTAAGTAGGATCAGTCTTTCGGCTGGTGTTTGTTGCAATCGAAGCATTAGCGTTTTGATGGTAATATGCAATTATTACACTTAACGCGCCAGATTTGTAACTTTGGTTGCAGTCTGGTTACTTTCCTTATAGTAAAATAAGGATTTATAAAGGAGTTTGCGACTAAAAATATTATGTTTAATATTCCGCCCTCTAAAAGCACATTTCATCTATGCTAAGCCTAGTCAGGCTATTTATTTTTCGATTGCAACAGACACTGGACCGCTAGATAGCGCCTGCTGGCTGTTGTACATGTCACTATTGTAAAAATACCGGGATGTACTATAGTCAAAGGATTCTCATGTCGGCCGTCGCATACCTACCTTGCACTGACGAGAGCCAACAGCTCGAAACTGCAGTCTGCAAGTGGTGTGTGACGACTGGCGAGGGAGCTCCTTTAAGTAGGATCAGTCTATCGGCTGGTGTTTGTTGCAATCGAAGCATTAGCGTTTTGATGGTAATATGCAATTATTACACTTAACGCGCCAGATTTGTAACTTTGGTTGCAGTCTGGCTACTTCCTTATAGTAAAATAAGGATTTATAGAGGAGTTTGCGACTAAAAATATTATTGTGAAACATGTTTTTATAATAAACCAATACTTAACTCCTAACTATTAGTATACCAATGATTGTTAAGCTGGCTGTAAGGTATAAGAAATTGAAATTGCTGTAAAATTCAAATTTTATTACGTGACTGAAAATGCGTCACCATTCGTGGTGACGTCACATGGTACAACTATTTCTGCCAGCCACCATTCGACAACTCATTCTAGTAAGTCACTTGTGGGGTTAATTTGGGAATTTCTGTTTTATTGTGATATAAGGATTTCTCTATGTGAAGGCACACTGCTCACAACAAGGGGAATGTTTTAACTTACCGTGAACCAAACACTGTAGCCCGTGACGATAGCTCGCTTTTATATGTACTACGTGACGTCAGAACCTAACCGCGCCTTTAAAATTATTTCAAACAGTTGGCTGGCTCATGAGATTTTAATAATTTATCACAAATTAATTTCTGATAATTAATTCATAGCGTATTTATAATATAATAATAATAATAATAATAAATTACTTGAACAATTCAATTATTTCCAGATGGGCGAAGTCTAGCCTAAGCTACTCAACTCAACCCGTACAATACATTAGTAATGATAAATTTATACTAATTTATAATAGGTTTCAAGGTAACATTTAAAAATTACAAAACTTGTATAAGATAACAAAAGTAAGCGATATAAAATAAATTAGATGAAAAAAATATGTGCAACATACAATATAAAAATTAAAAGCAAAATATACTAACACCAAACTGAACATAAGGCTTTTATATTACGAGTGGTAAACACAATTGAAAATATAACTACTGACGAGACAAAAAGTAAGCCTTTGTGTTTTTATGAAAACTATTTACAGGTAGATTTTTCAATCGACTATGAAGAGAGTTGTATGGTTACACGGAGTTATAAGTGAAGGACCGCTGAAAAATAGCTGTGTGATATTGCGGCAGCGCTAATTTGTTTGCAAACCTCAAATTTGAATTTTGCCGGAGGTAATGAGGTGTAGATGTGACGAGAATCTTGTGTGTGAATACTGTTAAATTATATTTATAAAGATTTTCCATAGTGAGCCAGTTGAGATTTTTTATCTTTTGTGAAACATGATCATACTTCCTAATTCTATAAATAAATCTGCAGCAGCTATTTTGAATTTTTTGTAGGCGACATTTTGCTGCTTTATCTAGGCATGAGAAGTAGACAGTGTTACAATAAGTTGATATCGGGACAACAAGAGACTCACATGATTTTTTTCTTAATTTGAAATTCAATATGGATATATTATTATACAACAGCTTTAAAGCAACATATTAGTATAGAGACATGTTCCTTAAAACGCATGTCCTCTTCAAAGACTAACCCAAGATTTCTTATTTGCTTTACTCTTCTAAGAGATTCATCATCTAAGATTAATCTGATATTATCTTTAATAGTCCTATGTACTCTTCTACTATCCAAACAAATTACAACACATTTACTAGGATTAAGGTTATTGTTGTTTGAATAATTTAGTATAGATTTTAAATCGTTATTTATATTATCAGAAGCAAGATTAGCATCATAGGGATGAAATGTATACGATAGTTGGGTGTCGTCAGCATATGATTGAATATTTGAGTGCTCTACACGGTTGCATAGGTCAGCAGTGTAAATTAAGAACAGAATTGGCCCCAAAACCGAGCCCTGGGGCACCCCTGACATAATTGACCGATATTCTGACACGTTTTCATGCACAATAATTGTTTGCTTTCGATGACTAAGAAATTTACTGCGTTATCATCCAATCCATAGTAAAAAAGTTTTGCACATAATAAGGCGTGGTCAATAGTGTCAAAAGCCTTCGAGAAGTCTAAGAGTACTAGACTACTGTTCTTGCTAATGTTAGGCTATAGCCTTTTCGAAAACCAGACTGCAAATTTGAAATAATATTATTTTCGACTACATAGTCATATATTTGTGTTTTCACGAGTTTTACAAGAATTTTTGATAAAGCTGGGATAATCGTTATAGGTCGTAGATCCGAAAAATCTATCGGATTTCTAATCTTAGGTAGAGGTTTAATTATTGACAATTTCCATTCATTAGGAAAGTAATCTAGAGAGTTTAGAGAAACAGCAGTTAATAATACGCGTTATATATTGAGAAACTACAGGTTCGCAATATTTTATCATTAAGGCACAGCCTCGAGCATTACATCTTAATTCACCAATTACTTTGTTCACCTCAGTGATTGTTGCAAGCTTAAAATGGAAAGATAAGTTATTATTAAATTTGTTTGAAATATAATAATTAACAGTATCTGGCAGTTATTATTTGGACTAAAAACAGATGAGAAATAGCTGTTAATTTCGTCTGTGTTAAATAACTGGTGTGGAACCTCAGCATTTTGCTTAATATTCAACTTATTTATAGCCTTCCAGAGTTCTTTAGATGAGATATTTTTTTATTATAAGCTAAATATGCTGCTTCTTCGTGCCTAATAGTAGCTACGGTACAGTTTCGCAACTGTTTGTAGTTAGTTAAATCTAAAATACTTTTAGATTTTTGTATTTGGAGAGCTTTGTCCCTATCTGCCATTAGGTTTGAAAACTCGAGAAGTAACATACGGCACGTGCTTATTAAATAAATCTATTATATTATCCGTCTTAAAATGTACTTTGTCTGCTATAATTTATATATATATATATATATATATATATATATATATATATATATATATATATAATTAAACATTTTTATGCAATAAAAACAAATGTATAGTCCAAGTAAGGACTTCCCTACACCCAAAAACGCAACAAAAACTTTACGACATAATTATGTCGCCCCGGGTCATGGCGCCATGCCTATCGTCAAACGATCCGACGCACATTAAAAACCTATAAAATTAAGCGAGTCAATTTGCGAACAATAGTACAAATAATTTAATGAGGTCGTAAAGTTTTTGTTGTTTTTGTTCCCAATACTTTTTAACTAGTTTTTACCGATCTTAAATATTGTATGAATAATCCTCAATTAGTGTGTGGTAATATGGCACCTACACCATTTTCAAATAAAATCACAAAACTCAAATATAATATATATATCACTAAGGTAAGTAAATTTATTGTACAGCATATACTAGCAACAATAACAAGTGTATGTTAGTGCTAGTGTGTCTAAATATGATTTATCGTGTTATAAATTGCATTGTTGGTCCCAATCGCAAATACATATTTTACATATTGCTATTGGTACGATTTATCAGCACATATTTAATTAAAAACATGTTTTAAATAAATGTATTTTTTTGTTAGCTGTATTGTAAAATATATATCATTAATCATTTATATTTTTAGGTCCGATAATGAAAAATCCAAAATAATTATATTAGAAAATATACAAAGTAAATTTGAAATGGACAATATATTTACAAAATTAAAAGCCTGCGATGTGTGTGGAAAGATTTTCAAAGATACACGAAGACTTAGGAAACATCTGACGACCCACAGCAACGAAAGGCCGTTTGCGTGTAATCTTTGCGACAAAAAATTCAAAAGAAAACACGAAGTATTAGCGCATATGCGAGTCCATGATGGATCAATGTCCTTTGAATGTGACTTTTGTTCAAAGAAATTAAGATCAAAGGGCTCATGGACAATACATAGAAGAAGACATCTTAAAGATTATGTCGCCAAATGTGACATATGTGGCCAAGGATTTGTCACAAATCAAGAATATAACAACCATATGGGATCTAAGCATAGTACAAGCAGTCACATTTGTAACATATGCGGTAGGGGTTGTTATGATAAGGCTGCCCTACAAGGCCACATGGCGCGTCATGCTGAAGATTATGAAAGTAACCAAAGCATAAGATGTGAATTATGCAACAAATCATTCCTACAAGAGAAATATCTTAAGCATCATTTTATGAGAATGCACAAAAATGGCGGTCAATGTTTTGTATGTGATCATTGTGGGAAGAAAGTAAACTCGAAGAGGAGCTTACGTGATCATTTGCTCATTCATGACGGACTCAAACCAATACAATGCAAAGAATGTGGAAGAAGTTTTGCTTTAAGGACCACTTTAAAATTACATATGCGTACTCACACGGGGGACCGGCCATATGAATGTCCACAATGTGGAAAATGTTTCACGCAAAAGTCTCCTCTGACTGTACATATGAGATATCATACAGGAGAAAGACCTTATATTTGTAGCGTTTGCAATAATGGATTTGTGAGCAAGGGGGCTTTATCGTTACATCAAAAGAACAAACATTCATCAATGTAGTATCTTTGTAAATATTATAAAGTTAGATTTTTTACTATGTAACAAGAATTACTATTACTGTTTAATAAGAGCATAACAATTAATAAAGTAGCTTCTTTCGGGTTTCCTCGTGGTCATCGAATTTGATGTTTAGCTGATCATACTGTGAGTTTCTTCAGGAAGATTCCAAAGACGAGTTGAATAAATAGTTTCCCGCTATTTGTTACGTTCTTTGATGGTTTCGCTTCACTACTTAGTTGTTATTCATCGTGGCACCACTGGTACTTGACAAAGCCCGTCTCTCGTCGACTGCGGCAAAACCCTGATGAAGCTACTTTATTGAACAATGGTCGTGGAAGCCTGCATTTTACTATTGATATACAATTATTTGTTATTTAAAGCAAATATGCCAAAGTCCATATAAACACACGTTGTTTTGACAAGTATTTTATTTAAAATGTTAAAAATTGCAGCTGCAGTTTGTAAATATATATACAAATTATTATGTGTTTACTTTTTTGTAATTCATCATTTTTAATAAATTTGTTCTCATGTTTTCTCTTAATTGCATTTATTCACATTAATTTTTGTCCTTTATGTCATTCTTAAGAATTTGTCTGATATGGAAAATAGTAGGTATATAATTTAATATTTAAAATTGACAGAGAAATGGTAAAGTAATATTGAATAAGATAACGTTACAATTTCGTATGAGATAGTACCTAACAAATGCTGTACTAGCTGGTCCTTTCACATAACTAACCGAAGTTCCAATATTTGGATAGCGAGCCTGCCCATGACCGTATTAAAAAACATTCGTACCCATAATAAAGCGAGCAAGAGGGGGATTCAGCAACGTTCCCATTTAAATATATAAGTTTATAAACACCGATGAGGTTATCTTCTGACATCAGCGTTAGTAGCAGATATCGGCCCATTTTTTAAAGTATAAAAAGGTGAGTTTTTTATAGAACTGAGTATGACCCCTACAAGCCCAAAAACTTAGCTTCTTTATTTCTATACTGAGACAAATAACAAATAATTCAGTACGTAAATAAAGGTTGATTGTCACGTCTGTTTTCACTAGAAACATTTAATCAGTAACGCCCTATATAGTTAAGTTAAGTGTAAAACAAACTAACTTGATCTTCAATCAGGGGATCACGACTCCACGTTCTATCCTTGACCATGGAACTTTAAATTTTCTTGAGGGAGAAATTAATTTGAACTAATATTACTATGCATGGATAAGTAAGTTGTCTGCGATAGTGTAACTCCCTTCAGCATAACGTATTTATTGGGAACGATAGTAGTGCGATATTTAATTATTTCCAGTAGCTTCCTATACAAAGACATGGTAGGAGCACTAGGAGATTAACTGCAGTCACTTGCCACATCCCGGGAAATAGTAACTGCAGATACCGAAATCATACTGCCACAGTACATGAAGATATCCTAGAGTAATTTTCTCCTGCATTTTACGTATCAACCACTCAGGTGGTCAGTCTAACAGTGCTACCTTTTGTGCGTTAATTGCGTCCGGTGCATGTACGGAAAAAGTTATTCATGTTGTAAACTCTCTGCAGCTTAACTAAATCTAATATTTCAGTCACAAGCTCCTCTATAAATCCTTAGACTCGTCAATATCATTAGTATTCAGTACCTCTACTTAAGGCATATATTTTAGCAGATACGTCCTTATGTTGGGAGAATTCTACCAAAAACTTGCGCCTCTATGCCATCTCTGAAAATAACCACTTTCATACATTTGTAAAGTTGTCTAGCATGGTTGGTTGATATATTAAGGAGTTCACATGAGTTTTTAATGTTTAATATTAGCAGGAAAAAGTAGAGCCTTACTGTCTAGAATTGATCCACAATGTCAGAAGGTGAATGATAATTACCAAACAAACACGGCCAAAATTGCATTTTTTCTTTTTGTTTTTAGCTTACAGTTAGAGTAGTAAATGTTAATCCAGATCCACAAAAGTTAGGTAAAACAGAGGCGGCACAGGCGTAAAAAAGTTTTTCCACGTATAAGTGTACAAATCAAGAGTCAAAACACCAAGTACAAGTTTAAAATCAAGAAACCCGGTCGGATTTCGCAGCTAATTTTCTCTCTCTCCCATGCGAAAGCGAAACGAGACTGGGGTTCATATACAGCAAGATGTTGCTTTCTGCGCCATCTGGATATGAATGGTATTAATGGTAATTACGTGCGAAATGAGTTGTTTATTGTTTCATCTTTCAAATAAATACTTGTCTTTAATTTGTCATCTTATTACGGCATTGTTATTGATATTTGAATTTTGAGATGTCAAAATAATACGAAGTATTAATCACATTTGTTCAGTTTTGATTTCGGGTTTTTGGCTCAATCAAACGCCAAAATATAAATTGTGTTAATATCCAAAATAACAAATTTGTAATTGTCTGATGTAATAAATGAAAATGTATAATCGCAAAAATACATCGAGTGTCGTGTCGGATACATGCCGGATAGGTTGTGAAATAGATGTTTCTAATTATTACACATATTGTTTTACAGATTTTTAGGGGACCGTCGGTAGAGTTTACATTTACACCGGATATTTACGTAAGTGCGCGAGTGTACAGGTTCAGTTCTTTTTACATTCGGATTTCTTTAATAAGTGAAATCACCCCCCTCCCCCACAACACTGCCAATATATATTACAAGCTAATTTTCTATGTGGCTTCCCCGCACCCCCTGACCATCCATCACCATCCACCATCATGTTTATATTTTTGACTATATACTTCATGATGAGCAACATAACCTTTGCTTAAACCAAACTGGAAGACAATACAAAAAGCGCTTTACCGATTCATGAAATCGTGTAAAGTTCATTTTTGCCCTTATTTATTTTATTTTAACAGACTCAAATTTCTCCTATTAATGTACATTGATAGTAGAGAATAAAATATAATAAAAATCGCTTTACTGTTACCATATCAATATACAGATTAGAAATTTGTAAAATCGCGTGGAGCTGATTTTTACCTTTATTCATTTTAACAGACTAAGTTTTTTCCTATTTCTCCTATTAAATACCCTGGCTGATGGTATGGAATAAAATATTACCGATCAGAAATATCTAAAATTGTATAAAGTTTATTTTAAACCTGATTTATTGTGAAATACATAATGATAGTCAAAAGCAAAATATTACAAGTTATAAATTATTGAAATCATGTACAGTTCATGTTTCAACAATGTCTTCATAACAAAACAACAAAAAATCTGAACCTTCTGAACTACTTCTAATAGTACTACCGCACTAGAGGTGCCTTTTTGGGTGGCTGGGATATCCATTAAATAATGCAAGAAAAGCAGCAGCACAAAGCACATTCCATATGTAATATAAAAAGTTAGCGCGCAACATGAGACACTTAAAATGTTTTTCCTATTAATAATTTACAAAAATAATAAAAGTGTAGTAAAGTAAAAATATACCTACTACGACAGTCCAGTATTCCTCTATTTCCTATGAAAGGAAATCGATTCATTGCCACCAATCAAGGTGCACAAGGTGCGTTTCCAGATCAATTGAAAATAATTTCCTATAACTTGCGACATACCACATCTTCAATCAAGGCAAATGCACAACTAGATCACCAGATGGAGCTATTCGCAAGTTGCGGACACCTCGTGTCTGTAATTTGATGACTATAGAAGGCCGGTGAAGTGATGTTGTGCATTTGCCTATACTATACTGATGAGAGCTAACAAGCTCGAAACTAGTCTGCGGCTGGCGATGCACAACAGCACTGCACTGGAAATCTGTCTGCTGGGGGCTTATTGCAATCAGATTTTATTTTGCGTTTTCCGATTGAAGACATAGCATGTCGCAAGTTATAGGACATTATTTTCAACTGATCTGGAAACACACATTGTGCACCTTGATTCGTGGCAATGAATCGATTACCTTTCATAGGAAATAGTGGAATACTGGACTATCGTAGTAGGTATATTTTTACTTTACTACACTTTTATTATTTTTGTAATAATTTATTCACTTTGTGTTGGTTTATATATTTTGTTGATTAATAATTTCTATTTTTTCTTACAACAGATAATTAAAAATTTGTTATTTTGGATGTTTTTAAAGTTAACACAATTCATGTTTTGGCCAAAATCCGAAATCAAAACTGCACAAATGTGACTAATACTTAGTATTAAATGTAATAACTTCGGACAGAACTACTCGTATAATTATGATCAAAGTTCCTTCAGGTAAAAAATTTGATTGATTAATTTTTTGAGGAAGATTTACATGCAAAAAAATTTACGCTATATCTTGATAATGCTAGGCAGAAAGTCGAAAAAACATTCATGTTGACAGAAAAATTTCTATGGACTGCTAAAATTGTAGATAATAGACATAATAGTTCAAAACATTAGTGCGACAAATATATAGCTCTTAATAAGTACTACAAAAAGACTTTAACGGTATATACCCATCGCCCATGATAATTCACATTTTTTCATTCATGAACTGTTTTAAGCCGTTTTATCCCACACGTTCCCACTGCACGCTATACGATGTTGTTGTGCTATGCGATGCGATAAAAACAAACACACAGTTAATGTAGATGTTCACATTGCGCGCTATAAACGTGAACGATCCATCTTTTGTAGTCTGAAGGACTTCTACTATATTTTTCAAAAATGAATACTAACATTCACAAATAAGGGTTCAAAACGACTGTTTCAGATGGAGAATAATACAAAATTTATACTTACTGTTCGTTTATGGTTAACTGCTTCACTGATGTTACCAATTGGACGTCGTAACACTATAAATCTAACACAGTAAGTACTAACACTTTCTTAAAATTAAACCTGAAAGGGAATTTTGAAAACACGAGAAAAAGACAATGTAAAGTTCAAAAATATATATTAAATCTCTTTAAAAAAATCATGTTTTACAACAACTTCAAGAAAAATGTTTTTAACAAACTATAGTCTGGCCCTTGTACAACACATGGTGAGGAACGGACGACTTATAATGTACCAACTACCATCCAATATGCGGTTTTTAAGAAGCTAACGATTACACAAAAAGATTCAAGAAAAGTTCAATGTTTATATATTTTTGGTGGGCTTTTGCTTGCCTGTCTATTTACGTATTTACAGTTTAATATCAATTTTGACCACTCCTCAGAGCTTAAAAATGCTTGAATCACAACGACTTTGAATTGCAATTACAATTTCATACGTTCAGGCATGGCGGTCCCATTCACATATGAGTACATGGTAACTATACTTTTCTGACACCGAATCACTGAGGAACCGGTTTAGGGCAAATCCCGTTAAAACTCATAATTTTCCCGTCAAAATCGACTGCTAGGAAATGATAGGGGATCCTTGTCGCTAAAGACTATTTTCGCTAAAACTCTCTATATACTTTGAATAGAGACTGGATTAACTAGTCCTCATATTTAATACAACGCATGAGTTGCAGTGCTTAACAACGTGGATTCGTAAAAGGGTTTATAATTTTGAAATTTCCGAAATTAAAGACAAATTTTGTCGTCGGATTTTGTTACAGTTTCGAAAAGTACATAGATGGTTTTATCGTGTTCTTTAACATAAACAGCGTTACGATGCATTGCTGGTAGTGGCTTTTATTTGCGTTTGGTTGAAAATCAAACGGGTTTGATTTTATCGCACCAACTCGCTAAAATTTGTCAGAATATGTGCTCAACGTTAATATAATAACAAGTCTCTTCTTAACTCCGATTGGTTTCCTAAAGTTTGTTTAATATTGATGTCATGCCATTTAGAGTACACATAAAGGTATCTGTTGACATTTGAAAATAATCGTGAAATGTCTGCGGATGTTTTCGAAGCTCTTTAAATAAATGGTGATATTTCTCAAATCTTGATCTGTTTTCATAAATTTTATGAACCCAGATATTTCTTTTCTGGCTCTGTTTTTCAGAAACATGTATTTTAATGCACAGTTTTCGGTAAAAAATTATTTATAACTCATGATCTATCTTAACAAACAGAATGCCTAGTAGCGAGCACTTGAATACACCTGGTTTTATAGCAAGCAAGTTATATCGCATCGCATAGCGTGTAGTGGTAACGTACACTTAGATGCAAATACAGTGTTAATAGACAAACGTCAAGTAAAATTTTTGAACCTATCGCAGAGGGGCCCGGGAAAGTCGCTACTTCATATATGAACAAAAATATTCTTATCGCGACTAGGAAGTACACTTTGAATCTTCAATTACCGATATTCTCTACGAAAGAACAAATAGCGCAAATTACAAGAAAAATCTCAAAATGGTTTATTATTAATTTATTTATCATTCGCATTGCAGTATTTTCGTTGTGATGAAAATGTTACACTTTATTGTGAGGCACTAAAAGTTTAGAAACTTTGTGAGTATTACATTTTACACAACTTAATTAAATTTTGTTTTAGGTGTAAAAAGAAGGAAACGTCCTCAGTAAATTCAGACAAATCTACATTCAATAAGAAAAAAAACTGTAAATTAAAATGTTGTGATCAGTGTGGCAAATTTTTTAAAGATTCGAGAAGACTTAAGAGACATCTTGTGACACATAAAGAAGAAAGACCTTATTCATGTGGCATATGCGATAAGACATTTAAGATAAAACATGCAATGTTGGTACATATTAGAATTCATGATACATCGGCTGCTAAGTCGTTTGAATGTGATTTTTGCTCGAAAAAATTGAAATCCAAAGGATCTTGGATAGTACACAGGAAAAGGCACCTTAAGGAATATGTGGCCAAATGCGAAATTTGCTGTCAGGGTTTTGTGACCAAACAAGAATACATCAATCACATTGGATCTAAACACGGTAAAACCAGCCACATTTGCAGACTTTGTAGTAGGGGTTACTGCGATAAATTTAGTTTACAACGTCATATGGTACTTCACACAGAAAATTACGGGAATAGTCCAGACATAAAGTGTGAAATGTGCAACAAAACTTTCTTCCAAGAAAAGTACTTAAGCCGTCATATAAAAAAATATCATATAAACGGAGGACAAATATTTGTATGTGATCACTGTGGAAAGAAAGTTAATTCCAAGAGAAGTTTACGGGATCATTTGCTCATCCACAAAGGTCTGAAACCGAATCAGTGCAAAGAGTGCGGAAAAGGTTTTGCTCTGAAAACTACCTTAAGAATACATATGCGTACCCACACCGGAGATAGGCCATACGAATGTTCTCAATGTGGAAAATGTTTTGCGCAAAAATCTCCCCTCACGGTACATATGAGGTATCATACCGGTGAAAGACCTTACATTTGCAGTGTTTGTAACAGTGGATTTGTAAGCAAAGGAACTTTGTCATTGCATCGGAAAAATAAACATGGATCGGTGTAATTTATACTATTGAAATAATATTTTGATTTGTGCTGGATGCTAACTGTATATTTTATCATAAGAAACTCAATAAATAAAATTTAAAAGTTTACCGACAGATGGCCTTATTTTATTTATTTAGAGTACAACTACCCAAACAGGTAGGAAATCCAATTACAGGGCAGGAAAGAATAAACATTGTTACATGATTTTGTGCTAGAAACAAATATAGAAAACTTGAGTGTAATTCCATAACATATTTGTACAAAAAATTATTCGTATTTTAGTTTCAATGCAACAAGGTGGGCATAACTTTTTTTAATACATATACAGGGTGGACCATTAATAATAGGCCATAGTTCAGGGGTACATTCTTTGTCCCAAAATATGAGGATATAATTAAATATGCTTTAGTAAAATATTGTAGTGGAAAAAGATACGGGGTGTCAAAGTTCAAATAATTTTTTCGTTTTTTTCCAATAACTCAACAGCCTCTTGCCAAATTTGCTAGAGAAATTTTTTTATTTTAAGAAACAATAATTTATATATTACATCACGTTAGATCATAGAGGGCGCCGCAGGACCTGTATCTGATGATGAATTTTTTTCATATTTTTTTACGAAACGTTGTGGTACTTCTGACCAGAAAATCTGATGAGGGCGTTATTTCCACGTATAAAAGGTACACTTGGTACTAAACGGAAGGAAAAACAAAAGCGTAATAACAGCGTAGACTCTTTCTCACTCATAGATTATTTTCATGGTATTGATGTAAATACATAAATCAAAAGATTGTCTAAAATAAGGATCTAATCTTATTAGAAAACCAAAAAATAACGTAAAAGTTGACTTAATGACATTATAAACTTTCCCCACATGTAAAAACCCCATTGCTTAGAGTAAATGTTCGATATGGTCTCCACCTACTTATATGCCTTTTCTAATTCTATTCATAAAAGATTTTCTTACATTGAAAAATACATTTTCCTGTCCTCTAATAAGATTCGCTGCATTTTGTATTTTGTCCCACAGTTCTTCTCTTCAGTTGATAGTATTTGCATAGACTAAGGACTTGATATGTCTCCACACATAATAATCCAAAAGATTATAATCAGGACTCCTTGGGGGTAAAGCAAACTCACTTCCTCGACCGATCCATCTGCGTGGGAAAATCTCATCAAGATAATTCCTGATTTCAATGAAGAAATGAGGGGGAGCTCCATCTTGCGTGAACCACATTCTGTTCCGTATGTCTAGCATGAAAGCACATAATATATCAGCAAGAGTATTTTGAAGAAAAAACTGATAAGACTGTCCATTTAAATTTGGAGGAAGGACAAATGATCTCAATAATTGATCGCCGATGATACCACACCAAACGTTAATGTTAAATTCTTGCTGAAAATGCCTTTCTTTAACGGCATGAGGATTTTCTACTTCCCAGTGATGGGTATTTCTCTAGTTAAAAACGCCTTGGCGAGTAAAAGTTGCTTCGCGGTAAATAAAGTGTTCTTAACAAAATTTCAATCCCTGTTGTGTTTATTTAGAACAAATTGATAAAATTGTAGCCTTTGTGGAAGATCCCTTCGAAGTAAGTTTTGTACAGGAGTGAGATGATATGGGTAAAAGCGTTCTTTACGTAAGACTGTTAGGACAGACTGTTTACTCATCCCTGTTGCCGCTGCTAAACGACTTGACCTGACTTAAGGATCTTCATCGACACGAACTGAAATTTCTAGTTCTTGATCTGGAGTAATTCATTTCGGTCGTCCTACATCGTTTTTATGGCGAAATGAACCCGTTTCTGCCAAACGACGAAACAAATGTTTGAAAATCTTATGGTCTGGCTGTATTCTATTTGGATATTGCAATGAGTATCTTCTCGCTGCCGCTGAAATTATTTTGTGTAAACAGATATCATATCCCTCATTTGATTGATAGATAAATATATTTAGCTACTTTTTTAGGTTTGTATGTATATTTTATAAGTATGTATATTTATTTATTTTATTTTGGTCTTCATCTTTAGTTCTGATGGGGTCAAATATTAGAATAGCTTATGCTAAACTTCGCCCTTGAAACATTATATTATTACTTTGTTTCAATAAAGCTGTTTATTATTATTATTATTATTATTATTTTATTATTTCCTTATCCGATCTTTCTCTCTTGGGCCCACCTTAATTTTATTAATAGTAATACAAAATATATCAACATTATCCTGTATACAGGGTGAGCCATTGAAAACGAAACACGCCTGCTTTGGGACAATTAGACTAGTTTCTTGAAAAAAACGCTCGGACAGGTCGATTCTTGATTTTTGGGAGACAACTTTTGATGTCAAACTAGACATTGACACATTAACCGCCTAGCCCCACCAACCCCTAACTCAAGAATTTAAATAGGGAGAGAGGGTCGAGTGACCCCTCATTTAAAGCGTCTTTCAACTCCCTATGCGACAGCATGGTCGAAATTAGTTTTTTCAATTTTTTTTCGCCCCCATGAACCATCCTCTAGATTAACTAAGGTGGGGGAGGGGTGTTGTTAAGGAAAACCCCTGAAACGCATCACCTTTTCTCTTTTGAACGGCACATTTTGATGTCAAATTTGACTTTGTCAGGTCAAACCCCTAGCCCCAACAACCCCCAACAAAAACAAAAATACGTTAAGGTGGTCGAGTGACCCCTCATTTTAAAGGTGTTTTGATTCTCTATGCGTGTGACCAAAAAACGGTGTTTTGAAAGCAGTGTTGTGAAAGCTGTTTAGGCAAAAATATTAGCCATACACACATATCCGAATAAATTCGATTCCATTGATTTTAAATTTCCAATTAAACTTAAAACTGTTTTTTGGTAACCTCGGTGCCCTTCTACCATTCAAAATATTAATTTCTCGGCATCGCGACAATTACCGAAAATATGTAGAATTTTATTTGCAACGTTTTTTGTCCAGTAACTTTTTCCACGCGACCAACAGAACGCGGGATAAAACGATTAAAAATTATTGCAAGATGGCGGCTGAAGCAAAAGCGGGGAGGTCTCGTTTTTGGTTTTAGATCTTCTAAGTGGTTCTAATAACATCGAGCATGACAAATTCGAGAGAGTGAAATTTTTTCCGGGTCATGGGACTTTTTGGTACATTTTTACTATACAAAATTAGCGTTAGTTGAGAGCCAGGTATTGTTCTCGGTGATTAACAAATAATATAAATAACAATAGTGACCAATGGGCTCCTTGAGGGACTCCAATATTTACTTTTGCTCTTTACAAAAATATTCCCCTAAACTTACTATTAATTTTCTGTCATTTGCGAATGACATATATATGGTCTATCGATAGTCCCGCTCAACCCCCATCATAACTGCCAAGAATATTTAGCTCACGCTTCGAGAATTAGATTCCTGTGGTATTGTAATTGTATTTATAAAAATAAGGTCAACAATTATTGATGTAAGATAATCACTCACTTCAAATTATTGAGCCCACTACTCTTTATCTACGAATTCTCAAAAATGGAGAAGCAGGAAAAAGCGGATAGCTGAGGAAATAATATATTCATTATATGTACCATCTATTGTTAATCAGTCTCTGAAATAACTTAACGTTGAATATGGTTACACAAGAATAATGAGGACGAAATAGACACTAGAGGGCGGCACTTATAAAAGTCACCCATTTTAATATCTCTAACATAAGTTAGAGATATTAAAATGGGTGATCTTCAGCCATATCTTTGGTAGTATTTTAACATCTTAAGCAATATATTTGTAGTAGACATATATTAGACTATGAAAATAAATACTTAGTCAATTTATAGTTAAATAAATGTTTAGTTACCACAATTCTATTAATTCCGAGGGATTTAAGGTTGATTAGAGAACTATCAAAAACATGGCGACTGCTTGGCGGTTTTATCCTCGTTAATCTTTGGTGATATAGTTTTAGGTATCTGCTAAGTTACGTTTAAGAATATGTCCATTTTTAACGATACTCGCATTACAGTGGGAATATCCAAGAGAGAGAGATCCGATAAGGAAATATTTGTTATTTTTGGCCACAACTTTTTTTTTAATACATATATATTGGTAAAAAAAGTATAAGACTACCTAACTAGAACTATGGAAGGTGTTGTGATATGAATTTTTACTCAATAATTTCAGTTGTTTGCAAAATAGTTAGATTTAATTTTAAAAATTACGTAAATTTTCGTATTTTCTAAATTTAAATCTAACTATTTCGCACATATTTAAAATTATTAAGTGACAATTTATAACACTACTCTTGTTATAGTTCTACTTAGGTAGTCTTATAGTTTGTTTGCAATATGTGTTTTAAAATAAGAAGTTATGGTCAAAAACAATAAATATTTCCCTGTCGGACCTCTCTCTATTAAGATATTCACACCTTAAACTATATTTTCAAAAACTATTACTTAGTTTAACATAAAATTTTTGAGTTATATGAAGAAGTATACAATTTATACATGATAATTTTCAATTTTTTTGTCCAAATTTTTTTTATAACTTACCAAAATGTACTTAAATATTTTCATAATCATCTCTCAAGTAAGTGAGAAAACTCCATGAAAATCCGGAATTCTGAAGTAATTAGGAGTACATTTCTGGAATTGGTTGGGAGAGTGGTCAATAAAAATTATTGAACCTTGTGGTTCACTTAGGCCCCTTGGGCCCCTTGTACATCCTCCCTGTAGGCAGACTCTCACCTAGGCCTCCAACCAACCTAATCTTGCGAAATAAATGGTGATGCTGCCTAGGGGCATCTCCCTTACATCGGCCAAAGTAGGCCAACGTTCTCCCAAAATGGATTCTCTGATTGATGAGGCAGCAGAACAGTCACAGAGTACATGTTGAACCGTCTCATCTTCTTGTTCACAACCTCGCTTAATCTCATATTATGGAGATGTTTCCTTAACGGACAGTGTCCAGTCTGAATTCCCGTTATAAGACGTAGGTTCCTTCTGAACATTGCCAGATAGTCCATTGCTGTATTCTTGTTGGGATATTTTAGTAGTTCCCTAGCAAGCTGACAGCTGTTTGTTTCATCCCACAGTTTCTTGAATTCATTGTGGGCGTTCTCTTTAATTATTTGTATTATCCCCGAGATCGGTAACAGACTGGCCGGGCCTGGTCCAAAGATACTTAGGCCTGCTGCCTTCATAGCCAGTCAGTCGGCTACTTTGTTGCCACAACACTGTGCGTGTCCTTTCATCCAGCATACCAGTATGTTATTCATACTGGAGGCACCCACAAGTGTTTGGTGACATTCCCATATTGCTCCTGTGGTAATTTTGTAACTTCTCATGGCTAATAATTGTTGTCTACAATCTGTGTAGATCCTGATTGTTTTGCCCGTAATTTGTCTACGGACAATCTCTTTTGCAGTTATGGTTATATCCACCAGTTCCGTTTCTACTACGCTGGCACATTCATAGCCCGTCTACATTGGATTTGCAGACTTGTGAAGTATATTCCACATCCTGCCCCATCCTTCTTTCTTTATCCGTCTGTGAAGATGTTGATCACACCTTCGCCAGCAGCCTCGTTCTCACTATTCGTCTGTATTATGTAGGGTCTGTCAAGGAAAAACGGGGGACAAATGCCATCGGTACAGCTTGCAGAAGAGGCGTCTTTCTGACAGCCTCATTCCCCACAGGCGACTTCTGGCCTCTCCACAGCCCACATTTGGTTGTATGCCAACGAATTTGAGACATACCATTCTTGTCAGAGCCACTTCTCCTAGATATATATCTAGTGGTGGCAGACACAGCATTACCTCCATAGCTCTCGTTGGCGTTGTTCGTATAGCTCCGATTATGCTTAGGCAGGCAACTCTCTGGACTTGGCTGAGCTTGACCTTAGCTGTAGTCTGTTTGTTCTTAGGCCACCAAACCGCAGCTCCATAGGTTATCATTGGTCTTATGATGGCAGTGTATATCCACATGACCACTTTGGGTTTCATTCCCCAGGTTTTCCCCACGGTCCTGCGGCACTGCTCATAAGAGATGTAAGCCTTCTTTAGCCTTCTATCTATGTGAAGATTCCATGTTAGTTTGGCATCGAAGGTTAACCCAAGGTATTTCACTTCTGATGCGAAACTTAGTGTTGTATCCACGGGAGCAGGTGCCTTGTGCTCTTAGTTTCCTTTTCCTGTGAAGAGAACCATCTCCGTCTTCCTGGGATTGACAGACAGGGAGTGTTATCTGCACCATTTTTCGATTATTCTTAGGGCCCCCTTGCATTCTTTCACAAAGGACTCCTTCGAATTGTCCGCTAAGCATGACTGTTAAATCATCTGCGTAGGCAATCGTGTGGAATCCTTCTGAATTGAGGCGGCACAAGAGGCTATCATTCCTCGTAGAGAAGCATCTCCTACACTGATTTGTACAGCTCTCTTCGAGATCATGTTGGATATCCAGCTTCCCATGATGGGGACATCCTTCTCCACTAGGGCCGCTGTAATAATCTGTCGAACGCACCTTCTATGTCTATGAAGACATCTAGGATGGACTCTTTATTGTCCAAGGATCTCTCAATCCGACTTGCGACTGCATGGAGGGCGGTGTCGGTGGATCTTCCCAGGGTGTATACGTGCTGGTTAGAATGTAAAGCGTTGTTTTTTACTACAATATTCTTTATGTATCGTTCACATAGCTTCTCCATCGTCTTGAGTAAGAACGAGGTTAAGCTAATAGGTCTATAGGCATTGGGGGTGGTATAGTAATCCGCCCTGCCCTTGGGATGAACACAACTTTCACTTCTTTCCATGTCTCTGGAATATAGAGGTGTGCTGAGCACGCCCTAAATACTCCAACCAGGTGTGGCAGTAATTCATCTAGTCCCCATTGCCTTAGGGCGGGATAGATACCGTCAATGCCTGGCGACTTGAAAGAGGAGAAGCTCTTATTGCTCACTATTTGGTTGGTCATTTGCCAATCCAAATCCGAGGGTTGGGTGTCGACTTCGTTTGGCCACTCCTTCCGTTCTGTTATCACAGATCACGGGAAGTGAGTCTCCATAAGTAACTAGGCTTTCACGAAAGCCGCTGGTTCCTGTACCATCACTCCTTTTTAATAAGCAGCGGTCATGGTCTTTGTCTTTGGCGAAGATATTGCATAACCTAGCAGTCTGTGAGTAATTTTCGATTTCCTCACAGTAGGTTCTCCACGCATCTCTTTGTCTCTGTCTGACTAGTTTCTTTCTTTCAGATTGGCTTTGTATGATTCCCAATCCGATTCCAGTCTTGCCAGTTTTGCTTTGTTGAACGAAGTCCTAGCCTTCTTCTTAAGGTCAGTTAGCCTTTGAGACCGCCACTTGGTAGCCTCATTGGGCTGTTGCGAAGACCGCAAGGGGCAGGATGTTTCAAACGCTTGTCTCGTAGGAGTACATTTATAATTAGAATTATTTCTCAAACCCGCTTCATTAGGTAATCTTCAACATGGAATTTTTTTATATTATTTGTTTGGCAGGTCTCAGGTAAATAGATCACATTAAAACAGCATTCACCGAAAGATACCTATTAGAAACTCAAAATGTTTTTCCAAACTGCGGATATATTTATTTCTCAATTTGCATGTTTTATTATTGTTTAAATATAATTTGCGCTATCCATTATATGTATTTCTTTTGTGACAATATTATCAATTAAATTGAAATCTCAGATCTGGTACTTGCGGTAAACTACTAATAAAAAATTATTCAGATCATTAATTCGAATTGTTACTTGTTTTGTAAATAAATGAAGTATTTGAGACTTGTCGATTTTTAAATAATTTGATGTATCTTCGAAAGCAATTAAAATATTTTGCTTAAACTTGGTGTACATATAAAAGGGTGGCATAAAAATATGGGAACAGTAGGATAACTTGAAAAATACGAATCCTAGAAAAGAAACTTTAATAAATTTTCCTAGCTATTTGACGGTGACCTTGGCCACGACTTTTTAGGTCATTTGAAGGTCAAGTCGGTTTCTTCAAATGGAACCCCCTAGATATTGTCTGAAAGTTAATCAAATCAAGCCCCCTAGTTTTAATCCCGGAAATGGAACGAGGAGTGGAAAATTTTACGTTCGGATATGACCTTCGGCACCTACAAAATTGGCTTCTAAGGTCAAGTTGAACTTCAATTTTGTAGGTGCCGAAGATCATATCCGGACGTAAAATTTTCCGCTCGTTTTATTTCTGGGGTAGAAAATAGGATATCCCATTTGAAAAACCCACTTCACCTTCATATGACTGTGAAGGTCGCGGCCAAGGTCAAATACAAGGTCACCGTCAGATAGCCAGGTAAATTTCCTACAACTTTTGCATTTAAAATTTTTTGTCGGAATCGTATTTTTCAAGTTATCCTGCTGTTCCCGTAACTTTTATGGTTTTGGCAATTAAAATGCAAGTTAAGTGGTTACAAATTTTCACAGTGCATCAGTTTAAGTGAATTAAACATCGATCCCTTTTGTCTTTTGCTGCTTTTTGAAATACTTCGTCTCAGTGTATTTGACAAAGTTTTTCATCAGGTGCAGCGATTTTTTCGGTAGTCAGTGCTTCTCCAACCATCTTTCTGAATTTTGCAAATAGCTACTCTTACAGAGGAAGAGAGAGTCGCACTTTTGATGATGAGATGATGGGGTGATAAATAGAGGTCATATGAAGAAGTGAGACTGTTATACAATGATGTTTTTCCAAGGCATTTCCAAATCAACTGTCTTTTGTACTATCCGCTGATTTGAAGGAACTGGGACGAATAAAATCGTCCGAAATCAGGAAGGCCAAGGTCGCAAACGACAGAAGAGTGACAAGTTGAAGTAGCACAATTATTTGTTGAAAATTCCAGATGGCCAATCAATAAAGCGCCTCAACAGCTTGAGATGAGTCGATTTTCAGTACATAAAAATTTGAAAATTTTAATTTCCACCCTTACAAAATACATCTCCACCAAGAACTAAATAAAGAATTGTTTTCTCAGACGAGGCCACTTTCGAAATTTATGGTAAAGTAAACCGTCATAATTTCAGATATTGGAGTAATCAAAATCCTCATTGGTTGCTTGAAGCATACACGCAGATACCTCAAAAGTTAAATGTTTGGGCAGAACTTTTTCGCGATCGAGTGGTTAGGCCTTTTTTATTAATGGAAATCTAAATGCTGAGAAATGCTTAGAACTCCTTACAGACAATATTGTGCCAGCTATACAGCAGATTGCTGGTAACGATTTTAATGAAGTTTGGTTTCAGCAAGATGGCCTAACTGTCAGAGACTATTTGAGAGATACTTTCCCCAATCGATGGATTGAAAGAAGAGGAATCATTGAGTGGCCAGCTAGATCACTAGCCGTTGAAATAAATATTTTGAGTTTATATTTATTATGGCAATTTTAGCCCACTAGCAGTATCTTTCTACCGAGTTTAAGCAAATATACCTTTATTGTTTTCGGAGATATGTTCATTTGTATAAAATCGTTAAGTCTCATCAACTATTTTATTTATTTACAAAAGAACAGACTTCCTAAACCTCTAATTTTGTTCGAAGTTCTGTAGTAAACAATGTTTAATTCTTGTAATTTTACGATCCGACCACCAAACATAGAGATATTATATTCTCGACCGGTTGATTCCACAAAATTGAAATATGGATTTACTTTGGTGTTCTGAATATGTAAAAAAACCAAACCCGTCTCATTCAATTCCTTTTTCTCAACTTTTCGAGTTTGTTGCCTCCACTAATTATGATATTAATTAGTATAATTTATAATTATTTGCAAACAATGTTAGTTTTCAGTGTTTATTATAATAAAATTTTAATAGTAGAAATTATTTAAAGTGTTGTCTTTTACTTTCTTATTCAAAGTATCCAAAACTAGAGATTATACAGCTCATTTATGAAGTTTTTGTTTTCAATAATATATACAGGGTGTTGAATTTTTTTAAAATACTTATTCTTTAATATCTTAGAAAATATTTTAGATATTATTTTCAATTTTGGTATGTATTAAAAGGATATAAAACCACATATTTTAGTTAGAAAGTTATTTTATCGCTTCACCATTGGCGCCCCTGCATGTCCTCTGATATTTTTAACCAAGAAAATGGTACGCCACTGACATTTTTCCATGCGGATATTTGTTTTGATTACCCTGGTCAATTCTACATGAAAAGGTCTTTTGCGTTTTTAACACGCTTTTATTAGCTTCACCTCTATGTTTGTTAGTTTGTTGGTAACGGAATCTTTGAACGTGATTCTCACCCACTTCAAAACGTCATATTAAACTAAAACTTTGCACACTTATCAAGGACCGATGACATTACAATAATTTGACAACTTTGTCCTAATGTCCTCACCAGGATCGTCAGGATAAAATAAAAAATTTAAAAATGACATCTATTGTCGATATTTTTCCGGATGCTCCGCTGTTATTAATAACCATCAACAACCAGCGCACAACAAGCAACCGCGGTACAGTTTGTGATCATTGCATACTAGAGTACATATACGGAATTATCTGTAACGTATTTACCGTTGTATAAGCCCTTATTAAACGCTAGTTCCAACTTTAATACATACATAATATTAATTATGTACTACTAGCGGATACTCAGCGGTTTCGAAAAGCAGGCGGGTATCAGCTGATTTCTATATGTATCGGTGTTCATGGTGGCGATTCTAAAATTCACCCAATCCAATATATTGGTGAGAAACGTGCCGAGGGACAAATGTCAAGAGGGTGACTAAAAATGTCATGTCGCTAGCGTCAACCTCTGGGAACCAGGCACACCCTGTTGTAGCCTTACCCTTCTATCGGACCTCTGGGAAGGTTGACCGTTTAATTGTCCATTACTCGTGGGAACAACAATAAAAAATGAAACTACAACACAAAAAAATTGTAATTTAAAAAAACTAAAATAACACGCTCTAATAGCAAACCGAACTGAAAAATAAAAAAATAATGTTTAAACATTAAGATTTTGTTCAACAGCGATAGAAAGTCCACTAACTCGATATAATTAAATGACTTTTAATAAGTTTAAAATAAGAATGTAGTGATTGACAAAAAAAAATAATGTTATTGTAAAAAGCGTGGGGTGCCTTTTACTATATTTTTTATAAATCTACTTTTGTCAATAGATACCAATAAAATATTTATAACCATTGGTATCAAGCAGGATCAGAGTCACCCACAGGCGAGTATACGCTGTGAAAATAGTCTGCGAAACCATTTACTATGCCCCTGGGGTCATCATAACATGTTAAAGTGTATACGAACTTAATTGAAACCGTATAAAAACTAAAATCCGGCAAAAACAGTCGGCATCTCTTTATTTTAAATGGGCGGAGGTAAATAGAAATGCTTGTCATAAGAAAATGATAAGATTTTCGGGCGTTATTATATTATCCTCTGTTTCAAATGGTCTCCAGAAAGCCATGATAAATTAGTAAATAATTAAAATATTTTACCTTTTATATAGTAGTAAATATTTATAAATATGAACAATAACTAACTAAACTCCTACGCTTGATATTATAACAAGTATTTATGCACTGCACTTTCACATTGACAGCACATCTCATAAGTCCACCGTTGACTAATGGGAAACGATTTACGAGTTTTTTATGCTAGTAGGCCTGTCCGTTTTATTATCTTTATGCCAGTGCAGTCGTAGATGGTTCATTCAGGCTGATTACATTGCCAGTCTCTGACTCGCCTACACAGTTTCAACTACCATTCGAATTTCGATACCATTGCTAAATAAATAGGACAAAATATCAAGTTCAGTGCGCACGGTCCTGTGCTTTAACACTGACCAGTTTCAATTGTCCTCGTATAAAGTATACCTCGTCATACATTTTGCCTGGGATTCTAGTAGAACCTTTTTTCTCTTGTATGTAGGACTAAAAATTTTTTGGATCGATGGAGACATTGCTTTCAACTGGAGCAAGATAATTGTTATATGCTATGGATATTTGATTCTTAACTAGTGAACGAAGCCTTGAAAATTCTTGATAATAATAATAATAATATTTAGTTTAGTAATATTTTATGTTTAGGATATGAGCATTATGACAGACAAACGGATGAACCAACAACAAATTTATCCATTTTTCGTTTTGGGTACGGGGCCTTAAAAATCTCTTCTAAACTTATGTGTGGATAATATTTACTTCTGTATTCTAAATTTCGTTCAAATCTAGTTGGTACTCTTTATATCTCTTTATTTACGGACTTTCTATTAAACTTTTTGAATTATCTTGTGTTGATTAAGTTCTTCAATATATTCAACATCGAAATAATGAATATTTGTTATTTTGTGCAAGTAAGCAAATTGACAAAAGCAGAAGTATCAATCAGTCCGAAATTTGTTGAGTTCAACTAACCCATCTCACTATATTTTTATTCAATCTTTCTTACATATTTATTTTTTTAGGTCGAGGAAACAAAGAACAAAAAAGATCAAAAAGGAATTAGACCCTGATTATGTGTTTCCCAAATCTAAAGACACTTCCTGTCGAGTGGTCCCTAAGGAGGAAGATTTTTCTCATACCAACGAAAATTCGATTAAGTTTTCATGCGAACTGTGTGACGAAAGTATAGAGTCGAGTATAGCTTTCGCTCTCCATTCTGCTAAACATTCAAGCGACAGTAGATATTATTGCCACTACTGCAATTTCAAGACTTTGTTACTGAAACGAATAAAGAAACACATGAAAATTCACGGTAGCGCCGGAGAATGTTTCCAGTGCGAAGTATGCTCGACAGAGTTTCCAGAATGTATACAAGCTATAGAACATAAAAATTTCCACTCGGGTGAGATGCCCTACAAATGCGAAACGTGTGAAAAACATTTCATGTTTTCTTGGTTGTTATTCACTCATCGACGCCTGTTCCATTTGGGTATAAAAGCGGATCTCTCTTCTTTAACTTGTAATATTTGCAACATGTCCTTTGGAACGCGCTCAGGTTTACGGAAACATATATTTAGAAAACATAACAGCATACCAAAGGAAGCAACACTGTGTGATATTTGCGGGAAAAGTTTAGCTAGCAATGAAACTCTGAAATTTCATCGAAGAACCCATACTGGTTATAAGCCGCACACGTGCACCACTTGTGGCAAAAGTTTCTGCAAGAAAGGCCTTTTGGTAGAACACGAAAGGGTTCATACAGGGGAGAAACCTTTTATTTGTCAATATTGTGAAAAAGGTTTCTCGCAAAGGGCGCCTTTAAAAATTCACCAAAGAATCCATACTGGAGAAAGACCATACGTTTGTAGACTTTGTGGAAAGGGTTGCATTTGTAAAAGTGTGCTAGATGCCCATATGCGGAATTGCTCTGGTGTTATCATTGAATAGGATGTTACGACTTATGCTGTATCAGTTTCTCAAATGTTTTGTTGGTGACTCCAAAATATTTAAATATTTTACGATGCAAATTCTTATAAAATATTGTTTTGTATAATAGTCTTATTAATATTCTTGTTATAAAAATACTTTTGTAAAATTTTTGGTTGAAAGTAAAGCAGATTTACAAAAAGTTCATCAAAACTCGGATGAAGCATCTCTTTACTGTCTGCATTGCACCCAGTGATGAGTGAGGAGACGACTTTGTGTTATTTCAAACTTTTTACTTTTTACAATCAGTTGCGGGACCATTGCTCAATTTAAATGGGTATAGTCGTTTGCAATTTTATCGTGCAGATAAAAAATGCAAAAAAATTTTACGACTTCATTAAAATACCGTTACTATTTCATCCGCTAGTTGAATCACTTACCTCTACAGGTTTTAATGTACGTCGGCTTGTTTGATGACACCATACCGAATGGTTCACCTGAGTTAATAATGAGCTTGTAAAGTTTTTATTGTCTTCTTTATTTGAAACGTAATTCTGGAGGTTACTATATGTTACTTTCGATTTGCCGAGGAAAATCTTCTTTATAAAATTAAGCTGTTGTCAAAATTAAGATAAATTTTACTGGGTATTCTAAAAATTAGAAAATATAAAATCGGCGTTAAACAACGGATCTTCCTTTAAACTTTTAATGAAAATTTTATTTGACAAAGTTTTTCCAATTATGAAGAAAAGCTTAAATAGGGAGTTTACTTGCAAAATAATAAAAATGCCCTTTCAAAGTAATAACATTTTATTCAACTTAGTTGAACGGGGCGAGCGTAGGTGCGTCTTTACTATGTACATACTTCGGTATGCGATGTAAAGCAATGACAGGCGCAGTTAGTACTTGGATGGTGACCATTCCAACGGAAACCGCGTTCTCGCCTCACACATCTTCCAGCGGCTTGTATATCAGTGTATGCGCGGAAGCTATACAACCTTAGGCGAGGGTTGTATAGGAGATATACCATCCTTCGGAGGGGATGTAAAGCCGTCGGTCCCTTGTCTATTAAATGTTAGGCAAGTAAAAGATCCCTACTCTTCTTAAGGGAAGAGGTTCGGCAAAATTCCTGGTTGGGGGTAGCTCGTCTACAGACGTCGGTGTTAGGCCTCAGTAGCGGAAATAGGCCGACGTTAAATAAATGTATAAAAAAAATAAACTTAGTTGAACACTATTCTCCATGTAGACTGTAAAGTTCTTACCAGTACACATTTTTATAAGCTTATTATTATTATTATTATTATTATTTATTTATTTAACTTGCAATGTTTGTTAGTTTGTTTATGTCAAATATTGCAAGCTGAATTAGAACCAGTTCCTCCTAACCGATTTTGCTGAAATATTGCATACACCTTTAGTTCTGGTGACAATACAATATGCAATACTCAATATTGCAATATTTTCAAAATGGCCGCTGCCACAAGATGGCGGATGATGTATATTTTGTCAACCCTGTTAATATGGATATCAAATGAGAGAGCTTGAAAAGTAGAAAACGATGAAAATGAGTGACGTCATTTTAAAATGGCCGTGGCCACAAGATGGCGGATTTCTCAGATATTTTGGAACCAAATCATGATACATCGATCAATATATTTGATCCACTTGTACCGGGTCCCAATAATTATACACGTGAAGAATATAGTTTTAGATAAAAAATATTCAATAATGCTAAAGACTTAATTTGTTATTACCAGAACGTTCGGAGCCTTAACATGCAAGTCTTGGACTTTTTTTACATCTGTTAGTGAAAGCGAATTTTATATAATAGCTCTAAGTGAAACATGGCTTCATAGTGATGTTTTCAGTAGTAAACTATTTCCTGATATTTATGAGGTACATAGAAAGGACCGTAAGTTACAATCTACGAAACAACAACGTGGAGGGGGTGTCTTATTAGCTGTTAGAAATGTTATTCAATCGAAAGTTTTGGCTGTTTCTTTCTTTGATTTGAATTTTCTATCAATTGATATGCTGGCTGTTAAATGTTATTTAAATTATAAGCTATTTTATATTATAGTTCTATACATACCTCCTTTGACAACGATTGAAGACTTTGAATTATTCTTTGACTCGCTTGAACATTTTAAGTCTATGCAAACAACTAATGTTGTTATTGTTGGAGATATTAATGTTCCTAATTTTGCAAACATAGATAACAATGATAGAAAAACTAGCTGCATCATAAATTTTATACCTTTTTTGACTTTATATACAATGCAATAATACACTGAACAATATGGGGAGGCTTCTCGATTTGGTCATATCTAATATTAACTGTAAAGTAATGCGAGACAATGCACCATTAATTAAAGAAGATTTGTATCATCCATCCCTAATACTCACTTTTCATATAATTAGTGCAAATGAGCCAACATTCTCACCAAACCTGAATCAGAGAACATATAATTTTAGGAAGGCTCACTTTATGTATTTGTATAATGCCTTACTTGAGTCAGACGGGTCATTAAATGAAATTAATGACGTAGAATTGGCTGTACACGAGTTCTATGAAAAGTTTTACCTACGATCACTACTGTAAATAGTAAAAAACAAACTACCAACCATCTATGTAAATTGAACTTTACGCACAGTAAACAAAATGCACGGAGCACGGCAAATATACAATGATATAGGCGGCTGTGATCGTTGACAAGTTGGCATAAAAGTCAAATGCGCCTACTGAACTGTCAAACGGTGTTATAATTCGTTAAACAATATTGTTGATATTCAAAACCAAGCTTAGTTTTACGAAATAAAAATGTCAAGCGATAGTGAACTGAACGAAACCCTAACTCCTCCCAATATAACGCAAATTGCAGTGTTGATGCCGGCGGTGACCTGTTAGATTTAAAAAGACACGTTGGATGGAAATCATCAACGGTTGCTGAAAGTTATGTGGACAATTCTATGAATAACAAAACTAACAATTCAACAAAAATAACATCTGCCATAGCAAATAAAGATTCAGCTACTTCAAGTAATAATATAACTGTGTCATATGCATCAAGCAGCAAATCAAACGAGACTCCTTTTGTATTTAATAACTGTACAGTTACTATAAATAATAATAATTCTAATTAATACATATTTCAAATAGTCTACAATAAAATGTTCACTTAAGTACTTTTTTATATTACTTTTAAATATTCGTTGACAATAAAAATATACAAAGTTTGTTTTTTTAATTTTATTAACTGTAATCATAGGTAAAGTATAGTACATAATTCGAGTTGTAAGGCAATTACGCACTCATGGAATTACGCACTCGCCGCTACGCGGCTTCGTGCGTAACTTTTCCATTCGTGCGTAATATGCTTCTTACAACTCTCGTTACGTAATATACTATTATACCATCTTTGATGAGAACATCTCAGTGTACAAGATGCACAAGCGTAAGTATCCACCTTGGTATGACTCAAATATCATAAAGAATATAAAGAAAAAAGTAAGAGTTTTGAAAAGTATTAGAAAACCCATAGGGACAATATACTACACGAATTTCGAAGGCTTCGATTGTTAGTGAAGGAACAAATAGCTACTGCGTATAATAAGTACATCGAGAATATTCAATCATCAATTTCTTACAACCCGCATTTCTTCTGGCCATACTTTCATTTAAAAAAGGTAATTTCAAGAATTCCTGGAAAAATGACATGAAAATAATACTTACGATAAACCACAATATATTGTAAATATTTTTGATGAGTTTTTTAAAAGTGTCTATTCATTACCTATAGATTATGATATTAATGTTAATCTAAATTGTGATTATTATGAAAATATTAACTTTAAGAATATTTCTGACGACGAAGTCATGCTGCTATGAGGAAGTTAAAAAACAAGATGACCTCAGGTCCAGATAACATACCATCTTTTATGGTTAAGGATTGTGCAGGTGTTTTAGGTGTATCCTTATGTATATGGTCTAGTATACTTTAACTTGGCGTATGTATGTATGAGTTAATATTTCCGTACGATTTCATTTTCTCCCATATTGTACACAAAGTTAAAGCAATAGTCCAGAAACATTGTCTACGTGGACAATATTTCTGGATCTTTGTGTACAAGAGAAAATGAAATCGTACGGAAATATTAACTCATACATACACACGTCAAGTTAAAGTATACTAGACTATAGTACTTAATCTTGCGTTAAAAACAAGGATAATTATAGCGTCATATCCATAGTCTCAAACTTTTCAAAAGTCCTTGAAATTATTCTATATGATCGCATATACTTATCTGTTCATAATCAGATATGAACAGATTAACCGTTACTAATTTAGCTGTTTTTACTCAATATACCTCACATATTTTGTGTGAGAAGGGGCAAGTGGACGTCGTTTATACAGACTTTTTAAAGGCTTTTGATAGAATAGACCATGGTGTCTTGCTTAATAAACTGACAAAATCTGGTGTTCATTCCCAAGCCATTGAATTTCTTAAGTTCTACTTATGTAAGAGATAGCAATATGTTGCGTACAATGGTTTCGAGTCCTCCCATTATGTTGTTACCGCTGGTGTTTCGCAAGGATCCAACCTGGGCCCTCTGCTATTTCTTTTATTTATCAATTACTTAGATGATGTAATTGACTGCTCTAAACTTGTCTATGCTGATGCTTTAAAGATATTTTCCGCTATAATTTGCATTGATGATTGTAGGAAGTTGCGAAATGAACTGAATCATATTCAGTGTTTAAAATATTTAGCATTTAGAACGTATAGTATTTACCCAGAAAGGGGAATAAGTTATAACTACTTAACGGATAGATTTAATATCATCAGCCTAGATCAAAGAAAAATTTGTATGTCGCTAATATTTCTACATAAGCTATTACATAATATGATTGATTGTTCGGACTTCGCGATATAATTTCAATATACCTAGAATTAACTTGAGGCATAGTCTAACATTTGGATGTAAAACACCTAGAACGAATATCCTTTCGAAATCACCTCTGCATGTTATGTGTTAAAACTAATAATATATGTCATATATGCGACATTCATCACAGTTCATTGAATAGTTTAAAAAAGATTTGTAGCTCCCGCGATAGACCTAAATGCGGTTTCTTTTACCATTAATGTGAAAATTATCGTATTTCCTAAATGGGCAAATAAAAATTGGGGGCCTTTCCTCCATATAAATTTGGGCAATCCCCTTTACACAGGAAAATCTCACGATAAGCTTTTATATCATAAAAAAATTATATAATGTAACAAAATGATGGGTTTGATTTATTTCAAAGTTTATTTTCTTCTTTTTAGAGCATTTAGATAAAAGCTTGTTTTTAAAAATGTTTTTTTACTATTAATTTTTCTAATCTTTCTGAATTATTCATACACAGATCAGGTCACATCTTCGTTTATTGTTGCATCAATGACATTTTTCCCTTATTTTGCAACTAAACTTTGTATGTAAGCTGGTTTTCATAACTGAAAAAACTAAAATTTTCATTAAAAATATAAATATAAAGGGTAGTTCGCCTAAAGTCGATTTCATATTTTCAAATTTTTAGAATATAATTTATCTTAGGTTTGACAACTCCCTATACCTTCTAAGACATGATAAACTTTTCATAGAAAATGACTTTTTTCGACTTTTACTTTGTCAAATAAAAAATAAGAATGTTTACAAGAGATAATTTATTTTTTCGAAAAATTCCTCAGTCCATTTTGTGAACGTGATAATTAGGAGAAAAATAGTTGGAATTAGATGTATGTTTTGAAAAAAAAAAATTATTTGGAACCTGTTGAAAAAAGGGTATGAAAGCCGACAATAGGTTTTTTCATGTTTTCAATGCGAAAGAATTTTCTTTTATATATACAAAAAAATACTACGAAATAGCTCGTAAGAAGACGAAAAACCGCTAAATATGGCCATTTTTGCCATTTAATTACAGGACTCTACAGACTGTAATTATCGTAGTAGGGAGTTGTTTCGGAGCTCAAATTGTAGCTTTTGTTGGTACCTACCTACTCTAAAAATTTCATGCAAAAATATTAATAACTTTTAGCGGAAATAGCGAAAATGTAAAAAAGGTGTTTCCGAAAAACGGCGTGGAGATGGTCAAAAATGGTCGTAGAACAATTTTTTAAAAAGCTATTTGTTGCTGATGAAATTTTCTACAATCCCTATTATCTTTAAATTTTCGTAAAGTTCCGTTTAGTACCTTAAAAACGCATTTGAAAATCGGGCTATTTCTGAATTTTGGACGGACCGGAGGGGAAGTAACGCGCGGTAGGGAGAAGCGCGATCATTTAGCGGCGCTCCACTTCGGCTGCGTGAGATACTTCCCCCATCACTCCTCGCTTCCCCTCCGCTCGAGCACCCGAACGTCCAAAATTCAGAAATAGCTCGATTTTTAGATGCGTTTTAAGGTACTAAACGAAACCTTACGAAAATTTAAAGATAATAGGGTTGTAGAGAATTTCATCAGGAACAAATACCTTTTTGAAAAATCGTTCTATGACTATTTTTGACCGACCATTTCCACACCGTCTTTCGGAAAGACCTGTTTTTACATTTTCGCTAACTCCGCTAACGATTATTAATATTTTTGCATGAAATTTTTAGATAGGGAGGTACCAACAAAAGCAAAAAATTAACATATTTAGCGGTTTTTGTGTTATGTTAGTTATTGACCGCTTTTAATGGTCAAAAACTCATTCTTTTCGTCTTTTTACGAGCTATTTCGTAGTATTTTTTATATAAATTTTGTGTTCTTTTGCATCGAAACCGTGAAAAAACCTGTTTTCGGCACTTTCATGCCCTTTTTAACAGGTTCCAAATAAAATTTTCTTTCCAAAAGATCTACAGCAAATTCCCACTAATTTTCTCCTAATTATCAAGTACACAAAATGGACTGAGGAATTTTTCGAAAAAATTAATACTACTTTGCTATCTGACTTGGATCATAATGAATCATTCCATTTCACCGTATCGGAAAAGTGATTGGCTGTATCTAGTGAATTATAATATATAACTCACGCTTATAACTCACGCTATTTGTTTATGGATACTATTTTGTGTGACCGAAAATACCACGAATTTTTGACGATTTTTTTTCAGTTTGTGGCCTATAACTTAAAAACAATGCATCGAATCGAAAAGTCATCTATTACCAAAATTAAAGAGCATTAAATTTTGCTTCGAATGAGTACCTGAAAGTTGAAATTTCATCAAGAGGTATGGGCGTAATTGGCAGTCGAATACCAACAATTTTTACCAACTTGTAAAAAATTCATACTGGGTAACTTTTTAAACGTCTTAAGCTTTGAATCGGGTAATCTAAATGAAAAAATCCATAGAATGAAAGTTGTAGAGCATGTAATTTCAACTTCATATATTACCTGGTTTTCCAATTTCGATCAATATTGAGCAAAATACACTCAAAATCCGAAATGTCCTACATATAAATATATTTATTATTTTCATTTATTCCTTTTTATTTAATTTTTCAACATTAATTTGAGAAAATGGGTTGTCGAAATAAAAGCGTAATGTAAAGAAAGGCCCAAAGTTTATTAACCAAAAATAAAAATTTACCCAATAGTAGTAATACAACAAAGTGTAAAAAAACTAAACAAATACAAAGTGCAAGAACAATACAAGGTGTAAGAGAAAACTGAAATGAAATAAAAATGAGTTTTGGAAAAAACTAATTATTTGCGTATAGTGGTTATAGTAGTCGAATCCGTTTGGATTGGGGCTGACTAATGTCCTCGTACTGCAATACTTCATCCTATATTCCTGATTCATTGGAGCAGCACCACCAACTTCCTCAAGCTCGATGTATCTTCGTCGTCATTTTCATCTTCATCCAACTCAATCTCAGGAGCGTTCTGACATAAGAGGCCAGAGCAGTGTTTACAGGTCAAGGAGCAGTTTTCCAACAGCTGGATGCTGCAGTGCAACCTTTTTTGCATGTACACGAAACCATTTTTAGCAGCATATCGGATCTAGCATGCTTTGACATTGTTATAGGCAATAAGTCTGACGAGACTTTCTTCTAACTCCATTGGCATGGGTTTGTTACGTTTCCCAGCCATGTTTGCACTTGGTGGTATGCGCGCATTGAGTGCCACCTTGCTGCATCCGATGTTGGCGGCAACCGTTGAACGATTTTTTTGAGGCGGATTTTATAAAAGCCTGTATCTCAGCTCGTTCAAAGGCCCACTGTGCATCTGTCCGTACAGTGCTAAGATCAGCCGTTCCCCTGCCTGTTCTATCAAGTCATGAGAAACAAATGGCTTGAGAAATGTAGCCGCTTGTGCTTTCAGGTGTGGATGTTGCTCAATGAGGGATAAAAATTTTACTTTCCCGTGACCAAAAAATTATGGCGTGGTGTCACATTCAGTAAATGCATGCATGAAGAGGACATGTGCGGGATCAAAGTTGAAGGAAGTGTTTGAGTACCATAAACCTGCTTTTTTCCCTTTCCCTGGTTTGTGGAAGTACAAGTTCTCGTACTTGTTTCCGAGGCCCGTTAGAAGAACGAGAACTGTTTCTACAATTAATAAGACTGCATCTTCTTTTCCTTGTTGCGCTTGGATTCCTCCTTCCTTAAATTTTTATATAAGTATCAAAATCAAATGGTTCTTGTTGTCCTCGTTTGCAAGTAGCTCTTCCTGTGAGACTGCAGCATTTGTTTCTTCACTGAAAATGATGTCTGCTGAAGAACCCGATGTCTTCAAACGATTTTTACAAGTTGCCACAAACTGAAAAAAGTACCAAAAATTCATAGTTTTTTGGAGGTCTAAAACTTGGATTCTACATACTCTCTACAATATATACAAGATGATAAAAAAAACTACTATCTCGTTTGTTGTAACTATAAAGTACCCTATTATTAAACTATGAGTAGATAAATTCTCGTTAGTGCCGTGTCACATGCCTACCTTGCACTGATGAGAGCCAACAGCTCTAAAATGCAGTCTACAAGTGGTGTGGGACGACTGGCACGAGAGATCCTTTAAGTAGGATCAGTCTTTCGGCTGGTGTTTGTTGCAATCGGAGCATTAGCGTTCTGTTGGTAATATGCAATTATTACACTTAACACGCCAGGATTATAACTTGTAATTCAGCGCTCGGCGGGGTACATAGCCCGGAGAGTAGCTATTGGTTGCCATCTGGTTACGTTCTTTATAGTAATATAAGGATTTTATAGAGGAGTTTGCGACTAAAATATTATTTAACTACGTTAATGTTTTACAGATTTTAACAATATTTCACGAAGAAAGCTTCTCATGGCCTCGACCGTTGTATCAGTTTTTAAGTCGAAATATTAATTTGAGTGGACGAAATGCCGTAACGTATTCTAAATTGAGATTGTTAATTGAGTAAAACGCCATTCTTAATTTTAATTTAGATTTCGTATTAGTTAGATACGTGTAATACGTACGGAGATACTTACAGAAAAAGTCAAAAGAAATTTAGCTTTTTTGATATGAAGCAACGACCAACCGACTTTGTTTGTTTCTGTCAATGTCACAAAATTCATAATAATAATTTTTATTGATATGTTAAAAATATAAATACAAAATATAAAGAAAATAGTTATATATATATGAGTATATACACACGCATAGTTTATTTTATTATATTTTTCAATAATCTTTTTTTTTTTTACAAAGTTGGTTTTGTACCTGGCCTTGCCCCACCAGGCAACTAAGAGCGGTGACGTGTGTAGTCTACACGGTCAGAAATGTCAAATGTGTTGACATATCATATTTGTGCTCATTAATTTCCTGTAGTTAGTAGAATAAATTTATTTTGTAGGTATGTAAATAGCATTGTAAATAGATTTGTTAATAAATATTAAGAAACGGCGTGCTCATATTCGGTTTTGTTTTAGGTATTTCGACCCAGCCGTCCTTAACAATTTAATATACGGCCCAGGAATTTCAATAACTCCCATTAAACAAGAAACGTATGATTACAATTATACTGCCAACAGTTTAAACAGCTTTAACCCATTCAATGGTTTTAACGGATATAATACCTTTATGAATCAATTACCTGGCCCTGAAACAAAAACGAGTAGTAATTGCCAACCCCCGACCCCCCAAAAAATTGTTTCCAAATCAACCCCCAATATAATAGACTGTTTAATTAAGAAACCTAAGAAGAAGAAACCTGAAAAGCCAAAGAACAATATAGATAAAAATTATGAGCCGCCTGACACCCCCATAGAGTTAGACGAACCTATACATTGTGAAGTATGTAACGAAACCTACAAAAATAACGTGGCTTTTGCGTTACATTCATTACAACATAGTGATGATGGAAAGTACACATGTCATTTATGTGATTATAGAAATGCTTCGAAATATCACATTGAAATGCACATAAGGGCGCATGAGGGCACCACAAAGTACAAATGCGAAATTTGCGGAAAAGCATTTACAGTAAGCACTCATGCAATCGAACATAAGTATTTTCACACTGGAGAAAAACCATTTCAGTGCGAAATTTGCGGAAAACATTTTATGTTTTCCTGGTTCCTGACTTCACACCGTCGGACTCAGCATTGGGAGATAATGACAGGTAGTCCCCTAGTAAAATATGATTGTACTCAATGCAATAAACATTATACATCTTCCACTGGCTTAAAAAGGCACAATCTTAGCAAACACAATGCCACAGGTGTAGACGCATCAGTATTGTGTGATATCTGTGGAAAGAGGCTCTCAAGTAAAGAGAAACTAAAGTTTCATCGAAGGATTCATACAGGTTATAAGCCTTTCTCATGTGAGGTATGTACCAAAAGCTTCTCGAGGAAGGAACAATTGAAAGAACACGAACGCGTTCATACTGGTGAAAAACCATTTATTTGCAAATATTGTGGAAAAGGCTTCACTCAGAGATCCCCATTGAGGATACACGAGAGAACTCATACAGGGGAAAGGCCATATGTATGTATGATTTGTGGTAAAGGATTTATATCAAAAGGGGTTATGGATACCCATATGAAAACCTGTTCGGCAGCACGCGTGCCATATAATTAGTAGGTATCCTAGAAATATTACTCCAACTTGAAGCAAAGGTAGTTCCGTAAATGCGTAAATATTTCCAAAAAATATAGGGGATATAGTACCTAGATCATAGACTTGATTACATATGCCTATCAAACGAAATTAACTTCGAGAGAAAGGCGTTTGTCAGCGCGTGGCAACAATGCATGTTAGTTTTATTTATCAGACATTATCAATAACGAACATACTCTAAGTAAGAGTAATTAGACTGAAAAACATGTATTAACTTCGAATTTTATCGTAGGTTTATATTTTTCTGTTTCTGATTGCGTTGTTTTTGTACTGTACTTCATTTTTTGGTGTTTATTATTTATGAATAATGCACATATAAAGAGATACTCATTAAAAGTATATTTTGTTATAAAGTATAACGTAAAAATTTATTTAAAAACAGCAATAAACTGTTTTATCAACGCTGCTATATTAGCTTTAGAAAAAACAGTTAGATGAAAATATGTGTATGAAGTTAAAAGATAAAACGAATAAATCAGTTATTAACGAAGTTTGTTTTATTTTTCAACAAAGTATAAACTTTGTGTTAATTATTCTTTAAATTTAATTTATTGTATCTTCAAGTTAAAAAGCGAACCTCTGACTGTTCCTTTGGGCGCAGAGGTCAGGTATACTAACATATTTTTAAGATTCCAGTGATGTGTAGCTTGGTGCTTCAAGTAACGAGGAAGAATGGGATTAATGAAATTAGGAAAGGAAATTCTGGTGGAAGGTAATATTTACATATTATGGGGCTCTATAATGAAATGAGAAGAGGATGATTGCCTAAAGAAATATTTTATTCTGCCTTTTAAATAATACTTTTAAGGTCGTTAATGTATTTTTATGCATCCATTGTAAAAAAATGAATTTCAATTAAATTTGAAATATATCGAGCTGGCTGACATTTTAATTGAAAAATTATCCCACGAGGTTCTGTAAGTTAATATCATCGGTTATACACCAAAAACAAGACGATAGATACCCATGCAATGTTAATTTCCATGTTATAGGAACAAGTTACTTTTCGTTATTTACTTTTAGGCTGGGCCCTAATAAGCCAATAAAATGAGACGAAATTTGTCGATTTGTATGAAATAATTCAGAACGGGCTGAAATTTTGGGAACAGGCATATTTTGTGGTACTTTTTAACATATCAAAAGTCCTCGCCCGTAGACGCCGGCGGAGTGGTGGGGGGAGGGGGGGGGGGAGAAAATACGTAAAAAAAATGTTTTTTCGCAAAAACTCGGAGATTATCAATTTTACTGTATAATATGTACACATGAAAATTATAGGTAATAAATATCTGCACAATTTCGTTTTTTTAACTTCATACGACCTATTGGAGCCGAGATAGGTTTTGTAATTTTGACAGTTTTGGGACGCAACGGAAACGCGCGCGTTTTTCGGTCAAATCTGGTGATTCGAATCGGAAGAATTCGATTGCGAACAATTTCCTTTTATTTTTTATTTCCATTCGATCAATATTGGCAAAGATATGAATTTTTGAACATCTTTATAGCGCACTATCAGAACATTTGTTTCATGATAAAATCGATAAAAATTCGAAAACGATAGATCGTACGCATATAGCGTATCTAATGAAAGTTAAAGAGAATCAAATTTTGAATATGTTGGTGTATGCACAAAATCGGTTTCATAACGAGTGAATTTAGATAAAACGAAAAAACATGAAAAATTGTCATTTTCCAGTGCATTTTGACAAATAGCTATTTTTTATTGGCTTTAGGCAATAATGACAATAAAGTTTTTTTGAAGAGAATTAAATTATCTGTAAGATGAGCTCCAAGTGATTTTCATACGATGAATGGTTGACGAGTTACAGCTGTTTAAAGCTATGAACAAAAATTCGTTTCTTATTATAAATTAAGATTTTCTTGCAAAAACTGTGCCTAACAATTTTTGAAAAATTGATTTTGACCTTTTTTTATTAATTTATATACATATGAAAGTAACGCAATAGCTTAAGTCGTTCGCAAGATATATTTTCTTTAAAAATAGGTTCTTGTAAACTATTTTTGTTCACAAAAATTGAACCAATATTATTTTTTAATTCCTTTTTTGTATATATATCATCGTTTCTTTGACTGTACGACAAAATTTCATAAGACCTAAATGAAAGCTTACAATATTTCCTACAAAATACATTTTTTCGTGTATGATTATCAATAAGAAGCGACAAGGAACTGGCGATTGAAAATGCGGTTTTTAGCAAACAGACAATTTTCGTCACGTTTGAAGTACAAAAAAATACACGAAACGACTCAGAAATGCCCACAGAATAACTTCTGATACTTCAAAGAGTAAAAAAATATTATTAAATATACTTTTTTTGTACTTCAAACGTACGAAAATTGCCTGTTTGCTAAAAATTAGAAATCAACTGCATTTTCCTTGTTGCTACTTATTGAAAATCATACACAAAAAATGTATTGTGTAGGAAATTCTATAAGCTTTCATTTAGGTCTTATGAAATTTTGTCGTAAAGTCAAAAACAAAAACAGTTTTCAAGAATCATTTTTTTAAAGAAAATATACATTGCGAACGACTTATGCTATTGCATTACTTCCATATGTGTACAAACTAATGAAAATAGGACGAAACCAATTTTTCAAAAATTATTATGCACAAGTTCTTGCAGGAAAATCTTAATTTAGAATAAAGAAGAAATTTTTGCCCATAGCTTTAAACAACTGTAACTCGTGAATCATTCATCGTATAAGGTCACTTGGAGCTCATTTTACAGATAATTTAATTTTTTTCAAAAAACCTTTAATGTCATTATTGCCTAAAGCCAATCAAAAATTAGCTATTTGTCAAAATACACTTGAAAATGACAATCTCTCATTTTTTTTCCTTTTATCTTCATTTACTCGTTATCAAAACGATTTTGTACATATGCCTACCCCAACGAATTCAAAATTTGATTCTCTTTAACTTTCATTAGATACACTATATGCGTACGATCTCTCGTTTTCGAGTTTTTATCGATTATATCATGAAACAAGTGTTCTGATAGCACGCTATAAAGTTGTCTAAAAATTCATATTTCTGCCAATACTGACTGGAAATGAAAAATAAAAGGTAATTGTTCGCAATCGAATTCTCTACAACTTTCATTTGAAACATTTTGCGATCCGAATGTGGTCATCGAGATTTTAGCGAAAAACGGCGCGTGCGTCACAAAACTGTCAAAATTTCAAAAAAATATATCTCGGTTCCAATAGGTCGTACGAAGTTAAAAAAAGAAAAAAACGATATTGTGCGAATTTTTATTACCCATAATTTTCATGTGAACATATTTTACAGTAAAATTGATACTTTCCGAGTTTCTTGCGAAAACCCGATTTTTTTAAGTACCTATTATCTCCCCCCGCCCCTCCGCGGCGTCTACGGGTGAGGACTTTTGATATATTGAAAAGAAGGTACCACGAAATAAACCTATTCCCCCTTCATCCAAATTTTCCCATTTTACTGGGCTATAAATAGTTTTCTTAAACAATAAAATAGTGAATATTTCACCCGCTTCGTTTCGTCAACCAAGTAGGCATCATCAGAAGATGTCTAATATAGTTTCTCTGTCCAGACAAAATAAACTTTTATGGCAACAGGCATGGCGAGTGTACTTGAGTTTGTGTTTTATTTGTTATTTACAGATTAAAAACTCTCTTAGAATAAATTAGGTATATATTTCTTCTAAACATAAGTAGGTTTGCCAATGTTGTCAGAAATAGTTGGAATACTTTTTTTTAACTAAATAAATTCATGCTTTTTTCCACTTGTATTTTGTTTGATTTTTTAGATTTAGAATTTGTAAGGTTTTTAGTAATCCTCGTGAAAGTTAACATAGATCTGATGGGATTGGTATGCTTTTTATATATTTTAAGAGAACATGTCCTTGTTACTCCTTGTTACATTTATAGAATGTTATAAAAGTTTTATTTTCAGGTTCTCTAAAAGGCCCAGAAGGTTAAAAAGTTTAAATGAAATCAAGAAAGAGCGCAAACCTCGTAAAATTAAGAAAGAAAAGAAAGAGAAAAAGGAAAGACGAAAAAAGATTGATATCGTCCATCCACCACCTATTGAACTCGATGAACCAATACAATGTGATGTTTGTAGTGACACTTACAAAAATAATGTTGCCTTTTCTTTACATTCCATAAGTCATAGTGAGGACGGAAAATATTCTTGTCATATTTGTAACTATCGAAATGCTTCAAAGTACCACATAGAAATGCACGTGAGGGCTCATGAAGGTACAACTAGTTATAAATGCGAAATTTGCAATAAAGCTTTCACGGTAAGCACCCATGCTATAGAACATAAATATTTCCATTCCGGAGAAAAACCATTTCAGTGTGAAATTTGCGGAAAACACTTCATGTTTTCTCGATTTTTGGCGTCTCACCGCCGCACCCAGCATTGGGAAATAATAACCGGTACACCTTTGATCAAATATGACTGCAATATCTGCAAGAAGCATTACACTTCATCTAGTGGCTTAAAAAGACATAACCTAAGGAACCACAATACTGAGGGAATTGATACTTCAGTGCTCTGCGATATTTGTGGCAAGAAAATCTCAAGCAATGAAAAACTGAAGTTTCATCGTAGAGTTCATACTGGCTACAAGCCATTTGCCTGTGAGGTATGCGGGAAATGTTTTTCTACAAAGGAACAGAAAAAGGAACATTTGAGGGTGCATACTGGCGAAAAACCGTATATTTGTAAGTACTGTGGAAAAGGCTTTACTCAAAGATCTCCGTTGAAGATTCATGAGAGATCTCATACAGGTGAAATGCCCTACGTTTGCCTGATCTGCACAAAAGGGTTTATATCCAAGAGTGCAATGGACACTCACATGAAACATTGTACCATTCAGATGCCATGTTGAGGCTTAGTGTCGCGTGGATTTTGTTATTGATTGTACAGGGTAGCCTTATAATTATAAGTGACATTGAAAAGTTGAACTATACATTTCCAATTTCTGTTTTTAATTTAGGAAAAAAAAACTGTTTAACTCAAAGAACAGTTCAACTTTTTAATTGCATACACACCAGGATGTAATGGTTTTTTTATGACGCCATTTGTTAGTAATGTTTTTTTTTATTATTATTAATATTATGTCGTGGTGTACTTATTTGGTGGCCTGTTTAAATATGTTTATGTATTTTTTGTTATTGTGGGGTAATGTATAATTAAATGTTAAATATTGTGTACCTGGGAACCAACAGTTTAACTTTAGTGTGTAAAAATTGTTCCAAAATATTTGACAAATTACTTTATGCTTTTTATTATTTTGGAGAAAATTTATTTCAACATTTGTGTATTAGAAGAAGAAGGAATATGATCCAGTCTAATACCGATAACTAAGAAAAGCATCGTCATTGTAAATTATTTAATATTAGTTTTTATGTCCGTATAGTCTGGGATCCGACGCCTCTTTTTTTAATTGATCACTAACAGGCTGAATTTTCGTGAGTGGCTTCGTTTTAACGAGTCTTCCAACTTTTCCCTCTGTCAAAATTCTCGGTAGAGGTAGATAAAGTTCTACGCAGCCGGTAAACATGTTGATCGTGGAACGGACACTTTCATACTTACTTAATAATAAAATTTCCGACCTCGTTATTTTTACATATTGGGGACAGAAAACTCGCCGGTCCAACTCATCGCTTTGGTAGGACAAGCGCAGCTCCCTGGTTTTTCACACTAACGGACTGATTTTTACACTATTGTTTAATTAAAATTTTTGAAATCGGATGGCCAAATTGTCCTACAAATTTTCTGGCAGCTTTTTCAGTCCTACGCCATGAATGTGCCAGTTTCACGATCAATATGTTTAGCGGCTGCGTAGAGCTTTATCTATCTCTACCGAGAATTTCGCAGAGCAAAAAATTGGAAGGCTCGTCAAAACGAAGCAAGTCACTAAAATTCAGCTGCTAGTAATCACTTTAAAAAAGAGGCGTTGTACCCCAGACTAGTACTCTTGACGGTTTATTTCTAATATATAGGATGGGATAAAGTTCCCGATCAGCTATTATCTTTATTAACTGCAACTGGTTTCGTAAACATTAAAATCTATATCTTCATTCAAGCACGGTTAATAACAACAATAACAGTATTAACAATGAATTGAATAATCATTTGAGAAGATATAATATTAAAAATATGATTGTGAATTAATTGATCGATGAATTATGTCTATATATTTCTAAAATTTGCAGACGGTATCCAAGTCTCCGTTCCACAATATTTATTATTTGTCTAGATAAAACCACCTAACACGTGTATTATTAAAATGTGAATATAATATTATGACAAAATCTTGTTTTTGATAATAAGGTGTTCTTATAGTATATAATGTATTACAAATCATTAAATTATTTGAGTCTACAATCACCTTTAAACAACACAAGTATGGCTATGATATTGTTACGTGTTTACAATCTTCAGCGAACACCCAGTATGTAGGTTCAATAAGTTTCCAACAAGAATTCTCACAAACCACTGATTTATTAATTACTTAATTGCAATAATTATTTCTTACACTAAAACGCACTAATTATACTTTTAATCTCCTATAATTCACTACTTTAATTTACAACTTGATATTGTTCCTTATTTCATTCTAACATTTGCTTATCTAACATAGAACTGTCTGCAGTGCATTTAGATCCACTGTATATATAACCGCGTCGAATGCAGTACTTTATTCTAGAATTTTCTTCAACATTCGCGATTTTTCTGGCATCGTTCTCGAATTTTCTATAATTCCAGTGGCGTAGTCGTGCACATAACACTGCCCCCTCCTTAAGCCTGAACGTCCCGGTCGGGCAATTCAGAATCCCCGACATACTTCGCCGATCTGTGCACGATTTTCATCTTGAACTTCTTACTTCATTGAATCCGATAAACAACATCATTAATCCGGGTGATGATAGAATACGGTCCTTCCCAAGGTGGGTGAAGCTTCGGAGATCTTCCCTTCTTTCGCTGTGGGTTATATAACCAAACCAGATCTCCCTCCTTGAACCCTGCTGAGGTCTCCTTCCGGTCATAGCGAGCTTTCATTCTATCACTAGCTATGCTAACTTGGTTTCGAACCAAGTCATGGATATTCCCCAGCCGTTGACTAACTTCCTCTGCATAGTCACCCACGGACAGTGGCTTTTTATCTGGTGTGCCAAACATCAAGTCACATGGCAGTCTGTTCTCGTGCCCTAATATTACACGAGCAGATGTTTGTTTGGTAGTCTCATGAATGGCAGCCCTGTATGCCATTAAGAAAAATGGTATGTGCGGATCCTAATCTCGCTAGTTCTTGTGAACGACCTTAGAAATACCATTCCATCTGATTGGGGATGAAGAGCGGTTGTTCGAGTCTTGTGAATGCCCAACATTTCACAACTTTTCTGAAATACCCCTGACTCAAAGTTTCTCCCTTGATCAGAATGTAGCTCCAGGGGTACACCAAATCGACACACAAGGTTATCAACCAGAACTCGAGTCACAGTAACTGCTTCCTGATTTGGAATAGCATAGGCTTCTAGCCATTTACTAAAATAGTCCATAGCGACCAGGATGCATTTATTGCCATCACCTGTCACTGGGAATGGGCCCGCTATATCGATAGCAATCCTCTCAAAAGGGGCTCCGACATTATATCGCTTCATTTGGCCCCTACTCCTTGTCTGTGGCCCTTTGGTGACTGCACAAATCTTGCATTTACAACACCAAGCCTCCACATCTTGACGGCTATTTATCCAATAAAATCGGTCCCTTAATTTAGTCAATGTCTTATTAATGCCAAAATGGCCCCCGGAGTTTCCATCATGTATTTCCTGAAGTACTTTCGGGGCACGGCACCTGGGTATCACCAGACGCATGGTAACTTCCTTCCCATCTGGGTTTTCCCGTGCCCTCTTTAACAGTCCATATTTGATTTTTCTAAATGATCCTCCTCTTCTACTTTCATGGCTCGTACTCTCGGACGTGGAGTCTCTTTATAAGCGGCTTCAACCTCGAAGGCATGGATCACGGCTTCGCTACCAGTCTTATCTCGAGATAATCAAATGACTCGCCTGATCTCCTCATCTCTTATGCCATCGATGAAGGTACCAACCGTTAATTGTTCCTGGAATTCTTTGGGTGCATCAGGGTAAGCTAGATATGTCAGTCGCTCAACAGCGACCTCAAAATCTTGTAAAGTTTCCCCAGCCTTTTGTGTACGTGTTTTGAGCTGACTTGGGCGAGGTGCTGGTCGCCATATCTCAGATCTAGAGCGGCCTCCAAAACTTTAAAATCCTGTTGCTGCGCCACTGGGATCGTCTGAAGTAGCTCTGAGCTTGACGTCTTAACACCAATGCCATAGCCTTGTCCTCATTATTCCAGTTGTTTGCGCATGCAGCTGTCTCAAACTATCTTTTATGCGTTGATCAAGAAATTTGTCCGTCAAAGGAGGGGGGTTGTAATCGAGGACCTGATGACATTACTAACTGGCCTTCTTTTCCCCTCAGCTGTGATTGATATTTATCTTCCCTTTGACTTCACTTACTTCTTCTTCGACTGTCTTCACTTTTCCTTTAATGTCACTAACTTCAGCCTTTACAACGCCTATGTCCTCCTTGATTTCTTTTTTTAATCCTTCAGTAGCGGAAAGGATAGTATCCTGTTGTACCTGTATGATTTTCCTCAATTCTTCTTCACGTCTCTCTTATTCTTCTTTCTTTTCCTGACATCGTCTTTCTTGCTCTTCTTTTTCGAGTTCTTCTTCTTCTTCACATTTTCTTTCTTTTTCAACGTCACGTCTCTCTTATTCTTTTTCTTCCTGATGTCGTCTTTCATACTCTTCTTTTTCGAGTTCTTTTTCTTCTTGACGTTTTCTTTATTTCTCTTTGTCACGTCTATCATGTTCTTCTTTTTCTTCCCGATGTCGTCTTTCTTGTTCATCTTTTTCTGCCTGACGTTTCCTTTTTTTTTCTTCTTCACGTCTCTCTTGTTCTTCTTTTTTGTCTAGCATCATTTTTCTAAATTGCTCGAACATGTCTTGCATTTGCTTTTCAGCAGCCATGCTTCTTGTTTCCATCCAAAATATTCTTAAATGAGCACTAATAAATCATATTTAAAGTCTATATCAGGTCTAAGTTAAATATTTCCACAAAATTCAAAATAGGATATTCTAGAAAATTTCTCGAAATATCACAAATAGGTCCCATTCAATGTCTATACCACTTTCCAACTGACAGGACTCAGGTAACTGCACTAATGTCCAATGTAATGTTCTGGAAATTTTCTCAAAATTTCACAGTAGGTGTTATTTAATGTCTATACTACTTTCCAGTTGATAGAACTTGGCTAACTGCCCTAGTTTCCAAATAGAATATTTTGGAACTTTTTCAAAATGTCATAATAGGTCTTATTTGATGTCTATATCACTTTCCAGTTTAAAACACTTCGATATCTCCTGTGATTTCCAGATAGAACACCTATGGAACCTTTTAGGATTCTTCAAAAGTCCTGTTGCAATTCCGCTTCACGATTTTTCTGGCACCGTTCTTAAATTTTTTTATGATTCCAGTGGCATAGTCGTGCACTATTTACGATAAAAAACTCAATTCAAAGACTTGCAAAGTTTTCAACAAAATCGACTAAAATTCATACAATGGGGGCTTTTGGGGTCGCTGGCCTCATGAACCCGAAGTGAAAATAGAAAAATTCAAAATGGCGGACATCAAGAATTAATTCCTGATTTACGTCGTTTTTATTGATTTTACTGAAAAATATGTAGAGTAAAAAGTATTTAGATGCCATTTTGCATAAGAGTACGCCATTTCAGTAAACCACATTATTTAACTCTCGCTAAATTTTTTTAATTTTTTTTTATTACAGTTCGGTAATATTGGACTAATAAGGTTGAAATAACTAAAAAAAACTAACCCTAATCATTTCAACCCTTTACTGGGGGGTGCGGGTGAGTGCACTAATTTTACAATGTCGAGAGGTGAGCGCACTTGCCTCTCACTTAAAAGTCCCGGGTTCGATCCCCGGTCGTGGCAGTGGAAAATACTGTGAGAGGGATTTTTTCACTATATAGCCTTTCGGGATAAAGGGAGTCGTAATTACCTGTGGTGTTATTTATTTATTCATTCATTTTAGGCGAGCGGGAGCAACCCCTAAAATGACCTCATAGTGACCATGACAATCCTAATCTCCAAAAACAGTTTATTATTCTGTTTTCGAGGTTGCTGAATACGAACCCGATGTTATTTAAAAAAAAGGGGGCGTCTATGTTTACGTCAACTTTTTAGTGAAAAATGAAGCAAACATTTTTTCATAATTTTTCACTTTCAACTCGCTATATCTCCGGCGGATTTCATGATTTCTTTTCGAAATTTTAATTGCTTATTCCTGATGGCAGTAGCAAAAAATAAGCCCTATCGTTTTTAGAGCATTTGATATTCGAGTGTTCACGTTCTATCGCAAAAGTTGAATGACGAAGTTTCGAATTTCGAGAAACGAATTGTTTAGTATTGAAATATAATATAATAATAACAAGAAAGTTTTTTGAAAAGTTTCAGCCCTTAATGTTTTATAGAAAAAAATATATGGATTTTTAAAGTTGAGCGTCGAGTCTGGCCACGCACGCTTGGCGCACGCCAATCACATCGGTAGGCGCTCTGATCTGAAACAAATTTTGACTCTAATGAATGTAAAGTTGGTTCTGATGAGAATATTTAGAAAAGCAACAAAGTGCAACAAAAATATAAACAGAAACGAGGAGATTGGTAGAATGGAATTAAAGATATAAAAAATTTTCATTGGTAGAGGGTGGAGCAAGTGGAGTAGGCGAAAAGTTTACTAGAACGGTTGCTGGAAAATAGGAAGTCCTGAGTATGTTTTATTCTGGATATTATATATAGTATGTAATGTTGCGGGTTAGCAGGCTATCATTCAGTTTGAAAGTATAGAATGTCTGTGAAATTTCTTCAATGTACTCCGCTATTCCGGTAATACCGTCACAACGTGCGCAGAGATCTCTGACTAAGGTATATCTATAAGAGTGTATTATAAGGTATATAAATTTATGTCCCAGAACTTTAAATTTTTTATTGTCGTTATCGCCACGCCGAACATATAACGGAAGGATTTTATATGTTGAATTTCTAAATAAAATGGAAATTTTGTTTATAAAAGTTGGCTGAAATGAATGATTATGTTATTCAATAATATCTTTATGTGCTTTTAACTACATATTTCCTGGTGAAAAGCAAAATTTATAAATTTTGTATAGTTAACTTTTCCAAAAAGGGCCGGGCGGAATCCGAAACGTAACTGAAACAAGATTTAAAAGATTTGAAAAGTTCGAAATTGCAACAAATTATGAATTTCGGAATTGTAATAACAGTTTTAGGAATTTTGGAACTGCAATGAAAAGCTTTCATAACTATAGTAAAAATATATATTAATTATTTTATATGATAATGATCGGCATTTTTAATATAGTGATTAAAAAGTAATGTATTTAATTGATTTTGGTATTAATCACAGTTGTTGGTCGTTATAGTACCATGGAGGAGGAAAATAAAATGTTTACCTGCTTCTTTATTATATTTTTTAGGCAACTATCACAAAAAATGACGTTTATCGGATCTGACAGCATTCCTAAAGTGTCATCTCTTTGTACTCATTTGTCAATCTTATTTTTTTTTTTGTCTTTTACTTCACAGCCGCACTTCACGGCTTCATATATTACTTGATCATCATTAATATTTGAATTATGTCCCGGCTTGTCAATAAACTATTTATCGACGTTTTCATTTGTTTTCGTTATTAACTTGAAAATGAATTAAAACTGTCCATGTTTCTAGTAATGTGTATAAACAATATTAAAAATATTTTATTTTGTTTTTTGGGACAGTCGCCTAAAAAATGTGGTGTACACCTCGGCCAAATGATATATTTCGGCCTTATCCGAAGTTTGCTGTGCCTCGCAAACTTCAGATTCAACCGAGAAAGATCAACTTTACGGCCTTGATACACAAATAACTATTGAGATTGGAAATGTAATTAGAGATTTAACTGACGATTTTTAACATAAAAGAAGTTAGTTAATTTAGATAAAATGAGAAATTTATCGACAGTTTCATGTTAAAAACTAAATAAAAGTCCAATTTTATTTTATTTCCAGTTTAACCGGAAACAGTGTAAGCTTTGCTATTTTTAATGAAGCACCCTGTATATTATTAAAAATTTAGATTGTCCAAGAGACTTCAAGTACAAAGCCTGTCGCACAACCTATCTCTTTCTTTAACAGTTTTTGAGAAAATAGCGAATGATAATGTTATATGGATCATAAATTATCCCGTTTGTATATAAAACAAATGGATGAAGACAAAAATCTGTTACCGTTATTTAAGCCTTTTTGTGAATAAACTGTGATAAAATCATAAAAGTTCAATTTCCGGTTAAACAGAAAGTCCTACGAAAAGTGACTTTCAGACTCAAATTACTTCGATACTTTTAATGGAGCGCCCTGTGTTGAATCTTAAATTTACATTCTACTAACATTTCTGGATATTTTTCGTAGTGTCATTTGTCTAAACTGGATAGTTTTTAAAGTATCGGCAACTGAACGGTCACCTACACTGTAAATACAAGTACATGTAAACCTCGATGTAAACATACAGTTGTGTCCAATTTTTAATATTCTAAGCTCAAATAGTTATTCAATTGATATTCAGTGCTGTAATTATATCTGTGTTGTTCTTATTTTTATTATTTCCTGAAGATGTGAATTTGAATAATTGCAAAACCGCACTTAATAAAGAGAATTTACGGTATATAGTGCTTTTCTTCCCCTGCATTCAATGTATTCTAATATTATTGTTTATATGTATTTGTTTATATAATTGCAAACGTATAAAGGTAAATCTTATTTACGTTCCCAGTCAGAAATAGTTCTTAATTCAAATTTAAATTGATCATTATTTAGAACATTTACAGTGTAAACAAAGTTGTATCTTCTTTGTTACGTGATTATTCAGTCCCTGATTCTATGTTGTGACAGAAATGTCTTGCGTCTTGTAATAAATACCCACGCAGTACAGGAGTTGAGGGCACATTGTCATATGTCATGTAAAACGTCGATTTTCTAGCGGTGGCGATGTAAATTCGTTAGAAATCCGTATCCTATGATTGACAAAGTAAAGGTTTGACAGTATTTACTGGTTGGAGGGTTGATTCAACCAACAGTATCTTGCAATCTAAGAACATGCTCTAAAGTAAAATTATGCTTGTGAACCTCTCTCTCATAAACAATCTTTATAAATAAAAATAACCACGGTACCTCTAATAACTATATACAGTTCCCTTCTACTTACTCTAAATTAAAGTACTTGTGCTAAAGACGGATTACGGATTTTTTAAATGTTTTTTTACCCTGTTCTCTATGCTTCTACCAGTCTGACCTATATATATGGCATTACAATTGATTTCATATACACCTGATTTATTAAGTTTAATTAATTTTTCTTCACTATTGACCAATATTTTTCCTAAATTCGTTTTATTCACACTTATTGTAGAGATACCTAAATTATTTAATTTCCTAGAGATTTTGTCACTATATTTTGGAATATAATGAATAAAACTATATTTTGTTGATTTGTTCGGTGCGTTGAAAAATTCCTTTTTTGCGTTGTTTGTTTTTAACCATATTATCTATTAACGATTCGCTGTATCCGTTATGTCTTGCAATTTGTTTAATTGTATTCAATTCCATAACAAAATTGTTTTCGTCTAAAGGAGACACAGTTAACATATATTTACTTCATACAGAAGGAAAAGGTAAACCTCTAAATCTTCTTGAACAATTAGAAATGAAAAAATCTCTTAAAAACAATCCTGTTACCACGAATGACCAGCAAAATTTCTTAAAATACTCCTATACTAGATAAAATGTTAACAATCGACTTGTTGATTCACATTACTATGCCAGTTCTACCCGAAAGATTCCAATGGTTAAAGTTTGAGACATAAAGGTATTAAGTCATAAATGTTTTTAGGTACCTAGTTACTTTAGTATACACTTTGTACTATCTTGATAAAGGCCTAATAAGCCGAAACATTTGTAGATAATTTTAAACAAAGTAATTTGATACATCTAAAAGCAGTGTTTGCTTAAAAACAATTAATATTTAATATTTGTATCGAGAAAGGATTAGCGTTATTTCCCAAAAAGCAAATTAATGTACGCTATTACGTTAGCTGGGATATAGAGGAATAACGAAATAAGTATATATACAGCCTAGGATGGGGTTATAAATACATTGTGAGAAAGAACTGAAAACTAATTGACCCTCGCTTTATCCCAGTTTCTGTTTTCGTTTATGTTCTTTAATTCTCTGTCGATAAAAAAATATATACAATTAAAGACACAGCCCAATAATGGCAAATCCAACATCTATGGCAAGAGAAAATATTTTATTTTAATATTCACATAAGATGCATTTGTGGAATATTAGAAAACTAAATATTTAAATCAGTGAAAAAGAAATAGTTCAACATTGATTGGATTCCGTAATACTTCCTCCTCTATTAGAATAGGTTCTTTCCATTTTTCTGATTCCGACGCTACATACTCGTTCTAATTATTTGAGGAGTGAAGAGAAATGTTCAGATCAATGGTGAACATTTTCAGCACGTATGGACCAAATCCACTGACCGAACGTACCATGGAAGAATCGTACAGTTGAAAAATTCAAGATGCTCTGCAGAAAAGTTTATAGCATGCTGTAAAGGAGGACTATTTTAGGCCCCTTTTCCATTATTTTTTATGCCAAAGTTATTATTTGATAGTCTTTAGAAAACCTAGAAAACTGAAAGCTAATATGAAGATTTTGTTGTAAAATTATATATTCATATATGCAAAAGTCTATTAGAAAATTGTAAAAATTATTTAACAGATTTTGACGTGGATATGTAGTAAATAGACAGTATAATTTTCGTTTTCGTTCTATTAACAAGAATGTATGACTGCGAAACACGCCATATTTTAATCTCCGATTCTGATTAGTCCAAACTTTAGTGTAAAAGTGTATGCACATTTGATTCTCACGAAAATTTCTTATTCAGCAAAAGCTCATTTATTCGGGAGCATACCATTTGTTATTCGTAATAACGGATTAAAACACATCGCATCAACTGCAAATTCATCGCTTCATATGAACTCGAGAATAGCTTCTTTGGATTACCAGCAACTCAATGTTTAAAAAATGTCTGCCGTATCCTAGACGTCTTAGAACTTTCAATAGCCTACCGTCAGGGATCCATTCATTGATAGCATCAACCGATTATGCCATCTAGGACATGTTAATGATTGTTTAATAGTATGTATTGTGGTCTAAAATAATAAGAGTAACATATTACGTTCAATTCAGTTGGTAGTGGAAGGCGATTGTGTTTGACCAAAGACATTTCACTTACTCGACGAACTTCTTTGGTCTCCTTAAAATGATCGCCCCAAAAGGATCGTTTTTCTTTGGATTATTGAACCTCACGTTCCAATGCATTCCTGATATAGCTGATGACGTCGATATTTTTCAGCTAACAGTAATGTACAATCATGACAAGATACGCCAAATAAACAAAGTTGTGATCGCATTCTTGGCTTTAGTTCATTGTATCATTGTTGTTTACACAGCGATTAAAACTACTAGGCCATGATCTACGGAAGTTTTGAAAAGTTCTGATATCCTCTTTCCATTTGTATGGTCCGTAGTCCTGGTTATGCTGGTTTTAGGTTCGAAGAATGTTTTCGTATGACATTATACTCGAATACACTACTCAACACAAGTTCCATCGTGACATGATTAGATAAGTTTTCCGTTTTAATCATCGCCCGATGATATAATAGAAAACATAAATAGCACGTCAAATGTCCATATTCTTACATATTTCTAAAAAACGTTTTTTAAATACAAAATGGAATAAAGCATACATAACAAAATACCTTCGAGTATGTGCCTATATTATAATAAACCTTTTGTCAGCGGAATAAAGTTTGAAAGATAATTAAGAATTTCACATTTATTTTAAACTATGCATGTCTCAATGTAAGGCAGTATCCTGTATTTTTGTTTTCGCTTTCCATATGTCGAATGATCTTCCCCTGGTCTTCGATGTAGATGTGTATGGAAAGAGCATCGTCAAATTAAATACATTTCAATATAGTCGATATATTGAATTGCTGTAAGGGCGTGGAACTAATTGTCTACGGGAACGTCACGCAGTACGAGCGTTAGGTTTATTTTGTATGAGTGTCATAAGTGATAGCATAGCACTCGTTTATCTTATATCTATTTATGAAATTGCCCAAATGGAGCATACAGAAAGTGAATTCATAAACGAATATTGCATTTCAAAGTGTTCGGTGTGCCACCTTGGCAATCCATAATAAATCCTTCAATCCGGCTAACGTTACAGATATTGTGAATATCTCTATAGCGCAATTCATCTACTTCAAAGTTCTTCCTAGAAAGTTTGGAAGATAAATATTTCTAAGTCCATGTCTGTATTAGCCACGGAGAGTCATTTTTTGTTCTGCATCTTAGATATGATATTATTGCACGCCCAGGCTCGGATATAGATCTCTGCATCATTCAAATGTGCTTCCATTTAGTCCTGTATGTGAATGGGATGACTAAAACGTTGATGGTCCGAAGATATAAAATTGACTGCAAATTCTATATTAATAAAGCTCCTATTCCAAAAGAACTGTTAGTGTATTGTGTAGATGATGTGAAGGATGTTCTTTCTAACTTTGTCCAAAAATGACTATTTGCAAAGTCAGTGAATTAAAAGTTTTTTACACTGGATTTTTAAAAGCCACTAAAAGAGTCACACACATTTATTTCTTTGTTTCCCAAGAAACTGTCGAAAAATTATTCAATGTTTATCCAATCTATCGTTTCTTTGATGATTCCATGAAAAAGAAAACGATTTTCTTTTCTTAAAACATCAACTAGGCAAAATTTTATGGAAGCAAGTCCCTTGATACCGTATTGAAATTGAGTAAAAAATGTATTACCCTTCATACTATATTAGTTTCCTTTTAAAATTAAAAATTAAATTAAAAATTTTTCTTACCACAACTTTCTTATATAAGACTGTAATACTTTACGCTACATCTAACTTAAAGGATGCGTGAATCTTCTTTTTTTGCGTTTTCCACCACGTATATTATTTAAAAATGATCATAAAACTTACAAAATTAACACAGTTATACAGTATATTGAAAAATAACCTCTTTGCCTCTAATACTTATGTTAAAAGAACAGTTAGAGGGTATTTTTACCAACCATTATAAATTATAAAGAAAACAAGAATAACGTAAGCCGACGTTTTATTTTGTTTTCTTTCTGTTTCGTACCATGACTACCTAATAAGCGTGATAACGTATTGTCAGTATGGGAAAAGCTATTTATTGAAGATAAATGTAAAAATGCTACTTTTTATTACTAGGCATGAAAATTGATTAAAAGCCAAACATGTCGAATTATAGTATGGCACTTTTATTTCGTATTTCATATACAAAAATTTCTAATCCTTTTGCAAAATACGACGAAATAGAATTTGACGTTTAAATTATATGATATTTTTACCACTATCAATTATAATTTATATGAAACACATCACTTTCATCGGCATTGTATTGCAAATATGTGTATTAAATAAAAATATTCGCTATTTTTTTTGCAATGAGATATCATTCTTGGTTAAAAAATTATAATTACTTTGTATAACTAGTTACAAAAAGGAAAAGTTCAAAATTAAAGTGGCATTAGTGGAATTAAGTTAACGTGTCGTCACTGTGTACGCTGTGTATTAGCGACCGGAGAGTTACCAAATGCCAAATTAGGGCCTTAAAAAGTAGATAATCGTTTTTCACGTCGATGGATACGATTATTAAATTGTATTTACTCAAATGTTATAATTATATCATATTATAAAAGTGGAGAACCCAACCCCATGATTCCCTTGCGACGTCTCAATCTCTACCCCCCCCCCCCCTCCAGCTGATTTTCTTTATTATATCGTTTAAAATACGAAAACTTAAACATTTTTATCCTGCGGCAAGCACCTTCGGGTGGATAGCCGAAGCACCCCAGAATATGGGGATAAATACTTTCAATGGTTAAAACATTTTCAGTCTCATTCGACGTAATACGACCCATCCTGTTTCTTATTACGTGCTATGTATAAATCCATTAAAATTAGTAGATATACCTAAAAATTGTATTATTTATTCTCATACTTTAATATCTGTAGATTTTGATAATGAATGTGAATATCCAGTTTAATATGTTATGTATATTAAAGAAAAAATAGAAAGATGAAATTAAAAGCGGAATGAAAATATTTGACTGTTGTTGTTTATAAATATATTAGCTACAAATATATATTAATAATGGTAATAACAAAACTGTGTACATATAACCGAAAATCACCTGAATGTGGTTGGACCATCAGTTTTTTTACCCGAAACTCCCATCTAGGACAAGTTTTAAATAAATTTAACGTGGACATAAACATAATTCAATTAGGGTAGGCTATGCGTTTCAAAACGTATGAGACTGTTTATGTTATAGAAATTAAATAATGATAATAAGACTTTTGTCATGAGTAAATCGCGTGCTTATACATATAAGTCTTTAATATGGTGCTTATGGACATAACGTTTTAGCTTGCATCGCCTTTCCTAATTCAATTTTTGTTTGTAAACACCTTATGTAGGATGCGTCAAAGTTTTAATTTGATCAATTACTGTTGTATTTTAAATGATAGGAAAGAGCTGCACGACATTTTCCTAGTATTCAATTTTGTACAATCCAAAAATATTTAGAGTTATAGGTGAAACAACCTATATTTTTCCAGTTTTTTTAATTACCACCAAGTTCTCTTCATAGTTAAATTACAGTAAAACTACTTTTTTCGCATTTTGATTGATAATGGGCTATTTTACTAAATTCAAAATCGTTTAATAAAGTGGCACTTTACCACATTAAAGTGTTACTATATAGTAATAAGATCAGTGTTAATAAAAACAGTTTGACAAAAAATTGTATTTCGCCGATTAACAGCAAAGTACTAACTTTGCTGACTAATATTAATCAGGAAAGTGAGCACTTTCCTGCCTAGGCAGGGAAAATGGCACTTAGTTTCCATGGTAACCAACTAGTAACAACTGCAATTTTTAATGAATTTTTATTGAATTTATTACAATAAAAATAAAGAGATTGAGAATTGTAATAATTTAATTATTTTAGAATATATTTAAACAATCGACGAAAAAATTATATGATCAACTCAGCAGCAAAATAGATTGACTGCCTTGGCTGAATTATCAGCCTCGGCAGTCAATCTACTATTTTGCTGCCTAGTTAAACAAATAACTATTATTTAAACATTATTATATATTTCATATACATTCTTGTATTTTTCCTTGGATTTTAAAGGAAATGAGCTCAAAGCGGCATTTAAAATGTCTTCAGAACAATTTTCTACATTGTTTTCAGTAGCAAGACTCATTTTTGTAATTAATATATAAATTAGAATTACAAAAATTATAGCTAACAATTATAGGTATAAACAAACAAAGCCGTGTCAGTTACTAGGTTACGGAAATCTTACACAAGTATCTACTGAATTTTTTTAAATTTCAAACTTTGTAACTTTCATATCTATCAGTATTTACTTATAATTACCTACTAACACAATATGCGAAAAAATAGTATAAACAAACCTCGTAAGAAAAGCTGTTTTACTAAACTTTTTGGATTTTTGAAAATTCTGAATGTACTGTTGTGTTGAACATATTAAAAGCTAACGTTATTATTGAAGGTGTATTATATAATAAGTAAACTAGGGTTCGAAATAGCATAATGAAATTATAATATTATTAATTTTAATCAATAGTTATACACTACATTTTTGTGTAATAGCTGTTGTGCTAAGTAAAGATTGTTTTATTATTCTTATATTACTATTATATATTTACTTTAGCAAAGTGCACTCATTTTCAATTTTTCTTACCTTTGCTCCCAATTTTCTGAACATATTTTCTGCACTCAGCTCGGATAAGGTCTATTACTTTTGAAGGAAATTATGGAAATGTGCTGTGTCTTCGCATTGCTCACCCTAGCTAGCTCCATATTAATTCGATTAGATTAAAGACATTGAAAAAACGCGGACATACAACCATTTCCTCTGACAGTGCCGGAGCCGGGATTTGAACCCGGTTGTGCGATACCCATGTGATTAATCGGCCACCTCGCACCTGGCTATCAGCCAGACTCTAAGCTATATCCAATGATCAATTTTTTGTGGATGTGATACGGGGCATTGTCTAATACGATGACACTATTCTTTGCAACTTCTCTTTTAACCGTCTTATTTAAATTCCACCACTCAACCATTACACATACGCATAGACAATTACAGAACAACCAATCCCTACGACATTGCTATCTGCTCCAACTAAGACTCGAACTCAGGAGTGGTACAGCCACTAGCTGTGTTGCCTCTCACACATCCCCGTCTAGTCCTCTGCTACCAACTCGGTAACAAAAACGCCACTGAACATCCATAATATCCTAGCCAGGATTCGAATCCTACACTGGTATTTTAATAGGGTTATAAGACGGTCGTATACGTCGACATATGGGTACGACTTGCACATTATTATTTAAAATTACTAGAAACATAACAAAGAATTCGTCGCGTAACTTGCTCTATAAGAATATCTTACAAAGTAATAATTATTATTTTCTAAAGAATAATATGACTATTCTATAATATTCTACCTATTATATAATTTTTATGTTTCAATTACATACGCATACGACTCCATTTGCCTCTCATTTAGACCGGCAGGCGGAGCCATACAGATATCAACTGGTGACTAAATCTCTATGGTGAACAAGACCGCACTTTCTTCAAGAAACCGCTTTTATTTCATAAATGGTTCGATTTTAGTAGTTATTACCCCAATTGAGTTATGAAGACAATTAAATGGATAATTAAAAAAGTGAAAAAACATGAGATGTTTGTTTCATTTAAAACAACGAAGTTGGTGCCTCGACCAATGAAAGTGAAACACCTCGCATGATTCTGAATATTTTTTGATATGTAGAATTGAATATCAAGACGATATCGAACAGATTTTTTTTGCTATTTAAAATTCAGCCGTAATCGGCCAAATTCAAGAATTCGGCGCGGCGCATCTTACATATAAGAAGCAGGGACGCTTATTTTTTCAAAGATATTAAGGAATTATCTCAATACCTAATTTACATTATGCATTATTTTGGCAAGTATGCGTATATTTGTTTTTAATCGTTAAAAATAAATATGCGCGTGCTTAGATGTCAAAATAATGCTTAACGTAAATATGATGTGTATTATAGTAGACCGAACAGATTTAATTTTGTAATTTTATTAACAAGAAATTAATGGCAAAACGCACTATCCTCATGACAGCAGCGTCAGCGCACAGCGGTCTGAAATCCGATTTGGTAGGGGTGGCGACAGAGGAGAGTTACGTTACCGTTTATCCTGTCCCTCTCCTCTCCATTTATCTATAGTTGTTATACGGCAGTTGATTCGAGTTTCGTCTTCCATACATTTTATAATATTCCATTTCTATGCCTAATGTAACATAATCCCCATTCGATTCCGGCTATATCACTTGTCGGCTTTCGTTATAGATTTTTTATTTCTACAATATTTGTTCGGTCTACGAAACTTACAACTCCCTAATGTAGTGAACAAAACTCATTTACTCTATTTCGAAAGACTATTGTTTCAAACTTTGTTTGTAAATATACATTTTTTTATTTGACAAACTAGGACAATTTGAAAAGGAATTTTATATTTTTATACTACATTTGTTAATTTTTGTGTGTAAAATAATAAAAATATATTATTATTTATGGGGATCTTAGGAAATATAAGTTAATCACAAAAGAGCAATACATACTGATGCTGCCCTTATTTGTAATTATGTTAAATGTATGTAAAAAGTTTTTCTTAAATAAATTTATTATAATTTTGATTTGATTGTTATTTCATAGAATACTTTATTGTTTGGAGCAGTTTGCAGTAAAGAGCTTGCCAAGATATGCGTTAATCTATTTTGAACTCGTTGAAATTAAATGTTGACTCAACTTTAGTCATTTGAATGAATTTACTAGGTATTTTCACTGCATACCTAGAATCGCTTTCCTGGAAGATAGATAATCCTTCTGCGGTCCTACTATGCAAGGTCATATTTAACACCAAGGATATTAGTACACCTGGAAGACAGCATCATGAAACTGGAGTATGCTCGCTTTAAAATTTTTGGTGAAACGCTAGTCCATGATGATCGATAAATAGGTAGAATGTACAATAGAGTGGGGAGGGACAATCTAATCAAATTTTCACGGTTCGATTGTGCTGATGTACCATAACTACAAGCACAAACGCTCCATCAATGTATTGTATTACCAGGAGTGACAAACAAAAGCATAAACTGTATGAAAGATGGCAAACCAAAAGAGATAGCAAAATTAGAGTTAAATACTTAGACTATAGCTAAAATAGGTATTTTACCTGTATATAATAATGATAATGCTAACGATAACGATAATGATAATGATTTGTATGTATGATGTACATAAGTTTTTCTAATAACTCTCGGGCAATTAACACAGGCAGGAATTCTATTAGACCAACCTTTTGATATGCGTCTAAAATTACAGCAACTGAAGCACCTTTTCACGAGGTATGAATCAATTGCTTTGCAACAGTACCATCCAATATATTCCTTGTTTAATTAAAAATATCTACTTTTGGCATCAACAGAGGTGATTAAATCTGTCTATTTTTCACGGTCAATTTTCCGAACTATTTTGAACGTGAAATTATTATGTTTTATTATCTCAGAGGACACAGATTTTCATTGTCTACGGAATTATAATTTTTTTCCGTACCGAAAATGATTACTTTTGGATTGAAAAATTTTGATGTAGATAACTCACAATTTTCCCCAAGTTCTAAATTTTTCCTAAGCTTCTCAGGATTGTCACAATTAATTAAAACTCTAGAATTGGTAGTTTTCATTTTGTTAACTGCAATTGATAACTCGGTGGTATTTACTGATGCCCTAATTTCGGTAAATATATCAGTTGGGGATTTTATTAGCATTGCGAGGTTTAACTAGTATAGAAATTATTATATGTGGCTTTTTTATTGGGCGACTTTAGTATATTGCTTTATATAGAAACACTACTTGACGGTATAGTGAATACGACCAGAATTGAAACCGTATAAAAACTAAAAGCCAGCAAAAATAGTCGGCATCTGTTGCGGAGGTAAACAGAAATGCTTGTCATAAGAAAAACAATAAAGAGATGCCGGCTGTTTTTGCCGGCTTTTAGTTTTTATACGGTTCCAATTCTGGTCGTATTCACTATATTTCTTGGTTGATTGGTGACTTCTATCACTGTTGTTTTTCTCTATCTCAACTAGATATTTTTGTGTATGTACATTATCCATATTCAATGACAATAGATTGCAGCATGGAGTTCTTTAAATCAAGGATAATTCATGTGCATAATTTTGCTTTTAGTAAATAGAACTTGAATGATATACCCTTTAGAGATTCTTATATATTCACTAAATTGAATATTTCAAGAAATTGGATACTTTTTCTCATATCAAGGATTACTGGTACGTATCATTGTTTATTTTATTACCAGAGTAAGAAGGTACTCTCTTTAGATAATTTTTGTTAATTTATATCACTTTCAAAACCATTTAAATTGTTATTTTTTAGTCGGTAAATTGTTCATATGATCGGGTAAGATAATATATGGTTAATCACACTTGTCTATATTACGATTAATTTTTTAAACTTCTACCACTACAATAAAATAAAAATAACAAGAATTTCAATACTGTAAGGTAAAAGAAAAGCACATAAAATATGTATAGAATTTACATTTAGTGAATATACACAGATTAATTATAAATAAAAATGTAATAAAGTATAAGAAATGAAAATCAAATGAATGAATTAAACTGAAAATAATAAGAACTTAAAATACTTACCTTTACCGGAATAAACCCCCGAATAATTACATTTCTTAGGTAAACCAGAGTTATAATATCCAATATGAAACTTCCACAGAAAATTCTGTCTATGACAATGTGATATAATGGTCGACATTGACGACGCAGAATTTTTGAAACCTTAAATTTAAGAGAGAAATTGCCCATATTGTATACATTTAGATCTCTTATATAATTTCATAAATTTTAAACAGTATATCTTCATTACAATTAGTATATAATAATAACTAGACTCAGTACTCAGCAACGTAAATTGTTTAATCACAGAATTAGAAGGTTGTTATCTAATTGAGGACCATTGGCTTAGCATTGGACATATGACATTATCTATCCTTGCTTATTCCTAAATCTTTTCCGCGGCAAACAAGTACCATGTTTCCAAAAACATAATTAGAAATCATAAACAAAAATATAATCTGGAATAAATACGAAAAAACTAAAGACGCCAGCCATGTAACATGAGAAATTCAAAAATGGTGGAACAAAAATTAAAAAGATATTGACTACTCTCATCAAAACTATCTGCTTGGAGTAAAGAATAAACTAAATGACCAACAGTATGGCCAATGAAAAGGTTAGCATAGTAATTAAATTGGTAGCATACAATGCATCAACAGATAATTCCAATATCAGTGGCGAAAATGGACAAGTTGAATCAAAATATATTGAAAATACAATTTCAGAGACAGAAAAAATTAAGTCAAAATTCACAACGAGTCTAGATGACATACCCTCATGGTTTTTCCTTTAAAGACGATGTTCAACATTAGCCTATTCATTAACGCATGTACTTTTTTATGCAGTATTCTAAAATGGATATGAAAATAAATACCAGCCATTTGCTATAAATAACTAAACTATTTCAATTTGTTGTCTACGAGTATATTCTCGTAATACAGAATAACTTCACTATTTTACTTACTAGTAAGTTATAGGCTAATTTATATTTCTAGAATCTCATCAATAATAAAAACATTATATATAAATGTGTTGGATAAATGTAATTACTTAGGTTTATTTCATTTATTTTCAATTTAATTCTTTCCTCTAACTTTACTGGAGATTAAAATTTAATCAAACCGTAGACAAGTGAACAATCTGTTAATTTATTCGATCATACCTAAAATTTATTGACTAATGTATGTATATACTGACACTATCATTTGAGTTATTAATTTCTTTGAATTATTTTACATATTCATACTCAAAGTATTAATCGTATTAATAACTTTTTTATTTTTAGGACCAAAAAAACTAGGAAAAGGCGTTTTGCGAGCAAGACGTCTAGGAATAAAATGAAAAATTCAAAGGCCAAAAAAACCGAAGAGCACCCCCCACCATTAAAACTTGAGCAACCTATACAGTGTGATGATTGTGAGGAGTATTTCAGCAACAATGTTGATTTTGCGTTACATTCAAAATGCCATGACAGAGATGGCAAATACACTTGCCATTTGTGCATTAATTTTCGAAATGCATCAAAGTATCAAATAGAAATGCATATAAGAGCCCATGAAGGTACAACGAAATACAAGTGCGAAATTTGTAATCAAGGTTTCACCATTAGTACTCATGCCATAGAACATAAGTATTTTCATACGGGGGAAAAGCCATTTCAATGCGAAATTTGCGGAAAGCATTTCATGTATTCGTGGTTTTTGTCTAGACATCGGAAGTCGTCGCATTATGAAATTTTAACTGGTAGTCCTTTAGTGAAATATGACTGTCCCATATGCAATAAACACTATGCCACTGCCTCAAGTTTAAGCAGGCATAAACAAAGTAAACATAAAAAAATCGACGGTTCTGTTCTGTGTGATATTTGTGGCAAGAGACTTTCAAGCAGGGAAAAACTAAAATTTCATCTCAGAACCCACACTGGTTTCAAACCTCATTCGTGCCATGTATGCCCAAAAAGTTTTTCGAAAAAAGATCAGTTGGTGGAGCACGTAAGGGTACACACAGGAGAAAAACCGTACGTGTGTAAATACTGTGGACGCGGATTTACTCAAAGGACGCCGTTAAAGACGCACGAAAAAACACATCTTCGTGAGGAAATTGGACTTGGGTGTTCGATATGTGGTCAAGTTGGGACTTGCTCCCATATTCAAAACTACCAGCTGCCAACCACATTTTCTTTTCAATAACTTTCTGCCTAATATTTTCTTATGGCTTTGGAAACGTATAGTGGAGTAAAAATATCCAAAAATAAGGCGTTAGAGGAAATTTTACATAGAGCAACACAACATAGAAAAATAAGTTTGTTTTGGTGAAACTAAGAATAGCCTGAGTTTTCTACAAGCTCTTTTTTTCGCGAAAAAAGGGTCAATGGTCATTTTTAGCGGTGGGTTTTCAGTTTTAATTTATTTTGGACCCTTTAAAATGCTAGTTAAGAAACGAGAATAATACCCTTTTACTTTCTATGTTCAAAGAACCTTCAGTTCAAATTTCGTGAAAATCGGTTATACGATATACTGAAAAAACCTAAAAAATTGAATTACGGCTAACTTGGCCGAAATTCAATTGAATTTGATGAAATCTTAGCTGAAAGTAACCTATATCCTGCCAAATTTTTGCCTGCTGGTTTCGAGCTTTTGGCTCTCATCAGTCAGAGCAGACCCAGTCACTGACCGTGCTGCGGTCTCCTGATGTTATATACATTGCAAGTAACACCATATCGGCGACTTACAAATAGCACACCCTAATAAAAATATTAGGTTTTAAGAGGAATACGACGAAACGTGTCTTTGTGCATTTTAACATCTATCATTCCTCTAGTTACTTTATTTGTCACATTTGCCTTAGTCGAGGCTTCTTAAAGTGTTTGTGGCAGATGCCGTTGGAGGGATCTATTTGTACTATTTGTAAGTCGCCCATATTGCCTTACTTGCAATGTATATAACATCAAGAGTCCGCAACATGGTCAGTGTCTGGGTCTGCTCAGCACTGATGAGAGCCAAAAACTCGAAACCGGTCTGCAGATGACTCTGGACATTTCCAATGCTGCGGAACTCCTCTGTTTTAATAATGGGTACCTTCACCGGTATCTGCTATAAACACTTTAATGCGTTTCTAGTAATTGGTAACTAAAATGCCATTCAGAGCGCACATCCTAATAAGAATATTAGGTTTCAAGAGAAATACGACGAAACGTGCCTTTGTGCAATTCAACATCTATCATTCCTCTAATTGACTTTACTTGTCACATATATATACTGTGTGTCCCACTTAAATCGATTTTGTTTAAAATTGGTTAAGTTATACGCATCTTGAAGGTAACTAAAAGTGCATATTCCCATTTAATTTATTCCATAGACGTGCACATTAAGGGGGTGAAGATGGGATAAATTTTCAAGTAAATTGTATTAGGGATTTTTTTTTTAAATTACCATCATCTCATAGGGCATCCTTTAAAACCTCCTTTGCGCCAAATTTTGTTAAAATATCTCTAGTAGTTTTGGAGGTATAAACAAATACATATTATGACGTTTTATCAAGAGTTAATGTCCTTTAACTCGGAACGAGATGAAGTTAGAAACAAAGTTATTCCACATTTTTTGCTACAAATTTGAAGTAATAATCAAAAATTTCTGCCCGTTTATAAGTGCCCTATACAGTTTACTTGTTTTAAATCGAGTCACCTTTGAAATCGTAAACAAAGTTATTAACTTGACAGTAATGGCAGCTTAAGGCTTTGTAGTTTACTTGTGTCATTATTTGTTATTTAAATAATTATTCAGTTTCTTATTTAAAATGGAATATCTTTATGTTGCTGATAAAGTAGAATTCGAATAGTGGGTGAAAATAGAATTTCATATAAGAGAGCCACCAGAATTTTCAATGCAAGACATCCAGATCGAAGAAATCTTGTAGCATCAAAAACTGTATGTAGTATTAATAGGCTTTTTAATGAGACTGGTTGTATTAAGAAGCATAGACAAAAAAATATCAAATATTAAATAACAGATATGCTGACGATCCACGAATCATAGCGACATTCAGAAATGACCCAACATCTAGTATTCGCTCAGTTACTCGCATTTTAAACGTTAGTAGAAATAAAGTTTGGCGTTTTCTAAGAAGAAACAGACTGAAAGCTTTCAAGCCGAAATTATTACACACTCTAAAAGATGGTGATGAAGAAAGAAGGCTAGAATATTGTTTACGGTTACAAGGGGAATATTTGAATGATCTGAATTTTATTAAAGACATCATCTTCATTGACGAAGCCACATTTTCAACTAGTGGGGTTGTGTCGTCACAGAACACTCGTTATTGGGCAGCTGAAAACCCGCATTGGGTAATAAATTGTAAGGGCCAATACGTAGCCAAAGTCAATGTCTGGTGTGGCATATTGAATAATAAAATTTTAGGTCCCGTTTTATTGGAAAATTTAAATGCCGAAACTTTTCTCAAACTCTTAAATAATTATCTTGATGGATTTTTAATGGACCTTCCAATGTTGCAAATGGTAAATTTAATTTTCCAGTTAGATGGGGCGCCGGCTCACAATTCAATTGTTGTTAGAAATTGGCTAAACCTTAATTTTCCTCAAATGTGGATTGGAAGGAACAGTCCTTTACATGAATGGCCCCCGCGGTTCCCAGATATCACGCCAATGGATGCGTTTATGAAACCCGTCCGAGAAAGAGACAAAAATTATGTGAGAAGGTTACAGAAGCTTTGTCGAGAGGTGACACCAGTAGAATTACGCAGAGTTCTAAATCATAATAGAAAAAGAGTCGAAAAGTGTTTTAGATTAAATGGTGGCTTAGTGGAAATAACAAATATTTAGTTACGTTATTAAATATGTATTTAAATCATTTTGCTTTTAACAATTTAAATGTATTATATATTTTTTTTGTTTAGTTTGTGTATTACATATGACATTGACTGACTAAATAATAGAACACCCAATTAAAAACATATGTTTAGTGCCAAACATTTATGAAGTTTTATTTTATGTTAATTTAAAACCATTTTAATATTCTGATGAATTTCTTCATGCGCTGCCCCACTTTGTTGGAATTAGGGTAATCCGTTGCATAACCTAAAGGCCATTCATATGTACCCGTTTGTATAAAACTACTAGAGATATTTTAACAAAATTTGGCACAAAGAGGTTTTAAAGGATGCCCTATGAGATGGTGGTAATCTGTTTAAAAAAATCCCTAATACAATTTACCTGAAAATTTTCCCCATTTTCACCCCCTTAGTCTGCACGTTTATGGAATAAATTAAATAGGTATATGCGCTTTTAGTTACCTTCAAGAGGTGTATAACTTAACCAAGTTTAAAATAAATCGATTTATTAATAACTGACCTACGTAGATGTTACCGTGAAAAGTGGGACACACTGTATATGCGCGCGGTGATTTCCGTCACTTTCAGTATTATGCGTATACGCGCACAAGTATACGTATAATAATTATTCATTATAAAAATTTCAATATCAATAATAAAAAGTAAATGTGAGCAGGTTTTTAATATTTAGATTTAAAAAACTCTCGAAGGTAAAATACAATTTTTTTTTCGAAAATTCACTTGACTTTTATTAAACTTTTTACATATATTGATTATTATTTTATTCATGTTTTTTTTCTAGTAGTTATACTAGATGTTCTACTGCAATGTCTACTTTAGTGTCGGTAACTGGAATTTTGAATATTTCTTCACCCTCGTCATCGCTAAAATCGTATATATCTGAGATATTCTCTGAAATACAAACATCTTCATAATTATCATCTTCGAATTCTTCAATATCATAAAAATATCAGGACTAATTTCTAATTGTTCAGGCTCTTCATCAATCACAGCTTCGTCAACAATATTTTCTGCATTTTGACACAAAATATTCATTCCAGTATGGCATAAATTGCTGCATGTGACGTCATGAGCAACGTCTAGTTTTGCAACCGACCTTACAATCACAAGCAATTATACTGAGTAATTCATTAGGAAGAGGAGCTTTATCAGTCCTTATCGGCATCTATTGTTTGCTGCCATCCAAAATTGACAGGATTTTAGATGGCAGCAAACAACATATAATGGACTGATGCCTGAGCTGTGGTTGATGGAGCCTGAGAAATTAGGCTTGACATCACGACAGTGAAGAATTCGAAAAAGTTGATAATTATGAAGAAGATGTTTGTACTTCAGAGAATATTTCAGATGTACACGATTTTAGCGATGACGAGGGTAGATAAATATTCCAAACTCCAGTTTCATATTTGGAACTAGACAGAAAACATGAATAAAATAATAATCAATATATGCAAAAAGTTTAATGAAAATCAAGTGAATTTTCGAAAACCTACCTATACCTTCGAAAGTATAGTGTATATGACCAGAATTGAAACCATATAAAAACTAAAAGCCGGCAAAAACAGTCGGCATCGCTTTATTGTTTTTCTTATGACCAGCATTTCTGTTTACCTTCGCAAGAGATGCCAGCTGTTTTTGCAGGCTTTTAGTTTTTATACGGTTTCAATTCTGGTCGTATACAGTATACTTTTATAGTGAATAATTATAGATTGAATGATATGAATTATAGAATAATTATAGAGTGAAAACACCGTGTACAGTGCTGATTTGGAATGTTTAAATGTAGCTATGGGTGTCCCACAGGGCTCTATTTTAGGTCCGGTACTTTTTATTTTGTTTGTTAATGATATTGATTTTTGCCATTAAAAGCACATTTTACAATGTATGCTGATGACATTTCTCTAATAATATCAAATCCATCTGATAGTGGTCTAGAACATGATTGTAGTGGTATCTTAGGCATTTTAAATAATTGGTTTTCCCATAATAACTTATATCTTAACACCGAAAAAACTCAAATTATTAGATTTCACAGTACGCGAAAGACATGCGACAATTTAAGTATTAAAATTAATAATAGGGCTATTTCCAATACCGAAAATAATATTAAGTTCTTGGGGGTATACTTCGATGAATGTTTAAATTGGAAGTATCATTGCGAGACTTTGATATCAAAAATTTTATCAATAACATATCTGTTTCGTAATATTAGAGAGATTTTATCGAGAGAACAACTTATTAATTTATACTATGCTCAAGTCGGTTCACGTCTACGGTATGGTGTCTGTTTCTGGGGAAATTCCACAATGTCGTCCAAAGTTTTTATTGTGCAAAAACGTATTTTGCGAATTATTTTTGGTATTCCTAATACTCACACTTGCAAGAATATATTCAAAGAATATAATATTCTTACGTTACCTTGTATTTTTGTATTTGAAATTTGTGCATATGTCTTTAGAAAACGTAATAGTTTCATTTTAAATAGCGACTATCATAAGGTCAATAAAAGACAAAGAAATAAAATACATGTACCTTGTGCTAGACTAAAAATGACAAATGAATCGCCAAGATTCATAGGGTCAAAATTATTTAACCATTTGCCGGATCACTTAAAATGTATCGAAAGTGAGTATCTATTTAAAAATAACTTAAAGCATTTTTATCTGACAAATGTTACTATTTTGTATCAGAGTGTTTTGCCTCTTAGATTTAAAGTAACAATTTTGCAATTGATGTGTTGTAGATATATCATATATGTTTATATTTTATACTTATGTATTGTTTGTCTTTCATGTTACATATTACATTTTGTGTAATTGTAATTTATTGACTTGTTCTATCCAATACTTTATAATTGGCTTAAAGAATTAATAAAGACTTACTTACTTACTTACGTATACTTGTGCGCGCATACGTATAATACCGAAAATGACGGGAAATCACCAAGCCCATATTATACCAAAAATGACAAAAAATCGGCTAAATAAAAATGTTTTAGTTACATCACGTGAAAGTACATAAAAAACCTTTATTTTGGCGAAATTGAGAAACATTTTGAAAATTTTGGTTTTGGTTTGGGTGAACCGATTTTCACGAAATTTGAACTGAAGGTTCCTTGAACATCGAAAATAAAAGGATACCATTCTCTTTTCTTAACTAGCATTTTAAAGGGCCCAAAATAAATTAAAACTGAGAGATCACCCCTAAAAACGACCAATTCGCGAAAAAAGAAGGGTTCCCCACCTACTTGATGTAGAATACTCAGGTTATTCTTAGTTTCACCAAAACAAACTTATTTTTCTATGTCACGTTTCTCTATGTAAAATTTTCTCTCAAAATCTATCTTTACTCCACTAGTACTTGCCAACTAAAAAACTACTATTTATATTCACCAACTGCCAATTTTTCAATTGTAAGCAAACACTCATTATTTGACTCGAATTGCCATTTCTTTTGTTATTCGTAAATAAAGCATTTACGCAACATACTTAATTATTAACTGCCAGGCTCTGTTTTAAATGAACACATATATCAGCGACACAGAGTCGTTAAAAAGATTTATTACAATAGAACTGAGAAATCGATTTTCTTCAAGTAAATAGGTTCTTCAATTTCAATAATTTTGCTGTAAACTTTGCTTAAAAGTTATTTCTTTCCGTGGACTTTCGTGACTATGCGGAATGATGATAAATTCCACATAGTCATCCAAATAAGGGCCATAAAAAACAAGTTTTCGAAAACCTGTCGAATTATTTTCAATTTATTCTCACTGTCTTATTACATTGAGTTGAGTCGTAATTCAAGTCATGAACATGAACATTCTACAGTATCATACAGTATGAATTTCTCTAGTATAACATTTTGTGATATATTATTTTATATATACGTAAACACAGAAAGTTACCATGTAACTGTTCTGATAGGAAACTATATTTAAAGAAAAAAACGTTTTAATACACTGTTGAAGATGTGTATTTAAAATTTTGAAACTAAACTAATATGGGCTACAGAAATATTGCTTGTTATGATAGGCCATCTACTGGAGGAGTCAGAAATGATCGTTCAGGTTTGCACATAATTTTTTTTGTTTTATCTTGTCATGATCTCTAAATAGCAATAGTCTCAGTTTAGATATTCATAAGTGTGGAATAGTTTTTTCTTCTTTAAATAATTGGCAATGTGTTTTTTAACACAGTAAAAATTTAACCCTTAGGTCAGGTGTATTTTTTGAAGAACATAAAATTACACAAATTTTAATATTTTGAGTTTGTTTATATATGACTAAACATTGAACCCCGCGAAGATTATCATAATATTTCGGAATTCCGTTTTTCTCATAGGTTATATGCCGAGAGCTTTGAATTTTTCAGATAGGATGGGGGTAGTGTGAGAAAACACCACCGTCGTGATTCCCGCCCTCGAAAACTCGTAAGAAGCCCGTTCCGAGTTCGTTTTCCAGTTTTTTCGAGTGATACCGGTGTTGCGAGTACGGTGAAATCGGGGGTTGGTTAGGTCAACTATGGTTTAATAATGGTTAGTTTCCCTGATATTCCCATAAAACCCTTATCCAACGGATCCCTACATGCTTAGGACCGACAGCATGGAAGAGAAAAATAACACCACCATCGTGATCCCTGCCCTCGAAAACCTATAAAAAACTTGTCCAGTCCGTATTCGTTTATTCTTTGGGGATATTACTATTACGGGCGAGGGTAAGTTCAACCCCCGGAGATCGGTCCGGGGTATTCTAGTGTAAACTAACAGAATATACTGTTATTCTCAAAAAAAAAGCAAACCCAAGACCGAGAAGCGGGGAATTGGGACGGTTTTTCCATGATAGATGTAGCAAGCAAGAGGTTTAGAACTTGAAACCATCACCATCGTTTTTCTCACCCTCGAAAGCGGGGGGAAATATATTGCAAAAGATCCTACAAACTTTTGATATTCTTGACCTCATTAAATGGACTAATAATAATAATAGCATATTGTTTTATTAGGAGTAAAAGTGGCTTTTAGTCCGAATAAGATATGTTATTTTTTCTTCAAACGTCGATTAACTATAATAAAAATTAAAATAATATATTTAGCTGTGCGTTGTCATTAGCAACGGAAGTACTTTTTCTTCCGTTATTAATATCAATCCACAGTCATCTGAAATATCAAACTTTAATGTCATGAAATGAATAAGAAATGTCATGATTTTCTGACGTTTGAAGAAAATAGTATATTGTTTTATATGGAGGAAAAGTGAAATTGTTTGTGTCGAGGATGTATTTGACGGCAATATCAGCCTAGACACAAAAAATCACTTTACTTTTCATAAGACATGCTACTTTTTCTTCAAACGTCGAATATAAATTAAATAAATACTGTTATTTTTCTTCAAACACTTTTAGTGCCACTCGTGAGCGGCATTACTCTTTTTACTGCCGCTCAAAATGATGAAGCGAAAGTACGCCTTTTATTTCCTCTCAGATGGAGTGTCAGAGAAATGACAGCTTACGTTTCCAAAACTTATCATTAAAGTGATGTTCTTTTTGTGTTTGAAGAAAAAGTTTTTTTTGTAACTATAACTATATGCACCTTACTTACTCGAGTGCTTTATAAATAATTCATATATTTTATATATAAATAATTTAAATAAATATCTGCCATTTCGCATTTACCAGAATGTTATGTAAAAATATTACTTTACAATAAAATATTTTGTTTTATACATTTTCTAGCGTATCTACATTATTGTTATGTGTTTATAACCTCCAGTAGACACTCCGTACGAAGTTTCAATAAATTTCAACAAGAATTCCCACTAACCACTGATTTATTAACCACTAAATTACAGCAATAAATCCTTAAAATTATACACTAACTAATACTTTTAACTACTATAAATTCACTACTTTAATTCACAACTTATCACTGTTCTTTATTTTATCTCATCACTTACTAATCTAATATCTAACTGACTTCCGTGCGTTGGATTCGTGTCTTATGTTTCCGTGGCATATGTTTTCGTCTGCCATCACTCCAGACTATTCAGACAGCTTCTCGTTTTTTCGGGTTGATCATTTTCGAACAATCACTATTTTTCGGTTTCTGTGATAATGACCTTTCACCGGTTGACTCAGAGATGGCGCCGCTTTATCAGCAACCAACTAGTAGGCCCTCCGTTAGAGGGCGGCACATAACATTATGTTAATATGTTCTTTGAGTATGCTATGTTTTGCCTATCTCAGCATTATGTAAAAATATTACTTTTAAATAGAGTGTTTTATTTTCCATAGTTATTACACAAATCATGCATAACTATTTTATATCAATATATTCTTCCAATTTTATATCATTATTATGTAAAAATCACAAAAGTATTTATTGAAAAAAAGACACATTTTGACATGAAAACAAAGTTCATATATCCATTTTTTAAGAAATTAAAAATTTGTTAAATTTTCCATTCTAATTATTTATAATTTTTGAAAAAGTGATCGTACGAAACAATTGAGTGTTAAAATTTGTGTAATTTTATGTTCTCCACAAGAAACACAATGTCCTGTTTCAATGATTTAACTGGAAAGTTTTTATTTAAAAAAAATACGTTTTCAATTGTTGAAACAATAATAAAATTCTCCACACTTAGAAATATAGAAACTCGAATTATTACTATTTCGGGGTGCCTGGACAAACAAAAAAATTTGGTGCACATCAACGGCTTACGAAATTATACTCCAGTGACGTATATTGTAATATTTACCTCGCTAAACAATGATTAGCGTATTTTAAGATTACATTGTGTCGAATTAAAAAGTGTAATTATTATTATTGTTATTTTTATTATTATCGGTTTGATCGAAATTTTACTCAAATATTCACATATTAGGGCCAACTTATGGTAAAAAATATTCAACAAAAAGCCACATACGATACCAGAGTAAACTTATAAAATGAAAAGGAATATTGTTTTTTGTCGGATCATTTTATTGATGAGAGTTGTCCAAAATCATTAGTAAAATTTTCCAATAAGAAATATTTAATATATTTTCTTGATTTTTTTCAATTTATTTTAATATCGCAAGTGGCTTTGTATTTGTATCGGGGCGAATATTTTTCGGCCATAAATAAGCCCTAGTATGTTCTATATTTGAAATATAAATTTCATTCAAATGGAAAAAAAAAGAAGTTATAAACACTATATACTTAAAATTCCCTTTTTTTTATTTTATAAATAAATATACATTTCTTTACTATATAATTATTGTACAGAATATATAAATATATAATTTATTTGTTAATAATTAAAAAATACGTTAATATATTTTGTTTTTTTATTGTTTTAAAATAACCATATAATTCATTTTTCATTATACCATTCTGATATGATTTATCAGTACTCTATTCTTCATTGATATGACACCAATATCGACCTAGGCCGAAAGTAGTTATTAAGGTATCAAGGGCGTTATAAGGATAATAATACACCGAGGTCGGCAGCGTACTTCCTGAGGGCCTCTGGCCCGAGGGAATGTACGTCGATCAAGGGCGTCATTATCCTATAACACCCGCTGTGCCTTCAACGTTTAATGCCCTACAAGTCTGTTATTTAGTTTGATTTTTTTTTTGATATTTACGATTTATTAATTTGACATCTATTATGTTCAGAACGAGATTTGATTTAAAAGAGAGTAAAAATCAAAATTGATTGTAAGCGTTGCCGTTTGTCAATAACGCTGTCATCATTTGCTTGTTTTAAGTTGTGTTGTAGTGAAAATATTAGAAAAAAATAATCTATCTGAAGAAGTGTTGTTAAAGGCTGTAAAAGCAGCGAGGCACTTGTGCCTCATAAAACCAAAAAGGTATATGAGAAAGAATACTGCCGCTTTGAGGAATGGCTGAGAGAAATCTCTTTATAATACCCTAGGGCTTTATAGATATTCATAATGCCCTAGGGCGTTATTTTTCATTTAATGTATCTAAAAATAGGGTGGTCATTGTAAAATAACAGAGTTATACATTTTATACATTAAATTTATTATCAGCCGATTCATCGCGAATATTTTGAGGAATTTCCACAAATGTTCCATTTGCTTCCATCGTGTCAAACTGATTAAAATAATTTTACTGTGTAAACAACCGTTGCTACGGTAAAGGCACAGATGACTAGCAAATTTAATTATTTGAATTGAAGAAAAATGCAAGGCTTACAAATCATCGTTAAATATTAAAGTATTACGCAAATAACAGACGCGATTGATAGTAAAATCACGGCTTCGCCTCGATTATGCAAACTTCAATCTTGTCTGTTATTTGCTACATATCGGCCTTATGCCGTTAATAACTAAATCAGTCTTAAATCAGGTTCCAAGACTGTAAATTGCATATGGGGGGGTTTATGTACTGTATGTGACAGTTTTTTCTTTGTTGTTTTAATTTTTGTCTCCATGCCTGTTTATATTTAATATTTATTATATTTTAAAATAATAAAGTTATTGACAAATTGTAAACTGTTATTCCGTGTATTCCATTTCTGTGATCGGGTCTTTCGACTTGTTAGGTAATGTAGTGTATATAAATAAATAACACTTATTGTAATTAGATATTGTATTTCATTGGAAACCACCACAATACAATTTGCTGATGTAAAAATATAGTTTCAAAATATTCAGTACTGATAAAATATATTATAAGATTTAGCAAAAATCTTTAGTTTTTCTGAGCCAAACTTTAACTCGTTAATTATTAGTCCAGACGAAACAGGAAAAATGACGGGGTTTTCAGAAAACCCTGGAGACAGCGCATTTTTTTCATAAATTTGTAAGTTTCAACGTGCTGAACATGGTATTGAATGGCTGTAATACTATAGTCGGGAGAAGTTGGTTAAATATGTGTATATGTATATTGTTTCTATAATTTTAGCCGAAAACCAAGAATACTACGAAACCCGTGCACTTTATCAAAAAAATTAAAAGTAAAAAAAAGTCTACGAATTTGTTTTTGGAAAAGCTTATATATATATATATATATATATATATATATATATATATATATATATATATATATATATACATACATATATATACAAGAAATTTGTTAAAATCGATTAATCACGAAAACTACGCATTTTCTCGAAAATCGATGAGAACAAAAAAATGCTCAGATCGACGTTTTCAATATGAAAAATAAAACAATAATTCTTAATTTTTCATCTATTTTTCCGCAATCACGGAAAAACGGGTATTGCATAAATTAAAAATTGATATCTCGAAAACTATGCACTTTATCAAAATATGTCAAAGAACAAAAAGTATTTAGATCAACGTTTTCTACAAAAAAGTTAAATAAAACTAATAAATTTTCCACTTGCCTTTCAGCGATTCCGGAAACGCACGTAAAATTGTAGAAATCTGAGTCTAACACGAAAAATTTCAGAGAACAAAAAGTATTCAGGTCGGCGTTTTCTAGGAGAAAACAACGGAAAAATCCTGACATTGTCCACGCACTTTTCCACAATCGCAGAAAAGCGAGTAGAAAATGTATGAGTTTCTCTTTGTTGTCTCGTAGAAATCGTCCATTTAAACGCTTTTGGATCTTTTAATTTTTTTGATAAAGTGCCTAGTTTTCGAGATATTATCAATTTCTAATTTATGTTAATACGTCTTCTTCCATGATTGCGAAAACCCGAAGAAACATGACATTTTCGTATTGAAAACTTTGATCTGAGCATTTTCTGTTTTTTTATTCTTTTTCGAGAAAATACATAATTTTCGTGATATAAGCTATTTTTATATAATTTTTGTATTGTATTTTGTATTTGCATTTTTGTATACAACAGGGTGTCCAGTTTTCCCTCGGAAGATTGTGCAAAAATGGCCAAGTTTATGAACAAACTTTCTTAACAAAACTTTCAATGTTTCATCTTTATTACAACGTAAAATTATTTTCAATTATACAAGGTGTCACAAAAGCGAGCTACACAAGAAAGTATGTTTTTTTACAATGGAACACTATATTTTTTGGCGCCAGTTAAGCCTCCAAGTGTCCCTGTATTATAACCTAAAATATTTTGCCAATCGGATGCCGCGTTGCCAAGTTATGATTTATCTCTTGTGTTTTTTATTGTTTTTTTTTTGAATTTACAAACATTCTTTTGACTGTCATATCTCCACGATTTATTATTATTATTTTTTAATAATTACTTTAATGTCGGCCTATTTCCGCTGCGCGAAAGGACGGGCCACTGTCCATCACACCACCAAGCCGACTATTTATGAACTATATTTTCTAAAAATGTAGGACGTTATTAATTTTATAATGATGTACTTACTGAAAAACATTTTTGAAATAAATTATTATTATACCGGGAGTCCAAAATATTTGTTTACATTTCTTGACATTTACTCGCATTTAATTAATATTTTTCTCATTTTTTTTTTACATTTTACATTGATGAATAAAGCATACAATTGCCCATATTGTAATATCATGCACTTTATTTTTATTTCAAACGATTTTTATGATTATTTCAAATAATTTGTGTGTACATTAAGGTGCTCTTTATTTTAGCATTGAAATCTAATATGGCTTTGGTCTTTTACATTTTTTTAAATGGATAGGTACCCATATTTTTTTACAATGATGAATAACGCATACAGTTTCTCATATTTTGATATACATTTTATTTTAATAATTATGGACGGTTTATTTAATTTTTTTCAAGATATTGAAACTAGCCTAACAATTGCTCAAAATGTCCACTATTTTGATTCACGCAACACTGAAGTCTCTTGATAAATGAACGCCTTATATTGTATAACATATCAACATTTATACGATTGAAACATTGACGAATCCTTTCCATCATGTCTTCTCGAGTCGTTGGTTCTACTTTATAAACGTCTGAGTTCACAAATCCCCAAAGGAAAAAATCCATTGAAGTTAGGTCGGGTCAGAGCTGTGACCAGTACTCAATGAAAGTACTGGCAGCAACCAGTAAGCAGTATCGAACAATTTTTGTTTTACTTGTAGTATTAAGCACCAATACTCTTCAAAAGTACTTGAAATATTCAGTACATAATGTACTTAAAATTAAACATTTGCAGTAGCAGTATTATTAAGTACTTATCAAGTACTTTCAGTATTTTAAATACTTAGAGTATTTTATAAATACTTGCAGTACTTTCAAGTACTGCAAGTACTTTTAAGAACAGTAACCTCAGTGATTTACAGTATTTTAAATTACTTACAGTATACTAAGTACTTTTTTAAAAGCAGATAAATATTATTCAAATTATTTTTAGTATATTAGGATTGCTAACAATAATCAGTAAGTAACATGTTAATATCAACGATAGCGGTGATGTTTTTGGAAGTATAATTTTCATAAAATAATTTCATGTTTAGAGTCCATTTTTATTACTATCGATTGGATTTTGACTTACCTCTACATATAACACTATTGTCACTATATATACTTTGTAAATTATATGTATGATATCATTTTAATTTGATAAATTAATACCACCATTACCACCAAACAAAACAAAAACTGAATGAGGTTAAAACTGTTAAAAGTGTTAGCTTGTATAGAGTTGACGCCAATCGCCAAGCATGTCGCAACAGGATTTTGCGAAAATTACTTAAATTATCAAAATAAAATACTCGCTCACTTTTTCTTAAGTACTTGGAGTAGTTTTTATTGTCACTGGGAGTATTTTGTAATACTGGGAGTACTTTCTTTTACTGGGAGTACTTAAGTAAAGTACTTGCAGTAGATTATGAGTTCGCAGTACTTTTTTAAGTAACAAGTAATACTTCATCCAAAATTGTACAAAATAAGTACCCAGTAAGGGGCGAGCGTAGGTGCGTCTTTACTATGTACATACTTCGGTATGCGATGTAAAGCAACGGCAGGCGCGATTAGTACTTGGATTGGTGACCATTCCAACGGAAACCGCGTTCTCGCCTCACACATCTTCCAGCGGCTTGTATATCAGTGTATGCGCGGAAGCTATACAACCTTAGGCGAGGGTTGTATAGGAGATATACCATCCTTCGGAGGGGATGTAAAGCCGTCGGTCCCTTGTCTATTAAATGTTAGGCAAGTAAAAGATCCCTACTCTTCTTAAGGGAAGAGGTTCGGCAAAAATTCCTGGTTGGGGGTAGTTCGTCTACAGGCGTCGGTGATAGGCCTCAGTAGCGGAAATAGACCGATGTTAAATAAATGTATAAAAAATTTTAAAAAAAGTACCCAGTACAAGTACATCGCAAACATGTACTGGAAATTTACAATACCAGTACAGAAATATTAAAAGTACTTGAAATAAAGCACTTAAAGTACTTAAATTACTACAGTACAAATTTATATCACATTTTTGTACTGAAGTACTCAGCTCTGGGTCGGGTGGTCTAGGCGGCCATGCAGTGGGACCTAACATAATTTAATAAAATAATAAATGAGATATAATTAGACAGTTTATTAAAATATCGGACTTCCTGTTCCTATCCAACTTTCAGGAAACTGATTACTAATGGGCTGGCGAACATTTTTTTACTAAAATGTGATGGTGCACCTATCAAGTTGTAACCACATATTATTTGTAATATAATAAGGAATATGCTCGAAAATTTGTGGAAACGTATTTTGCATAAAATACAAGAAGACGGCTGCATTCACATTAAAGAAAGTGAGGACCAATAACATATTCAGTATAATTGCTCCCCAAACATTTAAACTCCGCTTGTACTGGTAATGACTTTTCTTTATAACATGAGGGTTTTCTCTGTTATAATACTGGAAATTGATTGACTCACATATTTGAAAAATTCTTTACTTTCTCCAATTCGGTCTTGAACCCACTGGTAAAAATTTAATCTACGATTTAAATCCACATCCAAAAGCTCTTGATGCAGCTGTACTCGATAGGGGTGAAACTTATTTTTACGATAACAGGGAAATATTTACTGACCTCTAAATCCCTACTTAACTCCCGAACACTTGCCGTAAGATTTTTGATTGCCGCTAAAATTATTGTCAACTTATTTTCTTCACTTAATAAATATATTTCGCCGTCTCGCCTTCTTTTCATATGCAACACTTCCAGTACGTTCAAAACGTTCTTTCAAATTTTCTCGAGATCTCACATCAGGACACCTTCACCAATAACATACACCACGGATATCAAATCTTATATAATAATTTTAATTCATGTTTTTAAATGTTACTTAACAATATTAATTCAACTTAATCACGCTAATCTTAAACATAATCATGTCTCAAGAACAGTTTGAAATAAAAATAAAGTATATGATATTAAAATGTTGGGACTTGTATATGCTTTATTCGTCCATTTAATAAAATTATAGGCATTCCGTTTAAACAAAAATTGAGAAAAATATTAATTAAATATCAAGAAATGTAAACAAATATTTTGGACTCCCGGTATAATGATAATTTATTTCAAAAATGTTTTTCAGTAAATACATCATTTTCAAATAACGTCCTACATTCTCGGAAAGAATAAATCGCGGAGATATGGCAGTCAGAAGAATGTTTGTAAATTCCCAAAAGAAAAAAAACAGAAAAAATCATAACTTGGCAACGCGGCCTCCGATTAGCGAAATATTTTAGGGTGTAATACAGGATCCTTTTAGGCTTAACTGGTGTCAAAAAAATAGTGTTCCGTTTAAAAAACTTATACTTTCTTGTGTAACTCGTTTTAGTGACACTTTGTATAAGTGAAAATAATTTTACGTTATAGTAAAGATGAAACATTGAAAGTTTTTTAATGAAGTCAGCCGTTTTTGCACAATCTTTTGAGGGAGCACTAACTGGACACCCTGTATATATTCGTTTTTTATTTATTGCAGAAAATCGGTTTGGAAAATCAAATTCAATTTATAGAAAACTTAATTATGATTTTTTTTTTGATTTTTTGATAGATTGTACGAATTTCGAGATATTCTTTATTTTCGGCTAAATTACCGAACAATCACATCTTTAACCAACTCCCTCTTACTAAAATTTTGCCGCCATACACCATTAGCACGTCAAAACCCACAACTTTATGTTAGAAAACTGCTGCCCCCACGTTTTTCTTGGAAGAAACCCTATTTCGTCTTTCTAAATCGTAAGTAACTACCTTTGCTGCAATAGCTTATTGTAAATATTTTTGTCAAACTTAAAACTCGTGTGTATTAGAATGAACATATTAATAACACTAGACTGTAACGCGTTGTTAAAATTAAACGACGACGAGTTACTGATCTAAATATTTCAAGTGTGTACCTGGGCGCAATTACTTTTGCGATTAGTTTAACGGTATTTTAATGAGGTCGTAAAATTTTTATTGCCTTTTTTGAGTGCACCGTAAACATGAGATCGATTCTATTTTTTTCAACGCTTTTATTAGCTCACCTTCTCTGTCCGGTACAAAACTTGCAACCAAGATTTCGACTATTCTTTATATTAAGGAGTATTTGGTACGTATCATTATTTTTTTATTAAGGTATAGGAAATAATGTAGCCTTCTCAAGGAGTTCCAATCTATTTGTATCATTTTAAGAAATTATTTCAATTGTTAATTTTTTAATATATTTTACGTATTTTAATTCTAAGTGTATCATTCTTATTAATATATTTTTTAACTTTTAGGGCCAAAAACAGTAGAAAAAGTTGTTTTACTGGCAAAACGCCAAAGAACAAAATGAAAAATTCAAAATCCAAGAAAACTGAAGAACACCCTCCCCCATTAAAACTTGAGCAACCTATACAGTGTGACGATTGCGAGGAATATTTCAACAACAATGTTGACTTTGCCTTGCATTCAAAATGCCATGATAAAGATGGCAAATACACTTGCCACTTGTGTATTAATTTTCGAAATGCATCAAAGTATCAAGTTGAAATGCATATAAGGGCTCATGAAGGCACAACCAAATACAAATGTGAAATTTGTAATCAAGGTTTCACCATTAGCACACATGCTATAGAACACAAATATTTTCATACCGGAGAAAAACCATTTCAGTGCGAAATTTGCGGAAAGCATTTCATGTATTCGTGGTTTCTATCTAGACACCGAAAATTATCGCATTATGAAGTTTTAACTGGAGGTCCTTTAGTAAAATATGACTGTCCTATATGCAATAAACATTATGCTACTGCTTCAAGTTTATGCAGACATAAACAAAGCAAACATAAAAAAATTGATGGATCTGTTTTGTGCGATATTTGTGGCAAAAGACTTTCAAGCAGGGAAAAACTAAAATTTCATCTCAGAACCCACACGGGTTTTAAACCTCATTCGTGCCATGTATGTTCAAAAAGTTTTTCAAAAAAAGAGCTTTTGGTAGAACACATCAGAGTACATACGGGAGAGAAACCTTACGTGTGTAAGTACTGCGGACGTGGATTTACTCAAAGAACACCACTAAAGACGCACGAGAAAACACATATTCGTTAATAAATTGGAATTATGTGTTCGGTAGGCGGTTCCTCAAAATTACCATTGGAACTGGTAATTTACCGGGTATTTACCATCTATTGTTTTGATTATAGAAACCGATTAAAATATAACTACCCGATACAGTACGCGGGCCATGAACCTTCCCGTGGCCCTTTGAGGTCGCGACGAGTAAATAGGTGTTTTCGACGTATTTTTTCATGCTGAATCCAAATATGCAACTCAATTTTACGGAATCATGCAAGAAAAATTGTTATTAACATTTTAATTGTTTATAAGGCTATAACTTCAAAGTTAACAATGGAAGGGAGAATTTTCAAATTTTTTATGATTTCTGATACAAAAACAAAGAAAACTCTTTTTGAAAAATTCAAATCGGCTGATTAGAACCGGAGATATTGCACATTTATTATTAACAAATTGCATAATTACGATTTTTCCGCACTATTTCACTCATAACTCGGCTCCTATTCAACGTAGAAAGTTCTACCAGGTCTCATTTTAAAGCCAAAGCTTCAAGCTTCAAAATCTTTTGTAGTGAAATATCCCACCATGCTCTTGAAAAATTTTACAAGTGATGAAAGCCTGAAATTTTTACGGAAAAAAGATAAGTAATTTGTTTATACGCATTTTGAGGAAAGTTAATCTATAAATATCAGCAATTGAGTTATACATTATTATTGTACATCTCAAAACGAACATTTTTTGACTTGCTGAATGTATTTTGATTGATTTTTCGCCGAGTAATATTAATTTGTAGTTGAAGCGCTTTCGCGCGCACTGAGTACGCGTTACATGTAGCGACTACCGTTTTATTCCTGGCATTACTTAATAAATAATTTTTGAAATATTTACATTAATAAATAATTTGTAAATAATAATAAACAAATACATAATTTTTTCCAAAGTGTAATAATGAAAAAAAAGTTAATTCATTTTCTACTAATACTAACTGTTTATTGATTGTTTTTGCATGTGCAAAACATGCAGCAGGATAAATTAGCTTTTTTACAGCGGCACCATTTAGTTGTGCACATCTTACATGTACAATTTGGTACAAGTTCACTCATCGGGGACAACAAATCATGCATTTTTTGGGGCAAATGTAAATCTTGTTCCTTGATCCATCCAAATTTTTCTGGATTTACAAGGCTAATATTAACCGATAAAATGTTAGTCTGTACAAAAGTTATATATAAACATCTTAAAATATGTAATTTAATGGTAGCAGATGTGGGTAGTAACTGCTCGATGAGGTGTTTACTGGAATGGGAATATATTTTAAATCTTATTTCATCAAATGTTTTACAACCTGCATTTTTTTTTCATAACTTCAACTAAATATTCCTCTCCTCTTCTCAAATCAATGTGAATTGTTTCATCTGAAAGAACTAAATAGTGAAGAGTAATTATTATTACATCTAAAAATGTTTTGATGTATTCAAAAATGCTGAAAATTGATAGGGTGATATTTAAAAATTCACGCAATCTTTACTAGCAAGTATTGATGCAAGTGATGTATTATATTTCAAAAATTAATAATAATAATAAACAATTACCTCGCCTAGAAAGTCTAGAAAGTCATAGTATGAGAGAATGAATTAACTTTTTTTTTCATTATTACACTTTAGAAAAAAGTATGTATTTGTTTATTATTATTTACAAATTATTTATTAATGTAAATATTTCAAAAATTATTTATTAAGTAAAGCCAGGAATAAAACGGTAGTCGCTACGTGTAACGCGTACTCAGTGTGCGCATTGCGCGCGAAAGCGCTTCAACTACAAATTAATATTACTCGGCGAAAAATCAATCAAAATACATTCAGCAAGTCAAAAATGTTCGTTTTGAGATGTACAATAATAATGTATAACTCAATTGCTGATATTTATAGATTAACTTTCCTCAAAATGCGTATAAACAAATTACTTATTTTTTTTTCCGCGAAAATTTCAGGCTTTCATCACTTGTAAAATTTTTCAAGAGCTTGGTGGGATATTTCACTTTAAAATGAGACCTGGTAGAACTTTCTACGTTGAATAGGTGCCGAGTTATGAGTGAAATAGTGCGGAAAAATCGTAATTATGCAATTTGTTAATAATAAATGTGCAATATCTCCGGTTCTAATTAGTCGATTTTAATTTTTCAAAAGGAGTTTTCTTTGTTTCTGTATCAGAAGTCATAAAAAATTTGAAAACTCTCCCTTCCATTGTTAACTTTGAAGTTATAGCCTTATAAACAATTAAAATGTTAATAACAATTTTTCTTACATGATTCCGTAAAATTGAGTTGCATATTTGGATTCAGCATGAAAAAATACGTCGAAAACACCTATTTACTCGTCGCGACCTCAAAGGGCCACGGGAAGGTTCATGGCCCCCATACTAATACGATAGGCGTCGATCTAATTTCCTTGTCTTTTATTTTATTTTTTCCTCAATAAAGTGTTTACTGACATATTTTGTTTTTTTTTATATTGGACAATTTACAGGTCTAGGTTTAGTTACAAGTGCCATTACAATGTAATATATACATACATACAAAGTTAACATGTAACGGGTACAATATAACCATTTATACAATGACTTATATTCAGTTGGATGAATGATTATAAGTGCGTGTTTGGTATATTAGATAAATATTATAATTACTATACAACAAATATTAAGACATTGCAAAATCACAAAGCATATCGTTTACTAGCACAGGAGTAACAGCCAAGATACCACCAAAACTGCTATTTACACCTATTTTTCCTTAACAAGTTTTACATTTCATTTTATTTAGTTATACTGCTTTAAAATATCGCATTTTTCGGAAAAGCGCGTCCAAGTAAATATTTTTTTTTATAAATAGGTAATTAATTGAAGCTGCATTACATAGGTAATTAAATATGTTTTTCGATTTTTGTCTGTGTATGCGTGTTTGTGTGTGGGTGTGTATGGGCGGAAGTACTATTAAAAATAATTAATAGTAAAAAGAGATATTTGCAATTTTTTTTACCTAAAAATATTTTATTACCTAAAAATTACTTAAGTTAAACTCTTTTGCGAAAGCAAAAACAAGTTTTAATCGTTTGAACAAGTAGGTGAAATTAGGTGTTATAAATATATTTGAATGGAGAATGGAAAACAGCGGAAAATAGTATATTATAATACAAGTGTATAAGTAAACCTTTAAAGCAGGCACGGGTACGACGGGTAGGGCGCACGACGAGCGTAACGAGGAGGGTCCTAAAGGAGTCAGTACTTTAAAGCCAAGGCTACTTATACATATATATTATATGCTATTTTTTATTATGCCTGCACTGCAAAGTAAAAATTAGAAAAATTAATTAATGTAGATTCATTTTACGAGGCTATCTCTAAACTTCATTTTTAATCGGTAAAATAGAGACGGTTAAAAAAATTTCGTTTGGTTGCTATGTACATTTATTATAAATTTGTTGATTTGTATAGTTTTTTCCGACTTTGTGTTCGTGAATTATTGGGGTTGTTTGAAATTAGTAAACCAGAAGCATTAATAAGGTTATCGTTGGTAAATTGTTAACTAGCAGACTGTACGATTCATATTCATTTAAGTAAATAAAGATTAGTTCTGATTACCTGTGTATTTATCATTGTTTAAAATTGGTTGTTACCTAAGCAACTTTAAAGCTCTAGCGCTTTCTTGCACCATTTTTAGTTTCAAAAACAAAGATTATGATCCCGATATAAAAAAAGACATTATTTCAAAATAAATAGTATATTATAATACATCGCACGGGTTTAGGGCACGTCGAGCGTAGCATTAAACATTAAAATATCAATTTGTTTGTTTATAAACAATTAAGATGTAAATAGTTCAAAATTTTCGTTCCAAATTAACATTTTGCAATTATTTTTTTTAATTCTAGGTATCTCATAGCAGTATTAAGGCATTTTTTTTTCATTTGAGCCGAAAAAATGTTGACTTATTTATAAGGAAAAATTGGAATCGAAGAAAATAACGTGTTTCTTTTAATTTTTTTTTATGGTTGCTATCGAAAAATATACGTTTAAACCTAGAATTTAAGACCAAAAAAGTGTATCTACTGTCAAAGATTAGTCCAAGATCCCACAGAGCCCCCACACCTACCTCATTTTAGCAAAGCTAAGATTTTCACAGTAAATGTGTAATATGTCGGTAAAAACGTAATACGTACTTGCTAGCTTGAAAGCGAGGCCCTTTTACAGATAATAGGTACTAAAGGTAAATAAAAATTTTACTTATACGTTAATATAGCAAAAAATATGTAATTTCCTTAACAACTGTCCTTGGTGTAGTGGTTGAGTTGCCCGATTCTCACGCGCGAGTTTGAGGGTTCGAATCACGTCCTTATATTTTTTTCTACATTTTTAAAAGGTGTATTTCGGCTCGATTAGCAACTGAAATACCTAATACGAACATTTCTTTATAGAGTAAGATCCCAGAGCCTCCAGACCTACGTCATTTCAACAAAGCTAAGATTTTCACAATAAATTTGTAATATGTAGGTAAAAACGTATGCGTACTTACTTTTACCATGGATAAATCTGTGGTAAAATATATCTGTGCTTTTACGTTAAAGTAGCATAGCTGGTTTTTATATATGTTTTACACAATATCATTAATAACTAACATTTATTATTGCCAGACGCTTTCCGTGTTTTCTAACTTGCGCCCGACACTTTAAAGCTGGAGAATCACAATAAATGTGTAATATGTAGGTAAAAACGCATGCGTACTTATTTTTACGTTAAAGTAGCATAGCTGGTTTCTATATGTTTTACGCAATATTATTAAGAACTAACATTTATTATTGCCAGACGCTTTCCGTGGGCCCTAACTTCCCCCTTACGCTTTAAAACTGGATATCACGATAAATGTGTAATATGTAAGTTAAAACGCATGCGTATTTACTTTTACGTTAAAGTAGCATAACTGGTTATTATATATGTTTTGCACATTTATTGTAATTCTCCAGCTTTAAAGTGTTTATGGTACTTTAACGTAAGAGAATAGTTAAGATTTTTATTCACCTTCAGTACCTGTTACCTGTAAAAGGGCCCCGCTGTCAAGGTAGCAAGTACGCATGCATTTTTACCTACATATTACATATTTATTGTCAAAATCTTAGCTTTACTGAAATGATGTCGAATGCCCTCTAATCACCTCACTCACACTCATATGTATGCATAATGCCCTCACGCTCACACTCACAGTGGACCTTTAATCGTGTCTGGGGGGAGGTTAGACCCGTATTGGTCTGGCCGCTTACAAAAGGTCTTAAAATGGTCATCCAAATAATATATATAAAATTTATGCTTGCTACTATAACGTAGGTACCCCAATTTTTTATCCAGGTTTAAAGTTAAACTGGTACAACATTTGTTCTTCCCAGATACTCATGGTCCATGTTAGCCAATCATTCACGGTGCGAAGCGCCGTGATAACTGAAAAGCTAGATGGAACGAGGCCGGATCGGACATGAAACAAATTTGAACAAGAATACAACCTCCTTTTGCAAAGAAGCAAATTAAAAAGTAAATAACATAAAACAGGTAAACGAGAGGAACTTAAGATAATTTGTATATAATATAAGATAAGACCATGACTGATGGTGTATAAGATTAATAATTGCGGGAAAATTGTTAGCTACAAAACCCGTTTCAGCCAAAATGAGCGGGAGTTCCAGACCGCTTTAAAATGTTAACGTTTTTTGAAGTTGGTTTTAAATCAAAATTGTAATTAGGAAAAAGGAATTTGGAAACAAACAATAAATAATAAAAAGAAACGAAGAAGAGAACGAAAAGAATTTAAAGTTGGGAATTTGTGTTAGATAGTTATTTTAGTTAAAGAGTATTGGCTATAGGTGTTCTCGGAAGATGGGCAACGCTTGGTATGGCAGTCTGTGCTTTATGCGAAATGGTGCATTATGCTCTCGAATTTGAGTGATGTTGTTTGTTAACGGACTATCACCAAGTTTGAATTTATGTGCTGTAACTTTGATGTAGTCCACTAGTGGTGTTATGTCGTGACAACGTGCATATAAGTCTCTTAAGGAGGTATAACGTGATGAATTTGAAGTGAGGCGAAAGAATTTATGTTCTAAAAAAGAAAGTTTTTTCATTGTCGTTTCCGATGCGCTACACCACACCGGCGACGCGTATGTAAGAGCCGGCCTCACAATAACGGTATGTATTAATTTTTTATTATGTCTGCTGAGTCTGCTATTCCTGGCTAAGAGTGGGTACACACTTTTAGACATGCAATTTCATTAATATGTCGGTTGAACATCAGTCGTTTGTCTAAACGTACACCCAAGTACTTCACGCACTCCCTTTCTGGAATTTGTTTGCCCCTTATCGAAATGATTTCATTTTCTGTAAATCTGCGCGTGAAGGCTATAGTTTCCGACTTCTCGGGATCTTCCACCGGTCGTAGTACGCCATGGCACGGGCCATGTGAGCCTTAAGTAGCATACTTGCTGCTTGAGCATTGTGACTATGTGCATACATGGCCGTATCATCAGCGTACTTGGCCAGTTTAGTATTTGGGCACGTAGGGAAGCCGGAAATGTATAGTTTAGGGACGAAGACCGATCTATGCGGGACGCCCGCACGTATGTCTCTTTTTTAAATTTTTATTTTCTGTAACTTAACAAATTAATAGAAACAACTTTTACTGGTCAAGTTTTTTCAACTACTTCTACTTCTATTTACCTTTATTCGTTTCAAATTTAGATTTCTAGAATATTTATTTACGCATGGGTGATGATACCTTATGTAATTTAAATATTTAGAATACACGTAGAGCTGCTCTATTCGAACGAAGTTTTGTTTATAATGATATTTGCATATATAATAAGATACTTCAGAATATCAGTGATTCCCAAAATTTTGACAAAGCCTTAATACTAGATAGTAGGGAAACCTAAATTTTGGACTAGTTTAATAGTAGAATGTAGACATTCACGGTCATTGTCCAATGAAGTGATTTCATTTTCCATCCATTGAATCCAACGTAAAGACTGACAATTTATTAATTCCGTCACCAATGAAGCAATCCTATCGATATTCATTAACTGCAAAAATAAGTGTCATACAAATCACAATCGTTAAATTTGATTTTATACATATAGACAGGGATACAGTACGCTATCAGTTTATACTTTTATTCCTGTGCAACACTTTTATGGGTTATTAAATAAAACATATTTTTTATTTCATAGTGGACTTACTTAGATTAAAATGTTAATAAATAATTTTTTAACAAACCAGGATGCCCCTCTGCAGTAATATTAAAAAATTATAGTTTAAAAACTAAAAAAACACGCTTTAATAGCAAACCGAACTAAAAAGTAAAAAATAATATTTAAATATTAAAATTCTTATTTTATTGTAAAAAACGTGTGGTGCTTGATATCAATTGTTATAAACCCCACGCCTTTTACAATAAAATAAGAGTCTTAATATTTAAACATTATTTTTTACTTTTTAGTTCGGTTTGCTATTAAAGCGTGTTTTTTTATAGTTTTTTTAAACTATATTTTTTTTAGTCACCCTCTTGTCATTCATCCCTCGGCACGTTTCTCGCCAATAATAAAATATATATTAATGACAACGGCTCCTCCGCCAAAATCTTGACAATAAATTAGTCATTTTTTTATTTTATTTTGTCCTGATGATCCTGGTGAGGACATTAGGACAAAGTTGTCAAATTATTGTATTGTCATCGATCCTTGATAAGTGTGCAAAGTTTCAGTTTAATCTGACGTTTTGAAGTGGGCGAGAATCACGTTCAAAGATTCATTTATAAACAAACAAACATACAGGTGAAGCTAATAAAAGCGTGTTAAAAACGGTACAATTTTTTTTAAATACAATCGACGATTGGAATGAAATGAATATAAACACCTTGGCACCATTCATCTATTCTCTAATTAGGTCGTTAGGTAGGTGAATGATAATTATTGGATAATCGTAAGTAACAGAAATTATTTTTTCAGGATTACAAAGAATGGAGGAAATTCTGCAAAAAGCAAAATAAACGAAAGACAACGAAAATTCCTCAATGTAAAACATCCTGAACCAATTAATCTCGAGGAACCGATTCAATGTGAACTGTGTAATGCCTTTTACAATAATAACGTTGACTTCGCGTTGCATTCCATAACGCATAGTGAAGAAGGAAAATACAAGTGTCACATATGTGCGTATAAACATTCGAGAAAATATCACATTGAGATGCACGTTCGCACGCATGAAGGCTCAACTAAATACAAATGTGAAGTTTGCAACAAACCTTTTACTAATAGCACTAACGCACTTGAACATAAATATTTCCATACGGGAGAGAAACCTTTCAAATGTGAAACTTGTGAGAAACCTTTCATGTTTTCTTACCTTTTGAGTAGGCATCGGCGAACGCATGACGGTTTGCCAGCCAGAAGGAGAGCCCCGGGAAAATTTGACTGTACCATTTGTAATAAGCACTACTCTTCTGCATCTAGCTTTTGTAGACATAACTTAAGCAAACACAATCCTTCTGGTTCAATGCTATGCGATATTTGTGGAAAACACTTATCTAGTAAAGAACAATTAAAATTTCATCTTAGAACACACACAGGGTACAAACCTCACTCTTGCTATCTATGTAATAAAGCCTTTTCCAAAAAACAGCAGCTTATAGAACACGTGCGTACTCATACTGGTGAGAAACCTCATAAATGTCAACACTGCGGTAGGGGTTTTGCTCAAAGAAGTCCCTTGAAAATCCATTTACGAACGCATACTGGTGAAAGGCCCAACATTTGTAGAATTTGTGGAAATGGTTTTATTACAAAAGCTGCTCTAGAAAGCCATATAAAAAATTGTAATCCAAAATAAAACATGTGCAAAGTTAAAAGATGTCATTGTCTTTTGGTACAATATTAGATTATATTGTAAAAATGTTGTTTCCTCGTTTGTAAATGAATAAATATTATGTACTCTAATTTTTTCTTATTAGCATCCTTGAAGGTTGGCTCCAAAACCCCTTAGTAATTAAAATATAAGGCACCTCACATTTGATTGTATAAACCTGATTTTGCGCATTGTAAACTTGTTATAGTAGTAGTGCTCCTCGTCAGAGGAAGCCACTATGTAGCGAAACAATTGTTATGTTTGTGACGTGTTTTTCTCTACCTCGAACGGTGACGTAGAGAAAAAGCGCCACTCTTTGACACTTAAGCTCCGGAAACGAGTTTTCGGTTTAAGCTCGGGCGCTAGTTGTAGTTTAAGTGATAGGAGGACACACTACCCACGAGCCAAGTACGCGAGACTGAGTAGCTCAAGTGCAGAATGTATACTCCAGTGGGCCAATTTGGGAAATTAAACGTCCACACACAAACAGAATTTTTAATAATATCCGTTCATTCAATTAAATCTACTATATAAGCAGTAAATAGAGCAAAGTTATAAGTACTTGGCTAGTGTATCAGTTTTATTTACACCTCCGGTCGGGCACGTCTGCTGGCTGGAATGACCAGATCGGACTGACTACCTCACGGCTTCTTAAGACTTTTTCTGTAAAATGAATCAACTTACTATCGGAGTGGAAGTAGGCGCCAGATGGATGCGCGGCTGATCGATGATGTGGTATGGACTTGGCTAAAACCCTCCTGCTCGAAAAGGATATCTGGCACCTGGGTTCGGATGTCGGAGTGGACACGTCTGCTCCGATGAGTCGCTCTGGATGACTGCCAACAAGGGACGAATTCAATTATTTCCTTCAAATACTTACTTACAAGCGGGGGTAGGTGCCAGATAGATGCAGCTGATCGATGATGTAGTACTAACTTTGCCAAAATTTTGCTGTTCTGAAATATATAACGCTAACGATACCTGGGTTCGGTCCTCGGAGTGGACACGTCTGCTGTCGGTGATTCGCCCTGGCGAATTGCCAACACGGTGTGAATTTAATTATTTCTTTCGAATACTTAAAAATGGGGGAAATGACGGTAATAGATGCGCGGTGGATCGTTGTGACGTCAAACGGTCTTAGAAAATATTTCGCGAATTAGTACAATAATTCAATTACCTGCATATTTACTTAGACTGGAGCAAGCAGCAGGACACGTGTTTCGTGTGTGAAGGCAGTCAGGGAACTGAACTATCGGATATTTTAATTATTCCCTTGCACTGGAAAAATGACATGGTGTCGTCACGGGTGACGTTAAATCGATTTGAAAATATTTCGCGATTGATTTACGTAGGATGGCAGGCACTCACGTCTAGCTCGCGGGATTGCTGGCTGTCGACTAAACTAATGACTGCTGATTTCTAAGGTTATATACGTTCCTCAGGTTGTTTACCCACTACCCGAATGCCTTTGTACTTACAACTGGTATGTTTATTCGATGCTACTGCAAATTAATGTAAATTTAAAGTGTAAGACGGTACAATAATAAAGACAATTTTTATAGAGGGTGAATAAATATAGATCCTGGGCACATTTTGGTAACGAAAAAACGCTTCGTTACATGTTAACAAAAAAATAAAGTGAAAATCAAAGGATTATTGAAGTTTCTTATTCTCTTATACTTTTCTTCTTTTTATGGGTTTTTCTACTACATGTATGTTCTGAAAAGTATCAGAAAATTTACAGGAAATAACAAAATTAATCAATATGTTACAAAAATGACCTGGATGCCTGTAATGTATACGTTAAACGCTTTTATCACAAATTTCGTGAACAACTCGCATTTCTCTGACACTTCATCTGAGCGGTTGTAAGAGTTTTTTTTTGTAAATTTTTGTGTAAAAAATAAATTTTGCAAAGTTTAACGTTATTAAATTGGGGTTACATGAATGTGCCAGAAGCTGTTTTAGATCAAGTCAAATAAAAACAGATATATTCAAAGTTCTAATACAATAATACCGCCCCAGACCCCGTCCGGGGACCGGCCGTGCAACCACCGCACTGATCGCAGTGGTCGATTGCAAGGCCGGGCGAACCGGATCTGGTTTAGTTAAAAACAGATTTTAAGACTTAACCGAAACACCTTTTAGCAAAGCAAATGAAAATAGGTAATACCATTAAAACATGAAATATAAAAGAATTTAAAAAACTTAAAATTACACATACTTTAGACAGCTTGTTCATTATAACACTTTTTTATTATTATTTTTTTTTTCAATTGACGCAGATATGAAGTATATATTTGATGATTGAAGATCTGCACAAGGTACCTTCTGCGAAACGCATGAACGCCGGGCTGCGCAAAGCTGGCCTAAACTTTCAGCTTTAAGAATTTTGAGTTCATAATGTTTTAATTTGCTAGAGATTCGTGACGAGAAGTGAATTTAGAGACAAAAATGTATAAAAAGAAACAAGAATACTAAACGCGACCAAAAGGATGCAAACAGAAAGGAAGAGGGGGGGCAGGAAAGATTTAAAGATAGGCAAAGATATGAAATATTAGTAAAGGTGGATAGGGTAAGCGGAAGTTATAGCTGTTGAAGCTTGGCTACAAAGGTTGCCCGAAAATCGGTAACGTCTGGTATGGTAAGAAGTGTTTAATCCGAAATGGGGCATTATGCTGTCTAATTTGCGTTATATGCCTTGTTAGCTTGAACGAATAGAAGCTTTGAGAGATATGCTGGACGTAGTCCGCCATCGGGGTTATGTCGTTACAATGTGCGTATAGGTCTCTGAGGAGGGAGGTATACCTTCCAGAATTCAATATGAGGTGCATAAATTTGTGCTCAAACATTTGAAATTTTTTCATTGTCGTGACCGCTATACTGCACCATGGTGCCGCATATATGATGGACGGCTTGACCACCATTGTGTACAACAAAGAATAGCATAGACGTATCAACACTTGCAAAAGAGAAATATTTTGTAATGAAAATATATAGAGAATAATAGCATACAATACAATAAAGTTGAACATGCGCTGCCGCATTTAACTTTACAATTCACCTTATGAAATACTTGTAAAGATAAAATGGGACCTCATTTGCGTTTTTTCTGATTGATCAACTAATTTCAAAACCACACCTCTGGCTATTGCATTCAGTTATTTGCCGGGAATTTTAAGGTTAGTTTCTTACAAACAGCAAAACTAAAGTACTCACAAACTATTTACCTAATTACAGGAAATTTAAAACGTCAGTGTAAGAAACACTAAAAAGTTATAAGAACGAAAAGAAATAGAACGTCAATAAATTTGATATAAGCGTTCATGCATGCTACTGAATTGGCAGAGAACTATCATAATGCTGAACGTTGCTTGCGGCTACAACTAGCGGTTGTATTATTCATTTGCAAAACTCACCGTTACGCTTTGAACTTCTGTCATAGCCTCAGCAGATACGACTTTCTGTTACTTACATCCTATGCGGTTTGTATTTACAAAGATAGAGAAATCTCATGTCGTTGATAAGTACATAAATTGATGAAGTGGACAACAGCGTTCGTGATTTCAACTATACATATTATTAGCGTTTTCAGAGGACGATTTAAAGCACATTGAAGCGCATTCATATATGACGTTACTGCTTAAAAAAGAAAGCTGCTCATTTTCAAACATATTAACGCGCCAAATAAAAAAACACCGATCCGTAACCTCCTATTGAAATACGTAATCACATGGTGAAATCCGTATCTTAATCGAATCATCTCTGTTGCAAAGATAGAAGGTAACAGAAAAATAAAAACCCGTAAACTTTCACCCAATGCATATACTCGCTCCATGCCGTCTATGGTAAAAATATAAAAATGGAGAAGTAAATCAATCATTGAACAGATCATGATTAAAAACAAATTAAAATTTTTGTATTTAAAGTCGATGATTCAAGATTTTCACAAAAATATTTAATTTCAGCGGCTCCTGCTTTTTTAAATGAACACAGTTTTTTAGAAAACGCTGTTTCGTTATGTACTTAAGGTTTTTATTATCAAGCTGGTTACATGTTATTTTTCTGCTTTATCTCTGGAGAAGAGTTATTTACCAAGTACGAAACCCGTATTTGTATTATTTTTTGAGGTGTAGTAGGCAACCAGATATACTCCGTTCCTGGTGTGAGGTTATTTAATTTGCTTGATTATTTACTTACTACAAATTCATTAACCTGATTAAAATAAAAAGTTTATTTGTGTACTTAGATTATCCAAGTTTTTCATTCAAAATATTTTGTATGTCTATTTAAATATCATAAAATTTATTGAGTGTTCTTATAGCTAAGGTCCTACGGTGGTTGATACTTCCCCTTCTGAGTAAAAGCAAATCTCTTTAAGGACACATAGATTAAGTCAAAATAAAAAGATTTAGTGGCAGACCCACCTCGAAAACCCGCGGAGGCACCCCCACCCCCTGCTTAAAGGGGTGGCGCGCACAGTTGTATATTTTATTTTTTTCCTCGAAAACCATAAGAGATAATGACCTACGGTTTGCGCCAATCTAAAGAAAATAAATTTTTACATACGACTACATTTTTTTGGCTGATGAAAAATTATATTCTTCTCTCCTATTACAAAAAATATAGGAGGGGGCTACTCTGTAATGTCACATTTTTGCTTATTACTCCTAAACGGATTAATAAATAAAAATTTACCAAGAGTTAAAAAATAAAGCTTATGACTTTTCCTATCGAATGATATATGAAAAGTGAGTAATATCTGTTTAAATAATGCGTACAGTGGCGTAGGGATTTATTTGCATTCGGTAGAATTAATTGCAAAGCGTTTAATAATAAAATAAATCTCAAAAGAATGAAAATAAACTTTTACATCAAGCAGATATTTTTTAATTGATTAAAAAATGGTAACTTTTTGTTTTACTACATTAAATATGAGAGGGGGTTATTCAGTAATGTTATATTTTATCTTATTACTCCTAAACGGTCCAACAAATCAAAATTTACCAAGAGTCGAAATTTTAAACAATTTCTGCTGTCTATTAATGTTGCAAAAGTCCATGATATTATTTAAATAATACGTAGTCTTGAAAAAGAAAAAAAATGATTTCTGGTTTACAACTGGCAACCATTTTTCTTGTTCCAGTGTCCACCCCCATTGGGACGGACACGGTAATGCAACGTTTCCTATGGTTAATTGGCCCCAAACAAAACCACCCTGGTAAATGCACCTTCTAACCTGCAATGAAAGTGCATTTAATGTGGGGGGAAGATTTTCTAGAGACCTATTTTTTTTAGTAAATAATTCCATTCGACAAACATCCAGACTTTGAGCCTCTTAATGTTTATCATACAGAAATATGACAAATTTTTCCAACATATGCATTTGTTCTGAGTTAGGTTGTTTGGGATGAAGTGTCAGCTCTTTGAAGGATTCATTGGACATAGATTTCAGAGTACTCTTTGACAATATTTTTTAGATAAAAAATGTTCTTATCATTATTTTGAATTTCAATGTTAATATTTCGAATTACCATACTTAATGCTAAGGATTCCATATTATTTGTAGCATCTTCAAAGGCCTTATTTGTATCAGATGTATCAGCTCGAGAATGTTGCCGATAAAATGCTGATAAACATGGTAGATGATACTCGATTTCAGATGCTATAGTCTAGTATACTTTAACTTGGCGTGTGTATTTGTGAGTTAATATTTCCGTACGATTTCATTTTCTCTTGTACACAAAGATCCAGAAATATTGTCCACGTAGACAATGTTTCTGGACTGTTGCTTTAACTTTGTGTACAATATGGGAGAAAATGAAATCGTACGGAAATATTAACTCATACATACACACGCCAAGTTAAAGTATACCAGACTATATCAAATCCGAGGCATCATTTTTTTTTTTATACAGTTATTTAACGTCGGCCTATTTCCGCTACTGAGGCCTAACACCGACGCCTGTAGACGAGCTACCCCCAACCAGGAATTTTGCCGAACCTCTTCCCTTAAGAAGAGTAGGGATCTTTTACTTGCCTAACATTTAATAGACAAGGGACCGACGGCTTTACATCCCCTCCGAAGGATGGTATATCTCCTATACAACCCTCGCCTAAGGTTGTATAGCTTCCGCGCATACATTGATATACAAGCCGCTGGAAGATGTGTGAGGCGAGAACGCGGTTTCCGTTGGAATGGTCACCAATCCAAGTACTAACCGCGCCTGTCGTTGCTTTACATCGCATACCGAAGTATGTACATAGTAAAGTCGCACCTACGCTCGCCCCCGAGGCATCATTTATTTTGTTTAGAATTTCATGTTGTATTTTAAGTGCATGATCGATAATTTGATAACTTGCTTCTAACGTTTCAACATGATGTAATTGATTTATCCCTAGATGTGTCCTCGTGCTATGTAAATCACAAAAAATGCAAATATCTTTAATATCACCAAAATTTTTTTCTGCCTTGTGATTCGTTTTAACTGTGCCGGTGCTACCAGTTGTGTTTTGTTTTAACTTACGCTTGAGTTTTAGATTATTAAACAAATTTGCACAGCTTTTATGCCAGGAAACCCTATATTCTTTAAAATAATTTTCAATACCTTGACCTTCATCAATATCTGCGATATTAATTTCCAGTGGCAACTAATCAATTTCATTAAATTTGAATATGTTTTGGGCAATATTAGCATAAGAGTTAGAAGGTACGGTAGATTTTGCTGGACAAACTAATTTTTCAACAGTTTGCTTTTTACATAGCACACATGGCATCCATAGTAACTACAAAAATAGACCTTCTTTTAGGAAAACATATTTACTAGGTTGACAATAATTTCTTACCTTTTTGCGAATTATTTGTTTAAAAATTATTACAAAATTGTATTATCACTTCACTACTATAATATATGAACAATCCTTAACACTGTTTCAATAAACGTACCTATTACTTCTTCAAAGGGATAATGTGTTTTGTTTTGTACTAGCCAAATTAGAGCATGTGTGGCTGCAATAGTTTTTGCTTAGTTCCGATGTCGCGTACCCATTGCGGCAACGCACGACAAATATATTTAACTTTTTGTAAAAGCGATCGACAGACTTTAATTTTCTACTTTTATAAAATTTTGCTCGATTTGTTGGTTGTGCGGTAATAAGCAAGAATGTGACTTTACACTGTATCCCTTCCCATATTTTTTGTAGCGGGAACAAAATAGGATTTTTGATAAGTTAAAAAATATGACTGGGGTGTAATATTTTATTTTCTTTCAATTATCGCCAACGGCAACATATCTATAACCGTTTTTTGAAAAAAAAAAAGTTTATTAAACGCCGTGTTGCAACCAAATGCAAATATATTGGCACGCCACTGTACGCATTATTTAAACAAATATCATTCACTTTTTATATCAATCGATAGGAAAAGCTATAACCTTCAATTTTTAACTCTTGGTAAATATTTTTTTATGAAGCCGTTTACAAGTTATAAGCAAAAATGTGATATTACAGAGTAGCCCCCTCCCATTTTTTTGTAATGGGAGAGAAGAATATTATTTTTGATCAGCCAAAAAATTGTAGTCGTATGTAAAATTTTACTTTCCCTAGATTGGCGCAAACCGTAAGTCATTATCTCTTATCGTTTTCGAGAAAAAAAATAAAACATAACTGTGCTCGACACCCCTTTGACCATGGGGTGGGGGTGCCTCCGCGGGTTTTCGAGGTGGGTCTGCCCCTAAATCTCTTTATTTTGACTTACTCTATGCGCCCTTAAAAGGATTTGCTTTTACTCCGAAGGGGAAATATCTGACCATTTTTAAGCTCGTAGGCTCTTAGCTATTAGGATTATAAGAAAATAATTTATTTTTACTAAAATAATAAATGTGTAGTAAAATAATACGATAGTCCAAATATTCCACTGTTTCATATGAAAGAAAATAAATTCATTGCCACCCATCAAGGTGCACAATGTGTATTCCAAACGATTAAAAATAATGCCCTAAAACTTGCGGCATACTAAGTCTTCAATCGGAAAACGCAAACAAAAACCTGATTGCATTAAGCACCCAGCATACAGATTAATCCTATAGAAAGGACTACAGTGCAGAGCTGTCGTGTACCACCAACCGCAGACTAGTTTCAATCTTGTTAGTTCTCATCAGTACGGCATAGGCGAATACGCGACAACTATCCAGTCTATCAAATTGCAGACGAAAGCGTCTACAATTTGTCGAATGGCTCCATCTGATGGTAACTTATTGTAATCTGTATCCATACTCGGACGTACAAAAATAATAAATGTGTAGTAAAATACCACGATAGTCCAAATATTCCACTGTTTCCTATGAAAGGAAATAAATCCATTGCCATCCATCAAGATCCACAATGGTGCACATCGTTTGGAAATGCACATTGTGGACCTTGATGGGTGGCAATGAATTTATTTCCTTTCATGGGAAACAATGGAATATTTGGACTATCGTAATATTTTACTACACATTTATTATTTTTGTAATAATTAATCCACTTTGTGTTGACTTATACATATTTTGTTAAATTTATTTTTAATTTATTTTACTATCTATTTACTATCTACAATATTCATAAAGATATATTCCTGTTTAGTAGTTGGAGAGAGAGATCATCTAAGCTAATGTCTCCGAGTTTTTTTAATTCTTTGTAATTCCATTGACGAAGCCAAAACTGTTTCCATTTTGTGACCAGACATTCTTAAAACCAAATTTTGTGGAGGGGAACCTAATTCTAAAAACATTTTCAAGAGATGATAAAATAAATGGAATTTATGGTGCAATGCGCTTCTAGATTGATGCTGGCGATATTGTTCTTGGATACAAAATAATTGATATCGTTTTCCAGAATAGTCTGGTTCCAAACATTTTTTCACCAAAATTCAATCCGAATTTTCTACTAATGTTGTTCCTACGACCCAGATAATGTGTCAAGAAATACAAAAGGTAATATATGCAATCTGCAATATTTCAATATCTACAAGTTTTCTTTCTGTGTTGCGTAACTAATTAAAGCAAAAACACTATTTTAACACAATTGTCGTAATTAACACACATTATTCAATCTCCATCTAAAACTCGATGTGACCTAAGATGATTACTTTCATTAAGTCGTATTTAAAATTGCTTTATAAAAGGTTGGTGTTTGTTTTGCCATAATATAAAGCTTTAGTGGTACATTACTTCAAGTTTCTACGTAAATATGTCGCTGGAGATAAACACCCTGGCCCCTTCATATATTCTCTGATGAGGTTCTTAGGTAGGTATACCAAAATTATTATTTGGATAGTCAGTAAGTAACTGAAATTATTTTTCCAGGATTACAAAGAATGGACGAAATTCTGCAAAAAGTAAAATAAACGAAAGACAAGGAAAATTCCTCGATGTAATACATCCTGATCCAATTAAATTGGAAGAACCTATTGAATGTGATATGTGTAATACATTTTACAATAATAACGTTGATTTCGCGTTGCATTCCATAACGCATAGTGAAGAAGGAAAATACAAGTGTCATTTATGCACGTACAGACATTCGAGGAAACATCACATTGAGATGCACGTTCGCACGCACGAAGGCGCAACTAGATACAAATGTGAAGTTTGTGGGAAACCTTTTATGTTTTCTTATCTTTTGGGTAGGCATCGGCGAACGCATGAGAGTCTTCCAGCCAGAAAAAAGGCTCCGGAAAAATTTCACTGTACCATTTGTAATAAGCACTACTCTTCTGCATCTAGTTTTTCTAGACATAACTTAAACAAACACAAACCTTCTGCTTCAATGCTCTGTGATATTTGTGGAAAACGCTTATCTAGTAAAGTACAATTAAAATGTCATCTTAAAATACACACCGGGTTCAAACCTCACCCCTGCGATCTATGTAATAAGGCTTTTTCCAGAAAACAACAACTTATAGAACACGTGCGTACTCATACTGGTGAGAAACCTCACCTCTGTGATATTTGTGGAAAACGCTTATCTAATAAAGAACAACTAAAATTTCATCATAGAACACACACCGGCTTCAAACCTCACCTTTGCAATCTGTGTAATAAGGCTTTTTCCAAAAAACAACAGCTTATAGACCACGTACGTACTCATACTGGTGAAAAACCTCATAAATGTCAACACTGCGGTAGGGGTTTTGCGCAAAGAACTCCCTTGAAAATTCATGTACGAATGCATACAGGTGAAAGGCCCAACAGTTGTAGAATTTGTGGAAATGGTTTTATTACAAAAGGAGCTCTGGAAAGGCACATGAAAAATTGTTATCCAAAATAGAACATATTATGCAAAATTTTAGTTAAACTTCATTATGTTTTTTTGTACAATGATTTTACTAAAAAATGTTGTTTCCTCGTTTGTAAGTAAATATGATGTACTCAATTTTTTTTATTGAACCCACCCTTGAAACTCACACTAAGCTAATTAACATAAACACCAATACACCAAAAACAACATTTTGTTAGTAATTTAAGTCTGAGTAGACGTTGACTTGTGTAAAACGATTTATGTTATATACACCAATAAAGATTGTTATTATTGTTATTTATTATTATTAATAATCCCGGTATTTGAACGGTCCTTTTACAGTCTTTTCCCTGACAAAATTTTCATTGATCCATCGAATGTAGAGAATTTCACTTCAGAACCTTAATAGGGTATATGCACAGGCCAGGAATTCATGAGATGGACATCCCGGAAAGTCGAGGAAATCCGCCTTCTTGTTTTTATGTCGAACTAGACGTTCACCTGGTCTCTACAATCGCTGATCAAGTTTTAGTTCGACTACAAATTTAACGTAGTGAGATAAAATATATGATTGTTTGGAACTCCAAAGATAGCAAAGTAAATTTGAAAATAAAAATAGAAATTTGAATACCATTATTTACAGACGTCAACTTTTTGCTTTGTAATAGAATAGTTATTTATGAGACAAGGGAAAAATTATTAGATTTTACCCCGAGGTTGTGTCTTAAACCCGACGCAATGGAAAATGTATCAATCAGGTTGTTGGTAAAAATCAATTTTATAAGATACTTGAAGCAGTAGCCAATTATCTTCTACTTGAAAATGTTGTCATATAAAGTCGTGCATTTCGAAGATCATCTGCTACACTTTTAGTGGAATCTGGATGAGATTTGACACTAAAGAAAGATGGTGGTTGGAGGCCATCAACGGTCGCTGAAAGGTATGTTGATGAATCGGTGACGCATAAGACAGAAATATCTAATAAAATGTTTAGAACGTGTGGCACCTTTAACAACTGTACTTTTGACATTAAGGAAATGTAAGTTTTGTATAATAAAATATTCTAAAATTAAATATATCTGTGTTCTTATGTGCACATATCCGGGAAAAAAGTATTAATTTTTCCCAGGGAAAAAGTAATTGCATAAAAAGTGACATTTTGTTACCTGTCAAGAGAGAGAAAATGTCAAACTTTTTTCTTGTCGCAGAAAAGAAGCTTTTTGGGTTTTAAAATTATGCTTTATTTAAGTTATTTTCCTTAAAAGTGACAGACACAATTATTAAAGTTGCGCAGTCTCGCATGCACTGCTGTCTGCGGTGGAGTTAAGAGTTATTAGGGATAAAACTCTAATACGTGCTTCATTGAAAAGATGCTGTTCTTTTATCGGTGTAACTTCTTTTCTGTTCTACTATTATTTTTTCGTAATTTCTACGTTTTTCCAATATACAGTGTGACCCATTTGTTTTGGAATCACCCTATAAAACCTTTATTTAGTGCGCAATTTCACCGTTTTTTTTTAAATTGTAGAGCTTGTTGAACTGCAGTTTTGGAGCAAGTAGCACCAGATTCCCACAAAATCCAAAACCTACTACGTCAGTTTTTAGGAGTAAAATTTTAATAATGCGATTTTTTTTAGAAAAAATCTATGCACGCCACTGGATTCACTACCCCTCAAAACGGGCCTGTTCTAAATTATATCGAAGATTTCTAAGTAATAACGTTTTTGTAGACATTATTAAAAATGCATAGTACATCATTTTGTTAAATTGATTCTAAACATTAAGTTATCCATGAGAAGAAAATTGAAATAAAATTAAACTCTAGTATAGTCGAGTCTATCTTTCCCTGTGTTCAAAAAACGCAACAAAACCTATACGACATAATTATTATCGCCATTGGGCCAAGACGCATACTGTCATAAAACAGCTAATGCATATTAAAAACCTATAAAGATAAGCGAGTCAATTTGTCGGCGGAATAGTACAGACAGTAACGGTAATGGTTTAATGAGGTTGTAAAGTTTTTATTGCATTTTTTGAGTACCGGGAAGCGCTGATCTCGACTATAACATATTTTTATTATTCTTATGCCAAGTCAAAAAAGAAATAGAAACTTATAACAAAACTGAAACAAAAAAAATAGAGAATTCTGTTACAAAAACTACAAGATTATCGTCACTTCTACAAATTCACAATTTATTTCAATACACTTGTCGATCCTTTTACATACATTCATAGTAACTTTTCGTATTTGTTCTGGAGTAATTTCTGCACAATCTTGCATTATCCTAGCCCGTACTTCCTGTACAGTTTGTGGCCTTGATTTTATTTTTGTTTCATTATTATTTAGAAAATGACAAAACGGTCTGAGAGTATAGCGGGGTCCATAAAGTCAATATGAAAAACAATATAGTTATCAATTCAATTGTTATTACTCAGTTATTCAGCTGATTGCTAATTGGATCAATTTTTTACTCCCTTTAATAATAGGGTGGGGGTGGTAGAAGGGGTAGCTAACACCAAAAAATTTTTTTGAGACATTTCGTTTTTGTATACACACTAAATCAGATTTTAATTTTTTTACTCCCTTTCATAATAGTGTGGGGGTGGTATTGGGGATGATAGTGTGGGGGGTGGGGTGGCTGATGTCAAAAAATTGACTTTGACTTTTCATACATGCCCTAACTTGCAATTTTATGGACTCTTACCTGCTTGTTTTGCCTATTTACCCCCGAACCCTTCAACGGAATTAGATCAAAATATAATCTAGTTCCAGATCTCGTTATAATACATAAGTGCATCGAATTTCAAGTCAACATCATAAACGGTTCCAGAGTAAACGTGCGCACAAAGAAAGTTACAGACAGACAGACATAAACTTTTTTTCGCTCAAATTTAGAATCTCGACGTTTCATGGCATTTTAACCCTATTTCAAGAAAAAAAAGCATTTTTTTTGAGTTACTATCCTTCCACTGGACATGGAAGTAATACGTATGTGATAACTATGAATCTGGTCCAATAACATAAACTACCAAAATGGGCAGCTACATCACACATATCTTCGAGCACGTTGGATCACTCGGTATGAAGTCAGTTTTGTTTGTATATTTATTTTAATTTTTTTTAATTTTCAGATCTCCGACATCCATATCTAATACACAGGAAAAAGTAGAACATAAGAACCTTCAAAAAGGAACAACAATAGGAGCTCCTAACAATCCTCCATTGAAACTTGAAGTACCTATACAGTGTGACTTCTGCATTAAGTCTTATCATAATAATGTAGATTATGCCTTACATTCCATAGAACATAGCGAAGATGGCAAATATTTCTGTCACATTTGCAATGATTATCGCAACGCAAACAAGAACCACTTAGAAATACATGTAAGGAATCACGAAGGAACGTCTAAATTCAGATGTGAAATATGCGGTAAACCTTTTTCTAATAAAACGTATGCAAGGGAACATAGATATTTCCATACTGGAGAGAAAATATTTCAGTGTGAGGTTTGTGGAAAGAATTTCATGTATTCCAGACAATTAAGTATCCATCGTTATAGGTTTCACTATGAAATAATAACTGGGACTCCTCTAGTTAAATATGATTGTAAAATTTGCAGTAAACATTACAAATCTCGCCTTGGGCTGGTCAAACACAATTTCAATAAACACAATGACTCTAGAGGTGATATCTCCGTAGTTTGCGAAATCTGTGGCAAGAGACTTTCTAGCAAAGACAAACTAAAGTTCCATGTTAGAACACATACTGGTTATAAGCCACATTCTTGCCACTTATGCCCGAAAACATTTTCAAAAAGAGAACAATTAGTCGAACATATTCGCATACACACAGGAGAGAAACCCTTCATTTGTAAGCACTGCGGGAGAGGATTTGCACAAAGAACCCCTTTGAAGATTCATCAACGGATCCATGCTAGTGATACGAATTAAGATGGGCATATCCAAGAGAGAGAGATCCGATAAGGAACTATTTATTATTTTTGGCCATAACTTTTTTTTAAATACATATATTGGTAAAAAAATATAGGACTACCTAAGTAGTACAAGTACTACTATGAACATTTAATAATTTTTCGAAAATTGATAGTTTTCAAGGTACTGGCAAAAGCTAAAATTTACTCTCTTTCGTCCCAGTAGGTCAAATTAAGGGTAGTTTTCAGGATTTCGTTAAATCAAAATAAAGGTCTCCACAAAAATTTTACTAGAAAATCTACAAAACTTTTTTAAATATACCTAAGTACTTGAAATAGATTTCATTTATTAACATTTTAGTAATATTCTCATAGCCAACCATTTCTCTATGTCACTTTTCATTTTTCGGAATAGTGTATACGTAACATAATAAATATCGTGCATTTTCAGATTTTTATTTTGTATCAAGATGCAATTTAGCTGTAAATAATACCGACACTACCGAATAACCAAGCTAAAATATTTAGTATAATTTTTAAATTGCTCGTTGTTCTTTATGGTGAAATTGTCATAATTTCATATTTTCGATCTAACGTTAAGAAATTGGTCCATAATATGGGTCACAGTGTATAAATAATTTGTAATTGATTAGTCAGAGATTGGAGTGTTATAAATATTCTTTTTTTTAAATATTTTTATCGTCTAGTTATTTTTTTATAATAAATACAATAACCATTTCAATTGTCTTTAATTTTGCTGCTTTTAAGGTAACTAATAATTATTAATTAAGTATAATTAATTACTATGCAACATGAGTTTTTACGCTTTACAATTTTAACTTGTTCTAGAATTCTATTTGCCTACTCACTTTACACATTGCATCCATTCTTGAGAATAATACTAATAAAACTGAAATTACAAACTTTCGCCCAATTTTCTAAAAGTTTAAATTTTCTTTGCGTACTTCTCTTTCAATTTTTGCAGAATTTTCCAATTTTCCGGGCAACTTTTTCAATTGTTCTTTCCCTAAAAACCTTCTTCGGACTATTATGAACATTTAAAAAAAAATAGCCAAATCGGTCTACCGTTATCAAGTGTTGCGATTACCAACGAACAGAATTTCATTTTTATTTATATGATTGACCCTATCCTGTCAGTATATTGGAATTGTTGGGTGCTGTAAAATAAAATTTAATAAATAAAGAAAGCACTCTTCTCTATTGTTTACTGATAAAATATAAGTGCAAAAATATACTTCTTGCTAAGCTGTTTTGTGGTACATATCTCTTAATTTTTAAGACAGCTACAAAAAGTTTCTTGAAAATTAACATTTGTAGCAATAGATTGGTGCAGTTCAACATCTAAAATTTTTCCTAACAATGACCTGAAAAAAAATATAAATTTTTTCATAAAAGTATAAGTCATTATTAATGCTTACGCCACTTAATATATACATAACTAAATAAACGTTGGTCTTTATTCGCATATAATGCGCTCTACCATTTCAAACAACTCACAACCCCCACTGGAACTTGAAGTGTCTATTCAATGTGATTTCTGTATTCACTCATATCGTAACCATGTAGATTATGCTCTACATTCAATAGAACATATTGAAGATGGCAAGTATGTCTATCACATATGGAATGATTATCGTAACACAAATAAGAAGCTTATAGAAATGCATGCCAGAAGCCATGAAAGAACGTCGAAATATACATGTGAGATATGCAGCAAACCCTTTTCTAATAAAAGATATGCAAGACAGCGTAAACATTTCCGCACAGGGGAGAAAAAGTTTCAGTGCGAGGTTTGTGAAAAGAATTTTATATATTCCGGGCCATTATGTAATAATCGCTATAAATAGTGCTCACTACGAAACAATAACTGGAACTCCTTTACTTAAGTACGACTGTAAAATTAGTAATAAACATTACAAATCTCGTCTTGGGCTGGCGAAACATAATTTAAATAAACACAATAATGCTAGAGTGGATTTGCCCGTAGTTTGGAAAATCTGTGGTAAAAAACTTTCTAGCAAAGATAAACTAAAGTTTCATGTTAGAACCCGTACTGGTTATAAGCTCCATTCTTGTCACGTTTGCCTAAAAACATTTTCAAAAAAGGAACGATTATTAGAACATATTCGTATACACACAGGAGAAAAACTGTTCATTTGCAAGCAGTGCGGGAGGGGATTTTCTCATAACCCCTCTGAAGGTTCATTAACTAATCTACTCTGGTGACAAGAATTGATGTGCTCCTGGAGAAGAGTGCATATCCGAGACAAGGGGTATGCGAAAAGAGACTTGCGATACTTCACCAGTGCTACTTATTAATTTGTTTCAATGTTACGGATTAACTTCTGAAGGGTGGATCCTCAGCACGAAAGTATGTCAGATCAATCCCACATAGCTATAATATTAATAACATCTTTATTACGTAGCGATTAATGATGATTACACTCTGTACCATACACACAGGCCTATAATTTACAATCCCTACTACATTTGAACGTTACATATATATATTTTTTAATATTTAACGTCGGTATATTTCCGCTACTGAGGCCTATCACCGACGCCTGTAGACGAGCCGCTTCCAACTTGTAATTTTGCCGAACCTCTTCCCTTAAGAAGAGTAGGGATCTTTTACTTGCCTAACATTTAATAGACAATTGACCGACGGATTTACATCCTCTCCGAAGGATAGTATATCACCCACACAACCCTCGCCTAAGGTTTCATAGCTTCCGCGCATACACTGATATACAAGCCGCTGGAAGATATGTGAGGTGAGGACACGATTTTCTTTGAAACAGTCGCCCATCCAAGTACTAACCATGCTTAACGTTGCTTTACATCGCATATCGAAGTATGTACATAGTAAAGACGCATCTACGCTCGCCCCAACGTTACATATTTAATCAAAACAATTTCATATATACTGAAAATAGGTTTTAGCTATCATTTAAGTGTTCTGATAATATTTACCTAGCTAGTAGCTTAACAAGGGTTCCGTGTCCTTTCCCCCTTCCAAGGTTTTATAATCGTTGTCTATGTATATTTTATTCTACGTTATTTAGCCACAATTAACACCGACCTTATCAAGGAATAAACCTAACCACATGGTTCAGTCACGTTTAATATTATTATACTCTTCGCAGATGAATGTATTATTGTATTTGCTAGATAATTTTAATATATATTTGTGTTAGTTTTCGAATTCTGACAACTCTTAAAATGTCCGTCCGTCAGTCTGTCTGTCCATCCAGCTGTCTGTTTGTCCATCATTCCATCCATCATGTTTCTTGTAAGTTCGGTAACTGAAGTAAAAATCCAATTGTATTGGAATTTGGACAGTATGTTAGTTCTAGCTAAAGAAAGAACCCCTTTATTTAGTCGATCAGTAAATTCAAATGTTATGAGCCATGTAAAAAAGACGTACATGAAAAGTATTGCAACCTTTAATAATAGTCTGCAAAAGCGAAAATAAAAAGGTATTTCGCCAACCATGTTGGCATCATCACAGCATGATCAAAAATTATGTAGCGGAAAATATTAGTTAAAATATCATAATTTTGTGTCTAAGATCTGACGTTACAAGATTGGCCCATAATATGGAACACTCTGTATATTTAATTAGCTACAAACTAGAGTTGAAAAAACTTAAATCTGTTATTTTCTTATATTATTATTATTTAAAAATTATTTCTTTCTATGACTGTTAAAAAAATATTATATGATTTTATACGGAGTAAAATTTAAAAAATCACTTTTACTTCACATACAACATGTCTAATATAATAATAAATCTTTTTATTTTGTAAATACAAGAAATCTACAAAACAAGGCATGTTACAATTTGAAAAAATTGGTTTGCCTTAGGACCCATACAATTTTAATGTAAAATGACAACACATAAATTAACGAACACACAAAAAATTGTGAACGAATTCGCAAGAACGTATAAAATTAAGTATAGAAATGTCTCATGTCAACATATTATTACCGTTTAAGAGGTTAGAAGGTTAGCACTAATAAGATAGAACAACTTTTCCTTGAACACGCTTATACTAAGCTTTTTAATATTAGTAGGCACTTGGTTATAGATGTTTGCCGCCTGATAACTGAAGCTGTTTTTAAAAAATTCCGTATTGTGCAGGGGAACACTTAATCTTAGGTCACTATGTCTAAGTTCTACATTATGGGCTTTTGAACGTTTCTCGATTTTGGCATATAAATAAGACGGACTCATATTAATTACTACTTTATGAATTAGACAGCACAAGTGATGCAATCTTCTTTCTTTCATATTTAGCCAGCCAATTTGTCTAAGGTATGGGCTAATATGCTAATATAAATGAAATAACTACTGCTGTTTTATCTTCGTCAAAAAAATACCAGTTTAAGTTCACGAAATTTGTCATAAAAGCTATGTCTTTTTTGACATTTGAAGAATAGTATATTGTTTTATTAGGAGTAAAAGCGATACTTTTGTGACGAGTCTGTAGGTTTGCCAGACGAACGACTTGAGTGCGGCAATTAAAGACAAGTCACAAGAGTGGCTTTTACTCCGAATTATACATGTTGTTTTTTCTTCAAACGTCGTTTATCTATAAAAAAAATAAAAACAAAAAATTTAGCTGTGCATTGCCAATAGCAACGGAAGTAAAAGTACTCTCGGGCGGAAGAAAAAGTGCTTTTACTTCCGTTGCTAATGGCAACCACAGCCCTCTAAAATGTCAAACTTTAATGTCATAAAATGAATAAGAAATGTCATGATTTTCTGACATGAAAATTATTTTAGGCATTTTAATAAGAATTGTTTCTAAATTTATTTTTTCGAAACAATATAAACAACAGATTCAACAGATCAATAAGAACAAAGGAGTCAGAGCATGCTAATCAAAACGAGAAATTTGGAACTGGGATTGGTTTTTTTCATCAATACCTCATTTTTTCAGTATTTAACTAAGCTTCGAATTCAGGGTTTTTTAATGATTTCGAACGAGTTTTGTTAATAACATTTTTTGATTAAAAAATGCCTACTATGATTTCCTGATTTTTTTTCATATAATTTAGTATCGTAGATTACATTGCATTTAAAAATGGAAAGTGATTTTGTAGTCTTAAATAGACCTTGGTGACCTCTATTTTTTTATATCAGTTTGACTTAAATCGAACAAAAAACAAAAAAGTTATTTTTGTTGTTACACTCTTAAGTGAGACACACTGAATAATGTTCAACTTAGTTGAATAAAATGTACTTTTTTAAAAGAGGTTTTTCCTTATTTTGCAACTAAACTCTACATTTAAGCTTTTCCTCATAATTGAGTAAACTTTGTTAAATACAACGTTCATTCAAAATATAAAAACAGGTAGTTTGTTTAAAGGCGATTTCATATTTTGAAATATTTCGAATACCCTGTATAATTTATCTCAAGTTTGATAACAGTTCATGACGTCCTAAGACAAGCAAATCTTTTGATAAAGAATGACTTTTTTCCGAAAAATCGAAAATATGAAAGTTTACAAGCGTGCAATAGCCCATCCGGGAACACATTATATATGCAAACTGCATTATAAGCAAAACTTCTTTCAAATAGAGGGGCTCAGTGTTAAATACCCTGAATAAATTTCAAAAGCGAGCCGGCCGGGCCGTTGGTGGGTATTATCGCCAGTTATAAGCATTGTAAACAGGTATTCTGGACGTCGCGTCGCGTTTTATTAATATTACATGCCATATGTACTTCATATCTTTCATTCACGGAGATTATAGTAGAACCTTACATAAATGTTGTATTCTCTGTAAGCTACCCTTATCTCCCACATTAAGGCAGGTCAGTAAAACATGTCACAATAATTAATATGTGATAAAATTAATACTCACAATGTCTTTGTGCATGTAGAGTAACTTTAATTTTATATAGGACTTTTGCATGATATAGCTGACATTCTCTAATTGTGGCGTTCATATTCATTTCCTCTTTTTTCTGATCACAAATTCTACAAAAATAGCAAAATTCATTATATTAGAAAAATAACCTCTACGCCTGTGTCGTTTATGTCTAAGGGACAGTCAGAGGTTATTTTTGTCAACCAACACTTTATCTTATTTTTGTTCTAATCTATATTAGTTGGCAAAAAATAGTAAAAAAATTATTAAAGCTATGAACCTTAGAGATTTCATAAATATTTCTTAGTCACCATTAATTTTGTCACCGAAATCTCTGAGTTGTGTATCACCAGCATATTGAAGATTGTTGCAATAGTAAGACAGGCAAATCAGCTGTATACCTATGTAGAGAATGGCGAAGGTCCTAAAATGCTCCCTTGTGGAGCTCCATGCTCAACAGCTTCAAATTTAGAAAAAATAGATCTTAATTCAACTCTTTGATGTTTGTTACGTAGGCAATTACAGAAAAATGCTACGGTAGATTTATTCAATCCAAAATATCTGAGCTTACTACAAAAAATAGCATGATTTATCGAGTAAAATTAAACATGCATTTTGATTAGAAGCACACGCCTTAAAGATCTCATCAGTGACATAAAGTAGATCGGTTATAGTTCAGTGGAGAGATCTGAGTCCACGCTGATTTGACAGTAATATTTTTTTTAAAACATAATATTTTAGTCGCAATCTCCTCTATAAAATCCTTGTTTTACTATAAGAAACGTAACCAGACTGCATCCAACAGCTACTCTCCGTGCTATCTGCCCCGCCAAACGCTGAATTACAAGTTACAAGCCTGGCGCGTTAAGTGTAATAATTGCATATTTCCATCAAAGCGCTTATGCTTCGATTGCAACAAACACCAGCCGAAAAACTGATCCTACTTAAAGAAGCTCTCGTGCCAGTCGTCATACACCACTTGGAGACTGCAGTTTCGAGCTGTTGGCTCTCGTCAGTGCAAGGTAAGCATGTGACGACCGACACGAGGATCACTTGACTATTTAGTACATTTCGGTATAGTCAGCAGGCGCCATCTAGCGGCCCAGTATCTGTTGCAATCGAAAAATAAATAGCCTGCCTGGACTTAGCATAGTTCAAATGTGCTTTAAGAAGGCAGAATATTAAAACAATATTTTTAGTCGCAAACTCCTCTATAAAATCCTTATGTAACCAGACTGCAACCAACAGCTACTCTCCGGGCTATGTGCCCCGCCGAGCGCTGAATTACAAGTTACAAGCCTGGCGCGTTAAGTGTAATAATTGCATATTACCAACAAAACGCTAATGCTGCACGAGAGCCCCTTTAAGTAGGATCAGTCTTTCGGCTGGTGTTTATTGTAATCGAAGCATTAGCGTTTTGATGGTAATATGCAATTATTACACTTAACGCGCCAGGCTTGTAACTTGTAATTCAGCGCTCGCCGGGGCACATATGCCCGGAGAGTAGCTATTGGTTGCAGTCTGGTTACATTCCTTATAGTAAAATAGGGATTTTATTAGAGGAGTTTGCGACTAAAAATATTATTTTAATATTCCGCCCTCAAAAAGCATATTTGAACTATGCTAATACCAGTCAGGCTATTTATTTTTCGATTGCAACAGACACTGGACCGCTAGATGGCGCCTGCTGACTATTTTACATGTCGCTATCCCAAAGATACCGAAATGTACTAAATGGTCAAGTGATCCTCGTGTCGGTCGTGACATGCCTACCTTGCACTGACGAGTGCCAACAGCTCAAAACTGCAGTCTGCAAGTGGTATGTGACGACTGGCACGAGAGCTCCTTTAAGTAGGATCAGTCTTTCGGCTGGTGTTTGTTGCAATCGAAGCATTAGCGTTTTGATGGTAATATACAATTATTACACTTAACGCGCCAAGCTTGTAACTTGTAATTCAGCGCTCGCCGGGGCACATATGCCCGGAGAGTAGCTGTTGGTTGCAGTCTGGTTACGTTCCTTATAGTAAAATAAGGATTTTATAGATGAGTTTGTGACTAAAAGTATTATGTTTTAATATTCCGCCCTCTAAAAGCATATTTGAACTATATTCTTTTTGTTACAAAAAACTTATAAATTTGCTTCGCTGCTATTTTTTCCAAAATTTTGGATATTGTAGACAAAATTCTAAGAGAGTTAAAGCCGTTGGATTACTGATTTTAGGAATTGGTAAAATGTTGGCAAATTTCCACTCATTAGGAAAAGCAGATGTAATGTTCACATCTGTAATATAGTTTCATGACAGGTCACGCCGTTGTAATTCATCATATGCACATTACGCAATAAATATCCAAGCCTATTGACATGTATTTTCAGACCGATATGATATATATATAGACTTCTGACAAGCATTCGACAGACTTGACCATTATAAGTATACACTTAGCACTTAGTAAGTAAATGGATAAGTATATTTAGGTCTTTGTTTCGACAAATTTCGCTTATAAATCACTCTTCTGTTTCAAATAAACTAATCCTGCCTTCAACCGTTTTGGATGATCCTGTGTGAAATCAGCCTTGCGTGTGTTTGTTTATTATATTTTTTTATTTCAGACCTACGAAAACCATATTTAAAAGGATAGAAGGTAAAAAACATAAAAAAAGAGCAACAAATAGCAGTCTATGCAATCCTTCACTGAAACCTGATGTACCTGCTCAGTGTGACACAAATAAAAAGTTCCTGGAAATGTATGTGAAGAGTCACGAAGAGACGTCTAAATACATATGTGAGATATGCAACAAAACTCTTCCTAATAAGAGATATGCAAGAGAACACAAATATTTCCACACAGGAGAGAAAAAGTTTCAGTGTGAGGTTTGCGGAAAATACTTTATGTATTCTGGGCAATTATGTAATCATCGTTATAGTGCTCACTACGAAACAATAACTGGAACTCCTTTAATTAAATACGACTGTAAGATTTGTGATAAACATTACAAATCTCATTTTGGGCTTGCGAAGCACAATTTAACCAAACACAATGATGCTAAAGTGGATTTGTCCGTAATTTGCGCAACTTGTGGCAAAAGACTTTCTAGCAAAGATAAACTAAAGTTTCATATTAGAACACACACTGGTTATAAGCCGCATTCTTGTCACGTATGCTCTAAATCTTTTTCAAAAAAGGAATCATTAGTAGAACATATTCGTATACACACAGGAGAAAAACCCTTCATCTGTAAAATCTGCGGGAGAGGATTTTCTCAACGAACCCCTCTGAAAGTTCATCAACGAATCCATACCGGTAGCAAGAAATGATATAGTTCTAGAATCATGGGGATTTCGCCAAGCGAGAACTGTGGTTCTTCACCAGTGGTTGCTAATGATCGTGCCTAATGTTATAGGTTAATTTCCTAAGTGTAGATCGTTGATACAAATTAGCAAAATAATAGTAATATCGTTATTGTTTAAAAAATAACATGAATTCAAATAGACCAAGAGATACTGTCGTTTTTAAAGTGTGTCTGAGAACCTCGTTCAACTTTTATGGTCCGTAATCATGTTTAAGGAGACGATACTGCCCTATGTGCGTGTCCTGGTGGTGCCAGTGGGGGAGTTTTCACATAAGGGCTATTTTTCACAAATCAACATCTTTGGTATTTGAAAACCACTTTCACAAAATGTCAAAACATTTTAACACTACACTTCAATATACCTCTCGCCGCGCGTTTCGCTAGCACCGTCAAGAGATAATTAAAACTGAAAATCAGTCTTATTCGTTTCCCGCTGATGTTATTAGCGAAACGCGCGTCGAGTAGTGTATTCGTGTATAGTGTTCAAATGTTTAGGCCTTTTGTGAAAGAGGTTTTCAGACACCAAAAATATTGATTTATGAGAAATGGCTCTCATACGAAAACGCCCTCACCGCCAGAACCCGGACCCAACGTACGGTCATCTTCTTAAACAGGACTACGAACCATAAAAGTTGAAGAGGGTTTCAGGCACACTTTCAAAGCACCGGCGTCGGTAGCTCTTGATTATATGTAAATTATCAGTTAATCAGAGTTGTCCAGTTGTTACCGAAAGTCTTGGTTTTAGAAAGAGTATATTTAGTGGAAATAGTTAACAGTGCTAGGCGATGTTGGTTTCTATCGTAACACAAACTTCGGTGTACAATGTTACTGTATTGCTTAGCAATTGCGTTTATAATGTAAATGCAAAGCGTGTTTTTTTCACTTTTTTAAGCAATTTTTTTTCTTTTTGAAATATGTTTAATTTGTCGTGTTAATAATTTAGAACACATCTATCGCAAATCTGGATAACTTAACAAATTATGCAAAATATAATTTTTGTAGCTGGTCAGCCTAATGAACTAGATAATTCGCACACATTCACTGTCGTTGAAGCTTGATTCTTTGTCCTGAATTCCAATGCATATTGTATAACATCGGCAAAACTGCAGAAACTGTTATTTTGTAAAAATATCTCATAGAAAGCTAATAACAAAGACATCTCAAAAATTTACGGTTAAATCAACCAGAGATGATTATAAAATTGTTTATTTTCTTATAATGTTATTGTTTATGGTTATTTTTAAATATGTCACAATTATACTGAATCTGTTAAAATCGTCTTTCATTTTAATTTTTTTTATTAGGTCAGTAAGTTTCGAAAGGTAAGTATGACAATTTTTTATAATTTAAAATAATTTCAGGATGATAAAATATGTAGACGAATACAGTTTAGTCATTTTAAAAATGACTCAAACGATAATTCAGATTACATAAAAGAATACAAATCAGACTACTCATCAGATGAAATTGTTTTTGAAAAGTTGAGACTGCAGAAAAGGAAAGGAATAACGACATGAAAGAAACGTTACACAGGAACGACAAAAGAAAAAAGTAAAACGTCGTCGGACATCTGATGATGAAATTTCAACTGGAAAACCGTTGGGGACATTTGTTTGTAACTATAATTACACTAAAGCTAATAGGAAGTACTGGTTAAACCGCAAGTACTACAAAATGTAACTTCTATACTCAAATTACTTCGATACTTTTAACCTTGTGTTGAACCTTAAATTTACAATCTACTAATTTTTCTGGATATCTTCTATTCCTAGTGTGTATAAACTTAATGTTTTTGAAATATTCACCTGCATTATAAATATAGTACAAGAGCCCATTATACCGGTCTTGGGTATAAAATCAATCTAAAAGAGGTAAATCAGGACTGACAAAAAATGTTTGTGAAGCATTATGTCTGGGCTTAGTGAAGTTTAAATTGTCAAAATATGTATGAAATGAATGTAGAAACTGGAGTATCGACATGTGGTTTAATAAACAAAATGACCAGGGAGATGCAAAGTTTGACCATAAACGAGTTCGGCAGATGAACATAGTAAATCATCTTTAGGCACAGTATGTAAACCTAGTAAAATGATTGGTAATTCATCGTACCAGTGAAGCAAATTGGACCTGGCTAACAGTGCTGTTTTAAGAGTTCGGTAAAATCGCTCGACCATACCGTTACTTTAGGGGTGATACGTGGTCGAATGAATTCGATGAGAACCTAAAAACTTGGAAAACTCATGAAATAAGTTTGACTCAAATTGTGCTCCATGATCAGTAGTGACTGTCAAAGGAATACCAAAACGGCAAATGTAATTTTGAAACAATGTTCTAGCGACGGTTTCTGTAGAAATATTATTTAAAGGATAGGCTTCTGGCCAACGAGTGAATCGTTCGATAACCGTAAGAATATAGGAACATCCATGTGAAACTGGGAATGGACTAACTAAATCTATATGTATATGTTCGCAACGAGGTTTGGGGACAGAGAAATCTGATATTAGAGTTTTAGTGTGTTTATTTGCTTTTGAAGTTTGACAATTCAGACAAGTTTTTGCCCAGAAAATACAGTTTGAATTCATTTTAGGCCAGAAATGATTGGAAGTAACAAGTTTTTTAGTGGCACGAATTCCTGGATGAGTCAAATTATAAAAGACGTCAATAATTACACGTCATAAAAACTTTGGAAGTATGCGCGACATTTAGAATTTAAAATATCGCACCAGATCTTGTCCTCAGAGTTGGGAATTAAAATTTGTTGTAAATTGTATTTAGATTGTTTATTTGAATTAGATTGATCAGTAATTAAAGAAGCTCACAATCTTTTAATTGGGCACTAATAAGTGATTTCAAATTGAAATGATCTGATATCGTAGAGATGAAGGTAGGTGGAAAATAATGTGATTTAATCGGCGATACATCATCTATACGTGATAAGGTATCCGCGATGACATTGTCTTTTCATGATAAATTACGTATGTCATTAGTAAAGTGAACAATAAGGTGCCTAGTCTGACGAGGAGTTTTCTCTGTTCTCGTAACCAAAGGTTTATGATCTGCTAATAAAAATCGAAAATACTTAATTGCTGTGTAAAGAGATAGAAGCTTTTTATCGAAGGTAGAATAACGTTTTTGTGCGTCGTTTAACTTTCGACAAAAAAATGCCATTTTACTAAACTGTTGTTCTAAAACCGCGCCCATGGCTTTGTTCGAACTAGCTACGGATAAAGTAAGTATAATGTTATCATTGTAATCTGGATGCGAAAGTAGTTGCGTTGACTATGCTTTGTTAGCTAAAATAAATCTACTGATACATTCTGTATTCAATATCCTTAATTTTATCTTTAGCTAATTGAGTACTGAAAATATGAAGTGGTGCTAATGTATCCGCTAAATGAGGAACAAAACGATGGTAATAATTTACCGTGCCTACAAAGCGTTGTAATTGTTTAAGCGTCGATGGTTTTGGAAAATTATTAATAACGTTAATTCGCTCAGTGGTAGGTGAAATTCTATCAGAAGAAATTTGGTGTCCTAAGAAATCTAATGATGGCACACCAAAAATGCATTTTGAAGGTTTGATATTGATGCCAAAATTTTCAAGGCGCTTAAAAACAGTTTGTAACTAACTAATTTATACTACTCTTGGGTACAAAACAAATCTAAATATTATAGGATAATAGTTTTTATTTGTTGATTAACAGGTGTAAATATCCTAAAGTTGTAATATATATCATAATCATTATATTGTTTTCTTGTATTCTGATTACCAAAATTAACCATATTTTAAAGATGGCTGGCTAAATCTGGAGTCAGTATGTAGTGAGAGAACGCTACACTCATAACACTGAATTCTACTCGCGTGTAAACTTTCTGGCGTTTTAACCAGTCGACGTGGCATGGTCGGCTAGATGGCGTAACTCATTTTTTAAGTCGGTCGCCTGTACGTTATTTTTTAACGGACTAAAGTTTAGAAGTAAAATTTTTCACATAATGTAACTTTCTGTCGTTTAAAAATTATGAATTTTCACCATAAAAAATAAATATTGGTTAGTTCGCCAGAACAACACACCTGTACCATAAGACACTACGCAGGCAACAGCAAAAGTAAAATTTTGCACGTCTCGTAACCGGCTGTAAATGGTGTCATTTTGTAAGTCATTAATATTGCTGGACGAAAAATTGAATGCCAGAAAGCTCAATTTGTACCATTTATTCTAATTACTGGCAACCTCTAAAAATCAAATCTACCGCTATTGAGAAACCGGATGTCCGTCGTTGTGACTATATTTTCGGCAATCGTCATTTATCTTCTGTATCATACAGAAATACACGCTATGCAACAATTTTTTTATAAACTGCATTTGATACCTCCGCGTAAATCATTAAAAAATATATTTTTATATTTTGATGCCAGTATTGTTTGAGCGTTTTTTTAAATTAATTTGTATAAAATGGGAGTTTATGTTGTGTGTGTAATTTTGTAAACACTGCCCTGTATATGAAATAATCTAACATTCTGTATAGAGTCTGTAAATATTGAGTAGGTATTGCAATTATTTTATTGGGTATGTCTAGGATTCTCATATAATTATTGTATCTGATGTATTTACGTTTATTATTGTTACTCATTCAAAACATTATTTTTATATTTTGATGTCAGTGTTGTTTGAGCGTTTTCTTTGATTAATTTGTATAAAAGGGTTTTTGTGTTGTATGTGTAATTTTGTATATACTGCCCTGTATATGAAATAATCTAACTTCCTGTATAGAGTCTGTAAATATTGAGTATTGCAATTATTTTATTGGGTATATTTAGGATGCTCAAATAGTTATTGTAACTGATGTATTTACGTTTATTATTGTTATTCAAAAGAATTTAAATTTTGGAACCCTTGTTAACTACTGTTTTGTTAAATGCAACTGGGAAAAAACCGTTACCTTCAATTGTGACCCTTGCAGGTAAGGAGATGTAATGGCCATATGACCTAGTCATGTTTTTATAGTGAGTTAGTTGAGTTGAGTTGTGATTTGACTTTTAAACGAGAGAGTGTTGAGTAAGGGTTGTGCGTGTGCACTACGTACCCTTAATATTTGGCAGAGGATAATACTCTGTAAATTGTATAATGTTAAAATAAATGTATGTTGTTTTAACAAGTGTTTGAGTTGTGCCCATTACACAAGTTGTGCCCATTGCACAAGGTGTGCCCATTACACTGGTCCACTGTCCACTCATCGAAGGAAACAATTTAGAGTAAGTTGTGTGCCCATTGCACTTGTCCATAGATCGAAGGAGACAAGTTTTAGCTATCATAGTGGCAGTTAGGGTGTCTAAACAAACAGCATCCCAACAAGTATTGTAACTACACGTCATAAAAAATTTGAAATACATATCTGCATTATATAGGTATGTGGCAGCGATTTCCAAATTACTAATTAATATTTGGCTATTTCATAACTTTTAAAAATCAGTTGATTTTTCCACCAGAATGGTATTTAGTTGCTCTAAATCTCGGATTTTATAAGATGTGATATTTTTAAAGTGTTTTTGTTAAAAATCAACAGTGATTCAATTTTTTAATTTGTACACATGATTCGTGATCAAAGACTTCATTTTTTAAATATTTTCTTAATGGTTTCTTATTTGTGGCGTTTTTAGCAGCTTTAGGTAAAAGTTAAATACTTTCGATGCTAGTAACACTGACACCGTTGGCCGATTATTTTATTAATTTTTTTTTAATCGTGCGGGATAAGTACTACCTTTTCGCAGGCTTTTTAGGGCGATAAATAGTTGTTTGCCTACTCTACTATATTTGCGTGCGGTAATCACACTTGTCGCATGCGAATTGAAAGTAAAACACGCAATAGTATATTACACTACAAAGGAGGTAAGTAGGTTTTACCAGTCGAGGACGATTTCGCGCCCGAACGTAGCGAGGGCTGGCAACACAGTACGAGACTGGTCAAAACTTACCTCCTGTGTAGTGTATAACGTTTTATCTGCTCCCTTACTGTTCATGAAATAAAAAATCAGACTTTACATTTCTTGATCAATAATTTATTTTGACACTGATACTAAGTAATTTTTTTACATTAATGAATGTCAAGTAGTCTGCTTTGATTTTGTTGTTATAGTTCAAGTAGGAATATCCCGAGACATAAAAAACGCAACAAAAACTTTACGACATTAAAATACCACTCTTGTGCTACCTCGACCGAAAATCGCTTACCTTTATAGGTTTTTAATGTGCGTCGGGTCATTTGATGTTTTTTATGTATCAGGAACTTATTACTTGAACTATACTAAGGCGTAGTTAACAAACGCGAGGGAAGTTATCCAAATTTTGTGAATAATGTTACTAATTGTAATAATTGTACTATTACTATACATATTAATTAATTATTTCGTAAAAATAACAAATATGTGTTTTTCAGTTTTTGAATTGGACGTTTTTTATGGGCACAAGACGCTACTCTTGAAACAGTAATGTTTTCTTTTAATTTTTTGCGATTACAGCGACACCATGCAAGAATCTAAAAAAATGTCCGGAATAAAATTTACGTATTTTTTGCCGTAGAATCCAATTCCGCAATAAAATGAATTTTGATAAATTAAAATTTTAAAGTTGCCCCTCGGCCCACACACAGGGTGGTGGGTGGGGAGGTCATTTTGGTATCAGTAGATAGTTTTGTGAAAAATTTTTGACACGTATTTTTTTATTTTTCGATTTGATGCAAACTGTTCGAGATTTTTCACCGTTCCCATACTTTTCTAACACCCGGTATACATGTGTGTGTATAGATATTGGAGTATTATGTTACTGTATAATTTGTTTAGCTTACTGTAAACGTTCCAAGTTTAATTTACATTTTTTCCTTTATACGCGTGTCTTTCTTTTATTTTATAATTAGCGGTAGCCCATACAATTAACATAAAACGCATCGTATTATCGAATTAAACTCAGTGATCTTGAAAGTCGTACTCAAGTTTATAATATTTAATGAATATAGCCACAGAATTTAACTATAAGGCATTTAGCATTTACCTAAAAAAATAATGATTCAGTTAATTTATGACAAATTTTCTAAAATAATAAATGTTTTATAAGAATTAAACGGCCCGAAACTCGCTTTTGCAAAATGATACCTGTACATTTTTATGTGGTTTCGGTGGAGCTTTAAGTTAACTTTCCAGAGCAATTTTAAAATATGAAATCAATCCATAAACATTAATTACTAACAAACAAGTACGTTTAAGGGCATATTTTGCGTTAGAAAGCTAATCCAAAATTACAAAATCAAAAAAGCACATAAAATATATATGATGCATTTTAAAACAGTGAGTTTTTGCATGTTTATTTTCCATGAAATATCGATTTAAACAAAACCTTATGAATTAATTAAATTGCCAAACTAATCATTAATTTTAAATAGTAAGCTTAAAAAATACATTTAGGTAAAATCCCGTTGCTATTTACAAAGTATTATAAAATTAATAGAGCAAGAGCTCCTTTTCCAATGCGTGGCTGAGAAAACATTTGAACACTCCACTCGAATACACTACTCGATGCTTGTTTCACTAACCATGTCGATATCATCGAGAAACGAATTAGACTGATGTTAAGTTTTATTCATCTCCTGATGATGCTAACACGGTTAGGGAAACGTATAGCAAGTAGTGTACTCGAGGTGGTCATATATTGTTAAGTGGTTTCTAGACCCCAAAGATAATGATTTGTGAAAAACAGCCCTTATACGAAAATGTTCCCACCTCCAGGACCCGGACCCAGCGTAGGGTTGTCTCCTTGAATAGGACTAGGCACCATAAAATTAATCGGAGGTTCTCAGACGCCCATTGAAAAATGTATTAGCTCTTAATCTATAAATCTGATCTTCATGACTATTGTGTTATTATATAAAATTTCATTTTTCAAGGTTATATCTGATTAAATTTTTATTTAACCGCTTAAAATTGAGAAAAATTCAAAAAATTATTTATTATTTTCGATTTTTGTTATTATGTAAATAAGGGATTAAATTTCAATGACAGAATTTACTTAAATGTAATATTATTAAAGTTGAATGAATTTAATTGAAGAAAGTGGCGGAGGCCATCCTGAAACTTTTAAATAAATAACAAATAATAAATAACAATAAATAAAAAATCTTTTAAGTTATGCACATAAACGTGATAGAAAAATTTACAAAATTGTGAATTCGGAAATTCGTATTAGAGAGGTACTTGGAATATGTGCTTATAAAAGGTTCACGCCCACCTAAAGTGGTCGGAAGGGGGGGAGGGAATTTATTTGTAAAAAAATGTAAATATCTCTTAAACTACTTGTTTCGCAGATTTCAAAAAAATCATGAATCATGCTTATTCAATGCCAAAAAAGGTATACTTTCACATAATGTCATGTAAATTGAAATATTTTTACGAGAGAAAAAAATAAAAAATCAAAAAAATCGGTTTTCCGCCGATGTTGAAAAATGCCTAATTTGAAAGTATTAGATTTTTGTATTATCTACAACTTTCGTAAAGATCATTTTCCACTAGGAGATCACGTTTTGCCGAAAATTGCAAGACACGCCTAAACAGCATCCCCATTTCACAATTTCACTTTATCTCGTGTTTAATTTTTGTTTTATCTTAGTTATAACCTTAACTAAACCTTTCGGCTGGTCTTTGCCTGTTAATATTTTTTTTCGAGAAGTATTGGCACTAGCCTATAAATATCCTGTACCTGTTTCAAATTTTTATTTTGAAATATAAAAAATAATGGAGAGTACTTGATTTCGTCGGCACTAGTAGCAATAATTATTATAAAGCAAAATACTTTGATATATTGAAATATGAAGCAGTTTGCGTTCTGGATCTCGCTCCGTCTTGAAATTATTATACGATTTTGTTTATTTTTTTTACAATTTTCGTGGTATAGTTAAATAAATGACAAGTACATTAAATACATTAAAATTAACTTTCATTTCGATCTTTTTTCTTTAGGTGAGTATGAACCTCATGCATCAACATTTGGATATACTTCTAATAATTTTCATTTCAGGGATATAAATGACCAGTGCTATTTAATCTACTTAAAGGATATACAAAAAGAAGTATCGGATGATATTGTTCCCAGAAGGGGCAGGCCGAAGGGAAAGAAAATATCTAGGACATCTCAGAAACAACAGGACGGAGCAACAAAAGAGGAAAGTCATTCGACATCTCATGATAAAGTTCTAACCGGAAAACCATTGGGAAAGTTCGTTTGTATCAAGTGCGAAATACATTACTCAACACATAGTGGACTGAGAAGACACAACAATAAAAAACATAGCCATAAGAAAATCGACTTATCTGTTCCATGTGATGTTTGCGGAAAGACAATTGTCAATCGAGAAAAATTAAAATATCATATGAGGATCCACACAGGTTATAAACCGCATGCTTGCCACATTTGTCCAAAGAGTTTCTCCAGAACAGATCAATTAGTTGAACACATACGTGTTCATACTGGGGAAAGACCTTACAAATGCGACGTATGTGGAAAAGGATTTTCTCAGAGAGCACCTCTAAAGACGCATCAAAAGATTCACACCCGTGAACTAAAATGAATCGAAGAATCACATGAAGAGCTGTGAAGTAATGGTACACCATTACATAAGATTAATAAGTAGAAGGGAAAATAATACAGAACATTTCTATTATTTAAGATATACAGGGTATCGGGGAACAAAGTTGAAAATAATTAACTATAGATTTCTTAGTCAAACATCTTTCAAAATATTATATTTGAATACCCAGCTGAATTTCTGTATGATGCATTTTTAAATAACAAAACGAAACATCAAAATTTCTTATAGACACCATTGAAGATACAAATGTTACAAGAGGATAAAAAAAAGTTTTTTTGCAAATATCTTGGAAACTATTAGCTTTATATATTACAATTAGAGCTTGCACCATGAATAATAAAAATGTTTCACGTCTTCTATCAGGTTTTGCCTCTTCATCTCAGGCATAAAATTTAAGATATGATAAGTCGAGGCGATTATTACAAACAATAATAAGTTCAAAAAAATCTGTAAAATTATTTTTACTCTTTCCAATCCGCTGCAGTAATTGCCATCACTCATTATTTTTTCTCGGCGTCTAGTACTTTTTGTTAATTTTTTTTTTTGTTGTTTTTAATATTCAGCTTAGTAGCTATTGTACTGACTATAACATTTACATGTTTTTAATTATTTATTTATATATACTTATAGCTTTGTTTTTTACACTCTCTTTTTTACATATACAGTGTGTCCCCGGGTGGACCTAACTATTCTTGTAATTTTCCTTATTTCGCATTTTAAGAAAAAAAGTCATTCTTCATAAAAAATTTTGCTTTTCGTGAAAAGTCACACTCAGACTTCCAAAATAATATACATACAGGATGGTTAGCAAATAAGGAAACGTGAACTTGTGCCAAGAGTAACGTATTAGTTTTTTGAGAGGAATATAAAAATGTTACTGAAAGAAGTTGTTTCTAATGTTAATAGTAGTCCAGATATGAAATTTGAACGTCGTATCTCAAAGTTGATATTTTTGCGAAAATTATGTTGTCCTCCTACTGCTACATATTTTTCAATATATTTCATAAACTAAATGAATTATATCCTCGTTTATGTCGGCTATTGCTTCTGATATTTTCTCCTTTAAAAGGTTTCAATTATCTTTTAAATCGTGGGCATAAACTTTTTGCTTCGGTATCCCCATAAAAAAAATCAAGAGGAGTTATGTCTGGGGAGCCTGTAGGCCATCTTATTGGTCCGTACTGTCCTATCTATTTACTGTGGAAATGCCGAGGGAAATACTGATCTAACCAGTTTGTCACACTAACTGCACTGTGTGCAGGACCAACCGTCATGTTGATAATACAGTTTTCTTTTGTCTTGTAAATTTATATCATCCAGAGCAGGCATTAAAAAGTTTTCCAACATCTCTAAGTAAGTGTTCTGATTTACGGTTGGGTCGAAAAAATATGGTCCAATAATTTTTTTATAACGTATCGCACACCAAACATTTACTTTTTTATATCGTTGACTTTTAGTAATAATACGTAAATTTGGATTTTCTTCCTACCAGTGCCTACAATTTTGGTAACTAACAACTCCATTCGTAGTAAATGTTGCCTCGTCGGGAAATAAAATCCTTCTGTAGAAAAATATATCTAACATAATTTGTTCCCCCATTAACATACAAAATTCTAAACGAAAGGCGTCATCCCCTTCTTTAAAGGCTTGTGTAATCTTACTAGTTTGTAGGGATGTATTTTATTATTTCTCAGAATGCTTTGCAAATGGCTCTTACTAACATTTAAATCTAATGACCTTTTTCTTAGTGATTTCTTGGGTTCATTTCTTACCAAATCAATAGCAAGCAATGTAGCAGCATCATTTTCATCATGAATCCGTCTCTGTTTTTTATATCTTTCACATCCCCAGTGTTATCGAACTTTAAAATCAACTTTCGAACACAGTTCAAGTTCAATTGCATATTTGTACGATATTTCACCTATACCGTAACATTTAACTAAATAAATTCAAATTCGTTGTTCTAGAGTCAACATTATTTGAAAAGTTTTCTGACAAGGACTTGACTTTTTTATAAATAAATGACTGTGTATGTTGCAATGGATACAACACATAGAATAATTTTGTTATCATTTTAGTCAATAAATTATGTGCTTTCGTTGAATTTATAAAGTTATTTTATCTACTCATATTGTATTATATATTTATTAATCAACTGCTTTTGAACAAGTAATAGTATTCATAAACAAATAGCGTGAATTATAAGCGGGAGTTATATATTATAATCCTGGGGACGAGCGTAGGTGCGTCTTTACTATATACGTACTTCGATATGCGATGTAAAGCAACATCAGGCGCGGCTAGTAGTTGGATGGGTGACCGTTCCAACGAAGACAGCGTTCTCGCCTCACACATCTTCTAGCGGCTTGTATATCAGTGTATGCGCGGAAGCTATACAACCTTAGGTGAGAGTTGTATAGGGGATATGCCATCCTTCGGAGGGGCTGTAAAGTCGTCGGTCCCTTGTCTATTAAATGTTAGGCAAGTAAAAGATCCCTACTGTTCTTAAGGGAAGAGGTTCGGCAAAATTCCTGATTGGGGGTAGCTCGTCTACAGGCGTCGGTGTTAGGCCTCAGTAGCGGAAATAGGCCGACGTTAAATAAATGGATAAAAAAAATATTATAATTCACTAGATACAGCCAATCACCTTTATGATACGGTGTATTGGAATGGTCCATTATTATTATTGAGGGAAGGAAGGTGATTTGATGTGTTCGATTAGTTTTTGACGTTTAACTGTTGACATTTGTAAGTAATGTTTCTATATACTTGCAATTTAATATTAATTATTATAGAAAGTATAGTATTCAACTTGCGATAATGGTAATAACTCACTTGATGAATTTACAACACTCGCCTGCGACTCGTGCTGCAAATTTCATCTGCGAGAGTTATTACCTACATTACCGCTCGTTGAATAGTATACTATTAATCATAATTTTCGCAAAAATATCAACTTTGAGATACGACGTTCAAATTTCATATCTGGACTACCATTAACATTAGAAACAACTTCTTTCAGTAAAATTTTTATATTTCTCTCAAAGAACTAATACTTTACTCTTGGCACAAGTTCACGTTTCCTTATTTGCTAACCACCTTGTACGTTATTTTGAAAGTCTGAGTATGGCTAATGACTTTTCATGACAAGCAAAATTTTGTATGAAAAATGACTTTTTCTCTTAAAATGCGAAATAAGGAAAATTACAAGTATAGTTAGGTTCATCTGGGGACACACTGTATATTATATATTACTTTTATTTATTACATTATGTGTGTGTGTTTGACAATTTTTAATACTTTTCATGTAAAATTCATATAGAAATAAAGCTTATTATTATCCTTATTATTAATAGAGCAATGCCGTTCAATTTTCCCGTAGTCAGACTTGAATCCACAGCCCTTGGAATATTTGAAAAAATTCTATTTAATAGAATATCCAGCGAAGGTGGTGATAACAACTGAATCGTCCCCAGGATGTCATTTATTTGTCATCATCTAATTCGAATTTTCTAGGTGATGTATTGCTGAGCCATGTGTAAATATTCCGTCAATAGGTACAGTGGGAGCTAGAATAAAATTAAACTTCTAATTTATATTCCGCCTGGTCTGAATATAACCATTTGTAATCAATGAGGAAGAAGCATGAATATTAAAAATGCTTAAATTTATGATTATTCCGTAATATATACTATATAAGTTGAGAATATAATAAAACAAAATTTTATTCGATAAATATTCGTCTTTAAAGTTCGATTTTTATTTAACCAAATCCACGTGACTGAAAACTGGTTTCTTACAGGTGGTAATAGAAGAGGCATTAGAAAAGCACAGTTTACTTGATAAAAGTGCGTAAAAGCTTTTTTTTCATTTGTTTGATTTTCGCGTATTGTCAGGAACATAATATGTCAAATTTTGCAAAAAACAAAATTTTTATTTATTAAAAATCAATGTTTTTTTAGTTTGTGCGATATATGTGAAATAATCGCTTGGGTATTTGTTATTGTATATTCTCACCTAACCTCAAAGTTGGGATACCAATAATATATTGGCATGAAATACAATATCTTGTGAATTGTATTTTAAGCAATCCAATTTATAACATTATCTTATTGGCCTTAACCGACAAGTTGTGTGGTGAGTGGTGACTCGTAGACACAGTGTTATTTATACTGTGTTGTAGGTATGTAGATAGTTGTAATGAATGATTAGGGTGAAAAATATGTCACCATAATATATCTATTTATAATACACACAAATTAAATTAAATAACTGTAATGTTTACAAAGGCCACACTTACCTTTTTACACGCAAGGCGAATGGCAGCTCTTTTGTTTGGAGAGAATGGGTGAATTCGGTGTGTTATAAATGTATGTTTTTGATGTAAGATGTTATTTAATCATTGACTAGACTCTTTTACGCGTCCAGGGCGCCACTGACTTTTTATTATACAACTTTTCCTCGGCAATGTTAAGCCAGGAAAGATATTTAGTTTAATAATACATACAAGTCCCAACTTATGACAAAATAAATTTTATGTAAAAAGTTTAAATACATAATAAATTCAAATTTATCACATAATAATATATAGATTAATATAGGCAGATTATATAATACCATATTATGTACATTGGTCTACCAATGTTTGATAAAGCAAATATGAGCAAAAACAAGGAAATAATATACGAGATGAAGGATATGATTAAAATATTATATAATGTTTATAAAAGATTTAACCCTTCCCATAAATGGCCAGATATATCGATGGTGTATATGAAAGTAGTCAAAATAATTTTGTCTTTGGTTTTAAAGTAAACCATGAAATAATGATACCAAAAATATGTTCATAATACTATAAGTCCACGTGTAGAGGACAAAATGAATATGTTGAATAATAGTGCTGAATGCGATTCTTTATTAAATACTTGTTAATTTCAAACAATTATGTAAAACCTTTATTGCCAAATAAAATTGCAAATGTTACGTAAGTACATAAAGATGTTACCAAATTACTCGTGCGTGGGTGTCCAAACTATATGTGGTTTCCATCTCCCTGGATTATCACAGAAACACTTCGGCAGCGAACAACAACAACAAAAAAACAGGATTACCTCATCCCAAATTTCCAGGTGCCCTGGTCCTGACAAAATGGCGGTCTCGAACCTTTAGTACGCCATGTACGATTTTATCATTAAATTTTCAGAGATTCGATGGTGTCCAAACGAATTACAGGAACCCCCAAAATATAGATAGTTTGATCCACCGTTTGACTTAAGTTCTTATTTCGAGTTGAAATAAATTGGTATTACGAATTCAAATCGGTAATATTAAACTAGTATGTCTAACTGGTTTTTTAAAGTCTAAAAAAAACGTATTTTTAAGAAAGTATTCCCATAAAAAATTACCAAAAAAAAAACAACAACGACCCCTTTTCATTATACCCTCCTATAATTAATTGTGTTAGGATTGTTACCTGGATGGAATTGGTTTCTTGGAAAACTCTAGCACGAAGGGTTTTTTTTTTTTTTATTAATTTATTTAACGTCGGCCTATTTCCGCTACTGAGGCCTAACACCGACGCCTGTAGACGAGCTACCCCCAACCAGGAATTTTGCCGAACCTCTTCCCTTAAGAAGAGTAGGGATCTTTTACTTGCCTAACATTTAATAGACAAGGGACCGACGGCTTTACATCCCCTCCGAAGGATGGTATATCTCCTATACAACCCTCGCCTAAGGTTGTATAGCTTCCGCGCATACACTGATATACAAGCCGCTGGAAGATGTGTGAGGCGAGAACGCGGTTTCCGTTAGAATGGTCACCATCCAAGTACTAACTGCGCCTGTCGTTGCTTTACATCGCATACCGAAGTATGTACACAGTAAAGACGCACCTACGCTCGCCCCTGCACGAAGGGTTGAAATTTTCGAAAATGTTGCTCCGCTGTGTCTCTAAGACGGGATTCAAGTAAAATGAACGAAACGGAATTTTCATGGTGGCCGGCTAGGATATTTCTAACCAAAAAAAACGACCCGGTGCCAACGATACTTAAGCGACGACGCTGCTAGACAAAATATTAAACAGATATTCTGAATTGTCGGTTGCCTACCTATTTACATACAAAAGGATCGCTGCGTGAGAAAATTAAATAATTAAATTAGCAAAAATAAACACTACAAAACACATAGAAGAAATAATTTATAAAGAGATAATATTTGAGATGTGTACTCTCGATAGGGTTAGAAATAAATCCGAAAAGTTCCCACCTCATTCAGGAACGGAAAGTCCCTTTTTTGCAAAAAACCACCCCTAAAGGGAATTAACGCTGGTTTTTCAATTTCATCTTGTAAACCGTTCGTTAGAAGAGAAAAAGTATAGGAAATAAAAAATGTTTGAAGCATTGTAATATGTAGGAGAAGGAAAAGACATAGGTGAGAATAGACTCTTTGTTAAACCTGAGAGTGCCTTGTTCTTTGAACCTTCAGTTGTGGAATAGACGTGCATCTAATAGTATGATAGAAAACGTTTAGGAAATACGGTGAAGATAGACTGAAATAAATATAAAAAGATATCCAGATACGTTATTACTACATAGACTTAAATGTGCTTGAAAGTGTTTCTGTAAATATGGAGAAAATAGGTGAAACTTTCATTCGCGAAAAGGCGCTTCAAGAAGGTGAAACTGATGTGCGTGTTGAAAGAGGCTTGGTGAATTTAATAGCCGTTAACAAAGCTCGATAGGACGGTAAATATAAACAGCTTCAAAATATTACGGTTAATATATCAAATTCAATCTTGGCGAGGGAAAAACTTGGCACCAACGGAATGGGGTTGGAAGATAGTGGGCAATATCTTAGCACCCATTCATACCACCAAAAGACCAGCACCTACTCCCACCCTTCAGCTAGTATCTTGCAGCTGCAAAAAGGGTTGCAGAAAACGATGCAGCTGTGTTAAAGTTGGATTGCTCGGCTCAACAATTGCCATAGCAAGAATGTTTAATTCCAAATTTGAAGAACAGTTCATCGATGAAGAATCCTCTAATGAGTAAAATTGGACAGAATTTTAGTGAAATAAGCCTAAAATAGAAACCACTTAAGAAAAGACGCATCAAGAGCTCTTCGTCAAGGGTGGTGTGGAATTGAGCTCAAATTAAAAAACGCATTTTTGTGGAAAGAAAGGGAAAATAAGTAAAAGTGACTTGCGTCAACACCCGTTAGACATGCATCTTATAGAAAAAATTCCGCTCTATAAATTCATTCTTGGGTTTTTTCTCGTTACAGTAACCGGTTTTCATATATTCGCTGTGTCACTTACTTTCGGCGTTATTTGTAATAGAAATTACCTCAATGCGTCGAGGCTAGAAAGCGCTCCCTTGACGCGAGTGACGTCACATGCTTGCAATGCGATATGCGCTGCGATACTCTAGGTGTTGCTATAGTGATGTAGTTAATTTTGCGATTGTCATGATATTTGTCAGAAAGAAAATCGGGTATCATAATCACATCTACGTTCGGAAGAGTATATGAATCTCCTATCTGGAAACCTTCCTCCACATTTGACAACAATAAACAAACTCTATTTGTTGTTCTAAATAGTAAAGGCACTGTTACTTCCGTGAATTCAAAATTTCTTCTAAGAAGACAGTAACGACACAGAATAAATCTAACGCAGTGTATAGAATCTTCCGCCTGCCGATCCAGCAAGCGTCTGACATCATATGCGTTTATCTTACTGAAATAAAGCAAGCAATTTCTGTGGCCACTGCTGTTGTTCTGATTAACTTTTTTCAACCACAGTTCTAATATTGTTATTATTGGGTAAAAATCTTTATTTTTCACTACTTTTAATGTATATTAATTTTTTTGTGGACAGACTTATTGCTGTTAAAGGCTTTCTCTTTATGAGTTGCAGTGTAATGATATAGTTAATATACACAACAGGGTTCTGGATCTAGTATCACCTATCTATAAAGTCTGTGATAGTGTGATGTCACAAAATTCAAAGGTATATTATTCTAGGAGGACCCTCACCATCCTGGATTGCAATGTTGCAAGGGTAGATACCTGTTATACAAACAGTATCATCTTGGATATCAAGAGAAAAACAACTCGGTGGAGAGACTATAAAAAACATAATAATATAAATTCTTATAATTATTTTATGCAGTTAAGAGCAAAAATAGGAAACCATGTCAATACCTACTATAAGAGCTACCTCAATGGGTTACAAAGTAATATTAAATTAAATGTTAAGCGGTTTTGGTCCTGTATGAAATTTAATAAAAACCCTACCTCTATTCCCGATTATGTAACATATAATGGCATTGAATTGAACAATCCGTTAGACATTGTTAGCGCTTTTGCGGCATTTTTCAAACGACCCTTAAAAACGTTTATGCCTACCTCGATATACATAATGCAATAAATGCGTATAAATATGCTCAGTGAAACAGACGTGTCAATAGCCCTCTAATAAAGCTACCAAACTACTATAGTCCAGGAAGTTTAGCATTTCACTTCGAAAAAAATTATAGTGAGCTATAAATTGGTGTTCAGCTCCCCAAACAATTTGTGAAAAATTCCAAATATTCCGGTATATGCATAACTTTTGACAGCTGAAAAACGGCCCAAAAAGTACCTTTTTGGGTTTTTTATCAATATCCTCGTTCCCATCGATCCTATGGCTATGAAGTGTACTTATAAAAAAGAAAGAACGGAAAATTCTCTACAAAAAGGTGAAATAAAGTTTATTGATAACGCTAATAGTTTTTACATAATCGGGCATAGAAATTCCGGTAAAAATTTTGTATGGATATTTCAGTGCCTGTAATGATCAAAATATAGTTTTCTGTGCGTTATCGTCTAATTTTTACAAATAGGAATTGGGGTATGAAAAATGGTATATTTCAATGATCTAAATTTATTATTTATTTAGATTATTGGTTATTAACTTAATATTAATGATAACTACAATAATTAGGTTTGCTAATGTAACTCAGTTTTGACTTATTTTCTAACATTTCCTTATATCCGTCCTCGATTTATTCTTCATTTTACCACTGGACTGGTAGAAAATACCGGGATTCGGAATCATGAATAGAGGTTGTTTATGGATCGTCGATGTCAATTCTTTTTTCGAGATTATGGTCTTCGATTAGGGCAGTATTCAGGCAAGATGTCCCATGGCAGTTGCCACAAACTGCTGAATATTGCAGTCCCAACTTTCGACAGCCGCACAAAGCGCCACAGCCTTTTGAACAGTTAAAAAATCATGTTCAAGAGACAATTTGGGGCAGGAGGTTGCGAGGTTTTTATTGGCTCCTATAAGCCGTTTTTGAATATCCATCCCCAGTCTTGAGGATTCAGCTCGTTTCCTAACCACTTCTGCACCTGGTAGTAGACACGATATAGGTGCTCTTTTTTTTTACGTTTATTTAACGTCGGCCTATTTCCGCTACTGAGGCCTAACACCGACGCCTGTAGACGAGCTACCCCCAACCAGGAATTTTGCCGAACCTCTTCCCTTAAGAAGAGTAGGGATCTTTTACTTGCCTAACATTTAATAGACAAGGGACCGACGGCTTTACATCCCCTATACAACCCTCGCCTAAGGTTGTATAACTTCCGCGCATACACTGATATACAAGCCGCTGGAAGATGTGTGAGGCGAGAACGCGGTTTCCGTTGGAATGGTCACCCATCCAAGTACTAACTGCGCCTGTCGTTGCTTTACATCGCATACCGAAGTATGTACATACTAAAGACGCACCTACGCTCGCCCCCCTAGGTGCTCTTTAACCGCATCGATTGTGGGGGTAACATACTCAAGTGGACCGACTTGTTTCTGCCTACAGCTTTCAAAAAGCACTGGTAACGGTATTCTCCCAAGTCATCTTGGTTAACCGGAGCGCCATATATAGCTAGGAAATGCATATTCCATTCAAAGAAACTGACTCAGCATCACTGTAGTTAAAAATTTGAACTGCAGCACGTAAGTCTTGACGTTTCGTAAAAAGTTTCAAAGCTGCAGTTTTCCCTTTATGAAAAAGAGCAGATGTCGTGTCATATCCAGTGAAAGCATGCAGGAAGAGAAGATTATCCCTGATGTCTTCGAGAAGAGTAGAGCTTTCGCTGGACTTTTCATTTGCCTGGTTTAAGAGAGAAGATATTTTCATTAATCGGAGCACGACCAACCAAAATTACCAAAAGGTCTACATCTTCCTCAACAACAACTGCTCTATTTGTGCGTGAACATTCCAGATCTGTTCAATGATTAAAACGTCAGCATCATCTTGCGCCTGTTTAACGACAAAATTGTTGGCTTCGAACAGACAACATTGAAATTAATCTGCTCTTGTTGTTACTGCTGGAAAGGATTTTTCCCTGGCTTACTGTAACATTCACCATCTCATCGAAGTAAGTATCAACAGATGAACATTTTGCTGCATGACGATGTTATTCCGCGGCTTTCACGCTGTTGGTGCTATTGTTGTATCCATCGAAGACTACGACAGCATTTGAACCGTAGAATTTTCCGTTCTTTCTATTTTATAAATACACTTCATAGCCGTAGGATCAATGGGAACGAAGATATTGACAAAAACCCGAAAAAAGGTACTATTTTGGGCCGTTTTTACGCTGTTATGCATACACCGGAATCTTTGGGACTTTTCACAAACTGTTTGGGGAGCTGAAAGATACGTGTACACCAATTTATAGCTCACTGTAAATTTTTCCCAAAGATGAGCCCATTTTTTGTCTAAAGTTACTATAGTACTAAGGGTCCTGATTTTACCTGCCTTCATCCTTAGACATTGGGCTTACACTTTTGTCTGCCTTCTGACGTTAATTTTTAATTTTTAACTTCTAATAATATCTTAATTGCTTTTTCTTACAAAAATTAAAATATAGACATTTTTAAAGAACTACGGCAAATTTCAAGTCAACAGGTTGATTTATTTATTAATGAAATGGTTAAACGAAAAAGTTCTTGGCAAATATGCATCATAGAAAAAAGTTATTTTCTCAAATTATTCGTTTCTTTTTTCTTATCCTTATAAATCACATAAGAATGTTTATTCTTCAAATAGTCTCTTTGCATGTCAAAATTAATTTGTTTATAAACAGTTTTTTTGAAATGCAAAAAAGTGATCAAAAATTGAAATAAAAAATCTATTGTATCTTAAAGTAATCTTAGAGTGTTACAGTTTGAGCTATCATGGACATTTCTCAGTTTTGATGCCAGAATTTTATAAGGGTGTAAAATTTTAGAAAATTAATAAACAGTTGAAGGCTTTCACGGCCGGAATCACTTGCAAAGTTTTCAACTCGGTTTTCAACGAAATCGACAAAAATTTATATCATAGAGGTTTTTAGGATCGCTGATTACGAATCCGAAGCGAAAATTGGAAATGGCGGACCTAAAATGGCGGACTTTAAAAATTAATTCCTGATTTACGCCGTTTCTGTTGATTTTACTGAAAAATATGTAGAGTAAAAAAATGTTTCGAATGCCATTTTGCAAAAGAATACACCATTTTGGTAACCGCATTATTTAACCCTTTCGCTTCTATAGAAAACTAATAAAGGCTTACATTTCTTATGAGCAATATTGCAGGACCGTGGGAAAAACCTGGGAAGTGAAGCCCAAAGCGGTCATGTGGATATACACTACCGTCATAAGACCAATGATAACCTATAGTCCGGTGGCCTAAAACCAAACAAACTACAGCTAAAGTCAAGTTCATCCAGCTGCAGAGAGTTACCTGACTAAACATAATCGGAGCTATGCGAACAACGCCAACGAGAGCTATGGAGATAATGCTGTCTGCCACCACTAGATATATATCTAGAAGGAATGGCTCTGACAACAATGGTATGCCTCAAATCCGTTGGCATACAACCAAATGTAGGCTGTAGAGAGGCCAGAAGTCGCCTGTGGAGTGAGGCTATTAGGAAGACGCCTCTTCTACGGGCTTGCACAGATGGTATTTCAATCCGGTTCGTCTTCGACAGACCTTACATAATAGAGACAAATAGTGAAAACGAGGCTGTTGGTGAAGGTATGATCAGCATCTTCACAGACGGATCAAAAGGTTGGGAAAGGAGGTGGAGTATACTCCAGAAGCCTGCAAATCCGATATAAATGAACTGTGGATGGGCGAGTCATCGTAATACAGACCATAGCCGCAAAAGAGATTTTCTGCAGACAAACTACGGTCAAACAATCAGGATCTACACAGATTGTAGACAATCACTGCTAGCCCTAAGGAGTTACAAAATTACTACAGGAGCAGTATGGGCATGTCACCAACCACTTGTGGCCTCCATCATGAATAATATATCGGTACGCTGGATGAAAGGACATGGATAGTAAGGGGCCGCTCCAGACGGTGGGCATAGTGGGCGGGCGCCCAGGGCGCCAGAATTATAAGGGCGGCATTTTCGGCGTAGCGATACGAATATTTTAAGAATCACAAATCGTTAAGACAAAAGTGAATGTCGCTAGAGAAGTAATTTCAAAAGCTCACGAACCGTGAAATGCGCAAAAGGCGGAACTTGTTGTGCAGTATAAGTACATTGCTTATAGTGCAGGGAGGGGGGCGGCAAAATGCCATTTCGCCCAGGGCTGCAAAAGAGCTAGGGCAGCCCCTGGGGATAGTACAGTTGCAACAAATCTGTGGAACGAAATTAGTAGCTGCCAGCTTGCTAGGGAACTACTAATATATCCCAACAAGAGCACAGCAATGAACTACCTGGCAATGTCCAGGAGAAATCTACGGTTTATAACGGGAATTCGGGCTGAACACTGTTTGCTAAGGAAACATCTAGACAATATGAGATTAAATGAAACACCTCTCTGCAGAGGTTGTGAACAAGAAGATGAGGTGGTTCAACATGTACTCTGTGACTGTTCTGCCGCCTCATCAATCAGATAATCCATTTTGGGAGAACGTTGGTCTACTCTGATCGCTGTATTTTGATATTCATGTAAAGGGCTGTAACTTAATAGCCAGCGATGCGGTGTTTTGTATAGTGTTATATGAACTCCCCCTTAATTTGAGCTAAGAAATGTACAGTTAATTTTTTTCTACTTTGTTTCCAGACATCCTTTACAGCTCCATGTTACCTTTCTTATACAATTACATTACAAACACATTAATTATTATATGATTATACTTGAAACAAATTACTTTGACGGATATATGATTTTGTTTTGCATTCTGAATCTCACTCTGTTCAGCTTTTATCCTTGGCATCTATTTGTTGGATATGTACCTACTATTATATCAATTACTATTTTTATTAATATGGAGTACCTAGCATAACTCATTTGTAATTCGTCAATCATGGTTTTATAGCTATTTTTAAACAGGCCACAAATATATTAAATATGATAAAATTGTCTTTCATTTTGACCTTTTTCCATATAGATTAGTAGTAGATGGTGACAGAAAATCAGAACTGGTAGCCTACCATCATCTGAAAGTAATTTAGTCAGTATTATGTATATGTCGTAGTCATATGGTGAAATACGGCTCTTCGGGAAAAGCCTAGGCAGTTCATAAAGTGCCGGCAGATAGTGTGAAATCTGTATGCTACACGATTCGCCTAGGCTGTTCATGAAGAACCTGGTTTATTTAGTCAGTTAATGTTATGATTCCTACTTTACACGATCTGCCATGATATAGGCCATCGGCATTTCATGAAATGACGTGATTTAGTCATATTGTGAATAAGCCTAGCGATGGAGGCGGCAGATCATGTAAAGTACGAATCATAACATTAACTGACTAACCAGGCTCTTCATGAACAGCCTAGGTGAATCGTGTAGCATACAGATTTCACGAAAATACTAACATTTTAAGGTACTTCATAAAAAGCCTAGTGAAATGATATAACATGAGGTGTTTTACACTATCTGCCGATATATCAAGAACTGCCTAGGCATTTCCCGAAAAGCCGTATTGCACTATATATCTACGACATAGGCTTTTTGGGAAAAGCCTAGGCTATTCATAAAATACCGGCATCACGTCATTTCATAAATTGCCCATGGCCTAAATCACGGCAGATCCTGTTAAACTTCTCATTACACCAAAATACTAAAATTTTAAGGCACTTCATGAAAAGCCTAGTCACATGATGTAACATGAGGTGTTTCACACTATCTGCTGGCATTTCATGAACTGCCTAGGCTTTTCCCGAAAAGCCGTATTTCACCAGGTGACTACGACATATATAATAAAGCTCAATCTGGGGTACTTTCAAGGTTTGCACGCATGCACGGGATGTAGGAAACGACCTCCGGTTTGCATAAAAAACGTTTTCAACTAATAAATGACCGTCTGTCAAGTTCATAATTGGAAAAAAAAGAACAAAAAATAAATGTCGGAAGCGCATTTGCAGAGAGTTTTGTCGTGCACCAAACCTTATACAGGGTGCCCGATAGTGTATCAAATTTTAGAAAAAAATAAAAATGATTATTTACCGTCTGCAAACAGTACAAAATGGTGATTCTGGTTCATGAAAACGGGTAGGGGAAAGGTGCAGCCGTTTGCGATATGCACTTTTATCAATTATTTACTATCTGTGCAACTTGGTACAAAGAAAGGTAATTGGTTCAAATACGTGATTATTTAATTTGCAGACAATGTTCACATGCACGAAAGCCACAATGGAGTGTCATCATTTTGCAAAATCCGTTTGATATCTCTCCGTCCTCGATATGCACCAAAACAACTCTTAACCATCTGCAACACGAAATTGTGTAAGCGAACTTATGCAAGTATACATTTTTTTCATAGGCAGACAACATGCACATGTACACGGCCCAGAATTAATACTGGTATTCGATAAAGTTGGTCGGTAATTCGCTTCGTAGTTAAATTCAATTGGAAAAATACTATTTTATTAAAGTTATAATAAAACTCTTGCATATTATTATAATAATTATAATTAAAAAGAAAAGTTCATCCTCGGTTTCTTCTTCAACATTATCATCCTCAGAACGCTTTCCGATAATCCTCAGTAAAATCATACATTTCTTCCTCGCTGTCATTGATATGTTCTAAAAACATGTTTTCTTCATTTGAATCATCATCAGTATTGTGGTCGGTGAGCATTATTTGTTCGCTATCGTCATCGATCACACTGTTATTCGTAATTGCGACTGTAATTTTAAAAATTAACGAACATTTCGTACTGTTGTCGTTATCAGCTACAAATATTTCTTTGATGGTTTGTGGCATTTCATCTTCTTCAAACCAGTTCAATTTAATATTGGAAATCTCTGATTTGCACTAGTCATACTTCTCAACTGTTAAGCTTGATGGCTTAGCCCAAGATGCGCTGCTCCATATTACTGCCATATATATTGTCCTTTGGTACTGTTGCTCCAATTTTCGGAAACATAGAGGGAGCATGCAAGCATCAAATTTTATAACAGCGGCAAACTAATCTTTTTTTTTTACTAAAATTTGATACACTTTTGAGCACCTTGTATAAGGTTTGGTGCAAGACAAAACTTGTTGCAAATGTGATTCCGACATATTTTTTATTCCTTTAATTTCCAATTATGAACTTCACGGACGGTAATTTATTAGTTGAAAACATTGTTTTTTATGCAAACCAGAGATCGTTTACTATAACCCGTGCATGCGTGCAAACCTTGAAAGTACTCCGAATTGGGCTTTATTACATATGTCGTAGTCACATGGTGAAATACGGCTTTTCGGGAAAAGCCTAGGCAGTTCATGAAATGCCGGCAGATAGTGTGAAACACCTCATCTTACATCATGTGACTAGGCTTTTCATGAAGTGCCTTAAAATTTTGGTATTTTGGTGTAATGAGAAGTTTAACAGGATCTGTCGTGATTTAGGCCATCGGTATTTCATGGAATGATGTGATGCCGGCATTTCATGAACTGTCTAGGCTTTTCCCGAAAAGCCTATGTTGTAGACACATAGTGCAATACGTCTTTTCGGGAAAGGCAGTACTTTAAATGCCGGAAGATAGTGTAAAACACCTAATGTTATATCATTTGACTAGGCTTTTCATAAAGTGCCTTAAAATGTTAGTATTTTTGTGTAATGAGGAGTTTAACATTATCTGCCGTGATTTAGGGCATCGGTATTTCATGAAATGCCGGCAGATAGTGTGAAATCTGTATACTACACGATTCGCCTAGGCTGTTCATGAAGAGCCTGGTTAGTCAGTTAATGTTATGATTCGTGTTTTACATGATCTGCCGGCTTCATCGCTAGGTTCATTCACGATGTGGCTAAATCACGTCATTTGATAAAATGCCGATGGCCTAAATCACGGCAGATCATGTAAAGCACGAATCATAACATTAACTGACTTAAGTAAACCAAGCTCTTCATGAACAGCCTAGGCGAATCGTGTAGCATATAGATTTCACGTTATCTGCCGGCATTTCATGAACTGCCGTATTTCACCATGTGACTACGACATATACATAATACTAACTAAATTACTTGCAGACGGTAGGCCATCAGTTCTGGTTTTCTGTCACCATCTATTAATCTAGTAGGTAAGTATGACAACTTACAGGATTATGAGACAAGATTTGGATTTACTCTTAATAACTCCAATTTATTTCAGGGTGATAAAATTAGAAGGCGAATCCAATTCAGCATATTTGAAAGATGAAGTATCAGATGAAACTGTCCAAAAAAGGGGAAAGCTGCAGAAAAAGAAAGCAACAATCACGTCCAAAAAACAACACAGCGAAACAACAAAGAAAAAAACTGAAAAGAGTCGTCGTAAAAGCGATAGCCCCAAAAAAATCGTAATCAATCATCCACCTCCTATTGAACTGGATGAGCCTGTACAATGTGATATGTGCAGCGCATTTTATACAAATAATGTTGATTTTGCTCTTCATTCCCTGAGCCACAGTGAAGATGGCAAGTATACGTGTCATTTATGTAACTATCGAAACGGATCCAAATATCATTTAGAAATGCACGTTAGAGCTCATGAGGGTACGACCAAATACAAGTGTGAAATATGTTCAAAAGCCTTCACCATAAGTACACATGCAATTGAGCATAAGAACTTCCATACTGGAGAGAAACCGTTTCAGTGTGAAATCTGCGGGAAACACTTTATGTTTTCCTGGCATTTGGCTTCCCATCGCCGAACATCTCATTATGAAATACTGACGGGAAAACCATTGGTAAAATTTGACTGTACCAAATGCGGGAAACATTATGAATCTGCTAGCGGACTAAGAAGACATAACATTAAAAAACATAACTACAATGAGATTGACTTATCTGTTCTCTGTGATATTTGTGGCAAGAGACTTTCCAGTCGAGAAAAATTGAAATATCACCTCAGGACTCACACAGGTTATAAGCCACACGCTTGCCACGTTTGTCCAAAAAGTTTCTCCAAAAAAGATCAATTAATTGAACACATACGTACCCATACTGGAGAAAAGCCTTACGTTTGTAAATTATGTGGAAAAGGATTTGCTCAGAGAACGCCGCTAAAAACCCATGAAAAGACCCACGTCGGTGACCGGTCAATGAGTCATAATATTTGCCCAATATGTGGTCAAAGATTTTTAACCAAGGATGAACTGGAGATTCACGTGAAGAATTGTGGTGAGATTGGTACACAGTTACCGTATCCATACTACAATTATAATTTTAAGTCTGAGGACCACTGATAAATAGGTGTAAGGGAAATAAAGAGAATAAATTCCATTATTTTATTGTTATGAATTTAATATTTAAATTTTTAAATAGTTATCAAATAAGTTTACAGATTTTGGATATCGAGTCGTTCCAAGGTGCAGTTAGTTTAAGAATTGTTATTGGTGTTCCAAATACCTTTAAATAATATTGGGTTCTACGGTATGACCCATTTGCTTTGGAGCCACCCTGTCAAATCTTTATTTAAAATGCGTTTTTCACCGTTTTTTTTCCTTTAAATTGTAGAGCCTAATGAGCTGCATTTTTAGAGCAAAATGCGCCAGATTCCTACAGAATGCAAGGCCTACTACATCAATTTAGAAGAAAAGTTTAAATATAATAAAGTCTCTTTGCGTTTATCACGAATTCGGGATTCTCAGGTGACCAGTGACGGAAATTTTGACTTGAAACCACCCCATTTGTAGTAAATGTGGCCCATCGCTAAATAAAATTTCATTCAAAAAATGAGGACTATTTAGATATTCCCCCTATTGCCAATAGCAAAACTCTAATCGTATTTCCTCATCTCCCACTTTCAATGTATGCAAAATTTTTGGGTTGTAAGCCTTTATTTTGTTTTTTTTCAGAGATCTTCTAATACTTTCTCTGGGGATATTAAGGCTTAAACTAGCCGATATAATACGAACCTGGAGGTTGTTAAAATATTCTAAAATTTGGTCACTATTTCTCAAAATGTCACGACGCCCATTAAGCCTGGTTCTAAGCAAGTTTTTTGAAACACAACCTGTCTCATTCATAACTTTATTAATACGTTGTATATTACTGCTACTTTCTCGTCTATTTGGGTGCATTTTATTGAATTCAATTGCAGCTTCTCATGTCGTACTCACATTATCGCCAACAAGACGTAGTATTTCTATTTTCTCTCTTACAGTTAGGCTTTCCATGACCATTAACACTAGTCACTGTAATAACTTTCCTACAGTTTAACTTGTCACTTTTGACAATTAATTGTTTCAATTTTTGTCTGTCTCATGCATAACTTAACTTTTAGAATAAATATAATACAAGAAAAGAATACAAAAACGTTATTAGTTATTACATAAAAATTTTCAACAAAATTTAACACAGGCTCGTTTTGAGGGGTTGTGAATCCAGTGACGTGCATAGATTTTTTTTAAATCGCTAATATGGATTATTAAAATTTTGTAGAAATCGGCGTTTTTTGCTCCAAAAGTGCGATTCAACAAGCTCTACAATTAAAAAACGCGGTGAAAATGGCACAGTAAATAATTATTTTACATAGTGACTCTAAAGCAAATGGGTGACACCGTATAAAACTGCATATTGATTCGCTTTTCCGACTAAAATATATTGCTGTTATAGACTGAATAAGTCAAAGTGGATGTATTTTGTGGACAGACAATTTACTGCGTGATGAAAATTTATAATTATTCCCATTTTTTATAACTCGTAACATAATTTTTTGCCAACATTCTGATGTTTTAAACTAATAATTTAGTCCTTTTCATACTTTTAGCTTCATCATAAAAAAACGTCGTAGCTTCTAAACTTTTTTTGCATTTTTGGTACTGTAAAATTTAACAACACCTGATTTAATTTTGTAGCTAACGACGATCTAGACTTGGAGCTACTAGAATTTCTTCAACTTGCATGGTCCGTAGTCTTTTATAAGGAGACAACCCTATACTGTGTGCGGGTTCCAAGAGTCGAGACTATTTCATCCAAATCAATATCCTTAGTGTATGCAAACATTGCAAATCACTTTCACGACACACCAAAATACCTGAACACTATATTTTATGCGCGTTTCACTAACCATGTTACCATCACCGGGAGACGGTGCTAGTATACCAGTTTTTGCCATTCTCATGATGCTAACATGTTTAGGGAAATGCGCGTCAATCAGTATATTCCAACGTAATGTTTAAGTGTTTAGGTTTTTTGTCAAAACGGTTTTTATACACTGAAAACGTTTATTTGAGTAAAATAGCCATCATACGAAAACGCTCCCACCCGGACCCATTGAAGGATCGCCTTTCTAAATAGTACAACGGATTCTCAAATAATTTTTCAAAATTTTAGTAGCTCTAGGCCCATGCAACTCGCGAACGTACAAAACTGAAGTCAGATTCTTATATAATGATCCCCTGAACTCGATTATAAGTGTTGCGACTCGATTTGGAATTGCAAATTAGGAGAGAATCGCACATTTCCAGAAATACTGCAGCACAAATAAATGTTTTTACATTTATTTCTCTTCAAAGCTCTGCTACCACAGCGATACGGTTATTCGTAAACCATATACACCATTTGAAATCAAAATGGTGTATAATTATATTAATATTTACATTAATATAACCTAATAAGAGATCAAACAGCAGTGAACTAAATACCTCGTATTCACATAGAACGTAATAGTGCGAACTACCTGTTAACTGATAGGTTTATACAGTACGGGGAAGGCTACTAGCCGTGTAGGGGAACCGTAGATACTTATATACATGTGCAATTTGGATTAGAATCGTGAGATGATATGAAATGGTGAATTCTGTTCTACTAAATAAATATCCATTTTAACAGATTAATATTATTTTGAGTGCAATAATACTTAAGTTTCGTAAGATTACCTATGACCTAAGCCCAACGGACTCTAATAAATGATAAATAAATCGATACCATCGGCAACACAGCGGCCCCAGCGTACAGTACATTGGATCGCCCAATCCAATCACATTCTATTAGATGACATTCTTACCCAAAATATACATGTACATAATATGTGTATAGGATTTCCCTATACGGCTAGTAGCTGGCCCCGTTAGGATTGCGCGTCAAAGCACCGAATCATGTAACAAAGCCTTTAGTTCTTTAGTTCCATTAAAATAATTTATTTTTCAATCATATCAAAACAATATTATTTTTTTAATATACCGCTCAAAAGCGAAAGGTCTGAATTGAAATCAAATCGGGATTTGAAACGATGCTTTGTGAAGTGTTTTTATATAAAAATCAACTATCTGTTTTTGTATGTTCCAATACAAACTTCATAATTTCCAAGAGAGTACTAATTTATAGTGAATGGCGAAGGGATTGCTTCATTAGTGATTCTAATTAACAAATCACCAGTGTAATTGAGATTTCGCCCTGGATTCGGGGGATAGAAAATATAAGTTACATTTTTATTTTAGTAGCCAGAAAACTTCTTGTATAACTTAATATTATCATAAAACTTCTGATCTTAACGTAAGGTATGGAGAATGGGCAATGGAGCATGTCTACATTGCCTACCCACGGCAATTACTCAACTAACCCGCCCTAGTTTTTCTTTAGCTTCCAATCAGTTCTTGTAATTGGTAACTAAAATACCATTTAGAGCGCACTCCTAATAAAAATATTAGGAATCAAGTGGAATGTGGATCTCATCTACTTTGTGAGCCGTTTTAAAGTTTATTAATTAAGAATTTAAAATACTAGATATTGGAATCACGCGACTAATCAATAATTCGTAAGGGTACATCTTAATTCTTTGCACTTCAGTTGCTATTGAAATCAAATAGTAATTGATATTTTCCCATGTGTTAATAGTGATGTAACCCTTTTTATCTATCCCCTGTTATCCTTTCAGCCAATTTCCTGCTGCTTCTTAAATCTCCTCGATATCCCGGTGAAGGTAAAATATCTGCCAAAGCTCAACATTTTAGACCAAAATTTAACCATTTTTAAGGTAGCATTCACTGTTAAAAATGGTTTAGAACAAATATGTGAAAGATATTTCTTTTCAGCTGCCAGTTACACGCATTTTCCATTTAGTAACGTATGCATATTAGCACTATATTTTTTATTCAGTTAGATTTAACCAAAGATGTCCATTTTTTGACAATTTTTGCCGCTATACAAAGTTAGTGAACACTATTTCGCATCCTACAGCTTTCTGATTATAAGTGAACCATTTCAAATTTTCCTCAAAGTTATTTAAATGAACACTTAATTGATTATTGGTAATCAGGAAAGTATAGGCGAAGAATTAGTTTCTCACTCTCCTGTCTCACCACGACCGCATTCTGCGATACCATGTACCACTACAATACTTTTGTTTTATTTTTAACAATGAATACGTTAATTTGCGGCAATATGTAAAATATGTTATAAATTTTTAATGATTTAGATTTTATTTTAATATGATATGTAGCTAGTTCAAGTTGAGAAACATTGTTATAAAATATTTGCGAAAATAAATTAGTTTAATGAAACTGCATTTTTATTCAATAATCGCTGCAAAAACATATTAATGACCAACCATTATGATAATTGTCATATATATCTAGGTCAATAGTATTAACCTAGATCAATAATGACAATTATCATAATGTCAGATGAGCTGTCAAAATTTTATTTATTAAATACTGTAGTATATAGTTTTATATGGAGTAAAAGTGACATTTTTTGTGTCGAGGATATACTTATTGGCAAGAACAGCCGAGACACAAAAAATAACTTTACTCCGCATATAACATACTATTTTTTCTTCAAACGTCGTGTATAAATGAAGTAAATACTGTTATTTTTTCTTCGAATACTTTTAGTGCCAGCAGTGAGCGGCCGTAAAAAAAAACGTACTTGATGGACGAGTGAAGTGAGTCCGACAAGAACAGCCGAGGCACAAAAAAAAACAGTTCAACATATATCATGCTACTTTTTCTTCAAATGTCCCGTATTAATTAAATAAACAGTGTCATTTTCTCTTTAAATACTTTTAGTGCCGCTCGTGAGCGGCAGTAAAAGCCTTTTACCGCGAAATGTCAGAGAAATGTAATTTAAGTTTAAAAAACGGTAATTAAAGTCATGTTCCTTTGGCATCTGAAGTATTGTTTTATTAGGAGTAAAAGTGATACTTTCGTGGAGAATTACAGACGAGTCACAAAAGTGGCTTTTATTCCGAATAAGACATATTATTTTTTCTTCAAGGTCCGATTAGCTATAAAAAAATGAGGATAAAAAATTTTGCACGAGCGAAGTTTTACTTCCGTTGCTACTGGCAACGCACAGCTAAATTTTTTATATTTATCTTTTTTATAGCTAATCGGCGTTTGAAGAAAAAAATAACATGTCTTATTTGGAGTAAAAGCCATTTTTGTGACTCGTCTGTAATTGTCGGGCTCACTTCGTTTATCCGGCAAACCTACAGACTCGTCACAAAAGTATCACTTTTACTCCTAATAAAACAATGTACTGTGCTGTACTACTGTATTGTTGACTAATATAACACACCAAGAGCTACTGAATGTTTCAATGATCATCTGAGAATTTCCTTCAGTTTTTCAATGCATAATCCTATCTAAGATATAGCTCCAATAAAATGGGACGATTTGCCGATTTGGATGAAATAATTCAGAACGGGCTGAAATTTTTGGAACAGGCTTATTTTGTGGTACTTTTTAACATATCAAAAGTCCCCACCCGTAGATGGGGAGGAGCGGAGAAACTAGGTTTAAAAAATCGGTTTTTCGCAAAAACTCGAAAAGTATCACTTTTACTGTAAAATATGTACACATGAAAATTATAGGTATTAAAAATCCGTACAATGTCGTTTTTTTTTTAAACTTCGTATGACTTATTGGAGCCGAGATAGATTTTTGAAATTTTGACAGTTTTGCGACGCAACAGAAACGCGCGCGTTCTTCGCTAAAATCTCAAAAATGGTCGTTCAGATCGCAAAATGTTTCAAATGAAAGTTGTAGAGAACTCGATTACGAACAATTTCCTTTTATTTTTCATTTCCATTCGATTAATATTGGCAGAGATATGAATTTTTAAACATCTTTATAGCGCACTATCAGAACACTTGTTTCATGATAAAATCGATAAAAACTCGAAAACGATAGATCGTACGCATATAGTGTATCTAATGAATGTTAAAGATAATCAAATTTTAAATCTGTTGGTGTATGTACAAAATCGTTTAAAGTGCTTAGACAAATAGCTGTTTTAAAATTAGTTTTAGGCAATAATGGCATTAAGAGTTTTTTGAAGAGAATTAAATTCTTTATAAAATGAGCTCCGAGTGAACCTTCATACGATGGATGATTCATGAGTTACAGCTGTTTAAAGCTATGAGCAAAAATTTCTTGTCTATTATAAATTAAGATTTTCCTGCAAGAACTGTGCATAACAATTTTTTTTTAAATGTCCAGGAAAATCTTAATTTACAATAAAAAAATACATTTTTGCTCATAGATTTAAACAGCTGTAACTCATGAACCATCCATCGCATGAAGGTCATTTGGAGCTCATTTTACAGATAATTTAATTCTTTTCAAAAACTTTTAATGTCATTATTGCCTAAAGCCAATCAAAAAATAGCTATAATGCACTTGAAAATTACAATTTTTCATGTTTTTCCCATCACTCGTTGTCAAAACGATTTTGTACATACTCCAACACATTAAAAATTCGATCCTCTTTAACTTTCATTAGATACACTTTTTATCATGAAATAAGTGTTATGATAGCGTACTATAAAGATGTATTGTCATTGTCATTACCGCCTAAAGGCAATCAAAAAACTATTTGTCTAAATGCACTTGAAAACGACAATTTTTCATGTTTTTCCCTTTTTTTCTCCATTCACCCATCATCAAAACGATTTTGTACATACATCAACATATTCAAAATTTGATTCTCTTCAACATTCATTAATACACTATATGCGTACGATCTATCGTTTTCGAGTTTTTATCGATTTTATCATGAAACAAGTGTTCTGATAGCGTGCTATAAAGATGTTTAAAGATTCATATCTCTGCCAATATTGATCGAATGGAAACGGAAAATAAAAGGAAATTGTTCGTAATCGAATTCTCTACAACTTTTATTTGAAACATTTTGCGATCCGGACGACCATTTTTGAGATTTTAGCGAAGAACGCGCGCGTTTCCGTTTCGTCGCAAAACTGTCAAAATTTGAAAAAATCCATCTCGGCTCCAATAGGTCGTACGAAGTTAAAACAAAACGAAATTGTGCGGATTTTTGTTGCCTATAATTTTCATGTGTACATATTTTACAGTTCTTCCGAGTTTTTTGCGAAAAACCAATGTTTTTAACCTATTCCCCCCCCCTTTACCCCTATCTACGGGTGGAGACTTTTAATATGTTATAAAATTCCACAAAATATGCCTGTTCCCAAAATTTCAGCCCGCTCTGAATTATTTCATCTAAATTTTCCCATTTTATTAGGCTAATATATCTATACTGTTTCGGGGCCCTAACGCGTGAGAACTATTTTTCACGAATTAATATTTAATGCCTTACAACCTCAAAACAGTTCTATACTACATTGGAATATATTACTGGACGCGCGTTTCACTAACCATATCAACATCATCGGGTGACGAATAAGACTGGTTTTCAATTTTAATTGTTTCCTGTTGATGTTAATATGGTTAGCGAAACGCGCGACGAGTAGTGTACACGTATGCAATATTCAAATGTTTTGGCGTTTTGTAAAAGTGGTGCTGATTTGTAAAAAAATAGCGCTCAGACGAAAACGTTTCTACCGCCAGGTTGTGGAGTCAGCGTAAGGTTGTTTCCTACGCACCGTAAAAGCTGAAGGGGGTTTTCAGATGCTCATTGGAAAATTCAATAGATATTGGTCTATAAACCGTGATATATTAATAATAATTTATAGATACTTAGTAGTTATTGTTTATTTAAAATATTAATTAATGGTATGCTTCTCTCATTTCGCCATACATTTTAGAATAATCATTAAAAAAACACTTTGTAGACAGGTATCTAGTACACTAAACTCAGCTTATTTCTTAATTTTCGTGTTTAGACATGTTATTAAAACTAAGTTCATATTGTGAATCTTTTTACTGATTCCATTTCTGTTGGGCGCAAAGCGATACAAACTTGTGCTCATCCCCTATATTATTTCTTTGCCCCTTTTTGATAATACATAGTATTTGTATAATTTGAAATATAGCTTGTGATATTTAGTAAACCTGATTGCGATAGTTATGTTAAAAAATGTTTGAATTAGTTATGTTTCATAAAACAAATTAGGAACTGAAATATTGTAGAGAAAAATATGACATCGAGGTACATTTTGTAGTCTATAGTATATACTCTATAGTCTGCGTTATATGGGCAAGATTGTAGTAGAAAGTTCAAATTTAAGTTTAGTGAAAAAAATTTTACGATTCAATTCTCTAGTAAATGATATTAATTATTTTATATCGAAAGTACGTTCTATCACAGAGTAGTGTATATGTGTGAAAACTGAAGTAAAACACGGGCTCCCGTATCATTCAACGTCGAAAAATATTCGAATTGCATCCTTAAGTAAAAAGATGAATAGCGAGATAGATATATATAAGTGTGGGAGCTGGCTGGTTGGCCCTTACTACTGCGAAATTTTCAAATCTATTGTGGCGCGCGTAAGGAATCTTTGCTTACAATACCTCATCGAGCTTTGTCCTTTGTATCAGACTCAATAGCTTTGATAGAGGCCCTGTTAGTATACCTATTTGCCATTGGTTTCTCCTCTCCAAGTAATTAAAATCTCAGCCTTGCTAGACCTTAACACTGCTACAGTATTTAAATCTGAGGTTTACTCTTGGTATAATTTGCATCTTTCCTCCTCCTCTTTGGCCTGTCTCTGTCCTGGAATATTCCAATTTTGGCAATCGGACAATTGCAATTAAAGTCGCTAAATAATTATAAAAGCTTGTGATTGCGTGAAGAAAGTGAAGATATGTTAAGAAATAATTTATTCAAAATTACTTTGTTCAAAGGACCCCGCACGGAATGATAGGAAAATGGCCCTCGGTTAAATTGCACCAAATTTTAGTATGTTATAGGTCTTGGCCTTCTGAACAATAGTTCTCATGGGCACAATGCTTAACAGTCAATATAGCGCAGGCCACTACTTGTTGAAAACAGAACCATTAATAGTCCACTAAACGAGGTTCCAAAAAGGCCAAAACATCAAAAGTTTGTACGATACATTTCCCCCTCCGTTTTCGAGGGTGAGAAAAACGATGGTGATAGTTTTGAGTTCTGAAACCCTTGCGTACTACCCCTATCAAGGAAAAACCACCCTCATTTTCCGACTGCTCGGTCTTGGATTTGCGAGGGCTCGTCGGATCGGGTGAGTAATAATAAGTTCAGTTAATTTACACTAGAATGCCCCGGACCAACCCCCGGGGGTTGAGCCTACCCTCGCCCGTAATAGCAATATCTCCAAGAAATAAAAAAATACGGACTCGACAAGTTTTTTTATGGGTTCTCGAGGACAGATATCATGATGGTGGTGTTATTTTTCACCCTACCCTCCCGCAACTACCCCCAACGTATAAAAACCACCCCCTCGCGAGTTTGTTCGATCAGGTTTTTAAAGAGAACATCAGCTTCGGATGGAATAAGTTACCAATGGCTGCATCAATGCCCGGTGTTTTTGTTGGGTTTGTGGATTGATTTATTGGGAAAAATATTTTTTTATTTAAATAATTCTTTAAGAATTGATTTTCATACAAATGCAACTTAACTTCTTGAAACAACACCGTCACCGTCACAAGTTGTGAAATGTATTTCTTGTTGTGTTGAGTGTTTTGTACTCATGGCAGAAATAAAGTTATAGAGTCCTTTTTTCGGCCATATTATTAAATCTTCAATAATTTGTTAGCGGATTAAGACTATCTGTTCATATACTTGGTGATTTATATAAACATGCGGAAAATAAAATTGTATACAAGTTTGTTATGTGGGAAAGCCTCTGTAAAATTTGAAAGCGATCCGAGGTAATTTATTATATTTTTTTGCATTAAAACCTGCAAGGATACGCTTCTGAACGGATGAGTTATGGTATTTCGACGCGTTCACACACATGTCGCTTTAATATCAGCTGTCTTAGTTGTCTAAGGTCAGTGCGCCCGCGTTCACTGTTCAGTTCAGTGACTCTTCGACTTCCGTTTAGAGCATTTTCCATTTTTGTTAAATTTTAAGTTGTATCCGCAAATATCGATTATGTCAGAGTTCACGTCACAAGAGTACTGCGATATGATATTAACCTATGGTGCAATTAATGAAAGTCTTGCAGGGGTTGTACGAAAATACGGGAGAAAATTTCCCCACAGGCGCAAACCTAATGAGAGCAAAAATTTTAGTGCAGTGCAACGAGTTCGTGACACCTGGTTTCGTTTACCAGGCGACAGAGAACGTGTAGTAAATCGACCTGTTGAAGTAGACGAAGAAGTTCTAGAGTTACTAGAACAAGACCCTTCAATAAGTACCCTATACACGAGAATCATTTTTACCCATACCACATAAGAAAGGAAGTGATTTCGTTGCACCGTATTACGTCAGATTAGTTAGTCATAGGCGGCGCACTTCTACAAAAAAAAATAAGGTAATTTCTTTTCCAAATTTTATTATTTCTTAATTTTTTTAACTCCTTTTGGTGGGGACAACCCACTGAATAATTTTCCGCATGTTTAGGTAAATCATCCTGTATACAGTGTCTAGGTACCTCAGTTTGTATGCTGGATGAAAACATAGAGGTTCAGCCTTAAATATATTTTACAATTTTTAAAATAAATGTGCCTGTAAATGATATAAAATGCTTCCAAAATTGGGACAGCCATACATGCATTTAAAAAGGTAAGCAACTACTATAAATTCAAATACATTCTTTTGCTAAGAGGAATATTGAAGGAATATTTCGTTGGAATTAATAATCCGCGAGAGTTTAAAATACTGACTTTTCCCTTTCCCTATACTATCAACATTTATAAGTATATAAGCTGCTAGAGGCTAACATGTGACATACGAGAACGATTTTGCAACTTCTGTTGTTATTTCTTTGACGATGAGTCTTGAAGATATGTCTGACAAAATTTCTTTTTGACATCAGCATCGTAATGATGAAATGTTATTCAATCTCCGTTTAAAAGATTCTTATAGCGTTTCTAGTTCTCAAACTCTCATTACTTTTACTTCAAAAAGTACAAATACTGTGTACCTCTAAAGAGAATGAAAAATGAATGTAGGCGATGAACGCAACCTAGAATTCTTTGCACTCTACAAAAATGAATTGAGTAGACTGTTTTTTAACAATATAGGCCTAATTATAAATATAATGGGCCATAATTCATTGGTAGATTCTCTGGGCCAAAATATAATATAATTATAACCAAGAAAGTGTTGTGTTGTTTTTTGCAATAACTCAACAGCCTCTTGACTGATCTTCGCCAAATTTACTAGAGGAACTTTTCTGATGATGAATTTTTTTCATATTTTTTTGACGAAACGTTGTGGTACTTATGACCAGAAAATCTTATGAGGGCGTCATTTCCACGTATAAAAGGTACACTTGGTAGAACTTGAAAACTCCAACCGTTTTCGAGGAAAGTGCCGATAAACATTTCAATAATTTTTTGAAAGACAAAATTCAAATTTAATGAAACAAAGTGTATTTATTGAAAAAAGTACAAAGCGTAAGGGAAAACAAAATCATAATAACAGCGTAAACTCTCTCTCACTTTCTTATGAACTAATGGATGGATTATTTTCATAGTATTGACATAAATACATAAATCAAATGATTGGTATAAGGATCTAATCTTATTAAAAGATAAAAAAATAAGGTAAAAGTTGACTTAATGACATAATAAACTTTCCCCCCATGCAAAAACCCCATTGCTGCAACTTCGAATAAAGGTTCGGTCTGATCTCCACCTACTTCTATGCCTTTTCTAATTCTATTCATAAAAGATTTTCTTACATTGAAAAATACATTTTTCTGTCCTCTAATAAAATTCGCTACGTTTTGTATTTTGTTCCACAGTTCTTCTCTTGAGTTAATAGTATTTGCATAGACTAAGGACTTCATATGTCCCTAGGTGTAATAATCCAAAGGATTATAATCAGGACTCCTTGGTGGCCAAGCAAACTCACTTCCTCGACCGATCCATTAGCGTGGGAAAGTCTCATCAAGATAATTCCTGACTTCAATGGGGAAATGAGGGGGAGCTCCATCTTGCACGAACTGCATTCTGTTCTGTATATCTAGCATAAAAATATATCAGCAAGAGTATTCTGATGAAAAAACAGATAAGACACATTTAAATTTGGAGGAAGGACAAATGATCCCAATAGTTGATCGCCGATGATACACACCAAACGTTAATTTTAAATTCTTTCTGAAAATGCTTTTCTTTAACAGCATGAGGATTTTTCTACTTCCCAGTAATGGGTATTTCTCCAGTTAAAAACGCCTCGGCAAGTAAAAGTTGCTTCGTCGGTAAATAAAGTGTTCTTAACAAAATTTCGATCCCTGTTGTGCTTATTTAGAACAACTTGACAAAACTGTAGCCTTTGTGGAAGATCCCTTCGAAGTAAGTTTTATACAGGAGTGAGATGATATGGGTAGATGCGTTCTTTACGTAAGACTTAGGACAGATTGTTTACTCACCCCTATTACCGTTGCTAAACGACTTGAGCTGACTTGAGGATCTCCATCCACACGAACTAAAATTTCTAGTTCTTGATTTGGAGTCATTTGTTTCGCTCGTCCTACATCGTTTTTATGGTGAAATGTACCCGTTTCTCCTAAACGACGAAACAGATCTTTGAAAATCTTATGGTCTGGCTGTATTCTATTTGAATATTGCAATGAGTATCTCCTCGCTGCAGTGCGTACGCTAAAATTGTTTTGTGCGTAAACACATATCATATCCTATCCCTCATTTCCCTATTTGAAAAATTATTATGTCTAGGCATTGTAAATAAAGAAGTTAAAGAAATTAGCTCGGGGAACACAAGAACAAAATAAAATGATTAAATGACGTGATTGACAGAACTAAAATGTAACCAAAGCACACTTTTCAATAAATACGCCTTGTTTCATTAAAGAATTTGTCTTTCAAAAATTTATTGAAATGCTTAACGGCACTTTCCTCGAAAACGGTTGGAGTTATCAAGCTCTACCAAGTGACCCTTTTATACGCGGAAATGACGCCCTCATCAGATTTTCTGGTCAGAAGTACCACAACGTTTCGTAAAAAAGAATGTGATGTAATACATAAATTATTGTTTCTTAGAATAAAAAAAATCCTTTAGCAAATTTGGCTGTTGAGTTATTGCAAAAAAACGAAAAAATAATTTGAACTTTGACACTCTATATCTTTTTCCACAGCAACATTTTACTAAAGCATATTTGGTTATATCCTTATATTTTGCCTCAAAGAATCTACCCCTGAACTATGGCCTATTATTAATGGTCCACCCTGTATTGCTTCGTTACGGTATATACTGAATATTCGTACCACACTGTTTACTTTATTACCAATATAAAAATATGTTAAATAATGGTATTTAAGATACACGACGGTTGAGAAAACTATTACAACATTGCGCCCTTTTGTACTACAACCGACGCCAATTTTAGCGTTTGTCCATAATACATGTTTTCTCAATCTTTAATGTATAATATATTATTTTGGTTTGCTTATAATAAAATCAATTATTTAGTAAACATATAAGGAAGCATTTCAAATAAATAATTGAGTTTAGACTTTAAATAACATGCGTCCAATAATCTTTATTTAGTGCAGTGATATTCTTTAATTCGTGAATCTCTTTAACTTTAAGTTATTTAGTACTTGTAATATTAGATGCAAAATATATTTTTATCTCAGAATTGTATTCTTTTTATGTAATGTATCTTCAAAACTTCACCGTTTTTTGGAATCAAGTAGTGTTGCAATAAACTTCAGATGTATACCACTGAGTAAGAGATCTATTACCGCTCTTCTGTTATCACCTCACTAATAATGCATCATTTTCCAGGGAACGGACGTTGAATACTAGATCAAAGAATGGAAAGCGCCAAGGTTCTTATAAAAATTATAACGCCCCACGGAAGCGAAAAACAAGTAGGAAAATGGAAAAGGCCGTTAATTCTGCACCAGTGAAATTAGAAGAACCTATTAAATGCAGTGTTTGCAATACAAGTTTTTACACGAACATCGATTACGCAACACATTCCATAGAGCATAGCCTAGATAAGAGATATTCCTGTCATTTGTGCAGTTATAAGAACACGTCCAAGTATCGCTTAGAATCCCACGTACGAGCGCATGAGGGCTCCGCCAAATACAAATGCGAAGTATGTGGAAAAGCTTTTAGAATAGGCACGCATGCCATTGAGCACAAATATTTTCATACGGGAGAAAGACCATTTCAGTGCGAAATTTGCGGAAAACACTTCATGTACTCTAGACGTTTGGCTTCTCATCGTCGTAACTCGCATTATCAACTTTTGACTGGCAAACCTAAGATAAAATATGAGTGCGAGTTGTGCGATAAAAAATTTGAATCCTTGCCGGGCCTAAATAATCATAAAAATAAGAAGCATCATAATATCCAAACGGACATGTCCGTCATATGTGAAATCTGTGGCAAAAAAATCTCGTGTAAAGGTAGACTGAAATACCACCTAAGAATTCATAGTGGCGACAAACCATTTTCATGCATGGTATGTGCTAAAAAATTTGCCATGAAAGACTTATTAATAGAACATATGAGGGTGCATACAGGAGAGAAACCGTATACTTGTAAATATTGTGGTAAAACTTTTGGTCACAGGTCACCATTTAGGTATCATATTAAAACACACACCGGCGAAAAACCAAACATTTGTACAATATGTGGTAAAGGTTTTATTTCCAGGGCCGGTATGAATAGTCACATGAAAAGCTGTTATAAGACGTAATTATTTTGGCCCATACACACCCTTTGGCAAGGTATTAATTAAGTGGCCCATTTGTAAAATAACTTAAATATAATGTTAATCTATTTGTTCCAAATTTCGATCTAATTTTTGTGAATTTGAAATTTTTTGTCTCAATTTTTATAACTTAGATGGTTGTACTGACGAATGTTTAAATGACTCATTTCTGTTCTGCTACTTTTTTATATATTTTAACCAATTATATGACTTATTAGACGAGACTAGTTTGACACCTCTGCAAAAGAGAAATTGCGTTCCATTTACGATGCCCTATCACTCGGTGATGGTAAAATTTGTGATTCTAATTTATTTAACCGTTTTATTTTTCGATCTATAATAAAGGAAATTAATGTATTTACTTCTTAATCGTTACTACTTCAATGAAAAGACTTAAAGCCTTTTGCATTATTAGTCCTGTCGACAAATTATTGTAGACTACATGGAGGGCGGCAAAATTTTTGACTTCAGGGATGGGTTTGAGGTAGTGAGGAGGTAAACACCCTAAAAGTCCCCGACCCTAGGAGGTGAGCCTTGTGGGGGAGGGCTTTCAATCAATCAATCAAAATAACTTTATTCACATTACAGAACAAATATGTAACCAGATATCTACCTCGCGTTTGACCCTGTAACCAACGCATATTATTTGTCACGTTGGTGGTAACAGGGTCCAGCGGAGCAGTGCTGGTTCAATTTATAATCTTGTTGATTGTATCTTGAATACATTTAGTGATGCATTCAAGACACAATCAACACACTCATTCTCCTATTTACAAATAAAAGTTAATTTCTACGAAAAGTTTCTATCTTCAACCGTTATCGAGTTACCTGCTTTTAAAAATCGCCGATATCCGGAGTACGCAATTTTGGATCACATTTTTCGTCATAATAATAATAACTTATTGATCACGATAAATACATATTGTACATGTGGCAAGTTAGGAAAAGAACATAGAGATATAGATAATGAAATAAATAATTAAGCGAATAAAAACACAAACAACATTAACATAACAAATGTGTGACAAAAACACGTTAGTACATACATATAGGACCCAATAAATAAAACAGATAACATCATTTCCTTTCAATGAAGTCGAATATATTATAATAGCCCTTATTAGATAGGTATTTTTTAAGTTTTATTTTAAATTTTAAGTTGTTTGGAATATCACGAATACTTTCAGGGAGAGCATTGTATACGGTGATAGAGTTATACATGGATGATCGTTTAAATGAGCTCGTATGGTGACTCGGTACACTTAAGAGATCACCGTCTCTCGTTGGATAACTGTGATAGTTACACATTTTTCTAAAGAGAGAGCTAAGTTATTTTTTGTAAATGTTAAGCATTTTAGGATATGGATCGAAGGTGTTGTAAGAATACGTTTTTCTATAAATATTTCTCTACAACTTTCGTTTGTTTTTAGGTCAAAATAAGCCTGATAATTCTTTTTTGACAAATAAACAATCTTTAACACTTAGAGGCTTTACCCCATGTAAGGATATTAAATGAGATGTGACTATACGCCATAGCATAATAATATATATTGATTAAGCCTTCTTTGTCTAGGGTACATTTTAACTGTAACATTGCAAAAAATGCCTTATTTAACTGACTACATACATAATCTACATGTTACATCAGGTTAACTTGGAATCAAGTAAGGTAGCAAGTAATTTGGCAGAATCCGATAGCACAATATCATTGATCGTGAAATTTTCCGGTAAAGGTTTTTGAAGGTGAAACTTTATGCAAATTGTCTTTTTCTCATTTAGAATCAGCTTGTTTCTTTGACAATCTGTTATATTGTTAATCTTAATGTGAAGCTCCTCGAGTGTATCAGCTGACACGGTGATTGTTGTGTCATCCGCAAACATTGTTACATGGCCATGCTCTATGTAAGTGGGCAAATCATTTACATAGAGCATGAACAGTAAAGGACCTAGCACTCAGCCTTGAGGAACCCCAAGTGCAACACTAAATGTATCCGACTCCTGGTCATTTAGCCTCACTCTGAGCGATCTATTTTCCATATAGGTGGTCAGCCACAGCAGAATGTTACCCTTAATACCGATACTGTATAATTTACTATTCGGTATTTCTTTATTGGCAGTATCAAATGCTTTGGAAAGGTCACACAACAATGACACAACATACCTACCCTCATACTCCACAAGATAATAGGTAGCCGTCTCAATCGATTTGTTCGACCTAAACCCATGCTGAGAGGACATTAATATTTTATTCTTTTCAACATACACAGAAATTCTGTTGTACACTACTCTTTCAGATATTTTTGAGAGAACACTTAAGAGGAAAATTTGTCGATAATTATCCAAATCAGTGTGGTCACCTTTTTTAGTAGTGGAATGACAGTTGCTAATTTTAGGCAGTCAGGAAAAGTACCAGCTTCTATTGACTTGTTTAATAAGTATACAAATGACTCCAATATATTATTTTCTATATTTTTACGGTTTTAGTCGTAAGTTCGTCATAGCCAGTTGAGTTTTTATTTTTTAATTGGGCACCTCTTCTATTCTGCTCCTAACACCTCAAATCTTCTTTGTAAAATAAAATACAACCAAATGAAGTAAGGAGGATTAAATTGACTTAAAGATATATTCTACATATAATTAATGGCTGAGATGATGGATTTCAAGATTGTTTGCCGTAATGTAATATGGTTATTGCTTAAAATCATACCTACATTTTATTGCATTCGTTTGGGTTTTTTGAAATATATTAATTGTTGTAAGCTTCGGGGTAAAAAAATCTTGAAAGAGAATTGATTGCCCTTGAAAATGAACCCGGCTAGAAATTCCTAACCCTTTCCATTGCTCTTCTATAGGGCAAAAGCTTTGCGGGCTCCCCTCTTCCCTCCTAATCATCCGATCGCAATCTGGTCGAGCTTAAATCAAAGAGAAAGAAATTCCACATTCGATGGCGGAAAAATCTCCCCCCACCCCTTTACTTTCTGGCGTAAAATGACTTTTTCTAAAAATAAAAACAATAATTTGGTTATTTCGCAGCCATTTGTTTATTTATGGCGAACATTGAAAATACATGAGCGGAACTCACAGTATGCACATTAGTATACAATCTCACGTTTGCTACATGATTTTCGGAAAAATTGCGGAAATTACAGCAGTTTTAATTTCGTTTACGTTTACCCTTCCCCTCCACCCCTAATCAACCTAGCGACTTGAAATTTGAACACAGTACTTAGGTCCTAAGTCTCTATCGGGGAAGAAAAAAAGTCGCCAAGTCACTTTCTTCCCAGAAAAAAACGCGAGGCTCTCGCCACAGCGAAAAATCCGTATACAAATCCGTACTTTCAAATTGCAATATCTCGGAAACCGCTGGACCGATTTCGACGAGTCAAAATTCAGTTTATGCGCATTCCCAGTCCTTCAATTTATCCCTATACACTTTTTTGATCCGAATCAAACTAAACGAATTATGTCCGAAAAACTGATTTTCCCTATCTTTACATGTTAATTCCCTCCCCTCCTCCTTGCTAAAAATTCGACCAGAAAATTTTTCGGATGATAGAGGGGGTCCGACTTCAAAATATCACAAAAAAAAAATCGAAAAAAACGAGTCCGTTTCAAGCCATTTTTAACGCCAGATCGACCCCACTATATACATTTCATATGTTGCCGAAAATTAACATAATGCAATAGGTTTTAAGTCTTTATATTGAAGTAGTAACGATTAAGAATTTACACCCTTTCTTGCACTCATTTCTCTACTATAGGGCCGGCTCTCAAATTTCTAATACATGTCATCCCGTATATATCAGTCACAAATGCACAGTTGCAGATGCAGCATAGCATTATGTGGAAAATAATTTATGGTGTCTACAGACAGATAGCAACGCTGGAGTGTGTTTTATATTTTGTGTTTATTTATTAATAAATTTAAGATTTTGGAGATGTTTGTACCATTCACGAATATACAAAGTCTCGCAGGAATAGGGGACAATATTCTGGAGCTCATAGTTTGGGTCAAAATAATGCCAAAATTACATTTAATTTGTTTCCCCATAACTTACATAAATTATGAATTGAGTATAACAAAATTTACACAGTATCTGTGATTGGAAAAGACGTTGCATCTTATTGTTAGAAAGTCAGAGTTGAAAATCACCCTAACGTTTTTTGTCCCTATATATTACAACAGATGCATTTTTTGAATTTGAGGTGTACAAAATTTGTTGAAGATATATCAGTCCTGATTCCCCATTTGTAAAATTATTATTTCTGGAAAACGGTTCGTTTTAACGGTATCAAGCTTTCCTTAAAATATTTACGGAATTTACCTCAAATTCTAAACATGTACACATACCACTTTAGTGATAAAAATCATTAGAGGTATTCCATGCCTGATTTTCTTGACAAGATATGATGCGAATTATCAGTCGCAAAGTTATGTGATTAAAAAAAATAGTCAAGATTCAACCCTTAAAGGCGAATTGTTGCGAAGGGGCGCTTGAGAAAAATAATTAATAGTTACTTTTATTATTCTGATTCAAATTATACACCTCGAAGTATTGTTCATCTTGCAAAGGCAACCCTGGATGTAAATAGACATGACTTTTGAATTATTTTCCTTTTATGCAGTACTGTTATTAAATAAAAGTATTAACGAATAATTTTTCCATTTTATTCGCTTTGTATATTTTATTTATTGTATTATGAAGGGTGTATTTAATAAAGCTATTGTTTTTACCTGTTCTTCTTTTAATAGTCGTTTCTTTTTAGATATAGTTTAAAAAATTAAACATTCTCGTTTCTACCATTTTCCTTATCCATCAAAACAGTTTACTAAAAATATTTTACCATATCCATCGTCATGGTTCATGAAATTTAAAATTATAAAATGTCAAAAAAATATGCGAATATTTTATCTGATTAAGTACCGAGCGTTTTTGTGCAAGGTATTTAATCTTTGATAATAAGCGGTCTAATTTACATGAATTATCTTGGTATTGTTAACGTAGTCCGAAAAAAATTATAGAAACAATTTAGAAGCACGAGTGGTATTTGAAGATAATATTCACGCCACTTGATAAATTGTGCAATGATAAAAATGTAGATATCTAAAGTTTTATAGCGATAAACTGTCGCTTTAATACTTTTTTTAAAATCATGTATTTAACGTCGGCCTATTTCCGCTACCAACGCCAATCATCGACGCCAGGGAATAACCTCATCAGTGTCTGTGTAGGAACTGGGACCCCTAACCTGGAAATTTTGCCGAACCTCCACACTTTGTCGTGGTCTTTCGAAAGATGGTGACGCGAGCAGATCCACTCATCCAGTATATCTCATCGACTTGCTGTGACCCGGTTTTGAACCCGGGCCATCTGCGTGGAAGGAGGCCATTAACCATTACCATTAAAAATTCTTTATTTTGTTTATCTGTGGTTTAACATATCATTTTGTATATTTCATTTATCTCATTGAACAGTTTACAATTTCCACGCGACACTGTCCATCACACCACCAAGCCGACCCTTTAATGCTAATAATGACATTTAATGATCTCAAAAAATGAAATTATATTAACTACCGTGTTATAAGTAATATAGTCAAATAGAATATTTAAGAGTCCCAACATCATCGGCACCACTAAAATCTGACATATCCACTTTCACTCGACTGTTTATGAAAATTAGGAAAAATATTTGTTACAATACAATAACCTCCTAGATTTCTATGGATTTCTTTTTCTTGTGTATTTTTATTTTTTATATAAGTTACAAACACACCAAGATTCAAAAAGTAAATCCACAGAGAGATTAATTGATTAATGAGCCTTATTAACAGTTTTCAGACCCTATTTCCCGAATAGCTATTGGTTTCGTACTGAAAATTCTGTTTCAAAGAATTATATTTTTACAAAAATGTATGTTAATAAAATTAAAGGATAGACCTCCAAGTGTTTATTGCTTATATAAAAGCTAAAAGAGACAAAAAGTGGAAAAATATATCAATAGATATATAGATGCTTATCTTTATCTGCTGCCAAATATATTTGATCACTTAATGACAAATATATGGACACTAAGAATATAATAAAAAAATGTGACGAAGGATAATAATATTTTGTATATTGTTAGCACAATCGCCAAGGAAGTATTCTGCCTTATTTTTTTAAGAAATTCTGTTACTAGACACCACCAATTATTATGGGAAATTATGATTACAGAGATATATGGAAATAGTTTAATACAACATATTCGAGAACTTTCTTGTGCAATTTAAAAACTCTTCGTTATTGATTTTAGAGCAGTAGCAATATTACTCGTTATATTAAAAACAAACAAGTTAATATATGGTGACATCTTTGTGATTTGACTTATGACTGCAATAACCAATTTTACTTTTATGGTGATAAACCTTTAAAAATGCATGCCCTCTTGATTTACCTCCGTTAAACGACAGACTATTTTCATTAATATCAAAATAGCTGGAAATATATGATATGTATTTTTTTAACGTTTAAGTATATAAAATATGTTAATTGTAACATTGGAATATGATAGTACATTTTTAATTAATTAGTATATACTAGTTGAACAATTTTTCAGGTGAGTATGCGTCTATAGTTACTAAAATGAAACTTGAAAAAACGGATTGTAATTTAATATAATATAAAATATAATAATTGTAAACGAAAATTTAAAAATAGTGTTGGTGTGAGAACTTTGTTTTAATTAAATATTCAATTTACTCTACTTCTGCAATTTTTTTAAGCAAAATTTTATAGCATTCAACTTATTTCTGCAAGCAATAATTGAACGAGATTTTAAACTTATTCGTGCAGTCAACAACAATATCACGTGTTTGGTTGTGGAGAATTTTATGATATATGTGATGCAATCATTGCTAATTTCTGCCGCAAGAATCAATGAAATTGCATTAATATCCAGCCACGTTTTTTTGTCGTTAGATATGGTTATGGATAGTATAAATCCAGATTTTTTAGAATTCTAACTCCATTGCATTAGCCGTCATTTTGAATTGGGGAGTTTAGTTTTTATTGAATAATTCACTTATTTTCAACTTTAGAGTGGAAATGGTGATAACCAAACTTGTAGAAAAGTTAATTCGCTACATCTTTGGTTATTACAATTTTTTCCGTAAAATAGATATTCTTGGACGTACAAATTTATACTCGTGCAATTCGATATTTACTTCATAAGTGCACAAAGATTTTTTACAGGCGCTAAATAATCATACTTTTTACCTTCTTATTAAGGGGCAAAAAGTACGTATGGCAAATGTGGCAATGCTGTTTTGTGCAACCAATGGACTTGAAACCCCTAGAAAACACTAATGTCATTAATCAGATGTTATATGTGTTGATTGAATTACAAGACTGATGAATATCATAATGCACCAGCAATCAGCGGATACGCGGGTGGGATATATTAGTGCAGACTAGAAAAAGGAAATGGTGGATTTTTTAAGCTCATCCGGAATTGAAGAGTGGTAAATTTTACATTCAAAAAAAGCCAAGCTAGTCCATTTAAAGAATCGGGATTTATGACGAAATTACCGAATGAGTGCGCCTCGGACAAGACAATGCCAAACCAAGCTAATTTTTCCACATCAGCAACTCCCTCCCTCCCTCAAATTGGCCAAAAACCACCCCTAAAGTCCCCCTAAAGTTTTTCGACTAATTGTTGTTCCCTCGAGTAGAGAGGAAGGTCCCTCGAAGGATTTGACCTCAGCCACCACTGCCCCAGGCTACCAACCCTTGTAGGGGGTGGAAAATTGATATTTGTTTTTGTGAGAACAAAATTTAGATTTTATAAGAGGTGTTTCTTTGAGGAAGGTGGTAGGTGATCAGGGTGGTGTAACCACACCCGGGGGATGTTTTCACCCTTCAAAGAGGTAGAAAATTATTTTTTTTCTGGGGAAAAAATAAATATTTTGTAAGAGGTGTTTCTTTGAAGAAAGTGGTAGGTGACCAGAGTTGTGTAACCAGCCCCGGAGGTTGTTTTCACCCTTCAAAAGAGTGGCAAATCAATATATAAAAACACTTTAATAAACATATTTTTATACTATTTTTTAATAATAGATGGAAGAAAATTTCACCCCCTTGAAGGGTGAAAACAACTCCTGTGGGTGGTTACACAATCCTCGTCACCTACTACCTTCCTCAAAGAAATACCTCCTACAAAATACCCTTTCAAAGGGGTGGAAAATCAATATATAAAAACACTTTAATAAACATATTTTTATACTATTTTTCAATAATAGATTTAAAAAAAATCCACCCCCTTGAAGGTTGTAAACAACTACTGGGGTAGTTATACAATCGTCGTCACCGTTCCTCAAAGAAACGCCTATTACAAAATAATAATTTTTTTCTCACAAAAACAAATATCAATTTTCCACCCCCTACAACGATTGAAATCCTGGGATAGGGGTGGTTGAGGTCAAATCCCTCGAGGGGCCTTCCGTTCTACTTGAGGGAAAAGGGAACTTTGGGGGTGGTTTTTGACCAATTTGAGGTGGTTGCCGAGGTGGAAAAATTGGTTTGACCCCGAGAATCGATTCAACATTCTTGAAAACGTGGGGGTGCATTGTCTAGTCCGAGGCGCAAACATTCGGTAGTTCGTCTGACTCCTTGAATGGACTAAGCCCTCTAAGCACAATTATCCCTGAAACTAAACGCCTTCCCAGGAGCAATCTCTAGGTCAACTAATCCTTCTGTTATTGGTTTTGTCAAACAATACAATATGACAAAATTGGCATCCTTTAAATCTTTAATTGGATTATCATAGGCATGGAATTGTCTTCCATGATCGCTTTCTGCCTGTTCCAAGGCATCGATAGCAAGTAAATGTATTAAGTCATCTAATGATGATCTGTTCAAATATGTCTACTTTAAAGTCCCTAAATAATAAACAAACCCCGGCAAAAACCTAAAACCTAACTTGAGACATAGAGGTTATGTGGCACGAAATAAAACAAACCAAAACACTTTGAATACATTCGTACACGCAGCCTCTTTATCATACCCGGTGTATCTCGGCTGAAATTAACTGCATGCGAAAATAAACAGGATAAAGCAATAATACAATTTCACTATTTTCAAGTCCAAAAATATCGATCCTACTGAAGAAATAGTAATAACCAAAGTTATAGAAAATTAAATTTTTGACAGATTTATTTATTGCCATGTTTACTCTAAAGTTGAAGATAAGCGAATTATATAATTGAATTCAAGATGATACCTAACGCAAGAGGATTGAAATCTGGAAGATATGGATTTAAACTGCCTATGACTCTCCCTAACGATTAATACAAAACATGTCCTGGGATTAATGCAATTTTTAATGTAAATAGCGACTGGATTATCAATTTCCATCGCTTCATTGTGAGGTGTAATGCAATATTTTGATGATCGTTTAACCATAGACGAAAATAGACTTAGCATTCTCTGCTTTCTTCGCGGAAGGCTAAAGAACTCGAAAAAAGAGTCATTCATCAAATCATCAAATCGTACGGAAATATTAACTCATACATACACACGCCAAGTTAATTTATACTAGACTTTATTTCTGTTGCAATCCATCACTATATTCCCCGCAATTTCCTTTCTTCAGAACCAGAAAATGTTTTTCAAAGCGATAAAATACTTATATACTGTAGGAAATAGCTTAGATGTTGTTAATCATGCTGCCTAGATAGGAACAGCCAATAGTTTATTTTTTATAACGTACATAGACCTCTTTTATACTATCAAACATAAGGAATTATACTGACAAGGTTTTCCAAATTCAATTTATTTTAATACTTACAGTAAAATAATAAAAGTAAAATAGTAGTTATCTCACATCTCCATTATAAAATAAATGTAACTTTTTTCTTTTCTCTGCACAATCGTTTATAATTAGATAGTAATTGAGGGTAAAAAAAATCGCATTTTTAGGTTTCATTTTGTTTGTCATCTTTTAGTATGTAGCTGTTAAAACTAAATATCTTTTTCAGGAAAGCAAGCGAAAGGAAAAAGAAAATAAGAAGATTCCGGAAAAGTGCAAGACCCAAAAAACATATTGTGGAACATGTGGAATTGGAAGAACCGATTCAGTGTGAATTTTGTAGTAAATCATACAATACTAACGTTTCTTATGCATTACATTCGATTGAGCATAACAAAGAAGGTCGATATTCATGTCATTTTTGTGATTATTTAGTTAAGTCAAAGTACACGTTGGAAGCACACGTCAGGGCGCATGAAGGCTCTATGAAATACAAATGCGAAATTTGTGGTAAAGCATTTAAAGTAGGAACACATGCTGCAGAACATAAAAATGTTCATACAGGAGAAACGCCTTTTCAATGTGAAGTGTGCGGCAAGCATTTTTTGACCTCCAGACACTTAGGGTCTCATAGACGCATATCACATTACCCCAAGATCACTGGAAATCCTCCTATAAAGTATGAATGCTCTATATGCAACATTTCGTACAAGTATCTATCGAGTTTAAGTAGACATAAGCTAAATAAACACAAGAAAATGGATATGTCGGTTCTCTGTGATATTTGCGGAAAAAGACTTTCTTGTAAAGATAAATTGAAATATCATATAAGAAACCACACTGGTCTAGATACATATCCTTGTCTTATATGTAAAAAAAAGTGCTCCAAAAAAGAACAACTCAGATGCCATATGCGCATACATACTGGCGAAAAACCATTTACCTGCAAGTACTGTGGAAAAGGATTCGCACAAAACGCTCCTTATATGTACCACATAAAAACTCACACAGGCGCTAAACCTCATGTATGTTCTTTTTGTGGTAAAGGTTTTATCGCCAAAAGTGCTTGGAGAAATCACATGAATAGTTGTAAAAATGTAAAAATAATTATAAAGAGTGAAAACGAAGATTCCTTTGACTGATTCTGAAGCTTTTAATTTTATTTCTATATACTTCTGCATGTACATATTTATTAACGAGTTTATTAAGTTAACTCACCCATATATAATTTTTTTATTAGTTTTTGTTGACAGTATATTTTTATTAATTATTGATTAGAGACAGCTCAGACAGACTTGCTCAGGCTAAATTTGCCAAATTAATATGCCCTGTTCACCGTATGTAATTTTTATACCATCAAATCTTCGTTATTTTATCAACCAATCTTAATGAAATTTAAAATATATAGTCTTTAGAGGTACCTAATTTTTACGACTTTTAATTTAATGTTTAGATCCTATCCCCTACCTAATCCCTCGCCCTACATTTTCTAGGAGGAATTATCCATGCCATTTCATACTGGTATGAAAGATATAATAAGCTAATAGCCCAAGCGTCCGTAGGGTATCCTACGTGATTACATGTCACTATGAAACAAAGGGTATCCCGGATAAGATCCTCCTTTTCCTGGATTTTTGATTTTGTCTAATAATATGGTATCTTGGAGTAAAAAATAAGGTAACCATGGTCCATTTTACCCAAGACACCTCCCGCCCCTCCTGGGGGTATATAAACTAATAAGAAATAGGTCAAAACCAATTTTAAAAAAACTGTTATGCACAGTTGCAGGAAAATCTTAATTTATAATAAAAAATACATTTTTGCTCATAGCTTTAAACAGCTGTAACTTGTGAACCATTCATCGTATGAAGGTCACTTGGAGTTCATTTTACAGATAGTTTAATTCTCTTCAAAAAACCTTTAGTGTCATTATTGGCTAAAGCCAATAAAAAAATAGCTATTTGTCAAAATGCACTGAAAATGACAATTTTTCAGGTTTTCCCTTTTATCTTCATTCACTCGTTATCAAAACGATTTTGTACATAAACCAGCATATTCAAAATTTTATTTTCTTTAACTTTTATTAGATACGCAAGATACGATCCATCGTTTTCGAATTTTTATCGATTTTATCTTGAAACAAGTGTTCTGCTAGCGCACTATAAGATGTTTAAAAATTTGTCTCTGCCAATATTGATCGAATGAAAAATGAAACTGTTCGTGATCGAAATCTCTACAACTTTCATTTGAAACATTTTGCGATCCGAACGACTATTTTCGAGATTTTAGCGAAAAACGCGCGCGTCTCCGTTGCGTCACAAAACTGTCAAAATTTCAAAAAAAAAAATCTATCTCAACTCCAATAGGAATTTATACGGAGGACGCCCGTCAGTGCGCCTTGCAATCGTTATGTATGAAAGCTTTGTATGTTTTTGAAAGGTGTTATAATTAATGTACCAATTATATGCACTACTCCCTCTTCTAAGCGAAATATATTTATTCATGATCATTCTCTTATTGTTTGAGAAAATTATTATAAATTTATATTACACTGAAGTAATGTCCACAAATACACTATCGATGTCAGGAGTGGGGATTTTTTGGGGTTTTTGCTTTTTTTTTCCAGAGCGCCAATCTAGAGACCCTCCCGCGTTTTCGAGGTCGCTGAACAGGATGGTGGGGGTCCCGCAATTTTTTTTCCTCGGTAACCCCCTCATATTGGACAAAAACCACCTCCAAAGTGCCCTTTTCCGTGAACCCGTTTATTTTCCCCAGTTATTCCCTCGAGTAGAACGGAAAGTGACTAGAGGGATTTGACCTCAGCCATCCCTACATCAGGCTTCCAACCCTCTAGGGGGTTGGAAAATAGAAATTTTTGTTGTGGAAAAAAAAGTGATGTGTGGAAGATGGCAGGTGACCACGGTTGCGTAACCATCCCCGGGGCCGTTGTCACCCTTCAAAAGGGGGTGAAATTTTTTTTTAAAATAATATTTTGTAGGAGGCGTTTCTTTGAGGAAGGTGGTAGGTGACCAGGATTGTGTAACCACCACCGGGGATTATTTTTACCTTTCAAAGGAGTGGATATTTGATTTTTTTTTTAAGAAATTATTTCGTAGGAGGTGTTTCTTTAAGATAGGTGGCAGGTGACCAGGGTTGTATAACCAACCCCGGGGGTTGTTTTCACCCTTCGAAGGGGTGGGAAAAAATAATATTTTGTAGTAGGCGTGTCACCTTCCTCAATGAAACGCCTCCTACAAAATATTATTTTTTCCCAAAAAAAGTTTTTTCCCCTCTCCTTTGAAAGGTAAAAACAACCCCGGGGATGGTTACACAACCCTGGTCACCTGCCACCTTCCTCAAAGAAACGCCTCCTATAAAATATAATTTTTTTCCCAAAAATTTTTTTTTCCACTCATTTGAAGGGTGACAACACTCCCGGGGATGGTTACACAACCGTGGTCACCTGCCACCTTCCTCACAGAAATACCTCCTGTAAAATATCAATTACTTTTCAAAAAAAAAAATCAATTTTTCAACCCCCTAGAGGAGTGGAAGTCTGGTGTAGGGGTGGCTGAGGTCAAATCCGTCAAGGGACCTTCCGTTTTACTCGAGGAAATAACAGTTAGTCGAAAAACTGGGGAAAATAAACGGGTTCACGGAAAAGGGCACTTTGGGGGTAGTTTTTAGCCAATTTGAAGGGGTTGCCGAGGAAAAAAAATTGTGGGACCCCCACCATCGTGTTCAGCGACCTCGAAAATGGGAGTCTCTAGATTGACGCTCTGGCAAAAAAAAGGTACCCCTTTCGACTCCTGACCTCGACTGCTGGATATTACAATCGAATGCGATACTCGACTCCGATTTCGCTAACCATGTTGGCATCATCTTCTGTGCTATGTACAAATGTGCGATGAATTTCTCTAGAAAAATATATTTTTACGGTTTAAATGCTTAAAAAAATTTTTATGTTGTCTTTCTTATTACAACCTCAACATACTGGAATAAAATTAGTCTCTTGATAATACATTGATTTGTGTATTTATTCTTTTCAATTGTAAATAAAGTTCCTCAATTAATTGTTTGTGAATCACAATCTATTACTCGATTGATATTTTTTTGTGATGTGAGTGTCGTAACTTATATTATAATACGATATGGGAAAATTTGCTAAACCATTGAAGTATTGTAAAATGAAGTTATGATACGTAGATCATATATAGTTTTATCTACTGTCATAAAATAATAGAATAAAGGCAAGAAATTCATTTGGACAACAAATGTCAAAATGTGTCAAATTAAAAATGACAAGTATTTTTTTTTTTATATGAAGAAAAAAGTACTTGCTGTTATAAGGTTATAAAGTTTTCTAAATAGTAATGTTATTTACTCTTTTTACTCTATTTCGCCTACCTCTGGACTTCGAATTCCTAACACTAAAAAGTGTTCAATTAATGTTGATAATGACAAAAATTTAATGAATTTATTTATTCATTTTTTACTATTTTACCACACTAGTGCCGTAAAGTGCGTCATTGTGACACTAAAGTCAATTTTGTAATATTCGTAAACATTACATATTTATTGACTCGCGTATTACTTATAATTATTAGTGACAATTTTCTAAGTTTAGCCTTTTAATTAAAAATTAGTATAATAAATTATCTATTTTACTTTTGAGTATATTTGACATATTTATATTTGGATTCTTATACACTCATGTAACATATCAATTAGATATTAAAGTTCTGCAAAAATAATTAATATTTAGGTATTTAAAGAAAAAGACATTATTACTAATGCCGTGGCAATTAATTTTCTTTAAATTACCGTATAATGTTTTTTTAGGAAGGCAGTAAGTATTGGATTATTTTTCGTTTGAAATTAAGTTCACCACAAGAGTATTCAGAAAAAAGTTCATTCTCATAAATTTCATGGATGATTTTATGCGTTATTACTTACTAATTTGTAAATTAATTTCAGGGATGAAGATCCAACATGGGAACCTAGAGTTACTAAAAGGAGGTCTCCGAGGAAGTATAATTTTAACACAAATTTAAAGTCGATCAAGGACTTGCAAATATCCAGACCAAAATTGCACAAATCGAATAAAATAGACTTCGATCCAGTCAAACTAGAAGAGGCCTTAAATTGCAGTATTTGCAGTAATTCGTACAAAACCAATATAGACTTTGCTTTGCATTCAATTAAACATAGTAAAGATAAAAAATATTCTTGTCATTTTTGTGACTATAGAACAATTTGCAAATATCGCACAGAGGCTCATGTAAGAAACCATGAGGGTACCTCAAGAAAATACAAATGCGAAATGTGTACCAAGACTTTTAGAAAAAGCAGTTATGCAGCCGAACATAAATATTTCCACACAGGAGAAAAACCATTTCAGTGTGAAATTTGTGGAAAACATTTCATGTACTCTAAAAGTTTGGCACATCATCGTCGCACGACACATTATGAAGTCATAACAGGCAAACCTTTAAAAAAATATGATTGCAAAATTTGCAACAAACACTACGAATCTCAATCTGGTATACTCAGGCATAATTCCAGATATCACAAAGATCCTACTGCCGGAGGTGGATTGGCAGTGCTTTGCGACATATGCGGTAAAAGGCTGTCTTGTAAATATAAATTAAAATTCCATTTGAGAACCCATACTGGCTATAAACCGTTCTGTTGTAATTTTTGTTCAAAAACTTTTACAAATAAGGATCAGTTGGCATCACACGAACGTGTGCACACTGGTGAAAAACCGTTCACTTGCGAATTTTGTGGAAAAGCGTTTGCCCAATCTGCCCCTTACAGATACCACGTAAAAATCCATACAGGTGAGCGAAAATACGTGTGCCCGCTTTGTAATAAAGCATTTATCTCTAAAAGTAATATGAGAATACATATAAAAACCTGTAACATAGTCGTCAAAAAAGAGTAGTTAAATTTTGTTTTCAATAAATACTTAAACATATTCTCCCGTTCTCTTTTCATTTCCTGTAAAAATGTTAATATCAAACAATATCATATTACACCATCAAAAGTAGTGACCGTCACCATATTTACGCTGGACCACACTTGTATTTAAGGAAAGAGGAACATGTTCCTGTATATTTTTGAGTCCTAAAGCTGAACATGAATAGTGGCGTAGAAATAGTCCAAAATAAGGCAATAGAGAAATTTTTACATGGAGCGACGCAACATAGAAAAATAAGTTTGTGTTGGTGGAACTAAGAATACCCTGAGTTTTATGCTTCGAGTAGATGGGGAACATTTTTTTCTTCGCGGAAAAGGGGTAAATTGGTCATTATTAAGGGTGGTTTGTCAGTTTTTATTTATTTTGGATCCTTTAAAATGCTAGTTAAAAAACGATCACGGGGCCCTTTTATTGTAGATGATCAAGGAACCTTCAGTTCAAATTTCGTGAAAATTGGTTCACCGCCTCCCACGATAGGTATATAAATATACTGAAAAAACGTCAAAAATTGCGGCCAAACTTTTGAATATTTTTTGCTAAAATTTGGCTGGCTATTACTTTCGTCTAAAATTTCATCAAATTCGGTTTAATTTTGGCAAAGTTAGCCGTAATTCAATTTTTGACGATTTTCATTATTTTATATAGCTATCGTGGGAGGCGGTGAACCGATTTTCACGAAATTTTAACTGAATTTTCCTTGATCATCTACAATAAAAGGGTACCGTTCTTGTTTCTTCACTAGCATTTTAAAAAGTCCAAAATAAATTAAAACTGAAGAACCACCCTTAAAAATGACCAGTTTACTCCTTTCCGCGAAAAAAATGTTCCCCCACCTACTCGAAGCAGAAAACTCAGGGTATTCTTAGTTTCACCAAAACAAACTTATTTTTCTATATCGCGTTGCTCCGTGTAAATTTTTTTCTACAAATCTATATTAACTCCACTAGAAGTGCATTTTGCCATTTCTCATCAAACATTTTTGCTACAACGCGACGTGAAACTGGTATTATACTATAAATAATGAAGTTAAAACTCTTGTTTTGCTTCTAAAATGAGATTATGCCTGAAAATTCTACTTAGATTCATTTGGGCCCCGGACCTATGGTCTAACCTATAAAAGCAAAGCACTATCTGGAAGTAATACACCATGTCAAATCATTCCTTAAAGAACGACTGTTACAAATTAATATAGTATAGTTCATGTAGGAATAAACTGAGACAAAGAAAACGAAACAAAAACTTTACGACATAATTATTATCGCCGCGGACCATGGCGCTAAGTTGAAGTAAATAGATCCCAGTAAATAAAAAATGCAAACAAAAACTTTACAACATAATTATATCGCTGCGGGCCATTGCGCCAAGCCTGACATGAAACATTCCTGACGCACATTAAATACCTATAAAGGTAAGCGGCGAGTTAATTTGCGAACAGCACAAAAAAGAGTACCGGCATTTTAATGAGGTCGTAAAGTTTTTGTTGGGTTTCTTATGTCTCAGGATTTTCCTACTTGAACTATACCTCGGGGGTTTAACGTCAGAAAAACGGTACTGATCTGATTTTTTTCTTATAAATTAGTAAATGGAAATTTTACTACCCTATTCAGAGGTTTGTCTTTTCTAGAGGGTGGGTAGAAGTGGTACACCGAAAAATAAATAACTATTAAAATCGATAGAAAATGAAATTCTAAGAAAAGCCTCATACAAATTTTCAAGAAAGCTAATAGTTATAAAAGTACAGCGACCTAGGTGTCGCAATTTTACCTACAAAAAACAGGTTAATGGTCAAGTAAGAATAAACTGAGACATAAAAAACACAACAAAAACTTTACGACCTCATTAAAATACCGGTATTCTTTTTTGTGCTGTTAGCAAATTGACTCGCTTACCTTTATAGGTTTTTAATGTGCGTCGGGAATGTTTCATGTCAGGCTTGGCGCCATGGCCCGCAGCGATATAATTATGTTGTAAAGTTTTTGTTTACATTTTTTATTTACTGGGATCTATTTACCTCAACTTAGCGCCATGGCCCGCGGCGATAATAATTATGCCGTAAAGTTTTTGCTTAGTTTTTTTTGTCGAAGGAAGTCCTTACTTGGACTATACCTCCAAACAATTTTTGGTGAATATCACATTTAACGGATAAACGGTAGAGGCCAAAATGTTTGGCTTATAAAGTGACGATGAATTTACCTGCTCATTTATATCTGTAGGGTTGATAGTTTCAAATCAGGTCATTTACTTTACAAATACAACAACTTATACATATGGCACATCGAAACAGATAATTGATTAATACAAGACTGTAATAGCCAACAAAAGTCTAGTTAAGTTGTTTGTAATATTGAGAACATTTGCATTTTGTAGATAAAGCATAGTATACAAAAACACATATTATGAAATATTAATAAGAAAGAACATCAAAAAATAATTATCAATAGATAAGCTACTAGGTAAAAAAAATAGAGTATGGGAAGAGAGAACTTCCACATCTTAACAAATAAGAAACAACAAAAGTAAAGAACGAGGATAAGTGTACCATGTCAAATCATAGATTTAAAAGACTTATAATTTAATAATTTCATTGAATTTGGTAGTATATACATTGACATTTAGCGAATGTCATAAAAATGATAGCTTTGGCGTCTGAATATATTGACGATGAGGTGTGATGTTGAAGTGGAAAAAGCGGGTAACAAAACAGATATATTTATTATCAACATTACATATTCCCACTGATGATATTTTTTGACGGACTGCCGTCCTGGTTAATATAAGTTAACAATATTGGCTGATACCTTACTTTTCCATCAAAATATGAATATTGTAACTATGACAACCAAAATAAGTATTGTCGCAATTGTGAAAACACTGTTTGCTCTTGTAGATTCATGTACTATTGTGTGCCTGACAAAATAAATTTATTATCTCTTCAGTTGGTTGAGAAGTGTCATGAGTAGTTTATATTCTACAAGAAAATCAAAAATTGTTTTGACATTTCTAACTTTACCTTAGTTTAAGTGTAGGAATAAGAAAACTTGTTAATAGTAGACACTTTCCAATAACTGTTAGTACCAATTGTATGTGAATTCTAGCACCTCATCACTCGTAATATTTTTTTTCTACATTGACCCAAAGAATTCTCTTTATTTGTATGTTAGATTATTTTTGTAACTTTGTATTTGTAAATTAAAGTTAATGAGATTTTAATAAAATTTTGTTTAATTTATATTGTATTTTTAAAAATTCTATGTTTGCTTGAGATCGCTTTTATAGTGGAGTCGATCTGGATTTGCAAACGGACTCGTTTTTTTCGATTTTTTTTTGTGTTGTTACGAAGTTGGACCTCCCTCTATCATCCGGAAAATTTTCCGATTGAACGAGGGGGGGGAGGGGGGGGTGATTTACATGTAAAGATAAGGAAAATCAGTTTTTCGAACATAACTCGTTTAGTTTGATTCGGATCGAAAAAGTATAAAAGAGATAGAATAAAGGGCTCGCGAATGCGCGTAAAATGAATTTTGACTTGCCGAAATCGGTCCAGCGGTTCTCGAGATATTGCGATTTGAAAGCACGGATTTGTAAACTGATTTTTCGTTGCGGCGTGAGCCGTTTTCGAGATTTTTTCAGGGAAGAAAGTGACTTGACGACTTTTTGTTTCTTCTCCCAATAGACTCTCAGAACCTAAGTACTAGGTCCAAATTTCAAGTCGCTAGATTGATTGGGGGGGGGGAAGCGTAAATGTAAATGAAATTACAATTTTTTCTGTAAATCCGCAACAAACGTGACATTGTGTGCTAATGTGCCCACTTTGAGTTTCGCTTATATATTTTCAGTTTTCGCCATAAATAAACAAATGGTTGGGAAATAACCAATTTATTGTTTTTATTATTTTTAGAAAGTCATGCATTGCATTTATAAAAACGAATGCGGCAATCCAGCAGCCATGCAGCGAGATACTCGGGGAGGAACCTAGCGCTCCCGCTTCTCTCCCTTCTCTCTCACAAATACACGTCCCACTCCGCTCGTCCGTTTTTATAAATGTATCACGCGCGCGTGCAGGCCCTAATGAAGTTAGATCTTTGGGGTAAAAAAATCTTGAAAGAGAATTGATTGCGCTTGAAAATGAGCCCGTCTCGAAGTTCATAACCCTTTCCCTTGCCCTTCTACAGGGCAAAAACTTTGCGGGTCCCCTCGACCCTCCTAATCATCCGATTGCATCTGGTCGGGCTTAAAAAATCTCCCCCACCCCTTTCCTTCCTAACGAAAATAATAATGGCGAAAATTGAAAATATATGAGCGGAACTCAAAGTAGGCCCATTAGTACGCAATGTCACGTTTGCTGTGCGATTTGCGGAAATTACAGCAGTTTTAATTTCATTTATGTTTACCCTCCCTCCTCCCTGCTAATCAACCTAGCGACTTGAAATTTGGACACAGTACTTAGGTCTTGAGAGTCTATTGTGGGAAAAACAAAAAGTCGCCAAGTCAGTTTCTTCCCCGAATAAATCGCGAAAACGGCTCTCGCCGTATACAAATCCATACTTTCAAATCGCAATATCTCGGGAACCGCAGGACCGATTTCGACGAGTCAAAATTCAGTTTACGCGCATTCGCGAGCCCTTCATTTTATCCCTTTCACACTTTTTCGATCCGAATCAAACTAAACGATTTATGTCCGAAAAACTAATTTTTGCTATCCCCTCCCCCCCTCTTCGTGAAAAGTTCGACCGGAAATTTTCCGGGTGATAGAGGGGAGGGGGTTCGACTTCATAACATCACAAAAAAAATTCGAAGAAAACGAGTCCGTTTCAAGCCATTAATGCCAGATCGACCCCACTAGTTTAGGCCCATTTACATCTAAAACTGATCATTTGGAAGCTGCGGAAATTACTTTTTTGAACTTGAGTAACAATGTGTGAAGTCACTGGCTTATGTTACATATTTCTCTAAACACAAGGAGTTTATAAAAGTAGTTGTACTTTCTTACCTTCCTTAAGATTATAATGAAATGATATTCATAGAAAATAATAAATTACTAGACATGACCAGAAATGAAAAAATATATGATCCTAAATTTCTTAACCTTGTAACTAAAAATAAATTATTTTTATTTATATCTAACATAAAACATAACACCAGTGGACTATCACTAAATAAAACATATCCATAAATATATAGCTGATATATTAATTCATATAATAAACTTATATTTTATATAATATCGAATCCTGAATATATGGGACGAATTAGCTTCGTATTTTGATCGATGAATATCTACGATGAGCAAATCACATTATCTAATAAATAGACTCGGAAAGTATAAATACTGCATTATTACATGGATGGGTAATAAGATTGAAATTAAAAACACATACACAGACATGCACGTACTTAAATTATTTGAAAAAGGACAAATACTCTATTAATATTTTTGGTTTATTTACAGTAAAGAAATCAACTGTCAGCAGAGATATTTTAACTTAACAATTCGTAAGCGATCCTCTGATTAGCATTAGGCATCTTATTTATATACAGAGACTCTTAAAAATTCATTACATATTATAATGTATCCAGATTTTTTTTTTAAGTTTTATTTTTATTTATAGGGTGTGTATAATTTCTTGTGTTTCATGTGAATGTTAAATCACCTGCTTTATATACAATGCATGCTTAAAATAAAAGAGCAATACATATTTTGCCTGCATATTTCATTTTGTAGGAAAACCCATATACAAAGATTTATTTTTGTGTCAAAGATCAGCATTATATTACATGCTCATGCTGCCTACTAAAATTTGTCAGAAACAAACCTAGATTAAAATAAAATTACCTATAATTTACTAAATTACATTTACTTATTTATTAACTATGTTACAATCTATCATATATTACAACTTTTATTTTTTATATCAATATTTATTTTATATTGACATTTATTGTATATTTTTAACTGTATATTTTGTAAAGGTTTATATAAGTGCATACATTTAATTTATCCAATTTAACAACATGCATATCTAAATATTTGCATACAATTATATACTTAGTATTTTTACCATTTACTTATTATTTTTTCTCTCATATGAATATACTACTAAATGTTCTGTTCTTCAGATTTGATTAAATTGGTATACTTTTGGATGAATATCACATCTCAAGCATTACCTGAATCAATTCATCCTAATTTACTTATTTATATTCAATGTCTTATTGGGGCGAGCGTAGGTGCGTCTTTACTATGTACATACTTCGGTATGCGATGTAAAGCAACGACAGGCGCAGTTAGTACTTGGATTGGTGACCATTCCAACGGAAACCGCGTTCTCGCCTCACACATCTTCCAGCGGCTTGTATATCAGTGTATGCGCGGAAGCTATACAACCTTAGGCGAGGGTTGTATAGGAGATATACCATCCTTCGGAGGGGATGTAAAGCCGTCGGTCCCTTGTCTATTAAATGTTAGGCAAGTAAAAGATCCCTACTCTTCTTAAGGGAAGAGGTTCGGCAAAATTCCTGGTTGGGGGTAGCTCGTCTACAGGCGTCGGTGTTAGGCCTCAGTAGCGGAAATAGGCCGACGTTAAATAAATGTATAAAAAAAAAAAAAAAATGTCTTATTGTAGGTGCTTATTATATTAATTTATACCTAAATGAAATTCGGTTTGATTTGAATAACAGCGTCGTTTGAGTCTGAAAAAAATATCTCACCCATGGCTAAAATTTTTGTTATTTGAAAAACGCGCATCCTAATAAAAATATTTAGGAATCTTGTGCATTATAGTGGAGTGTGTGAGTCAAACGAACTTGTAAATATTTTGCTATGCAACGAGAGTACGTCCCCTCTCCCATTTTGGAGGATGCTGAACACGATGGTGTTGGTATAATTTCTCGTTGGAGTTGCGCAACTCCCCAAACGGCCAAAAACCACCCCCAAACTGGTTAAACGCTTATCACATCTTTTCCACCAGTGAAACCTAGCATACCCCCCATTTTAGAGGATGTTCAATATGGTGGTGATGCTCAATATTTTTTCTGACCCCCTCCAATCCCTCTAACGGCTAATAAACACCCCCGAAAGGGGTGAAAATCGTTTTTTCTAAGATCACCGCCCATTTTCGAGGATGCTAAGCACGGTGGTGATGGTCAACAGTTCTTCCGACCTCCTCCATCCCTTCTAACGACTAACGAACACCCTCGAAAGGGGTGAAAATCAGTTTTCGTATATCACCGGCAAAATATATATACCACCCGTTTTCGAGGGTGCTGAGCACGGGAAAAATAATCATACTTCTCTTCGTCATTATAATTCTCTTTCATTACACTTTAGCTGGAAAAGATAATCAAGTAAATGTCATTCAGAGCACACATCCTAATGAAAATATTAGGAAATCAAAAAGTAATATGACGAAACCTGCGTTGTGCATTGTTCATATACTGATAAACTGGATATACTGAATTTATGGCTAACTAGACATTTCCTATTCATGGGTGCAGCTCAAGTTAAGGATGAATGGTAGAGGCTCAGTCGTGACGGTGAACGTAACTTACATGCATGTACATAATTTATTTTTACATAAACAAGATTAATCTAATAAAATGAATAATTATCAGGTTACTGAAAAAATTTAAATAATTAAATGATATTATTGTGGCCGTTCAAAACGTAGAGTTAAAGAAATACTTGAAACTACATTTTCAAATAGGTCTTCTTCTACACTAGTCACAATTAACCGAATTATATTAAAAAAACACTAGAAAAACATGGGTGCGTTTCTCCCGCAAAATTTAAAAGATAATCTGTCTCGGAAAATAATAATAAAATTAGGGAAATAATGGTTTTAGCCACAATAAATGAAACACTCGCACTTTTCTGCTACAGCAACCTCTGTGGCGATAGATTCAAGTGACAGGACAGTAAGAAGCATTCTCAAGAAATATCTTATGGATAAATAGATCTTTTGATGATTTGACTCCAAATGATTTCTCGACATGTAAAATCTCAAATTTCTGGCTTCTAAGAGAAGAGAGTTAATAATCTTGAGTAGCTGCGATTGAGAATCGTAAACGCATTAGCCCTAATTTATTGTTGAATATCAGAAGAAGTTTTATGACCGACTAGGTTACTATTTAACTCAAGAAGGGGAGGGGGGGGCTATGTGAACATTTATTGTAATTCATTAGTTTAACCTCACCACAATAAAATTGTGAGAGGCTACTAAAATTGGTCCAAAATGGAAAATTAGTTGAGGTAACATCAAATCTTTACGTTTTGAAAATCCAGGAATCCAATAAAGTGGTTTTTGCAAAATATCTGTGTGTGTGTGTGTGTGTGTGTGTGTGTGTGTGTGTGTGTGTGTGTGTGTGTGTGTGTGTGTGTGTGTGTGTGTGTGTGTGTGTGTGTATGTATGTATGTGCGTTAGCACGAAAGCGCCGAAACTACTGAACGGATTTGGATGAAACTTTGCATGAGGTTTTCTTTAATGATCCAAAAGACTTGAAAATGTTTTGGTTGATATCGGATTACGTTTAGCGCCGTTTTGGCACAACAAGTTGTTTATTTTATAGTTACTTATAATTTGCAATCGAACCATTGAAAAGTAGTTAGAATTCCAATTTCAACTATATATCACATTTGCACCTTTTCGGTGCTTTGGTTTCTGTGATATAAAATAAAAATAGAAAATATAAACAAAGCAAATGTGAAGCATAAGATCGCTTTTCGCGTGAGACGGTCGATGCGGGGAGTGCCATTGCATCGTGAAACTCATCACGTCACATGCATTCCTCGGCTTCAAAGGTGGGTAAGTCCCAGCTGCTTCCAGTAGCTGCCGATTTTTTTCGTTTCAAAATTATTTTAGAAATGTGTTTTATGTTAAAATCATTATTTTATACTTTATACACTTCGAGATATTCGCTTTTGTTAAACTTTATGCGAATAATTATAATTTTTAGATGCTCTGACGCACGTTTACATCGCAACTTGAATAACTGAAAAGCGTCCACAGTCCACTCCACGCCGTAGTACTGAAAACTAACTAGACATAAACGCTGCCATATCTACAGCAGATTACTTACCTGTGTGTACTGCAAGTCTGTTGCCCATTTCTTTAACTTGTAAATGAGGCAGATGCCCTTTTAAGAGATTATGATGACATATGGAGCCTCATATGTAAAAAAAATATGTATTAAATAGTTACTGTATGCGCATATTTATTTGTATACGTGAAAAGCAATATGCGCGTTCTTAGACATCAAAGATACGTTTAATGCAAAAACGACATGATGCAATAACTCCTTAATTGAAAAATATATTTTATATATACTGCTATGGTATCTCACCTGAATGTAGGCAAAAGTACCATACAACATAATTTCTAAATTTAATTCTCGAGGTTGAAAGTTCGGAATCAATGAAGGATACATATGGAAACACACAAGCAATAAAACAAATTCAAATCACTGAACAATATATTGTGATAAATATATATCATACAACAATAAGATAAAATTTCCCTATCTAGCGAAGTAAAATAATTATGATTCTAAAATTAAAATAATTTGGATATAATTAAGTTGAAAATAAAATTTGTTTATAAAAATGAAGTTGATTAAAATAAATTATAATAATTCTTCTTTCCCCTACTTGTCAAAATTCTTTTAAAAAACTCGATTTTCTATTTCTTTCTTCCAAATTCTTTAACTACTTTTCTTTCTTCGTTTTACTTTCCTTCAATTAAATCAGCAATACTCTATTCTCTCTATTTTATCCTAATATTCTTATCTCTCCAAAATTTTCTTCCCCTTCAATTTCTCAGTTTTCTTGATATTTGTAAATTAATTAAAAATATTATATCTACTTGAACATATTAAATGCGTAAACAGTTCGAGATGTTTTAAACGTTTTAATAATTAGTATACAATAACAATAAGTGAGTGCATTTATTTAAAATAACAGATAATAAATAATAAATAAATAAACACCACAGAAATTAGACAACCCCCAATTTCAGAAGCCAGAACTCTTGCGGAAGGGAGTTACGCATTGAAAAAACGCGGACATACAACCATTTCCTCCGACAGTGCTGGAGCCGGGATTCGAACCCGGTGGCACGATACCCATGTGATTAATGGCCACCTCGCGCCTTAATCAACGCGGCTATCGGCCAGACAGATTCTATTTATCATATGTCTTTAATGGTTCAAATATAAAAATTGCATGTATTTATTGAAAATATATGTCTTTTGTAAAATGCCGTGATATTTTATCAAACAGAACAAATAAAAGAAAACAGAAAACATGCATGCAACTCTCTACTCAGAATAAAATACATATTATTAATTCATATATTATATATATATATATATATATATATATATATATATATATATATATATATATATATATATATATATATATATATATATATATATATATATATATATTATATAATATATATATATATATATATATATATAGAGAGAGAGAGAGAGTTGTATATATAGAGAGTGCTCTCCTGCGTAGTTGGTAGACTCCTGACGGAACCCTGATTCCTGGTTGTCTAAACGACGTTTCTATGGAATCGCATCTGTTGCCTCAGGATCTCGCTGGCGGCTCTTTACTGTTGCTTCTCGTTGCTCAAACTAAACTGACGCTCTCTGTGTTACTACTTGAAAATATATTTTAAATTGTTTCACAGTTCGTGTACACAGGTGTATTGTATAACATTTTAGTTTGTATATCATTATTGTTATTATCAATAAATGTTATTTTAGGCTAAGAATAAAATATACTCCTGTAGGTAATACCTGTGAAATTGTTTGTACAATATACTTTCCTATCAGTGCATTTGACATAAACTGTATTTGTAGAGGTTCAAGGACGCCTATTAACAACTACAAAATGGCGAAAACCAAGCACGCGAAGAAGCCGCAGCTGCCAAAGTCCAAACAAAAATATTGTAAATCCAAGAAAAACATAATGGAGCCCCTCGAGTTGGATGAACCAATTAAGTGCAAACTCTGTAATGCTTCTTACAAAAATAATATCGACTATGCGTTTCATTCGAAAAAACACGATAAAGATCGTTTTTATTCTTGTCATTTATGTGATTATAAAAATGTGTCAAAAACTCCCTTTGAATCGCATATGAGAGCTCACGAAGGCATAAAAAAGTACAAATGTGAAATTTGCAACAAATCCTTCAGGCAAAGCCGACATGCTTTTGAACATAAATTTTTTCATAGTGGGGAGAAACCTTTCCAGTGTGAAATTTGTGGAAAGCACTTCACTTTCTCCAGAAGCCTAGCCACGCATCGCCGGACTTCACACTACGAGATTGTAACAGGCAAACCTCTTATAAAGTGGGATTGTAAACTATGCAGTAAACATTATGAAAGTCACTCCGGTTTAGTTAGACACAATTCCATGCACCATAAAGAGCTAGGTGTTGGTTGGTCAGTTTTGTGTGATATCTGTGGAAAGAGTATTTGCTCTAAAGACAAATTAAAATATCACCTTAGAACCCATACGGGAGATAAGCCGCACTCATGTTCTACATGTTCTAGAAAATTTTCAAAAAAAGAACAACTAAGAACGCATGAACGGATTCATACTGGAGAAAAACCATTTGTTTGCAGTTACTGTGGGAAAAAATTCGCACAGGGAGCCCCTTTCAAATACCACATAAAAACGCATACAGGCGAACGATCTCATGTTTGCTCGATTTGTGGGAAAGGGTTTATTTCCTACAGTCATATGAAAATTCATATGAAAACTTGTAACATAACTACAAAGGAGGAATATGACTAGTCACCAATTTAGAAAATTTTAAGGAAGTTGATAGATATTTCAAGTTCCTGTATTATTTTCCTCTTGTATAATAAATACATATATTTTTATGGCCTGTTAAATTATTGCATATTTAATTATTGTAGATAAGTTTATAGTATTCTAGATTCTTAAAAAGGATTCGATTTATATTTCAACGTATCCACTAAAGTTATACCTAAAAATGAATAAACTGAACGTACGTATTTATATTGTATATGTATAGATAAAAATAAATGAACATAACGGTATAGTATTTCTTTACATAGGACATCCAGTGTTTTAACTAAAATTGCAGTTGCAATGTAGATACATTTCAGAGGGATTTATAAACAAATTAAAATTCAATGGAGTTTACTATATAGACAAAGCTTCTCTCACTTTTATGGTGCTACCACATAGCTCGCTTATCTGAAATTCTTTTAAGATATATAATACTAGGATAGTAGTTGATGTAACCGAATTTGAGTTTAGTTACAGATGTCCTGCCCTAGGATGAAAACAGTGGGATTGACTTTTGAAATATACAGGGTGTCCGGAAACAAAGTAGAAAAAATTAACTGGAGATTCCTTAGTCAAAATTAATTGGGGTTCTTCAATAACATTTTTCAATATACCCCTTCGTTGTCAAATTATAGCCCCTTTAAAGGGGTACGTTAAAAACAATTTTCATTTTTTTACTCAAAAAATAAAATTCCAAAATACGAAATATTTGGCACATCTACTACAATTATTGAAAGGTGAATTTCTTTCATCCCCTTGAGTGTTTTACCAAGGGGTGGAATTGGCAACCCCTAATAAATTTTTTAATTGATTCACTTCTTTAATATTATTATTTGTATTTAATAAATTATTCCATTAATAAATATAATATTTGTCAATTTGATTTAAAAAATATGCACGTTTATTATTGCATAGAAGTTGTTAATGAATATTTAGATTATTCGATTATAGCAGCCTACTAAAAATTTAAAAATATTATCGTTTAGTAACGATTGAAATTAACTCAATAAATTTTGTTTTTTATCACGAAAACGATTGACAATACGGCATTTTTTAAAGAGAAGATAATGTTTTAGAATTAACAAAGAAATCAAAAAATATTTTATTATGAAATGTAAAATGAATGGATTTTAAAAATATTTTTTAAAATTTATTAGGGGTTGCCCATTCCACCCCTTGGTGACGCACTCAAAAGGATGAAAAAAAATTCACAAGATGCCTTTCAAAAAGTGTAGTAGATATATATTGTTTTTTGGAATTTTATTTTTTGAGTAAAAAATAAAAACGGTTTTTAATGTACCCCTTTTTAAAGGGACTATAACTTGAAAAAGAAGGGGTATTTTGAAAAATGTTATATGAAGAACCCCACTTAATTTGGGCTAAGGAATCTACAGTTAATTTTTTTCTACTTTGTTTCCGGACACCCTGTCTATCTGCTATGATATTCCCCTGAAGGACATTAAAATATCGCAGGAAATAATTTCTAAATTTAATTATCAAGGTCGAAAGTTTGGAATCATTAAGAGAAATACAAAGAAACTAAAAGATACAATTCCCTATCTAGCTAAATAAAAGAAATACGATACTAAAATAAATTAATTTGGAGATGATTAAGTTTAAAATAAAATTTGTTAATAAAATTAGATTAATTGGCAAAATTTCTAGTTTAAAATATTGTCAATTATTTCCATACGATAAAATGGTGAACATGAAATTTATATAAAGTTTATTACAACCTTCTAAGTCCGTGTAGCTCAATATAACTTCCAGCCGCACAGTATCACTTATTTGCGAACCTTTCAAATGGTATATAGTTTCCACCAGGAATCGTTTTCTGGACCTTAAAATAAATTATGATTATACTCCTTTCTCCTCCTTGTCAAAATCTTAAAAAATTCGATTTTTTATTTCTTTCTTTCAAATTCCTTAGTTACTCGTCTTCGCTCGTTTAATTTTTCTTCAATTCAATCAACAACAGTCTATTTTCTCTATTTTACTCCAATATTTTACTTTCTCCAAAATTTTTCCCGCTTCAATTTTCACCAGTATCTTGTTATTTTTCATATCCCCTAGCAACCTCCAATTTTAAATTTTTCCACGTCTCCTTTATATTTTCTTCAAAATAAATACCAACTTGAATCTTTCGTGATATCAACTAATAAAACGAATTGGTTCTCATCAAGTGATATTGAGCCTTTTTTCACTTTTATCATTTTCCGGTACAGATTAATTAAAAATCTTATATCTATTTGAACATATTAAATGCGTAAACAGTTCGAAATGTTTTAAACATTGTAATAATTACTATAACAATAATTAAGTGCATTCAAATAAAATAACTGATTCTAATTACTATTAAAATCTGTTATAAACATCTCTATCTGTTTTTAATGGCTGAAATACAAAAATTGCATGTATTTATAAAAAATATCTGTCTTCTGTAAAATACTTTGATATTTATCAATCATAACAAATAAAAGAAAACAGAAAACATGCATGTAACTCTCGCTCAGAATAAAATAAAATTTTTTCATAATATCAGATTGATTCTAATATGTTCTCTAGCTTAAGTACAAGTAAAAATCATATCAATATGTAAATATTAGCAATTTTTTTAAAATTTAATACTGTTTTTTCATTAGGTGCCCTCAAAAATTGTTTTGAACCAAATTTGAAAGAGATATGTATAAATGCATGGGGCACCTAAATTCAAATTTGGTACTGCTGTGAGCAGAAAAAAAATTGGAAAAATTTTTTCTAATGTAAATCTGTCTCTATTTGAATATGTAATGAGTAGCCGAAATGAAATAAAACAGATATCACTTTTAATTTATTTTTTATTTTAATGCTGTAGTTATTCCTATAGTAAATGATGGATGGTTAATGAGACAAATTGCACTGCGTTATAACATTAACAAAAATTTGGTGTGTAACATTTTAAGAAAGTGGAGAATAAGCGGCACGATTAGTAGAAATCCTGGATCAAAGGACAAAGGATATTCTATACTTAACAAGAAACTAACTATTAATATTTCGTTATTGCACCATTTCTATTTATAACTTCTATAATTCTGTTTGGCATAGAATTAAATAACCTTATACAATAATCATTAGTAATAATATTTTCCCATGCATTTTTTACTATTTCCAGTAATTCTTCGGCATTCCGTGGTCTCACATTTCGTTTTTGGATACTTCTTACGAGTAGGGTTACAGGGTTAAGATCTGGACTATGACTGGGCCAGTTAAGAACATTGATGTTGTTATCTTGAAACCAGTTAGTAACGGTATGAGCAGTATGAACGGAAAAATTGTTTTGTTGAAATATGAACTCATTATTAAGAAATAATTGTGACAGAAGGGAGCACAAAACATCAGGACCACGTGCCGATATCCAAGCCCATATATTGACGGAAAATCTACCACTTTTATCATTGTTAGATATATATTTCTCATCGTATCGAGTATTCGGAGGGCGGTAAACACGAATACGACCGCTGTGTGTTGACTGGAAAGTTTTTTCGTCTGTAAAGATTACATTGTTCCAAAAATTTACATCATGCGCTAAAAATTCAAGCGCAAATCCTACTCGAGCTTCTTTATGTTCAGCTTTAAGTAAGTATTTCTGTGCTGCTGCATGCCAGCGTAGCTCCGATTCTCTTACTCGCCGGCAACCAGTACTACTCGGTCCAAGAAAATTCGTTTCTTCGGCAGCCCGAATAACTGAGTAAAATGGATTTTCTACTAAAGCATTTACCAATTGCAAATCTTGTTGTTGAGTACCGTTTATTCTCCACTTTCTTAAAATGTTACACTTCGAATTTTTGTCAATATAATAACGCAGTGCAATTTGTCCCATTGACCATCCATCTTCTGCTTTAGCAATAACTCCAGATTTAACTTAACTTTAACTAAATCGCTTATATGAGACATATTAGTTTTTTGCACACTTCCAATAAATTATGACAACTAACTGACAATGTCACAAAAATTAAAGTTAGATGTACACAACTAGATTTTAGCAAAATACCGTTATAAGACTTGTCCTAATTTTTTTTGCTCACGGCCGTACATACAGATGAATTCTGAAGACTCTAACTAAGATTGTAATATTTAACTGTATGCTCTGCGGTGCATATGTAACGTATAAGTATTCCGATTACGTCAGTTATTACTTTTGATCTGATGTTATCTAATAAAAAATATCATCCAGATATCAGCTTCCTTTGAATTAGTTGCAAAAACTAATAAAACATTTAGCTATATAACTTTTAAAACATTTCAACCATGAGTGATTGTTATTATGACTCATCTAATTCAAATTTTAAGAGATTCAATAATAAATGTCCTGTCATATTTCGTAGTCTACCGTTGGTAGAATAAAAGTTTCGTGAATTTTAATATGTGCGTGAATTTTAATATGTACGAAATATTTCTAGGCAAGAATTCTAAAATTAATGAGAAGAAATAATTAGATGTATTTATAGGCACCAAAAATAATTCTCTTAAACTGACGAAACAAACGAGCCTAACGAGACTATGCCCCCGCTTTCAAACAATGGCGTGCATAAATCTCTCTCCGAGGCCACCCCACCCTCTAAACGGCCAAAAATCACTCCCGAAAGGGGTACGCGTATCCGCCATCTCCTACCAGCGAAATCTGTGTTACCCCCGTTTTCGAGGATGCTGATCACGATGGTGATGTCGAGACGCCTCCTTGACCCCCGCTAACCCCCTAAACGGCCACAAACCACCTCCGAAAGGGGTAAAATGCGTCTTCGCCATCTCCTGCCAGCCAAACCTCTGTTACCTCCTTTTTCGTGGATGCTGAGTACGATGGTGATGCTGGACCTTCTCCCCGAGGCGAACCGACCCCACAAGTAAACAAAAACTACCCCTTTAATACGCGGTTTTATGAAGTGAGTAAGTTCACAGATCATTGAATACGTACCGGATGATGATTACAGGTATCTTAATTGACAGTTCAGATGGAAAAAAAATGGGAGCATACTTTGTGTCTAGGTTTTGTTTGTGCAATCACTGGCACAATTTCATTTAATTATAATGAACAGTTCTATTAACACATAACAGTTTATCGGACAAGCGATAATGTAAGTAATAATTCACGCAGATGAAGTTTGCAGCACGAGCCGCAGGCGAGTGTTGTAAATTCATCAAGTGTGTTATTACCATTATAGTAAGTTGATTACTATGCTTTATCTATAATTATAACAATTCACATCCGTGAACTTATACAACTCAATTGATCCAACATATAAAAATCTGTTGACAGTTAATGCATTCCGTAATAAAATTAAAGCTTGGTTTATGAATGCCAATAATACCTAAGTATATTTAGACATTTTTGGGTACCATTTGCATCTTGCAAATGATTGATATTTTTTATTGTTATTATCCTTGTTTATTACTTTCTTCACATATTCATTTACATGTATAATTTCTTTTTTTGAATTTTCTGTATATAATATACTACTCGCATATTGTTAATTTAGAGCACAATAATGCATGTCACATATGTTATTCCTATTATTATTATTTATTTATGTAATTTTAAATGATTTAAAAGGTTAAGTGTAAGAATAGCCATGTGGCTAAACTTCGCCTTTAAGTCATTCCTTGTAATGTACTTACATATGTACATTTACATTTTACCAATAAAGTCGTTTATTATTATTATTATTATTATTAATATTAAATTTTATTATATATTTACAAATATCAACAGTTAAACGTCAAAACTGATCAAATGTCAAATCACTTTCCTTCCCTCAATAACAATAATGGACCATTCCAATTGACTGTATCGCAAAAGGTGATTGGCTGTATACTGTTGTATAATGGATATTATTTAACAGCCATTATACACGCTATTGGTTTATGAATACCTTTATTTGTTCAAAAGCTTTTGATTAATGAATATGTCATCTAACATGAGTAAATAAAATTACTTATTTGCTATATATATAAATATAAAACAGTTATATGGACGCATACAATTGACAATTACTTATTCACTATATATAAATATAAAACATCGTCATATAATCACTTTCCAGTGAAACGTTGATCCAATCAATGTAACATACGTATAAAAATAAGAAAAGTACGAGTATAATGATAATTTTGCCCGTTTAGTAAGAAGTAAGAGTGCAATGATATTCTTGTCCTTTGCTGAGTGAGGAGAGGTCGCGATATTTTTTTCATGCTCATCATCATCGAAAACGGGAAGTAACACGAGTTTAGCCGAGAGAAGACAGCCTATCCGCATTTTACGCCTTTCGGGGACTGTTTTTGACCGTTTGGGGCGTTGGTAGGTGTCGAAGAGGGGTTTCGACATCACCATCGTCCTCAACACCCTCAAAGACGGGGGTAACACAGTTTTGGCTGGTAGGAGACGACGAATATGCGATTTACCCCTTCCGAGGGTGGTTTGTGGCCGTTTGGGCGGCAGGGTGGCCTCGGAGAGAGATTAACTACCGCCATCGTATTTAGCATCCTCGAAAACGGGGTCTCGTTAGGCTAAGAAATATTCATATTTTTCGAGGTTCCATCCGACTCACAGAAATGCACTACACTAAATATGATATTCACTAATGCGGAGACGTACGCCCGGATCCTCCGCCATTTTCTAGAGCATCGTTGTGCAAATGCAAATGGTTAGTTTTTTATTATCTAATTTCAAAAACTCAGTTTTGATGAAACTTTTTCCAAATAAATATTGACATTTAATATCCTTGTGAAATTCTACAGTCAAAAGCTCAAATTATATAAATATTTTTTATTATTTTAATGCCTTGTTTATATTTACGTCCTGGCGGAGTTTAGCTACAGCTACTCTTCCACTCAACCAGGACGGCGAAATGAGAAGCCGTTCACTTATCCAAGTGACGGACTCGAACCAACGCTGCTTAACTTCGCCGATCGAGGTCTCAGCGCTTAAACCGATGACGGTACCTCACTTCACAATATTATAGTTTATTAATAGTACTTTAAGATAACAGAAAAATTATTGATTTACATTTTTTGCTCATTTTTCACATTTCAAAAAAGTTGATTTAAACAACCGAATTCTTAACCAACAAACATTTTTTTAAACATAAATTGCGCTTAGCATTTTATTAATAAATAAATTAACCTTTTGGCCTGAAAATAGAGCTGGTTGTTTCTAAATAGACACGGCTCTTCACAGACCTCTTACGAGAAGTATTTTTAAGCAATAAAATATCTAAAGATCTTTTGTACATTCTGAAAACTAAATCAGAGGCATGGACGGAACGAAAGAAGCTTAAAGGGTGAAAGAAGGCAAAGGGATTAAATTACTTTAAAATATCTAACAGTTAAACATCAATTTACAAGAAATATGTTTCAAGTATTTCAGAATTGGATGAAGATGTCGCAATAGTTATTTTTGCAACAAATACCTAAAGTCATATTTTTTGGGACAAATCATAGTTGTTTTCGGATGAGACGAAGCCGATAGCCCAGTAAAATAAAGTCGTATATACCTTAAACACAGAACAAATTCGTGACAAGCTGATTTTTAGCTACAATGTATTTAGTAGGTGTTCATAAGTTACTGAGTAAAAATCCCAAAAAATCCGAGTATATAAAAAAATGCGCCGCCATCTTGAAATTTGGCTCTTTTTACAGATAGGGCCAAATATCTACTCTATAATTTTATCAAAATTTAACAAAATGCAAAAATTAAACTATATAAAATTATCTCTAAGTTGACTTTTAAATTTTGAAAATCGGCTAAAAATGGCATAGTTAGGGACAGTAAAAATGGAGGAAGATGCATAAATCAGGTATAATAAGGTCACAAATAGTTAATTGTAACTAAATGCAACATATTACAAGACATTCTTTTGGAACAACATCTACAAAAAAGCCACCATCTTGTAAAATTGTATTGTCAGTAGTTTTTTTACTTTATCTACTAATAGAGTAATTTTGTGAGCTCTTCAAACAAAATTTGATTCTTTCAACATATTTACATAATTCGGAACGCAGTAGGTAGTAGTAGTAGTACGTTTGTGATCATTTTCAGAAAGATGTTTGTCCGTCTGTATGTCATCCAACGTTTTTAATTTTCGCCTTGTTCAATATGCTTAAGACGCTCCAATTTTTTTGCTTAGGGTTAAATAGGTTGACCTTAGGTGATATATTTTGCCTATACACAAGTTTAAATGAGGTAATCGTGCATTATTATTAATAATATTGTTTTATTATTAAACTTATAATGAAACGAAAAAACGGCAACGGAAGATAAAATAGAAATTCATAAAATTAACAAAATAATAATAATAACAAAATAACTAAATGTAGATTATCACAGCAATATTAACAGTAGTAAAGGAAGTCAAAATAAAAAAATTAATTCTAACAATGAAAATAATAATAATATGGCTTAATAATAATATGGCTTTATTTTTTGCTGATATAAGTTATTTACAATCTTTTATAAAGGGGGCGACGTTCAACTAGGCTGCACTTCCACGTAACCTCCACCGTAAAACTCCCACGTAAAATGCTTTAAGCAAAGCGAATCGAAAATAAATTATAGGTAAATATCTGAATTAATAAAATAGATAATATAACAAGATATTTTGTAAGAGAAATAGAGGTTAGTTAATGTAATCCTCCTCTAAAGACACACCTGATGAGTTTTCATATCATTGCCCTACACAGTGTACGCAACTTGCAGTACCTACACTTTAAATTGGAGTTTCTGCAGTTTTTCTCGTATGATAATTTTAACTGGTGGGTCTTAGTCACTTTATCTGGTTTAGCGGTAATACCAGGTCGTAACACAAATAAATTACCAGTATTGCAGTGTTCCAAAAGCACCCTGTGATATTTTATATTCGGTTTCTTCATTAAAATGTAATTCTCGTTGACACACATTCTTTATCCTTCGTTGATGTTCTGTAAATTTGGTAGGCCCACTCCCTCATTCTCCTCACGCGAAAACTCACTTTATTAGCTTTATCTGTGACAGTCATCAGTTTAGTCACGTGACTTCATTAAGAGGGAAGCGGCGCACAATACGTTGTCGAATGTAGCAAAATGTTTTAAGTTCATTATTTTCTGCAGTACATAAGAGGTGTAAAATCAGCTAAGTTGTTAGAAAACCAAGACTTTTTAAACTGTTATTTTTAAAAATTCGTAACTTTGTTATTTTTTATCGAATTTCAAAAAATAAAAAAATGGTCTTATACGTTATTTTATGGACTTTAAATTTTATTTCTTTACATATTTTCATTAATTCAATAATAACAGAGATATTTAATTTTAAATATAAAAACAGCCAAATTTCAAGATGACAGATTTTCCGCCGTTCGGATTTTTTGAGATTTTCTACCACTTAATAACCACCCTTTACTTAGTACATTTATGTAAAAAAATAGCTTGTCACGAATTTGTTTCGGGTTCAATTCTAATTTTACTGGAGTCCGATCCAGAATAATCCCAAAAAACTGATTTTAGATACGACAAACATTTTATTGTTAAAGGTCCCTAAAATATATTCAAATTTTTCAGAGCAAATATTTGCCCAAAATAATGAACTTCGAATTTTAATTACCATGCGACCATAGTAACCAGATTGTTTAATGTAAACAAAAAAATTTTGACGCGTTCTTTTTTGCACAGTATAAAATGCAGAATCCACAAATTATATCTGAAAAAGCGAAGAAAATTGTGTACTTACCTATATGATCCTCAAAACGTTTTTTTTTACACTGAGTCCGGAAAAGACTAATTTAACGGACTCAAATGAGTCCGTACAATAACTACTTTAGGGACTAAATACAAAGAAATAATTTTTTACGGTTTAGATTTTGAAGTGCCATTGCTTCTCTAGAGTTGTATTTTTGTATAAAGCTAAGTAGATCTATATCAATACATTTTCACCCCAAAATTTTTGAGGTCCTTTTGAGAAAACTGTACAGAAATTATGTACTTAAAATCAGTTAAATATTTTTTCTTGCATATAACAATGAAAATTAGAAGCATATTAGGCTTATTATATTTCATATTCTTTAGTATCACTAAATAAACTAATATTGAATAATTAAAGCAAATATCAGCAGTTACAATACTCATAAAGCATCATAATGAATAAATAATATTTGTAGTAAAATCATGAGACGTCTCAACTATTATGCAGAGAATGTGATAATTAGACTTTGTGTGTATTTTTATTTATTATGTGGAGTTCACGACGAAAACGTGCAGTAAGTTTCTTTAATGCAAATAAAAACTGTACATACATTTTACTATCTTAGAATATTAACTTTATGTTTTTTAGGATAAAAGGGAAAAAGAAGAAGCTCTCATCGGCCAGGAAGAAGAAAGAAGAACCTGAACCAGAAATAGATGAGAAAGCGAGCAAGCTTATCAACCTTTTGAAAATAATCGATCCACTGAAATGCAGATCGTGTACCAAAACATTTTCCAATCATAACGATATGGCATTGCATTCAAAAGTACATAATAAAGATCGTCAATACACTTGCCACTTATGTGATTTTACTGTTAATTCCAAGTTCCGTATTCAGAGACATATAAGAGGGCACAGTGGATATAAGTGTGAAGTATGCAAGAAGACTTTCAGAAGAGGTACTAGTGCTCTCAAACACTCCTATACGCACTCTGGTGAAAAACCTTATCAATGTGAAATTTGTGGAAAGCACCTTGCAAACGCCAAAAGTTTGTACACACATCTTAATACCATACACCACGAAATTATAACTGGGAAGCCTTTAGTGAAATACGATTGTGTCGTTTGTAAAAAGCATTATGAATCAGAGACTGGACTAAGGAGACATTACTCCAGCAAACATAAGGAACTTGGCGTTGACTTGTCTGTAATTTGCGAAATTTGTGGTAAAAGAATATCGAGCAATACTAGACTGAAGCGTCATATTAGAACACATACTGGACAAAAACCTTATCCCTGCCTTGTATGTACTAGAAGTTTCGCAACTAAATGTCTATTAACATCTCACATGCGTGTCCATACTGGCGAGAAACCGTTTGTTTGTATGTACTGTGGCAAAAGGTTTGGACAATCTGCTCCTTATCGATACCATGTCAAAATTCACACAGGTGAAAGGAAATATGTATGTACAATTTGTGGAAAGGGATTTATTTCCAATAGTAACTTAAAGATACATATAAAAAGTTGTTTCGTACCTATAAAATGTTAAATTTTTATGTACATTTTACATGTTTCTTCTTTTAGATTTAACTCCAAATGCGTATTCACTGTGTATTTGTAATATTATTTCTTGTAACTTTGTAAGAAATTTCACAATTAGGTTTTAATTCAATGCCAAATTTTTTAATTTATTTATAGTTATTGTATGATAATTTAATTTTTCCGTTGATACAATTGAAATTGCACAATTCAATTTGGATTTAACTGAAACTGACTTGCACTGGTATATGTCTTATTTTTTTACATGTATCTAACGTTTAAAATGAAATTTTAGAAACGGTGTATGTGTTTTATTTATATTGATACAAAATATGCAGAGGCTATGTCGGAAATTGAACTTTTTTAAAATGTGTATCTAAATTCGATGCATTTATCAATAAATTCAGGCAGTGTGAAGTTTTCTATTAATCAAGGTAGCTTAACAACTAGGTTAATAGTCCAGTCGTTTGAAACAAAGGACACACCATTCCTAAAATTCCCAATTTGCGTAATGGGAAATAATTATAATCTGAATAAAGTAGAATCAATACAAATGGAACTCTTTCCAATAATACTTTTAAATGAAAAATAAAAATAGTTTTAACAAATATCTCGCAAAATACCAGAAATATCAAAAGAATGTATTCCATGGACCATTTTAGTGATGAGACCAAGACTAGTTTTTTTTTATACATTTATTTAACGTCGGCCTATTTCCGCTACTGAGTCCTAACACCGACGCCTGTAGACGAGCTACCCCCAACCAGGAATTTTGCCGAACCTCTTCTTTTAAGAAGAGTAGGGATCTTTTACTTGCCTAACATTTAATAGACAAGGGACCGACGGCTTTACATCCCCTCCGAAGTATGGTATATCCCCTATACAACCCTCGCCTAAGGTTTTATAGCTCCCGCGCATACACTGATATGCAAGCCGCTGGAAGATGTGTGAGGCGAGGACGCGGCCTTCGTTGGAACGGTCACCCATCCAACTACAAACCGCGCCTTACGTTGCTTTACATCGCATATCGAAGTATGTACATAGTAAAGACGTACCTACGCTCGCCCCCGTCAAGACTAGTTAAAAGCGCTCGAGTGTATACGATCATACATTACAGCCAGTCATGAATGTATGTTATATAATTTGGATTGATTAAGTTTTTAAAAACATGATTTTAATGATAAAAAATGTAGAGTCAACGTTGACTTTGAATGAAGAAGAGGTATCGTGTATGAAGTGA